>OU452182.1:10058354-11258354 GCA_911728515.1 Peribatodes rhomboidaria
CAAATACTTCTTTTACATTTAATCAATTTTAATATACTCAACTGCATGAACCACAATAGGCACTCGCGCCATCAAAACGTAAAAGTACATAGTACATATACCTACGATAAATTCAGTGAATAGATAAAATTATACTCTGACGTTTATATAAGTAAGTTGTAAAATCAGTGGTCCTAATGTTATGCAACCTTTTCTTATTTTTTTCAAATTTTTTACTTATCTTGTAAACTTTACCTCATGGTTATACTCGTACATAATACTTATACCTACTTACTATTCTTGATTTTATACAATACATTACATCTATAACATAACATCTATAACATAACATCTATAACATAACATATCGTCACGCCTTTTCCCCGAAGGGGCTGGCAGATATGTAATACAACACCCACACTTCGCCGGACGATACTCAGTCCCAAATGTGACAGGGGGGAGCCTGTGGCCATACACCGGGTTCCAGTCATGTAGCAGATGACATACAATACGCACAAATGCTCACACAATGAACAAATTGGTGTGTTCCGTCGGCTGGGTTCGAACCCGCTCCCTCTGGCTTGAGAGGCGGGTCTTCTCCCAACTAGGCTGCCATCGCTTTTTTTAATCGTGTGCATCTATAATGCACACCAAAAATACAATTCGACAGTACAAGGGTGGCCTTATCGCCTATAGCGATTTATTCTAGGCAACCTTCGGATGAATAGGACAGAACGAAACATGAAGAACGGCGGGTGGCATATATAACTAAGTACAATAATCAACAATGAAAACTAGTACAATATTTACACATACACCTACAAACAAACATCCTACTATCCTATCCTATACTAATATTATATTATAAACGCGAAAGTTTGTAAGAATGGATGGATGGATGTTTGTTACTCTTTCACGCCAGAACGGCTGAACAGATCTGGATGAAATTTGGCACAGAGATAGATTATAGTCTAGAATAGCACATAGGATACGTTTTAACCGCGGGTGAAACCGCGGGGCGCAGCTAGTATAACACAAATTAATACCTATGTATGACGTGGACGACGGTCCTCATCATCATCACTAGCTTTCATCTTGTTAACTGTGTGCGATGGTGGGTAGTGTCGGATGAAGGAAACACGCTCGTACACTTAGCAAATTATAATTCGAACAATTAGTAGCGCAGTGGATAAGTAGGCACATATAACTCAGCCAGTACGTATCGTAGAACGCGCAATGGTTCAGTGTGACCGCTCGCGCCGTCCGCCAACAGAAAAGTAATGTCACGAATCGATGACGCGCGACTAATCGCTGACTCCACCGAGTGCCACTTGGTGGCGCTTGCGCTCCGGATTCGACTTGATTCCAACATGTATATTTAATATAAATAAATATCTATACATACGTCCTATTACTACTAATGAACAAAGAGAGAGATACCTAATGCTTAAAATAAGATGTATGAAAATGAGCAATGATTCAATAGGCAGCTAATTTCATAGCCGGACGGCTTGCATAGTGAAACCCTTGCTTTATGTTATATTGGTGTGGAAACTGGTATGGAGGGCACTTATAACCTGAGGGCACGCGAGGTTCCCATAGAACCGGAGTGGCCTTGAGCAAATTCAAAGCGCTCCTTAAGATAGTGTGGAGTAGAGGGAACAAACAAATTTTTTAAAAAGAAAGGAAAGGATGTGAGTTGCACGGCTAAGACGGATAGGTAACTATTTGAGCTTTTGTGGAATTCAGAAACATGATGATATTTCCTAAAACCGAATGCAAAAATTCAGAGCACCAGCCTTTACTGGTCCAATAAAATTTGACAACGAGCAAAAATGCTGATTTAGAAGGTTAATGTTCAAGTGGTTTTAAACAATTTCTGGACAAGATTTACTAACTCCCAAAGATCTGAGAAACTTCGAGACTTTTGCTAGATCCTAATTTTTTACGATTTTTTTTTTAAATCTTATTTTTGATTTTAGTATGTTTAGATCCATGCTGATACTTTTGGCCCTGGCTGTGGCAGCCCAAGCACATAAAAACCCGTACTATGCATCGGGAAGGACTACCATGGTCCACCTGTTCGAGTGGAAGTGGGACGATATCGCAGCTGAGTGCGAAAGGTTCTTGGGACCCAGGGGATTTGGAGGCATTCAGGTATGTTGAAAATCTATACCTATTTACACTTATCTATACTATCTATCGATACTTTAATAATATTGTAAAATTGAAAGTTACTCTGTCTGTCTGTTTGTAGGCTTTTCACGCCTAAAAGGCTGAACGGATCGTGATGAAATTCGACAATTAGTTACAGGAAGGTTTCTGAATACTAATTTCTGAATAAACGGGAACGAAGTCGTAGATAACAGCTAGTACTAGTACCTAATAAAGCCTGAAGATAGAATATGGCGCAGAAAAGTAGAAACGGTTTTTAATGTCAGAGACGTCGGAGTCCAAAAGCCTTTCAGCTTTATCGAACCATTGCCTTACTTTCTAAACGTTTTAACTTCACTAAGCGAAATGAATGAATGCTGGCATTTATTTCGGCCAGAAATTGAGCATTGCCATCTAGCGTGGAAATGCTGCTAGCATTTTGGGCACCTTTCCCTCTGCCAACGGCCTTTTAGAATAAAATATAGTTATAGTTATATGTTTATGTACGTAAAAATAGTATTACCAACCGAAATAGGTACCTAAGTACCTATTTATTTATTTTTATCATTAGAAAAATAGTTATCTTATTTTTAAATTTTTAAGGCAGATCCTTTACCCGATTTATTTAACGAACTGCAGATTACTTCGATATTTTTATTAAAAAGCCCCATTGGCCTGTATATTGTTACCAGAAAATTACGTTTAACTTACAGAACACTATACATATTATAAGTATAGTCGTAAAGATGACATGTAAACGTACATTTAAATATAATTTAACTTCCATAGTATTTTTCTACCTTCCATAATTTATTGTTTCACCTATGAAAACTGACATGGTTTTGAATCATATTGCATTAATTATACAAGAATAACGAACATTATATTAATGAGTCGGGTACTCCGACTATAGTTTCGATCACACCCAGTGATATTGATCGATTACTTACAAACGTGACGAGCACAACTACGAAAAACTCCAAAACATCAATTCCTATCAGAAAAATATAAAAAAGGACAGATGAACAACGTTAACCTGCGTTTTTCAAATCTGTTACTAATGACCATGTTTCTCTTAGGTCTCGCCTGTCAATGAGAACCTGGTGATTTGGTCAGCGAACCGACCGTGGTGGGAACGTTACCAGCCTATCTCGTACCGTCTGATCACTCGCTCTGGAAACGAGCAGCAGTTCACCAACATGGTCAGAAGGTGTAACAATGTTGGAGTCAGGTAAGAATCTACTTGGAAATTTAATGCCATAGAACACCGTGATAGGATTGTAGAAGATTATAAATAGGGAGCGAAAGGTTATGGAATCGTGTACTTACCCACAGAGATGCAAGGTTTGCATAGATGTGGATACAAGGTTTGGTGGGGCATTTGCCACACCCTGGTCCCAAACTGGTTTTAAGTTTTTCAAATCCTTAAATTGTGGTTGCTCTCAACAATGACGGAAAACCGGCTTGTTGGCCTCTGCATAATGAGTATGAATAGGGAAAGGGTTCTGGAAGCAGATAACAAATTAAAAATAAAATGTTAAATGAATTTAGACAGAACGCTTGCAGCTTAGTGTTGAAATATAAAAAAATATAAAATGTAAGTCAAAGATCACTAAGTCAATAAAAAGTATTTTATGTCTGCCCCACCCTTAAAAAAATTAGGGTAAGTATAATATAAACCTATTTTAAATTCTAAAAGGCCTAAACCTTTAACTTATTTAATTTCTACGCAATACAAACATAAAGTACCTCCGCAGTATTAACCAACAGATATCACTTTACAAGCAGCGATTGTAACCAAAGCCTTTATTATTATTTTTATTGGACAACCTAACAGTACAAAAGACAAATAAGAAATAAAAAGTAATAAGAGAGAGATGTGAAGTTGGTAATAAAACAAAATTATATTTCCCAACCAGAATTTACGTTGATGCAATCATCAATCACATGACCGGTACTTGGAGTGCCAACGTCGGCACGGGCGGTAGCACGGCTGATTTCAATAACTTTCATTACCCGGGAGTACCTTACGGCAGGAACGACTTCAACTGGCCAAACTGTGTAATCTCTGGAAGCGATTACGGATGCTGCCCTGATAGAGTGAGTTTTACTCAATGACCTTGGAACTGGACGATCTCTATGGTTTTCTTTGTAAATAAAAACAGCCAGTACCAGCACAGTGCAACTGATTTCAGCAACGATTACGGCTGAGATAGATAGGATTTTCTAAACGTTTATACCTTGTTCTACGTTCGTGCTTTGGAATGCTCCATCCTGTAATATTTTATCAGACTTAAAATCTATAATTTGCAGTTTTCTAAGCTAAGTTTTCAAGATAAGCCCAATCCTGATAATCAAGGATGTCGAACATTTTAAAATTTTTCAATGCTACACAGAGCAGTTCCTACCAGGAATGATGAATAGAGGTTTGTATTGATGAATGTATGTTTAGATGTAAGTGTAGCATTGAAAAGCGCGACACGGTATTGCGTCCTGCGTCTAAATGAGTTTATACGGGACTTTAAATTACTACTACTGTTAAATAATAATTTCAACAATAAAGGTAATCTACAAAAGTTTTAATTTTGTTAGGTCCGAAACTGCGAGCTTTCTAATCTGAAGGATCTGAACCAGGGTACTGAATACGTCCGTCAACAGATTGTCGGTTTCATGAACCGTCTTATTGAAATTGGTGTTGCTGGTTTCAGGTAAGTCCAAAGCATGGAACATGTCTGCCTACTTTACGTTTATGCTTTTTGTCATAATATCCAGGAATTGAATTATCCGTTTCATTTTCTTTACATTTCCTTTTAACAATCCAAAATTAATGTTAATATCCAACTTTTGTCTTTAACTACATCAACAGTATTTTGTTTCATATTAAAACAAACGGTCTTATTGTTATTATTTATTGTTTGGAAGCGATGACAGCCTAGTTGGAGAAGGCTCGCCTCTCAAGCCAGAGGGAGTGTACTCGACCCTAGCCGAAGGCACTCATCAAGTTTTTCATTGTGTGAACATAAATGAGCGTATTTAGTATCATCTGCTACATAAATGAAGCTTGATATGGAATGGAAGCCCCCTGTCACATTTGGAAGTAAATATACTTCCAAATGTGACAAGGGGCGAACCGAAGTGAACCGTCCAGCGAAGTGAAGATTTTGTAATACACCTCTGCGAGCCCCTTCGGGGAAAGACGTCATAATAATGTTATTCTTTTTATTATTTGCTAAAGTTTCGTCTAAGAAGTCAAATTCTTTTATAGAATTGACGCCGCCAAGCATATGTGGCCCGCAGACTTGCGCGTCATTTACAACCGCCTTCGTGACCTGAATACCGCCCACGGCTTCCCTTCTGGTGCTCGCCCTTACATTTACCAGGAGGTTATCGACCTTGGAAGCGAAGCTGTCTCCCGCAATGAGTACACGCCCTTAGCTGCTGTTACCGAGTTCAGATTTGGATTGGAGCTGAGCAATGCTTTCCAGGTTAGTGTGACCAATACTTTAATTGTAGCTGGTTATTCAAACTTAGCGCATCCCAAAAACAAAATCCTTTTTGTTATTCAATATTCTATTAAATTGCCTTTCTTTGCCATAATAACGATCGTGGAGACCTGTAAAATCACTAAAATACTGATCAATTTATTCTATAGGGCTTTGTCCTACCTTAGCAAACTGAGCGGCTGAATATTTGGCTTCGGTTCGCCACCCTACATATTTTAAATGGATTATCCGAACAGCGATTGTTTCACAATTAGAAATATCAGCGTTTTTTTTACCACCAACCAGCACTTAACCAGCGTGGTGGTTAACGGTTCAATCAACCTCGATGTAACTATAGTTGTAGGTTGATTTGCCAGCACTAGGACGTCAAATACTGTAATGATGAAGTTTTGATCACCTTCCAGGGCGGACTGTCCGAACAGCGGAATTCACAATTAGTAATACTAGTGTAATTTTTTCATCCAACTTGCACTTAACCAGCGTGGTGGATTCCATCAGTGATGATAAAGGTCCAATCACCCTCGATGTAGGGTAGGTCGGTGTTCTTGCAGTAGGATGTAAAAAGACTGTAACGATGAAGTTTTGATCATCTTCCAGGGTGGAAACCAACTCAGATGGCTAGTCAACTGGGGACCCCAATGGAACCTACTTGCCGATGCCGATGCTCTGACCTTCATTGACAACCATGACAACCAAAGAGGCCACGGTGCCGGTGGTAACATCCTTACCTACAAGAACGGGAAGCCTTACAGGGCAGCCATTGCCTTCATGTTGGCGCATCCTTATGGAAAGCCTCAGCTAATGAGCAGCTATGGCTTCACAAACACTGAAGCTGGACCTCCAATGGACAGCAGTGGAAACATCATCTCGGCTTCTATCAACTCTGTAAGTAAAACTTCCTAATTAAAACGACTTTATTGGATTTTTTTAAGTAAAATTATTAGGAAAGGGTTTTGTGTGAGTTTGCTAAATCCGAAAGAAAAATAATCGAGTCTCTATTAAATACAAAATAACTAGTCACCTGATAAATTTTCTATGAACACATGATATTTTTTTCTCGAAAGTTTTAAATTTGTGGTGTAAAAGTTGTTCATATTATTATAACACCATCCATAAGTATTATATACATTTGTGATGTAAAAGTTGTTCATAATATTATTATAACAACATCCTTAAGTATAATATACTCGTATTACACCCAAAACCAACACCCTTTAAATGATTAATGAGTAGAATAGCAAGTTCGTGAGCAAATTGATAAAATAATAAAGCTTTCATAGAATCTTTTCTTGGTTAGTATTAAAACATTAGAAATGTTTTTTTTAATAGATACCTCAATTGCGAGGTTCGCTTCTGGGTGCCTTTCAGAGTTGAATCATTTTTATATTTTTCAGGACGGCACCTGCGGTAACGGTTGGATTTGCGAGCACCGCTGGCGCCAGATCTTCCAGATGGTACAGTTCAGGAACGTGGCGCTCGGTACTGGGTTGAACGACTGGTGGGACAATGGAAGTAACCAGATCGCTTTCTGCCGCGGCGGGCAGGCCTTCATTGCGTTTAACAACGACATGTGGGACTTGAACCAGAATTTACAGGTCAGTTATTTTTTATTCAAAATTCATTATTCGCAGCCCTCTAGAACCTAGAGATGCCTAAACCCGGTAGTAGGATCTAGACTCTAGATCGTATACTCGATTTAGCCATCGTCTCTTACTGCTCCACATGTCTTCGTTAATCGGGTCCGGGTTCGACCCGTCATTCCAGCTAATGCTTACCAAATATTTTTAATGAATTACTTTTAACTATTTTATAGACAACTTGTTAAAACTAGCCATTACATACTATAAGGTACTTATTTACTTTACTGAAACATCAATTTTTCTTTTCAAGTGTAAAGTTGTTATTTCTCATAATTATTTTTCGAATATGGTATCAGAGTTTTGTCCGGCGCGACGTTAACTTTTAAGACACATGTTTAAATTCTTTAAAGACTTGCCTCCCAGCCGGCCGTTACTGCGACATAATTTCCGGCGCCAAGACCGGTAACAGTTGTACCGGCAGGACGATCACCGTTGGAAACGACGGTCGAGCCAATATCAACCTCGGACCCAACGACTTCGACATGGTCCTCGCCATCCACAGGGGAGATGAAGTAAGTATATCCATAGATACATGAATATAAAATGGGTAACAATCGAACCAGTGAGTAGTTCACCGGGCAATTACGGTAGAGCCAACATCAATCTCGGAGCCAACAAATTCGACATGGTCCTCGCTATCCACAGGAGAGACGATGTAAGTATACTCATAGATACATGAATATAAAATGGTTAACAAATTTGCCGGTGAGTTGTTCACCGAGAAATTACGGTTGAGCCAACATCAATCTTGGATCCAACAAATTCGACATGGTCCTCGCTATCCACAGGGGAAATTATGTAAGTATACCCATAGATACATGTATAATTTTTTTCACTAAATGAACCGGAGAGTTGTTCACTGGGCAATGACGGTTGAGCCAACATCAACCTTGGAGCCAACGAGTTTGATACGGCCCTTGCCATCCACAGGGGAGATAATGTGAGTATACTTAGAAACATAAGTAAAACATAGGTAGCAACTAGCAACTGTACTGAGTGTAAGTTGTTGACAGGACATAGATGGTTTAACCAACATCAAACTTGGAACCAACTTGTTTGATATGGTCCGCGCCATCCATAGGGATTGATGTTGGTAGTATATTCATAGTTTTATGAGTAACTATGAATATTCATATACTACCAACGTTAAAACCTACTATACTACCTCGTTCAAAAACAAGTTACATAAAAATAAGTGACTTATTATGGGTAAATGGTTTATTGATACTGATGTATCAATACATTCATATGCCACTCTGTCAGTCTCGGTCACCGTGAGCAATGACGGTTGAGCCAACTTCAACCTTGGAGCCAGCAATTGCCATGATTATTTAATTTTCCGCAACGGCAATGACCATTAAAACCAAGACGGTACTTTATACTATCCAACACAATAATGAAATTACTATTTAATTAATTTGATAAATAATTACTTAAATAGCATATAAAGCGCTATTGTTAAGAAAAATGCCAAAACTACTTAAATTTCTCTTTTCAGTCGAGACTGTGAGGGGACAATTACGGACACCCTGAAAGATACCCAGCGTCTACAGGATGAAAACTTATTTTACTTAAGAAAAATAAAGTTTTTCTAGAAAACAAGGCTATGTTGTTATTACTTCTGCAGCAGATTCGCTTTTCTCGGCACTGACTTCAACTACGCGCTCGCACGCCGCGTCTTTCATAACGAAAAAATGCTCCAACCTTTGCATCGTTTCATTTTCATTCAAATCATTTGATCCAAATTTCAGGCTAAGGACTGTGAAATGGTCACATAGAATATCATAGTCTCTAGAAGTAATATAACTATTGGTATGTATTGAACTGTGGATCAGTTTAGCACCATGTCAACATCGAGAAGATTATTTTAAGCTTTGTTACGACAAAACACTGTAACCTGGGTTGCAACATTTTGTCGTAACGTTGTAAAATAAGAATTTGCTCCCTGGTCATTGTGCACGTTGGACATTTAGCTCCTTGGTCATTTTTCTCATTTGACATTGTGCACCTAAACCCAAAGTAAGATAATAATATTACAACAACCTTACCTACTTAGAATATTTGAAATCACAAAAACATTTTAAAAGTACGCAAATGCGTACAAAAGTTTAATGCACGCAAATGGCGGTCTTATGGCTAAAAACAATTATTTGAAAAAAATTGGAGATTTTTTTCTAGACAACTTTTTTGGCGATTTATTAATTATTATCAGTAATCGTCCATTAGGGTATTAATCACTTATCTTTTCTCTGTGCTTTATTATTAACTTCACGTAATTTATCTACCTTAGATACTCATAATTTATCTATGTTTACCTTTAAGTACATAAACCATCCATTAAGGATGTAAAGGTCGTGACTTGGCCCCTTGGCACAAGCAGTTGTGCTTTGGGGAATTTTAATTCCCCTGAGCACAACAGCACCCATATTCTCTATCATTCGGAAACGTTTCCAATCGAATTCCAAAAATTTGGAACTCAAATTCCTTGAGTCTCATTCAACTTTCATAAGTTTTGGGATAGGAAATCGAGCTTATATTCCATCAAAAGAATGAATCACATTTTAAGCGTTTTAAAAATGGATGTATGCGGATTGAGATTGGAAGAACTTAAATTTACATTTATTGGAATCCGAACGGGAACGTTTCCGAATGATTTAGAATACGAGTGCAGGTGTTCACAAGGGAAATAGGTATATTTTCCTAATGACTCAGCCATGCGTTCTAGTAGTGTCTTAGGGAACTGCTATTCCCTTAAACACAAATAGTTGTACCAAAGGGAAGTATTTTACACGAATGGGTACAACCAAGCGATGCCAGTAGTGCTTTGGAGAAATGATAAATCCTTTTAGCACATCCAGTTGTGCCAAAGGGAAACATATCAGCCCAATAACACAACTAAACTGCTCGACCGATTTCGATCAAATTGAAATGCTGGTAAGTATGCCCTGAATTTTTGGAATATGCGTAGGGTAACTATATACCTGTACCCATTATAACTTATCTAGGCAGGTAAGCACTTATTTGCTATCAGGTGCATAACTCACCTACGACGTTAAGTAGATTTTAATCTTTCTGAGCACAATCTGATGCACATAATCAGTTGCATAAGCTGTTATTAGTTCAAGAATCGACTGCACCCTATCAACGTCACAGCATAGTGCAATTGACAACAACAAAAATACGATTTGTTAAAATTCACTACAGTCGCTATGGAGAAAAGAAAAATTATAATTCATTAAAAATTGCATTAAAAAAAGGCAACTAGATTAAGGCTGCTTTTCCACTAAGGTGGCGTTGAGCGAAGCGGTGCACAATTGACCAATCGCAATGCTTCAACAAAAGTGGAGCGGAGATTTAGAGCATTGTGATTTGTCAATAACTCATAACTCTTTATTCATAACTTCTGTAGTTACACGTCTGGTATTTTTATATTACTAACTTATTTAAATTTAATTTACAATTCCAATAATAATAATCAGTCAGTACAATTTCATTAAAATAAAACTAGAACAATGATTACATTGGGTACAATACATAATTGGGTACAATACAATCACGCACCGCTTCGTTCAGCTCCGCCTCAGTGGAAATTGCCCACTGACAGGTCACAAAAATAATGATATCAACAAATCAGAGAATTTAAACTCATCGTTCTACAATGGGTTATTAATTTCGATAAACGACGGTGAGGCTAAAATTGGAAATCTAGGAGGCCTTTTACAAAGTCTGTGATCAGTAATATTGTGGGGTGGCCGAGCGCGGATCAATAGGTAATCGTGGGAACTAGCCCGTCGGTCGTGCGTTCGCGACAGAGGAAGTGGTGCGTGCTTCAGCGTGACCTGTCATTATTTAGCTTGGGACTTGTGAATGCTGTAATTTTTCTTTTTTTTTCGGAACATTTTCACACACGGTCGCCTGATCCCAAACTAAGCAAAGCTTGTACTATGGCTGCTAGAGACTGATTTAAGTCATATATAAATATTAACACCCAGACATAGAACAAACACCAATGTTCATCACATGAATGTTTGCACTAGGTGGGAATCGAACCCACGCCCCCAAGCTCAGAAGGCAAGTTCACTACCAACTGAGCCAGCGAGGCAATCGTCATTATTTAGCAATGGTAGTATGAGCGTGAGTCTAGGTATTTGATGTAGGGAAACGACTTCACTTGAGTATGTTTTTAACTGTTTATTATCCTAAAAGCACAATTGACAATTTACTAATAAAGTAGTATGTTTGTATCTATGTAATAATATTGTTTTTGCAACATATTAGCTGAATTTTTAAATTTTCGCAAAATATTTACATACTTACCTACTTGATACCGGATAAATACAAATATGTTTTATACAAATGTTTGGAGCCAAACCCGGGAGAAGGAACTCTTCAATTCACTTTTCTTCCAAATTAGCAATTCATGATGTTACTACGGACGATATATTTACACTATTCGAAAGTCGAGTAAAAACTTACAGTGTTAATTTGAAAATGTTTGCAACCTTGATAATAATTATGGGACAAATGCGTCTCATCAGAAACAAAAAAAGACGCGCTTGCCTCATCAATGAATGCATCTTGATTTATTTGTGTTTTTTAATCTAGTAAAAGTCTAGTAAAGTATATTTTTATAATATACCTATTTTTGTGTTTAATTATAATAGTTTAGATTAATAGTTTAGTGAATTAAAAGACAATTAGGTAAAAATAAATGGACGTTGGTCCAAACGCCCGCAGGGTTGACACTATAGCCAATTATAGGTATGGCTTATGTTGGCTTAAAATCGAGAGAAAATATAAGCCAACATAACATAACAATTAACAAGGTACAAATTTATGACTAAATATTTGATAGAGGATAAAAAATTACGTGCTTGTTCGCGTCGTGAGACTTGCGCATTTTACATGTAATGTTTTTGATGGGATACAACTTACTTCTTAGAAAAATTACACTGGCTTACTTGAGATCTACTCAGAAAATGAACAAGGATGATTGAAACACTAACTAAAGCGAAAACAAACTCTTCCTTCCCACATAAGCACATGCATTATAACTCTTTTGTTCGATAAAATCAGACAAACAAATCAAATGCAGCCCAGGAAATGTGTTTCTTTGAATCCATCCATCAACAAAGGAAAAATGTTGTAAACACGAAATCGAAATGACTTGGTTTGTTTTTGGAAATTTCTGTTTACTGTTTACTGTGAAAATGTTGGTTTAAATGCAGAGCATTTATTGGCTAAGTATATTGTATTAATTTTGAATCCTACTAATAATATTATAAACGCGAAATTTGTGTATATGGATGGATGGATGTTTGTTACTCTTTCACGTCAGAACGGCTGAACAGATCTGGATCAAATTTGGCACTGAGATAGATTATAGTCTAGAATAGCACATAGGATACTTTTTAACTGCGGGTGAAACCGCAGGGCGCAGCTAGTTGACTATATTTACTTAACTTCTATAATTATGTAACAAGAGTTGTTTTCGTCTGAAAAATTGACATCATCGAGTGTTCTTTGCTATGATATTGTCGCAGTTTATTTATTGTTGTTTTCATATTTATGTACTTAGTTTTTTTTAATGTAGTTATTTGTTGTTATTACTTATTGATAAAAAAATTACAATAGCATTAAGAATCATTGCGTTTGTACATTCTCAGTAGATTCATAATCGATGTTTTTCAACTATTATCAAGGATTATACCAATTATGTAGATAAATTTATGGATATCAAAATATTTTTATCTAAAGCTATATAAATTATAAAATCACAGCGGGAGGCCATATCAGATTCATTGTGATTTCAACTATTGTTTGGAGGTCGGCTGAAGAAAACCATAAGGTATGTAATGTTGTTTTTATATGTATTCTACGCTTACAATTATACATTTCTGATATTAGGAAACTGATGGTAATGGATGGTCCTTTTCATAAACCCCTCTGCAATGTATGTACCTCTGCAACTGTTTTCTTGTGTGGAAGTCTAATCTAAATGTCGCCGCCAACTATTTTAATCAGCCGTTCAATTTACAGCCTAGCCTTTTTACTAAACGGCGCCATTTCTATTCAGCGTTGACTACTTGCCTAGCCAAGTCATTTAAGTAAGGGAGAATACAGGATGTTTAAAAAAAAAAACACGAAAATTACTTATCGTTGGAGCTCCGTTCGCTCCTAAGCCTTCTAACCTAACCATTCCAAGTCTGATTTGCCCTTCTAAAGGAATCGGACAGTAGAGTTTTTATTATTTCATGTTTATCAGAATTGCAGTTCGTTTCACGGATTTTCGAGTGGTATTTTTAACACAATTAATTCAAACCGCATTTCATTGTTAAAAAAAAATTGCATGAATGGCCTGAGCATCAGTCAGTCGGTTTCTTCAATGTTGTATTCGACTCAACGGCTGAATTTCATTTAGGAAGCTAGTTGAACGGCGCCATTTAGTAAAATGGGTAGGCTGTTAATTAAACGGCTGATTAAGCAAGTTGGCTTCGACATAATAATTATTTGCCTTAACTATACATTTTTACTTACTTTTTTTAGACTTACTAGCAAATTGAACTAGTTTGTCATGGTATGTATCTGACGGAAATTGCGTACTTACCTAGTCGATTTCAGTTAGGTAGGTAGGGTCAACTGAGGCAAAAGAGGCTATCAAATTGCGTCTATCAAGAATTACTGATAAACCCTTCAAATTAGGCGCCACCGATATCTCTTTTCTATCTTTAGTTACAATGATCTGTACAAGAAGGCATTGGTTGCCTAATTTGTGAAGGGGTCAGTAATTTTCGAAAGACGCAATTGCCCAACAGACCATTTGCCCCAGTTGACCGTACATGTCATGTTATCTATTGTGATCCTTCCAGAGGCTTCACCAGCTATTAGGCTAGGGGGAAGGCAAGAATAATAGGTACATAGAGATAAGATAATGTATGAAATACTGTGGCTATACGCCTCCGGAGTTACCCGCTGTTAAAAACTAGCCTATGAGTTATTCCAGGGTATGAGCTATCGCCATTCTGAATTTTATTATAATCCGCCAATCAGTTTGAGCGTAAAGAAGTCGGTGTAATTAACAAACTTTTGCGTGTATGATACCTATAAGTAGGATAAATTGAAGAAAGAAAAAATGAAAACACTTTGTAAAGATTGATAGTTAGATGAGTAGTAAGTATAAGTAGTATAGTAGTAGTAGCGATGATAGCCTAGTTGGAGAACATCCTCCTCTCGAGCCAGAGGGAGCTGGTTCAACCCAGCCGAAGGCAGGCACCAATTTGTTAATTGTGTGAACATATGTGCCTATTGTTTGTCATCTGCTACATGACTGGAGCTGGACTGGACTGGACTACTGGACTGTCACATTTGGAACTAAATATCATCAGGCGAAGTGTGGGTGCTGTATAACACCTCTGCCAGCCCCCTCGGGGGAAAGGCGTGACGATATGTAGTTGTGGTATAAGTAGATAGACCTACGTACAATAAAAATCCTTAATCATAGCATAGGGCTCGCAAAGTACAAATCGGACAACAAGTGACCACATAATTTTTTTTCAAATCTTTAGCGGAAGGGGGAGCTGCCCCACCCTTTCCTTTATGACGTCCATGGATCTGTTTTGATCTCACTGAACATTACATATTTATCGAGTGCGATAGAGAGATAAGCGCGATAAAGCGATAATAGTAATACCTTTGAACTTCACGGTATGAGTTTGTATGACTACTTAGTTATACTTATAGGTAGCTAGGTATACATCTACTTCTTTGTACGTTTAATCAATTTTAACTCTACTGAACGACAATAGGCACTCGCGCCATCAAAATAAAAGTAAGAACCTACGTTAGATTCAGTGAGTCGAGTCAAGGCAAGGGTGACATTAATAAAATTATTTATATCTGACGTAGGTATAAATTAGTCGTAAAATCAGTGATCCTAAGGTTAATTTACCTTTTCTTATTTATTTCTTATATTTTACTTATCTTACATGCTATACAAAATAGTATACATAATATACCTGCTTACTTTAATCCTTGATTTCAGGATGTTTCGCCCCATCCTAATAATATTGGCCCTGGCTGTGGCAGCCCAAGCATTTAAGAACCCGCACTATGCGTCGGGAAGGACAACTATGGTCCACCTGTTCGAGTGGAAGTGGGACGATATCGCAGCTGAGTGCGAGAGGTTCTTGGGACCCAGGGGATTTGGAGGCATTCAGGTATGTTGAAAAAAACTATTATAAAGTTAGTTCGTTTAGACATATACTGAGAGGCTAGCTCTGGGGATTAACCATGACTTATTGCCATGATGATGGTTTTGTTTTCGACGCTGTGCAACCATGGGCGTAATTGGGCAGCGATACGATTCGCGTTCTTATAGCGTCGAGAAGACCATCATGGCAATATAATGATCTGTCCCCTGGTGTCTAAACTTTTAGGTGATCAACATTACTTGTTGTCGTCATAGAATAAACAAGCGGGGTCTACAATTTGACGTGTCATCTGACCCATGGCAGTGGTCAGTTGTAAACGGCACTTGCCGTTACCCAGCCAAAGAATGACCGTAAAAGCAGTGACTTCTGGACAATGAGAAGTTGGTTTGAACATCTTATTATGATCGCGGGAAGCCGCTAAATGAGAGTAGCTCAAGACAGGCTACTCTTTACAAGAGTCCTTACCTCTTATCCCCTAAAAGTTAGTGAATCTCGGCCTCCCAGCCTGCCGGCCTTTTTTTTTTTTTTTTTTTTTATGTATCGGCGTTTGACCACCAACTCGCCTGATGTTAAGCGACGTTGTGGTCTAATATGGAGCACGACAACCTATAAGGTTGTCGTGCTCCATTCACTCTAGCCTTGAAGTTTTAGAGTGAAGAAGTACAAAGACGGTAGTTGAGTGAGGCGCTACAACTGCACCACTGCTCAGACCCGTCTTCGGAACGGTTACACCGGACTACATCCCGAAACACGACTAGGTCATTTCACGGCATGGCTTGGTCCGGTGGTCCTTGTCCAACAGTGGACTTCTTCTGTAATGACGATGAAATGTGAAATCTTAGGCCAGAAAGAGGTAGACTGTAATTATGACACAGAAAAGCAGAAACGGTTTTTTGACTTTTTGAGTCCAAAGCCTGTTAGCTTTGTGAAACCATTGCCTGAATTTTTAAACGTTTACACAACCAAGCGAAATAGGTACTTATCTATGCACCTATATAATTTTTTTATGATTAAAAAAAACTTATAGGCTTACCATCTATTTAGCGAACTCTAGATTACTCTGAATACTTCAATATATTTAGTAAAAGCCTCATCGACTTGTATATTTTCACCTGAAAATTGCGTTTAAGTTGGAAAAATTCTGGTGAAACGACATTAATTATTAAAACATACTCAGAATGTTGTGGTTCAGTTCAGAATAAACAACGCGAAGGTTTCAAGAAGAAACCCAATTTAATTTTCCGTTACGGAATGTGTTTAATAATTTTTGTGAAAGAACTACTAATTAAAAATACCTATTATACATACGTTTTAGAATAGATACCTATTTATAGATACTTATCCTGTAGGTGATATTATAATTCCATAACATGATGATGAGCCCAACCAGCTTCTCTTTTGAATATTGACTGATATTTAACGACAGTTTTGAAATCGAAGAATGAAAAATAAACTATAACTATATCCTTACTTACTTACTTTGTATCAAAAATACATGTTTAATTGTAAACATACAATCAATTTTTCAACCTTCTATATTTTGTTTGTTATAACTATGTTAGCATGATATCTGACGTATCATGTTGCTTTACTCATACAGGAATAACATAACTAATATTAAAATATTGACATGTCCGAGCGGGATACTCCGACTAGTTTCGATCACATCCAGTGACCTTTATCAACGAGCGATTACAAGCGTGACGAGTGCAACCACGAAAAACTCTAAAACGGCATTATCAGAAAAACAATTGATTTAGATGAGTATGATTTTGTAGTCCGTTAAAAATTGATAAACTATGTTTCTCTCAGATCTCCCCTCCTAATGAGAACCTGGTCATTTGGTCAGCGAACCGACCATGGTGGGAACGTTACCAGCCGATCTCATACCGCCTGGTCACTCGCTCTGGAAACGAACAGCAGTTCACCAACATGGTCAGGAGGTGTAACAGTGCTGGCGTCAGGTAAGAATCTACTTGGATATTTAATGCCATAGAACACCGATGATAGGATTGCGAGGGTGAGGTATTGAGATTAAGAAAGTAGGTCTAGATGTTAATAATGATTTTTACAAAAATTTCGCGTTGACCCCACCACAATAACTTCGAATACAATCGCTGCAAACTCAAAGTAGGTTTTAAATAAATGCTGCTTGCCTCGAAAGATTACTTGCTTTTAATACCAGAAATGCTAGTAATGTTTCTTTTGAAAATATACTATGTAGTATTCAATTTCTATTTTGAAAAAGTCTTAAACTTTTACTTTTTTAACTTTAACTTTAAAATAATACAATTTTAATGAAGTAAATACGAAGTGCTGACCAGGCCTTTATTATTATTTTTATTGAACTGCCTAACAATACAAAAAACTAAATAAGGGAGAGAGATGTGAAGTTGGGAATTAAACAAAATATTATTTCCCAACCAGAATTTACGTTGATGCCATCATCAACCACATGACCGGTACTTGGGGTGCCAACGTCGGTACTGGCGGTAGCACGGCTGATTTCGGCAACTGGCACTACCCGGGCGTACCTTACGGCAGGAACGACTTCAACTGGCCTCACTGCGTCATCTCTGGAAACGATTACGGATGCTGCCCTGATAGAGTGAGTATTACTGAATGACCTTGGAATTGTACGATCTCTCTATGGTTTCCTTTGTAAAAAAAACGCCAGCACGGGTATAGAGAGCCTGGTCTTAGCAACGATTACGGATGCTGCCCCGAAAGGATTTTGTTCTAATCCTCCTTTCATACCTCCTTTTTCATTTCTGTATTTTTTTACCAGTCTAAAACCTTTAATTTTCGCTTTTCGTGGATTGAAAGCCAAGTCTCGACCAGCTATGATCAAGAAAAGCCAAATCCTGGAAATCAAGGATGCGGAACATTTTAAAACTTTTCAATTCTACACTTACCTTGATACACTCTACTCAGCATTCCTGGTAGATACTAATTACTATTACGTCCTTCATCTAAATGAATGTAAACGGGATATTAAATGACTACTACTGTAAATAAATATTACAATTAACAAAACAAATGTAATCTACAAAAGCTTTAATTTTGTCAGGTCCGTAACTGCGAGCTCTCTGGTCTGAAGGATCTGAACCAGGGCACTGAATACGTCCGTCAACAGATTGTCGGTTTCATGAACCGCCTTATCGAACTTGGTGTGGCTGGATTCAGGTGAGTGCGTTCAACGTCTTGAAACGTGTCTGCCTACTATACTTACATTTATTTTTGACAATCCAAATTTATCAATGTT
The DNA here is from genome assembly GCA_911728515.1 of Peribatodes rhomboidaria. Taxonomy (NCBI): domain Eukaryota; kingdom Metazoa; phylum Arthropoda; class Insecta; order Lepidoptera; family Geometridae; genus Peribatodes; species Peribatodes rhomboidaria. Next base: position 10,077,106 of record OU452182.1, read on the forward strand.
AGCATCCAACTTTTATCTGATTCTACGTTAACAATAGAGTTTTACCAAAAGAAAAATCATATTGTTATTTGTCAAAGTTTCGTCTAAGAAGTCAATTTTTTTTTGTAGAATTGACGCTGCTAAGCATATGTGGCCCGGAGACTTGAGCATTATCTACAACCGTCTTCGTGACCTGAACACCGCCCATGGCTTCCCATCCGGTGCTCGCCCTTACATTTACCAGGAGGTCATCGATCTTGGCGGCGAAGCTATCTCCCGAGATGAGTACACGTCTTTAGCTGCTGTTACCGAGTTCAGATTTGGTTTGGAGCTGAGCAGAGCTTTTCAGGTTAGTGGAAACAATTCTATAGCTGGCTGGCTATTCGAACTTAGAGCATTCCAAAAACAAATATCTTGTCATTCCATTTTCTATGACATTTTCTTTCTTTGCCAAAATAACGATCGTGGAAACCTGTGAAATCACATAGCTTAAAAAGTTACTCAATAAGGCTTCGTTCTAACTGAACAAACTGTCAGCGCCTGACTGTTTGTCTCCAGTTCCCCACCCTACAAATTTTTAATGGATTGTCGGAACAGCGCTTAATCCACGTTAGTAATACTAGTGTAGTTTTTATAACCAACTTGCATCTTCCAGGGTGGAAACCAACTCAGATGGCTAGTCAACTGGGGACCCCAATGGAACCTACTTGCCGATGCCGATGCTCTGACTTTCATTGACAACCATGACAACCAAAGAGGCCACGGTGCCGGTGGTAACATCCTTACCTACAAGAATGCCAAGCCTTACAAGGGAGCTATTGCCTTCATGTTGGCGCATCCTTATGGAGAACCTCAGCTAATGAGCAGCTTTGACTTCACAAACACTGAAGCTGGACCTCCGATGGACAGCAGTGGAAACATCATCTCGGCTTCTATTAACTCTGTAAGTAAAACTTCCTAATAGAAACTAAGGCTGTTAATTACGAGTGATTGAGTAATAAATAATAATAATAATAAATAAATTCGGGACATTGTCACACACGGTCGCCTGACCCCAAACTAAGCAAAGCTTGTACTATGGCTGCCAGAGACTGATATACATACTTAGATATTTTTAAATACATACATAAATAGATATTCACACCCAGACATAGAACAAACACAAATGTTCACCACATAAATGTTTGTCCCAGGTGGGAATCGAACCCACGCCCCCAAGCTCCGAAGGCAGGTTCACTACCAACTGAGCCACCGAGGCAGTCAACTAACAGGCAGTAACTAGCTACACCTCGCAGTTTCACCCGTGGTCCTACCGTTCATTTTTTCGTGTTAAAAGGTACTTGTACGTCCGTTTCTGTGCCTCAGACAACGTGCACGCAAACTTTCATGATGACCGGTTGAATAGTTCAAGCGTATAATATTAGTTAGGTATATAGGACAGCATGTTTGTGAGTTCCTTTGCCTGCGGGCTCGGTCAAATTTCATATCATTCAGTGATCATGTTGTTTTCTTTTAGTAAAATAGTTTTCAAATTAGACCAGTTGGCTCAAAGATACCAACATACAATCCTGAAATGGTAAACTCTTTATAATATTAGTTTCGATAATGAAAAAAAAATAGATAAGCACGTAGGTATATGGATAATTTAGGTAATTAATTGGCGTTCTCAAATATTGCTAGAACAAATTCAACTAATTTAATTTATTTGATTTTATGATTGTATTGATCAATCAGTATTATTAAGTAAGCTTAGTACTTGATAGATGCCGATAAAAATAGATAAAATGGCTGAGGTTAGTTAGGTAATGGTGTCAAAATCGCTAATTGCATTTCAAAACTTATCTATAAAGGAATTTTGAAGAGACTTTGTCCTAACTACTTCTGATAATAGTACTTTATAAAAAAGTGTGGTTAAAAGTTATTGGCCCTTTGAGCCTATCTTTTCTGTCATCTCCTTGAAGAGTAAAAACAAACGCATTTGAGATTTAGAAACTCCTTTATTGTATTACGATAATCTGTGTCAATAGCTAAATTTGCGACGCTGTTGGCAAAGTTCTAGAATGATGTAATTAAGAAACTAGCTTAGGAAACTAGTGTCTTGTATATTTGTAGATCGTGATGCAAATTATAAAGATAAAAACTTAATAATCACTATAGGCCCAAACCTGTCACACCAAACTACGCTGAAAAATGGCGGTTCTCGACTGATTATGGTGTCATATATTTCAACGTTACTCGAAAAAAAAAACCGCCCCAGTGCGCAACCGCTTCACCGCAACGTCCACGTTCTATAGACTTTTCTGAATTGATTTTTTTTTTTTCATTTTTCAGGACGGCACCTGCGGTAACGGTTGGATTTGCGAGCACCGCTGGCGTCAGATCTTCCAGATGGTACAGTTCAGGAACGTGGCGCTCGGTACTGGGTTGAACGACTGGTGGGACAATGGAAGCAACCAGATTGCTTTCTGCCGCGGCGGGCAGGCCTTCATTGCGTTCAACAACGACATGTGGGACTTGAACCAGAATCTTCAGGTAAGCTAATGTGAAACTAGATTTTAATATTAATCATAGCCCTTTAGATCCTACCGGGTTTAAGCATCTCTCTTGCTGTGCTCCCTGTAGCTGTTAATGAGGTTTAGGTTAGATCCAGAGTTCTAGGAAATGCTTAGCAAGTGTTTTGAATTACTTTACTATCTCGTAGACAACTTGTTAAAACTTGCAGGCACTTATTTACTTTACTGAAAAATCAATTTCTCTTTTCTAGAGTAAACATTTTATTTCTCATAATTTTCGAAACTCACATGTTAGAGTGTTGTCCGGCTCGATGTTGGCTTTTAGGCCACCTGTTTAATTTTTTTATCCTTCCTCAGACTTGTCTCCCAGCCGGCCGTTACTGCGACATAATCTCCGGTACCAAGAGCGGTAGCAGTTGTACCGGCAAGACGATCACCGTTGGAAACGACGGTCGAGCCAACATTAACCTTGGACCCAATGAATTTGACATGGTTCTCGCCATCCATAGGGGAGATGATGTAAGTACACCCATAGACACATAGCAGTAGTAGGTCAATATAAAGTGGGAAAAAATTAAACCGGTTGGTTGTTCACTGGGCAAACATGGTTGAGCCAACATCAACCTTGGAGCCAACTAGTTTGCTAAGGTTCTCGCCATTAACAGGGGATAAGATGTGAGTTTCTTAGATACATAAATATAACATAGGTAACTGTACCAGTAAGTTGTTCACCGTACAATGAAGGATGTGCCAACCAATAAAACCCGGCTGCAAAACATTGTACCCTATGTCACTTCCACTATGAAGACAATTCTAATGACACCATGTCGAAATCCATCAAGCTGTTTAGGCTGTAAAGCGTGCCAAAGAAACCTCCTACATACATACATACAAACCCATGAATATACTTACATACGTACACTCAAAAAACATAACCCTCATTCTTGCGTAGTCGGGTAACAATAACATAGGTACCAATCAATTGTACCGTTGTCACTCAGTAAGAGGTCACTACTCACTGTAAGCAATGACGGTTGAGCCAATTTCAACCTCGGGCCAACAATGCCATGATCATTTCCGCAACGGCAATGACCATTAAACCCAAGACGGTACTTTATACTTTCCAACACAAATAATAGACAAAAAATATCAGCATTTCATTTTAAAAAGTAAACAGCAGACCATTCTTCCCCAAAGCGCTTTTGTTAAGAAAAATGTCAAAGCTAATTAAATTTCTCTTTTCAGTCGAGACTGTGAGGGGACAATTACGGACATCCTGAAAGATACTCAGCGTCTACAGAGATGAAGACTTATTTTACTTAAGAGTAAAACGGAAGTTTTGCTAAAAATAAAGTTTTTCTTGGAAACAAGGCTATGTTGTTTTTACTTACCTACCTACTCTCATAAATCGAGATAACATCAGACATATACACTTATATATCGTCACGACTTTCCCCCGAAGGGTCTGGCAGAAGTGTATTACAACACCCACGTTTCGCCGGACGATAATCAGTTCCAAATGTGACAGGCGAGACTGCCGCCATATACCGGGCTCCATAGCTGTTAGCAGATGACATTATTATGTTCACATAATGAACAAATTCCCGATGTACCGCATATGTATATGCACCATTGACTTGCACCATCAAATGGTGCGTGCCTTAGGCTGGAATTGATCCCGCTTCCTCTGGCTTGAAAGGACAAGGCAGACACTTCTCTAACTAGGCTATCATCGCTTCAGACAAGATTGTAATAGTTAAATGTGTAAAAACAATAAAGTAGTGGCTCTGTGAGTTGAAGACCTTGCGGCTGGCGTGTGTCCTTCTCTACAGGGCGCATTCCTCAACCGATTCTCGTGAAACTTTGTAAGCAGATTCAATAATTATACAGTTTTATTGAAAGAAAGAAAGAAAGAAAGAAACCATTTATTTCACCGCACAAAACACTACAACAACAACGAACAAAATACACAATTAAACATTAACAGACAAAAAATAATAACTTCTACATATACTTACATTAAGACATAAACAAATATTTAGATGATTAAGTTTCAGTTGTCGCTGCAGCGTCCAATGCGACAAAAAAGGCTAGTTGTCCTACTGACTATTGTCCAGTCAGTTGCTGAATGCATGATTCTGAAGCATAGACGTTTCTCTCGCTAACGCTCGCATGGTCGATAAAATATTCGGGACATTTTTGCACACGGTCTTACTCTAAACTAAGTAAATCATGTGCTTTTTTTAATTACTTACCATATTTTACACCCAGACATATAACCGCTTCAAGTCCGCGCAAAAAATGTGCCACGTGTCGGAGCCTAGTAGATATTTAGATTTGCGGTTTGGATTGTCTCCAAGCGGATAACAAAGACAAAATAAATATTCATCACTTAAATAATATAGAAATGATTGCCATATGTGGAAATCGAAACCACGCCCCAAGCTCAGCAGGCAGGTTCACTACCATCTGAGCCCACGAGGCAATCAGATGAATAATAATAAAGTTTGTATTTGAACCAAACCCAACTGATATGAATGGGATGGACCTTCGATCAAATATACGGGAGAAACAGTACGAGAACATAAAAATGGATCGCATAAATTAGGCGCTGCACACAATTCAGCGTAGTCACAAACAAACGCAACCAGTCGCAACAGTGATAATTATTGTTGTCTCGTTCTCGCTATAGTATCTTGTGCGTCTTTCTACCTTTGTTATTGACACACGTAACATTATACTGTCAACGGAGCTGTGTAGTGTCCGTGTGCTTGTAGTTATATTAGGTCCACGCGTGTCCTAGAAATTAGACTCGTGCCGCTTCTTCCTTATTTTATTTCTATGGGATGGACCAACGAAGTTTTAAAGTAATCATACTTGAATTTACTTATTATTTAGTATTACCTCAAAGTTCTTATGATACAAAAAAATATAACTAAATATGAAAATACCACGTTTCTTTACATTGTTTGAAAAATATTACTAAAATATTGTGTAGTAACCATCGCGTAAAACTATGCGATATTAAAACTGCTAAAATCTTTCAAAGCACCATTTAATTTAATTTTACGTTCCCAACTTATAGACTAAAGTATTTCAACAACATTTTCCAAGCAAACAGAAAAATACACCTTATTCTAAACGTGCACAGTTTAAAATAATCTAGCTTGTTTTACCGATAAATCAATCAGTAGTCAGTCACTCTTCCTCAAAAGCTGCATTAGCTATAAACATGTTACCGTGCAAGTGATAAATCGGGCATTATTGCAAACAGACTGACAGCTCAGTTGCAGTGCTAGAGTAGAGTAGAAAATGTACAGAGAAACATCTCCTACAAGCTCCTAATAAATCTACTCCATTGAAGAAATCATTTGTTGTTATCGCGTTCGGAGATCATACCAACGTTAAATATATATCTACCTAGGTTTAGGCACATAATGTCGAAAGAGCAAAATGTTTAACGGTCGCAAATTGTCCAAAGAGCAAAATGTCCAAAAAACTACAACATTTAACACTATTGACATCTGAAAGACATTTTGACATTTTGCACATCATGAACAATCTCTTCCTTTTTAGGTGAGCACGTAAGATTTTTTTTATCCAGTATAAATCCAGTATAAAATATATGATTTCGAATTCTAATAAAGTGTTTGAATTTCCCTTTTGGAAAACTATCGGTTATTTTAACTAAATTATTGAATAAAAATATGTTTAGCTACAAACGTGCAATAGAAAAAAAAAACAATTTTAGCGTGCTAGCTCAGTTAGCATCCTGCAAATTGGAAAATTTAATGACCACTTTAGTGATGATTCCGTATTTTAGCGTTGTAATTAAGGTTGCTGCTAAAGTATTATGTTATGATTTGTAAATCGCGGCAACTTTCAAGACTGATTTGTCACCTCCACCATCCTACAGTAAACAGTAACAGTACCTAGTGTCACTATCATTCTAAGCTTTTGGAAGTAGTTTCTTTAAACATTTCCTTCCCAGCGTCTACCGTCCATGTATAGGACGCAAATATCCCAAGCTAAATTTACTCTCGCGAGTGAATCGGTTCAAATGACGCATTTTCATAATGTTACATTTGTATGATTGACGGGATATTATTTATAATATAGGAAATGTAAATTAAATGAAAGATCGGTGTTAGCTTGTTTGATGAAGATAATTTATTAAGCTGTCAAAACTGCCGGGGTTCAAAACAAACAAATGGGAAGCAATCTGTTGCTGAAGAAAATTAACAAACGTTGAAAGGTTTGTTGTTAGTTTCTTAGCTAATGACAGGACTAAAGAAAAGGGATCACTGACATACCCCTTAAAAATAAATTAACATTGTATAGGGAATAGTTCTACAGTTTTCTTCTGCTTTCTTTTAATTTTTTAAATCCGATCTAATAAGACAAAACACTGTACGTAAGTATCTTAGATCAACCAAGAGATTACGATGGCGCACGGCGTATAGTTAGGTGAAGCCAAAAACCATCCAATAACTACGCTACTGTCGTATATGTACACAACACAAAACTACGCTACTCGCTTGATTATTCTTACCTCGACATTATGAGCATTGGTTTGTGGGATAATTTCGTGTACATAAATATATATAATGCATTATAAAAGTGTGGCCAGGACTATATTTTGAGGTTCTTTTTAAACTGTGCAGTTTTTTTCAAGTCAATTTTGAAAATACCGTAACATTAAACTCTTTCAAATATGTGCAGTTTTAGAATATTAAATCTAAGTAATGGCTGGATTTAATGGAAATGGCTAACGTAGAGTTTGGGAATTAATATTAGTTTTCGTGCAATTGTAACTAAATGTTTTTCATGGCAACATTACCACGCGCACATGTTTAAAAAGAAGTGGCTTCAGCGAGATATAAAGCAGTGTTCCGTTACGTACGTATAAGCTTACTGTTTCGATCCGCTAATAATTAACCACTTGAATCATCATTATAAGGGCTATATTTTAATAGGAAATCTTTAGTAAGTGATAGTTTAACGTTAAAGACTCGGAGTGTATTGCGGTTAGTTCCATCCATCAGCCATAGGACGTCCACTGCTGGACATAGGCCTCCCCCATAGATCTCCAATAAGCTGCGGTCTTGACAATGTCATCCCTCCACCTTTCACCTTTTGCGGTTAATTCAGTACCAAAGATATAAAAAACAGAAAAGTTTTTATTGTTTAAAACTAAAATTAAAAAACAATGTAGAAATTATGCTGAGTACACACACACCAAGCCAAAGAATGTCAACGAACGCGCATTTTATTCTAGTAAAGTTGATCTTTAATACATTTAATGCAAACACACACATAAATCAATCACTCAGAAATCAAGCCGCACACATCATGTGTGTTGATTTTTTTTTTTAAAAAAGCCGCAACCATCTAAGCTTTCTAAGTACAAAAACCAAAATGACAGCGGTCGTCAGTAACTTCGCTGAGTAGCTCCCTAACTTTAACTTTTAGTTAAAAATTAAAAAGTGTGTTTTGAACTGACCCTGAACCTAAACCTTGAACCCGAACTGAACCGATTTCGATTTAGTTTTTTTTGTTTGAAAGGTTAGTCGGGAGTGTTCTTAGCTACGAGTATGTTTGATGAAAATCGACATCGGGTTTTTTTTTTTTTAATTTTTACGTTTAGTATATCTTCTTGTTTACAACAGGTCAGTACCTACAATGCGTACCTTACCCATTATTTCTGACCTTTAAACTACGTAATTCCACCTAGGCTTATAATATTTACTTCCAGTACATATTTTTACCGATACAAATAATATAAAAACAAAAAAAAAAAAGTAATTAATGCAACAAAGTTCAATAAGAATGAAATAAAGCTTGAAGAAAGAAAAACGTTTGATAATTATTTTCGAGCGACCGAAATTCCATTAAACGTCGCAAAGTTTTACAATCACAAGTCAAAGAAAATCTTAACATAAAATTATGATACCTATAGGCTCAGAGAAAGGAATAATTTATCCAAATACTTATGCTTTAAGTAGGTATGCATTAAACTTTTAAAATGTTGAAAACTTACTATCGAAAATTTAAAACATTCGTGGTTTAACTAAAATTTCCCCTTTTAGGTTTGCCAACTTTGCCTCAAAGCTACGCTAGCAAAGTTCAGTGTAACACAAGTTTTGCCAGCTCTTTGCAAAGACTGGCGCAAAGGCTCAATTTCATTAGTCGATAATTTGGTCCTTAGACGACCTTGACCAATGGCATGCGAGAACATAAAATCTCTCTAGCACGCCGCATACGGGCTCCTTTGGCTAATGAAAACGGCTATTGCATGTACACAGAATACGGGCCCCAACGACCAATAAAATTGAGCCTTTATTCAAAACTATTCAATGTAAACGATCGCCAATCCGTTGTTGCTAACACGAGAAAGTTGGAAACCTGAACCTAGAGGAAACGATCTAAGTTGCTGAAAAGTAAAGTTGTTCGGAAAATCCACAAAGCAGCTGTCTTTTTCACGACAAAGTCTTCATTTATAAACACGCTGTAAAACTTGATAAAAAAGTGGACTTTTTAGCAGTTTTTAGTCTTTAGGGGGCTGAGCTACCCACGTCCGTAGGAGTGTACTCTATTCTGATTCCCTACACGTGGTCCCCGGGTAGTGCTAACCGGGTAGCAAACTCTGGTAGGAGGCTTCGGCCGTGGCTAGTTACCACCCACCGGACCAAGCCATGCAGTGAAATGACCTAGTCGTGTTTCGGGATGTAGTCCGGTGTAACCGTTCCGAAGACGGGTCTGAGCAGTAGCGCACTTGTGGCGCCTCACTCAACTGCCGTCTTTGTACTCCTTCACTCTACAAAACTTCAAGGCAGAATGAAGCAGGTGAATAAGTACCTTATAGGTCGTCGTGCTCCATCTTAGACCACAACGTCGCTTAACATCAGGCTTAACATTATTTCTAAACAAAAAAAAATTGTGTCCATCTTCACTACTGGAGGTTCCACGACAGTTTAGAAAGATTTTCTCAAATAGTGGGCTAGGTATTACAAATAATTAGATTGGTAAGTAGGTTCTCAGTTTATTTGTTTGTATTTTAGTTCGTAAGTTCCCCTGTTTTGTTTTAGTGCGTCTCTAAACTCAATCGAATTGTAGCGAAAGTAGGCATACTAAGGCCCGTATGCTAAAACGAAGCTCAGTCATAAATCTCAGTTTAAAACTTTTTTGGATGGTAACACTAGTTTTAAATCGAGATTCAAGACTGAGCGCTGTTTTAGCATACGGGCCTTAGTATGCCTACTTTCGCTACAATTCGATTGGGTTTAGAGACGCACTGATGGCAGATTAAAAGAATCGCCTTATGTACCAATACTTATTCAAAATACAGCAATCTTAGTGCTATGATAGACATCCTTACCTATACTTAATAATCTACCCTAATAACCCCTAATAATAATACCTATAGCCTACTTTCCTATTCACTAAAATGTTGCTGTCGGAATCAACTGTATGTAACATTTTAAACACCAGTCCCCTTGCTAATAAACGTTGTAGGTACAGCCTCGAAACAGTTATAAACTTAAAGTGTTTTGTCTCTTTCTATCGAGTTAAACATTTATACGAAAGAAAAAAACAAAACACTGTACGATTACTCTGAGGCTACATAACGTTCATTGCTAAGGGAGAAAGTCTTTACCTTAATATCCCAATCCTAGATAACAGACTTTTAATGTAGAGTGGTATTTACCAACCGAAAATACCCACTTTTGGTATCAGTCCTTGACCCGACCGAGTCCCGTAACTTTTTCGGAGAAGGACTAATTACTTATTGATCGAATAGTATAGTTTGTACATGAACATAAATTGGTAGAACCATCGACATGAACGAATGTCAAAGTTTGGTCGATGTGTGGGTAACTTGTGTAACCAAAAGTTTTTAATAGGTTGTGTACATGTGATAAGTAATGTGATGATGAGACTGTTCTGGAAAATACCTGTTATCAGATATCTAACTAGATAGATGAGTATATGTTCATGTATTGGTTAAAAGCAATACATTACCTACCTTATTTATTTACGTCGACAAATATGAAAATGGTTTGGAGTCTCGGCGTCCAAACGACTCTACATCACAACTTTAGAATTAATCAATTCTATCATTTAAATCTATCCTCTGTTTAAGCATATACCTAGGTACTTTTAATTCACATCCGAAGAAAATTCTTTTCAGAAGACTTTATGACCTAATTGATAATTTATAACGAGATTGATTCCATTTGACGTTAAAATACCCTGACCCCGTAATTCGGTTCGAAAAATATGCTGCGGTCCAAAAGAAGTAATATATAGGTAAGTATACCTATTAACACTAACACGAGATACTTATATGTATGAAACTTATACTTATTTGAATGTCATCAGCTACATGACTAGAGCCCGGTGTATGGCGTGTATGGCCCACCCCCTATCACATTTGGGACTGAATATCGTCCGGAGAAGTGTGGGTGTTGTATTACACGTCTGCCAGCCCCCTCGCGGGAAAGGTGTGACGATATATATGTACGTATGTACTTACCTAACTAACCTTCTCCGATGCACGTCTGTGAATCAACTACCTTCGCCGATGGTTCCTATTACACCATCGAACTATATAGATGTAGGTAACTCCCTACTCGCGCCGTCACAGAGCTCCGATCGTCGAGCTACGCAATATTTGCTTTCGTCACGAAAGCGCTGGCTTCATCCTGCGTCAGAAATTAGCTTTCCGTAAGATTTGTTATCATAACACGGTCATGGACACTCAGTGGTAAAATTGGAATGTTCGTCACTCGTTACCTCATGAGCTTTGAGGAAATGCTTGTAAAATTGACTGAAATGTAGTTAACTGTTTGGACAAGAGTAGGTACATAATTTGGAATGAGTGTGGTTTGAATTACTGTATTGTTTGTCGCGCATACTTGTATGGGTATAAATATTGGTATATATAAATGGGTATACATAAATATGGGTATATATTCTTCGTCGAGCCTTTTTTGGCTACTGTGTCTCTAGGCGTGCCTTTATAATTATCCTACTACTTCCTATTTATTTATACCTACTATAAGGGCGAAAGTTTGTGCGTGTGAGTGTTTGGTACTTCTTCACGCTCAAGCAGATGGACGGATTTTGGTGTTAATTTGCCCAATGCCTACTTTTTAACCGTGGATAACACCGCTGGCGTAGCTAGTAGGATTAATAGTTATTGTATTAGGCAATGGAAGGGTTTAGACAACGAAGGGACAATGTAAAAGTGCTGCATAGCTCCGTAATCACATGCACCATGGTTTTTGGCGTCTGTGTATCCGACTTGGCCAGAGTTGCTTCTATAGTGACTCAATTGAGTGCACATGTCATGTAAATTAAGCGTGCCGTTCATGATTTCTCAACGGCACGCTTAATTGTATCCGTACTAAGTAGGTACAGATACAGAACACCTAGGATATTGTTAATAAACGCTGTGTCATACTCTGATAACAATTGTCAATTATTTACGTAGTCTATTTTGGAGTTAAATATAACTTATTTTCTTCAAGCTCTACAGAAAGGATTTTTTTATTAGTATAATAAATATCATTTAATTTCCATTCAAATAAGTAAGTACTTAAACCATATTCATAGGTGCTTGGTGCTTGCGTGCTTGGGTATTTATTTTCTACTTATTGTTCTTCTCAAGATACTCGAAAACGTAAAAACAACTGGAAGGAATATTTTTTAGGCACGATATTACATTTCTGCACTCTAAAAGTATGATGAAAAGGGACGAAACCCAATTATCAAAATCCTCTTCATAACGTTTCGGACGAAAAGAATTTTTTGATATCATTCACTTTTCTACGTTTTTTTACAAAATCTTGTAACTAAGTGGTATTCCATTCACTTTAAATAAATGTGTATGAATAGGCATTTCACCGCAATCCTCAACACCTTTCTTTTGGGAGTGACTTTCAGGACCGAAATACGTCGCCCGCCCTACAATACTGTGGCTTCAGCCCGTCAGTTGTAGCTTGGCCCCCGAGACAGGCGGACGTATGCGCGCGCTCCCAATTTTCCCGACGTAAATTTTTAATAGCCTTTCGAAAACTGAAGGCGGAACCTCGAATTAATTTCGAGAACCGATCGAATAGTTTTTAAAACTCCATGTTTAGTGTTCTAGTGAAGTGAAATGTCGATTCGGGTGTTCGATGTATAGGTTTTGTTGCTAGATTGGGAACTGGGGCGTAAGCTCGTCGGTAAAGTGCGCTTAACTTAGTTTTTTGAAGTGTACTCAAGTGGGTATATTCGAGCAGGCGCCGTCCTGAGATTTTTCTTTTGGAGTGGTGAGTAGAGTACCTTTAAGATGTTTAATATTTTAAAACTTGATCACAATTTTTTACACAATTATAATACGTGTTTAAGCGTTTGATTTATGAGGATTATTAAATGTCATAATATATCAACAGGTTAAACGTTTAACATTAGCTAACTTGATGATATTTTTACCCATAAAGGTTATTCGATAAAATGGGTTGAAATAGTAAACTCATTCGACTATCCACGAAAGTTGCCGTCTGCCCTTACACAGGTACTAGACGGTAAAATTGGGTTAAATAATTATACCCACGCCACTTTATGGATTAGACTGAATAACACGCATGTCACCGACCAGTGTGATGTAAAAAATCAAATCATGTTACTGTGTTTGACGTTAATAATTTGATTCACGAAGTAAAAGAAAAAGTAACAGCTAAAGACCACATTTTTCGTTCTTAAAGGTTCTTAAAGCAGATTATTTTGCTCTTCATTCTTTTCTTCCTTATTTTTTTCTTTTTTTCATTTTCATCTTCATTTTTAAAGATTTGTTTAGAAAGTTAACGTAAGTAGATAGGTAGGTACTTAACGTAAAATAAATAACAGTAGATGCAGCTACAGATAAATTTTAACGAAATCAAGAGTAAAATGGTGTGAAGTATCTAATCTGGATTGATTAATACCGCTCATTATTTTCTCCTTCTACCGAAAAATAAGACAGCAAAAAGGATTAATACAGAAAACTCCGCGCCAGATCCAGAATAAGAAGCACCAAACAAAATTCCATCCATTTGTCAAAATCAATATCAAAATTGAAATTGTATCGCTCGCAGCTATCCCAATTCGATAAATTGACATTTACCCAGCAATTAATTGTAATTGCGATCCTAATGTCCCCTAATCGCTGCTTTGGCTTTATTGTCATGGAGCGGCTCAATGCATTATGAATTAGCATAATCTGTGTATCATGGTTCAATTATTGTCCTATTTACGAACTGCGATTTGTGGAATGAAAGAGAAAATTGGGCCCTTTATAAAAAGAGTTGCCTTCAGACTCGGCTCGGAACAGACCGGAAAAATCCTCGAGCACATTTTGACGTCATTGACAAATGATTCATATCACCATAGCACAAAATCGTATAAGATCTACAGAGAAGTCAATGTCGAGCATACGCTAAGACTTTTCCGTTCTCTCTGAGCCGAGCCTTATACATTTCACGATATGGTATACCTTTGTAGATAGGTATACAATATACATAGAGGTATGGTAGATAGTTGAGTCGACTGAGGGGATAGTCAATTTAGGGATAGGCTTCGGCACGCGTGACCTGTTCTACAAGAGTTTTTTAATCAAATTGTAAGTAGGTATAGGTACCGTTAGTATTACCTACACTCGTTGAAAATACGACAGCTCAGTGATTTGCAGATAATTATGTACCTAGTTAGTCGGTATCTACCTAAAAAAATTAAGAAACCTTTGCTTTCAGATATGATTTTTTGAGTTTTTCCAACATTAAGTTTCAGCCAATAATTATTCAGATGCAGATTAAGTTATATTTATAATCTGCATCTTAGATATTATTCAGATGATTGTAGGGACCGCAGAAGAGAAGTACTCCATGGCACGAGAGGCTGAACTCTTTTTGGTCATCCAAATTTGGTCAATCTTAGGCTGGGCTTAAGCCCAGCCTAAGATTGAAGGGGAATTAAAGGGGAATTGAGACGAACGACGTTTCAGTTAACTGAAACGTCGTTCGTTTTTAGGAGGGGAGGGGAGGAGGGCATTTAATAATTAATACATTATAATTACACATTGTTCTAATCTAACTTCTCACGCAGGTATGAGAAAGTGGCTTTTCACAAATCGCGCCTTTCCATTGGTTCATTGCTACCATAAAACAGTTCAGTGTCCATATTAATCAATAAAAGTAATTATCGTTATACCTAAGACTTGTTTATTGGTAGTTTAGTAGAGTGTATTGTTTTGTAGCTAAACTATTTTTAGAGGAGTGCTAAGTACTAAAACATTCAAAATTATGTTGTTAGGAAATAGGTACATAGCATTCCAAATCCGTTGTTTATAAAATAAATGTTTAGTTAGATCATTCTCAGATGCTAATGGTTGCTTGTTGGATAGATTGAATAGCTAACTAACCCTCTTAGCAGTAAACGTTGTTGCCAAGGAATAGTTACACAGTGTTTTGTCTTTTTCTTTCGGTGACATTTTTGAACTCGATCGCAAAAGACAAATAACTGCTAACTATTCCGAGACTTTTCAACGTTTATTGCTAAAGGGAAAGGATTCAATGAACACAACAAATATAAACACTGATCTTTAACGCTGATACTATAGTTAGCCATACTATGCTATATTGTTGATATTGATGATGGCTTAGCGGGAGAAGGCCCGCCTCTCAAGCCAGAGGGAGTGGGTTCGGACCCAGCCGAAGGCATGCACCAATTTGTTCATTGTGTGAACATTTGTGCGTACTATATGTCATCTGCTACATGACTGGAGCCCGGTGTATGGCGACAGGCTCGCTCCCTGTCACATTTGGGACTAAATATTGTCCGGCGAAGTGTGGGTGTTGTACACCTCTGCCAGCCCCCTCGGGGAAAAGGCGTGACGATATGGTATTGCTGATACTATGGTTAGTCATAGTATCAGTGTTTAAGGTTTGTTTGATGACGTTAAGTGTCATTAAAATGATACTGAAGGTTTTGTAATTTCGGTAGCGTTCAGTTTTAACTGCGCCCGGGTTTCACTGACAGTCAAGCAACTCTCAATGTTATTTTCTGTAATTATTCTTGACAACGTGTCTGCAATTTCATTGGGATCGGTTGAAGAGTTAAGACGTGGATGCTTAAAACTGACTTCCACATCTAAAGTTTACATTCTCTTCCAAAAGGGTGTGTACTGTGAATTAAATAGCTGTCAAAGTCAAAGTCAAAGTCAAAATGTCTTAATTCAATATAGGTATCAAAGATACACTTATGAACTTC
Source organism: Peribatodes rhomboidaria (assembly GCA_911728515.1). NCBI lineage: Eukaryota > Metazoa > Arthropoda > Insecta > Lepidoptera > Geometridae > Peribatodes > Peribatodes rhomboidaria. The sequence continues at coordinate 10,092,888 of OU452182.1, forward strand.
AAAGTTTTTTTTAAATAGACTCAATACTTATGGTTGTTGTCCTATCCAACAAGCGAACAACTTAAAGCTTAAGTATTTAAAATCTGAATCACACTACAATATTATAAACGCGAAAGTTTGTAAGAATAGATGGTTGGATGGATGTTTGTTACTCTTTCACGCCAGTACGGCTGAACAGGTCTGGATGAAATTTGGCCCAGAGATAGATTATAGTCTAGAATAGCACATAGGATACTTTTTAACTACGGGTGAAGCCGCAGGGCGTAGCTAGTAGATTATACTTTGGATATATACAGGTATAGATTATATGCTAAAATAGCACATAGGTTATTTTTCAACCGCGGGCGAAAGCGTGGGGAGAGCTAATGTAAGTTTAATTCTATATCGTCACGCTTTTCCTCCGAGGGGGCTGGCAGAGGTGTAATACAACACCCACATTTTGCCGGACGATATTTGTCCCAAATGTGACAGGGGGCGAGCCTGTCGCCATACACCGGGCTCCAGTCATGTAGCAGATTTGTTCATTCATTTTCATTCATTTCATTTGTTCAATTTGGCATGCATCAATTTGTTCATTGTGTGAACATAAGTATGTGCGTGTTGTATGTATGTCATGTAAGTTAAAGCTTGTTTTATTTTCTAACTATTATCGACTTTATTTAGCTATAGTAATAATCTATAGTGTTTGTATTGGTAGTACTGTAGTAAAGATAAACATCAATTTTATTTAACCAGAAACGGGCGGAAAAGCAAATGTTTGCAATCAACCGCATTGAAACTGTAAACATGTTCAAATAGATTTATTTTATTTTCGAGTTTAATCTTTGTCATTAATGACATTAATCTATTTGTTAAAATTATTTTCGTGTCATATTTAATTTGATTCATGCTATTTCTACAGCTGGAATAGGAAGTTACCTACCTATAGAGTCGTTAATTGTTTGTAGTTCTACTGCGTACTTTTACCTAAATTCGCCAAAATTTAACAAGGTCATAAAATTTTTGACAGCCAGTTTTTGAGGTGTAATTTAATTATTTTTTGAAAAAATAATGCCCCTCTAAGTCTGCCCTAGTTCGATCCCAGCTAAAGACATGCACCAATTTGTTCATTTGTGAACATAATAATATACATATAATATACAAATACAATATGTATGTGCGCATTTCATGTCACCTGTGCAATCTAACTGGAGCTCGGTGTATAGCGACCGGCTCTCTCTGTGCGACATTTGAGAATAAATATCGTCCAGGGAAATGTCGGTATTGCAATAAGTACATCCTTCGGGGAAAAGGCGTGGCGATAATAATGTTATGTCATTGTGTGTCATCTGCTACATGACTGGAGCCCGGTGTTTGGTGATTCATAAGTGTATCTTTGATACCTAAATTGAATAAAAACATTTTGACTTTGACTTTGTGACGGGCTCGCCCCCTTCCCCATTTGGGACTGAATATTGTCCAGCGAAGTGTTGTGTTCTATTACACCTCTGCCAGCCCCCTCGGGGTAAAGGCGTGACGATATATCTTATTTATAGAACCAGAAATACTAATATGACATAGGTCTATCAGCGGTAATTTTTAATGACTTTTCTATTATTTTTTTCATTTCTTATGTACAACTTATTAAGTCGAAAATTACCCTAAAATTAAATAAATGAAAATAAAAGGGTGCAAACAATTTACCAACACACTGTCTGAAGAACAATGTGGTCAACAGGCAATGTATGTATCGTAGAATCCTATAGGCATTTTACTATGGAAACTGACGTGGTTTACACAATATACTTCCTACCTATAGATGTTATTTCTATAAGTTGGTAGATATTATAGTACTTACCTCTGTTCACAATCTATTGTATGCCATTATTACAGAAGTTACCAATTAACTACGCTGTCCCGAACACGCTCTAACTAAACGGAGTAGGTATTGCAAGTGAAATCTGTTCAATAACGATTTTACTCCAAAAGGAGTTTTGTGATAGTAATAAGAATAATTTGCTGAGTAATTTACGTACTCGTACATACCAACTAATTGGTGTAGTTGTAGAGATATTTGGCTAATGGTTTTTTGTAGCTAAAAAGACAAACAAAGCAGCTACAAACACACATTTAAGAACAGAGAAGGGAGAGTTCTGTTCAAGTGTTGATTTAACTTTGGAAGTGACTTTTAAAGTTGAATGTGAAAGCTCGAATTGCTTTCCAAGTAATTTTTGTATATTAGATTACAGGCAAATCAATAAATAATTTTACAGCTCTTCAAACGAGAACGTAAGTTTACTTATTCTTTTAGTTTAAGCTCAGTGACCATATACGGAGATTTAAGATTTTCATCTCACTTTTTTTCGTCCTTGTTGCTCTCGTTTGAAACGTCATAGGTGTGAGAGTGACCAAGATCAATTTTCATTTCATCTCATGCGTAGGAATAGCCCAGCTGGTTAGTCCAGAAAGAGCCGTGTTGGCTGAGTGGGGTGGACCGCGCTTTCCAATCCGGAAGTTGTAGGTTCGATCCTGGCCGTGCAACAATGAACTTTTCTCGTTTGGAAAAGGTTATGTGCATTTAAATTTGACACGTCGTGCTCTCACGGTGAAGAAAAACATCGTGAGGAAACCAACATACCCTGGAATTAATAATTCGAAGACATGTGAGATTCATCAACCCGATTGAGCCAGCGTGGTGGTTATCGGCTCAATCATCCTCGATGTAGGGTAGGTCGTTCCACAAAAAAAAAAAAAGGGTAGGTCGTTGTCCACAAAGACTATAATGATGAATACTAGTTTAAACTTATTGTAAAAATGAAATCGAACGAGCATTAGAGAGCGAAGCGTCTTTGCTGCAGCTTCGACTAAATGCTTTCGTATGTCCGATTTCTGTCCGGATCTTTGTCTTCCTGCTGATCGCATTTCTTAAAAAATCTGTATAATTATTAAACCTGCTCACTAAATTTCACGGGAATCGTTTAAGGAATGCGACTTGAAGAGGAGACAGACGTCGGCCGCGAGGTCTACAGCTCATAGAGCTACTAGCTTATTAAGCAAACATTACAGCTTACCTACCTGTCCGTATCTATGTTGCACGTCAATCTAAGAGACTGAGATTCCCTTCGGCTACTCCAGTTCAATGGGAATTCCTGAATAGCGTAAATACCTACCTGGCCACAGGAATTTCCGACCTTTACGAGATGGACACGATAGTGCTATTTAGGGCTCTTTTGACATATCTTTACAGCAATTTCGATGATAACAAAAACAGAGAAACAGAGTTACACCTACCCATCTTTTGTTTTACAATACCTGATTTTACAGGAACAAGGACGTCAACATTTGTTTGAGTAAATTCGGCCATTATTCCAACATTTTTTTCCTAATAGCTATTCGGCACAAAATCTTTTGACGTAAATTTTTTGTTAATACAGAAAATCACAAATGTGTTTGTAAACCATCGTCACATTTGTGAATAGAGTATCCTGAGTTGACTATCTTAACAGCTAGCTTTATTACTTTTAATATCGTTAATTTATTCAAGCTAGAAAATATTTCGAGTGTTTATTTGTTTAGCGAAAAAAGCGATGGCAACCTAGTTGGGAGAAGGCCCGCCTCTCAAGCCAGGAAGCGGGTTCAAACCCAGCCGGACGGCACGCACCAATTTGTTCATTGTATGAGCATATGTGCGTATTGTTTGTCATCTGCTACATGATTTTAGCCCGGTGTATGGCGACAGGCTCGCCCACTATCACATTTGGGACTGAATATCGTCCGGCGAAGTGTGCGTGTTGTATCACACATCTGCCAGCCCCTTCGCGGAAAAGGCGTTATGTTATTTGTTTAGCTACCTATATAATATGAATAAGATAATATGCGGTCGAATCTATTTAAATAACTTTGACGTTCATAAGTGTATCTTTGATACCTAAATTGAATAAAAACATTTTGACTTTGACTTTGACTTTATGCTAGCTCTACGCTATCTAGATGGCGTAGAGCTAGCATATTATCAAGGTCTACAGGTAAATGGGTAATACATGGGTATAGGTATACTGCATAGACACGAGTAGATACTCCAACTTTACAAGTAAGTTGTGAGCTTACTTACAACAAAGTACCTGTTTATTTTAAAATCGATATACAGTACAGTATATACTTGCTATATGCATTACCAGTAGACACTTGGAGATTCAGACATGATCTATGATCAAGCTCACCTACCTCTGGCAGCATAAATATCAAAATTATGCAACGTGCTGCTGGAATTGCCTGGTAGACCCTCTTAGCTTGATTGGTGGCGCGTCTGCCGTACTCTAGAACCAGCGCGGCGTAGAACCAAACCCGCACGAGGCCTCTTGCTAAAATCACAGAAGGAATACTGTGCTTAGGTCTCCGGTTGCGCTCCACGCCGGGGTAGTCGGGTCTGAGGGTTAGTTGTCCATGTCTTTAGGTGTATTCTAAGACATTTCTGAAGCAGGGGATCCTAGTAGGAAGCTATGAGTGTAAAGCGTCATAGTTTAATGTTTTACCTACTTATTTTTTGCCATTGTGAATTTCAAACGACTCATGGAAGTATCCATAGTAGGGGATTCTAGTGGGAAGCTATGAGTGTAACGCGTTATAGTTTCATGTTGAAATGATGAATTTCAAACGACTCATGGAAGTATCCATAGTATCCATAGTAGGGGATTCTAATGGGAAGCTATGAGTGAAAAGCGTTATAGTTTCATGTTGAAATGATGAATTTCAACTCCTGGATACTTCCATTTGTTGAAATTTACAATGACAATAAATAAGTTGGTAAAATTTAACACAACACAATTTAAAAGTGCAGAACTTTACTGCAGAAATACTGCAGAAGCGAAAGATGTATGCCAGTTAGCAAGTGAAAAGAAGTGGTCTCTGCCTACCCGCATAGGAAAGAGGCGTGAGACATATAAATTGATTGAAAGATATGTTATATAAATTGTATGTATAAATTGCAACACCTAAGTAAGTTATAACTTGACACAGCACCTACGGGTACGCTGCGACTTGACACTTTACTTCCACATCCCTCGACCTCTTGCTAACCATTTTATTCGCAAACTCACTCGCATCATCAAGGACCGTGGAACGTCTCGTAAACTCTCTGGATGCTTTGATCGCGTGTGAGGACGCCGCTTTAGATCGCAGCCATGAACTCTGCCTTTATGGTACAAGCTACAGTAAGATGTATAAGATTTGTTTTGTCTGGAAACTATGCTTTGACAAAGAATTGTATTAAATATCTATTGGATTTGATGCATCTATCAAACGTGTTTGAGGTTCCGACATTCGATCACTTTGCATTCCATCTCGTATGGTGGATCTATGTACTATGTATACTACTACTTTACTATGTGCTCATATGTATGTATGTATGTAGATATTATGTACCTATATTAGGACTGATGTGATTGTAGTGGTAGTTTTTATTTTCTATCAAGTGTATTTAGTTAGGTATATCCAGTTTGATCTTATTAACAACTTATCTTCTGCCTGGAAAGATCGCTTTTAGTGATAAGGCCGCCAGTTGTTACACTAGGTATATAATAATTTGTTATTTGTGGTGTGAACAATAAAGAGTTTATCTATCTACCTATCTCTCTACCTTCTCCTTTCTCAGAATAATTTGTTAGTCATGACGTGCTATGGTAAGTTCACTACTTTGTCAATTTTCATCACGATCACCTAGCCCTTTACATAAAAGTAAAGTAAGCTCGCTCTCTCAAAATAACTCTCTGTGACAATATTTACTACTAGAATTTACAATGGAAAACCCAGTCTCAAGTTTTTTGTTTTTGTCACGATATTCCACAGAAATAAATCCTTTTCCACTTTGCTAGTACAAATAAAAACGACACCGAACTTGTCTGTTACCATGGAATTTACTACGTTGAAATTTGAATACACCTTAATGTCGAAAAGCGCGCCAAACGGCTCATAAACAATGACTCGTTGGTTGAATCTAAGCTTCAGAGCTTGTCACACCGGCGTGAAGTGGCTAGTCGGTATTCTACAGAATACACTACGGCGAGTGTGCACAAGAACTGCACGACCTGATCCTGCCATCACCGTTCTTTTTCAATTGTACCAGGCGCACCAGTAAGAGACACCCTCTCATGGTGGAAATTCCGCCAAAACGCACTAAGCGTTTCAAATCAACTTTTCTTGTAAGAACTGCAGAGGTGTGGAACTCGTTGCCTGCGTCTGTCTTTCCACCTAAATACAATCCGGGGGTGTTTAAGAGTAAAGTGAATAGGTATCTCCTAGGCAAGCGTGTTACACCTTCGATCACGGCAACGCTTCCCATCAGGCGAGTCAGTGGTCAAACGCATGCCTAGTATGTTATAAAAAAAAAATAAAAAATGTACTACCAAGAACCAAAATTATTATAACCTGTAAAATTTTCAACTCGTCTAGACGGTAAATACCTAGGATCATTATAATATTGACACTACGTAACTAACTACCAATTTAATAGAGCTGTGTAGTTTGGACAATGTTTGCATTACAAGTTTGATTTGATCGTTGAAAGAAATGTATTTTGTAAGCTCAGATCAACCTAGAGGAAAAGATGGAACACTGCGTTATATCTCGCTGAAGCCACTTCTCTATTAAACTTGTGTGCGTGGTAATGTTGCCATTAAAAACGTTACAAGAAACGTTACAATTACAAGAAAACTAATGTTATTTCCCAAACTCTACGTTAGCCATTTCTGTTCCAATATGCAACCTTAGTTGATTTAATATTCTAAAACTGCAAATATTTGTAAGAGTTAAATGTTACGGCTTTTTCAAAATTGACTTGTAAAAAACTGCACAGTTTTTAAAAAGAACCCCAAAATGTAGTCCTGGTCACACTTTTATAATGCACAATGTATATTTATGTATCCGAAATTATACCATAAACCAATGCACATAATGTCGAGATAAGAATGACCAAGCGAGTAGCGTAGTTTTTTTGCGTCAATGTGTGCGTGTTGTGTACATATATGACAGTAACGTAGTTTTTGGATGGTTTTTGGCTTCACCTAAATCATAATACGCCGTGCGCCATCTTATTCTCTAGATTGATCTGAGTTTGTAAGTACCTACCTAAATTACACAGACATCGTTGTACTGCCGAAAAAATTATTTTAGTTTTTAAGATTTTCATGTAGTTTTTGGTGTGCAATAAAGATATGTATTGTATTGTATCGTTTTTGTATGTATTGTATTGTATCGTTTTTCAAGTCTCTAGTTTGACGACAAGCAAGTCAATTTAACTGAGAAACTAAATTACGTCGCAATCACTTATTCGGAGTAGTTAAATATGTGCCAAGGTAATCAGAAAAAAAGGTAATCTTAAAATACGTATAAAAACCGTGATATTTAGGATTTCAAGACCCAATTCGGGAAATACTTTGATCGCTAATATAGGTATTTATTATTATCAAAATCTAGTCCACAATCAATGTAAATTTCCAGTCCCTTGATTACCTACCGGCCTTCGATGGCACTACAAAGATGGAGCGTCCGATAGATCTTGATACTTCGAATAATACGATCACGCAATATCCTACGTGACTTGTCTGGAGCCATAGTCTGGAATATGATATTCCTTTGGCGCTTGTCTCACAAGCGCTGAGTAAGCTACTGAATAGCGTCAAGTTTTTAGCTCTACGAACGTACAGGCTCCCCTGTTATTGACGCGTAAGATGAGATCTGCGGTGCTATTCACTACCAATCGGAAACGTTTCCGATCGGATCCCAGAAATTTCAAATTAAAATTATTCGAATCTCAGTCGATTTTTATACATTTTGGAATAGGGAATCAAGTATAAATCCGATCGGAAGAATTAATCACGTTTAAAAACTTATGAATATAGACTGAGATTAGCATAATTAAGGTTTATATTTTTTGAAAATCCAAACGAAAACGTTTCCGAATGGTTGTGAATAGCCCTGCTGGTCACTTTCACACCTATGACTTTTCAAACGAGAGAAACAAAAACCAGAAAATATCTCGAATTTTAAGAATATGGCTGCTGTGAAAGACGATTACGGGATTTAAGACGCATTGTTTACCCGACTGCAGCGAAGCCAAAACAAAGAGGGTTATTGTGTTTGACCTATAATAAACCTACTAGCTCCCTCCTTCCCTCGTAGCTACTAACAAGGTCTGAACCGGCTCTGATGATTCGTCGTTCGATTAGTATTTATTACGTACGTCACAGGCTACATTTCACTGTCAGCTTTAAAAAAAAAATGGTGATTGTAATTTGTAATAGTTTACTGTTCTTATTTTCTTCTGAAAACTTGTACTGTTATATACACACACCCACCCAAATAGTATTTCCTCTGTGCCCTAATTGCTAACGGACTCTGTAATGTCCCATCCAGTGTTATTATCTTCAAAATAAAAAATGCGTAAAAAATATAGGTAACTGCCGACCATTTGTCCACTTAACCTTTCTGAAGCTTTTGACCTTGTAGCTTCACTCCGGTCCACTCGCTCGCTACACCTCAGGTCGGGCAAGTGCTTTAGGAATCATCCCGAAGCTATACCGTCTGTGAATATTCAAGAGTCTTTCAGGTGTTTTACGTAAAAGCTTTTACATTGTAACTTCATCTGTTGTACTCGTATATCATGTCATAAGCGAAATGGAAAACTGAAATACTGCTTCATATAAGTAATTACAATAATTTAATAACAATATTTGTCATGTTTGTAGACTTGTGTTGTGACACATCAATTATGAACATCTACAGAGAATGCTAGAAACTATCACACCAGACTACAAAAACATTATTTCTTCTTGCAACATACTACCGACTTATTGTTTTCCGTACGCAACCTCAAACTACAAAAACCACAGCAAAACTGAGCCATGTTCAATCAAACGCGTCGGCAGACGATCAAACGGCGCGTCAACACCAACACAACCAAAATATGAAATTGCATCAAATGACCTTCAAACCCGTGAATGTTTGACAAATCTCTCCAACCAACCATGTAAACGATCAAATTAGTTTGACTCAAACCAAAATCTTAGTGTTTGAGTCATAGCGTTTGACCATCTCAGGGGCTCTTAAGAGACAAGTACCCACCTACCTATATATATTTAGTAGACTACCTATAGGTACTTAGTTAAAGTTAAGCTCAAGAGAAGGCCTAAGGGTCCTTTAAAAGCTACATTATTTTAGTCCCAGCTGTAGGTATTTATTTTAGTAAAATTAATAACAAATAAGATAAGATGGGTATAAGATAGCTCTCGGGAGTTTTTTTTGACATTTTGTATTCTGAAAATCTACGCAAAAGCGAGTACAAGGCTTACAAAACCTTTTTATGACGCTATTGGGCCCATCACAGTGCATAATATTCTCAAAAAATGTAAGTACATATCTACCTATTTGGTGACAGGTATGACTAATTACATTTTACAAAAATGTCTAAAAGAAATCCAAGCATTGAAGTAAGTTTTTACTGAAATCGGCGACTTGAAAATTCTATGAAGCCACTACATGAATATTTACTACCTTGTTACAGCGTAATAAAGTTCTCACATCGACTTTTGACGTCCGTTCAACTCGTAAAGACCGACCTTCCCTTTAACGATCTCTCCACACCAATTCAGACCTTACTTTAAGGTGTTAGGACTGTGTCTTGCTTGTTAAGTGAATAGCTTTTATGGAGTTTCAGAATTAAGAGGATTACGAGACACCTATGCAATATTCGAACGCTCTCTCGTAACTAATGAAGAGTTTTGGACTTTCAACTTGCCACTTACGTTAAATGGTTAAGTTCTTCAGCAATGTTCTTTGCATTACTTAAGTACTTATTAATGACAGGAGTCTTATGTATTTCATATGCTTTTGTTATTATGCTAGTCAGCTGCTACAAATCATATAAGTATTCGTTCGTGTCCGGTAAAATGTAGGTGTCTCTGCCAACCACTTGGGGGGAAAAGTGTGACGATAATTATGTTAAATGATGTGTAGAAAAGTTGAAAAAAAAGTCAGGCAGCAAACTTTAAGTAACATGACATTACGTGCCTTTTTTGTTTCAAACACTTTTAAAATGTTGAGTGTTATCTTGTCTCTATCTTACCTACAAGTCACGGCATGCCATATTGACATGCTTAGACATACCTACTCCACCTACGGCTACAAATTCGTAAAATAATTAAAATTTCAACACTTACCTACCCTTATATTTCACTGCTAAGGACTTAATTAAACTGACCCGACTGCGTAAAGTAAATTTAAGTATACACAAACTTGACGTAGGACTAAGAGAAACAACCCAACGACTAAACGATAAAGTCAAACTCCCAAATTTAGTAACAAGCCATTGAGTTTTACAACGTATGGAGGAGACACCGCACATAACTACTTTGTTCTAGTAAGTTCTAGTGCAGTCATCCGGCCATACTTCATTTAATTGCTTGTGTAACAAACCGCAAAATATATGCCTTACCCCCATGTATACATACCTAAATATATGTAAAAAATATATTGAATATAACTATAACTAACCTGCATAATCCTATGTTAAAATTTTTAATGTTTTTTTAAACTTTTAAGTCCATTGCTTAGTCCCCCTATCAGGGGAAGCATGTCACACATCTATCTTCTAGAAAAGCTTTTTTTATCACCTTTAAGGCGTATGAATCTTCTCTTTCGCTTATCATCTAGTTTAAGTTATGGGATCACTCCAAGGCCTCCCGACTAAGGTCACCCTTTGGGCACTCGCCCATGCCCTACTTAAGTCAATAAAGTAAGCTATGATGAGCGACTAACTAGCGTGTCACAGCAAAATAACTTTGCTATAGAGTTTGATTGGTTTGGAATAAGACAGCTAAGTTCAACACATACTTAGTGCAGTGAAGTATAACTTCACTGTTACACTCTAAGTTCACTTTAAGTTATAACTTCAAGTCGACGGTCCAAGTCGAAACATCCCCATAGCTAATATACTTGTAGCAAGGCATAATGAGCAGTACTGGCATGATACCTCACCAGAAACGACATCAAAATAAAATATGAACATGTCGTCACACCTTTCCCCCGAGGGGGCTGGCAGAGGTGTAATACAACACCCACACTTCGCCGGACGATATTCAGTCCCAAATGTGGCAGGTCGCCATACACCGTGCTCCATTCATGTAGCAGATGACATACAATACGCACATATGAACAAATTGGTGCGTGCCGTCGGCTGGGCTCGAACCCGCTCCCTCTGGCTTGAGAGGCGGACCTTCTCCCAACTAGGCTGACCATAAAATGAGTATACTACACTTGTAACCATCGAAACAGCACATATTTTTAGCGCCTCCCTTCCTGTGAATATTGGATAACTTACGGAGACTCTCGTTCCATGCACTATTCAAACAGTTACCAGTATAATGATTATATTTGAATAACAAACTTAGACCCTCAAGTTGAACATGTAATTTAACTTCCTTGTAAAGAAGTTGATTCTGAATTACGTTTTCTATAGTTTAAGTTAAGTAAAACTTAGCCAGCCTACGATTCACTTCACTTTAGTTTATAAATTGAGAAGAGAATTGGACCCGGGACATTGGGAAGCCCCAACGGATGCCTACAGCCGTAGTAAACACAAGTTGCTATAAAATTAACACAAATAACTCAATTAAAACCGCTAAAAATAATAAATAATATAAAACAGTTCCAGAATAACCCGTTGCCGGTGTAATAGCTGGCCGTCTGGCCGTCCGCTAGAGCCCAACTGCCTTTGAAATTCCTGCAAGTGTGTCAGACCACTCAATACATACGTCTTCCGTCCGCCAACGACTGTCTCGTCCCTTCGCTCCGTCGACTGGCCTCCTATTGTTGTCGTTAGTTATTTTTAGATATTTCTAAGAATTCAGCAGCAGGCCACGCGCAGTATCTTTCTCAGAATCCTGTGCAAAAATGTACCTACTGATTGTAGTTAACTATTGTAATATTTGCATCGAATGGTTAGTATTATAAATTAATTGAATGATGTATGTATGTACTAGGAATCTTTTTTTTTTATTTTGTACTTGGTTATTATATATATAGCTATTTATATTTGTGAGTAAACGAAGTTGGAACCGGTACACTTCCTAGCTCTCGAGCGCATAAACATAGCTAAGAACACTGCCGACTAATTTACCTTTCAAACAAAATAAGCGAAATCAAAATCGATTAAACCGTTCGGGAGCTACGATGCCACAGACACACACACACACACATTCACACACATACCACACACACAGAGAGAGAGAGAGAGAGAAATACACTCGAACTAATAATGCCCAAACGCATTACATATGTGCCCTGATGTGTGCTCAGGGCCTGATTTACCCACAGGCTAATAAGGCTGAAGCCTAGGGCGCAAGGACCAAGGGAGCGGCGGGCGCGGCGCTGAGCTGAGCTGACAATGAGACTAGACTTGTTTGTACGTAATAATAATTAATAATAATTGGTAATTTTGGGAAAATAAAATTCCTGCGTGCGCTCTGCTCTGCGTGCCCCCGCCCCACACGCGCCCGGCTGCGGCGGCCGACACAGCCGCGCCAACGGCGCCAAGCACCGCATTCAAGTTTAAACCGGTTTTTTCGGCTAATTATTATTTCTTACTTTTTCTTTCATTTCGTTTCACACTCCAGAGAGAGTGCGATAGTGGGGTAGGTAGATTGAGTGAGAAAAATAGAGGTAATTAGGTCAGTGAAGAGTTATTGTTATTATTTATGATAGCATAATAATAGGTATGCGTAATTAATTGTTTTTACTAAACAGTTTTCACTAATATTGATAATCGCACGCTCGCCTTTTTCGCGACTTCATTTAGATTGATATTTTTTTTAACGTTTTCGTTAATTTTGTTTCATCGAAAACATAAAATGAGTAGTAATAAGAATACTTCGACTGCAAAAAAGCCAAGTGGAGCGGAATATACCTATATATATATTAAGAGTTTATTTAACGATGAGCGTTACCAATTGCAGCGGTGAAAGATCTTTCTCTGCATTAAAAAGAGTAAAAAATTACTTACGCTCAACTCTTCGCCAGCAGAAACTTGACGCACTTGTTCTATTATTCATTGAGAATGATTTTCCACAAAGTGTTACTTTTGATAATGTTTTGGAAAGATTCGCCAGCCAGAGAGCAAGAAAAAGGAGTTTTATATAATATAAAGTAATAGAGAGATTTAAGATTTCTTTTTAAACTTGTTGTTTATTTTTAGGATAAAATAAGTAGATTTTTAAAATACGTGTTGGAATCATTTGGTTCCTTTCGTTTACCTACCTCCTGACAGTTTGATTCAAAGATGTTAGGTTACGTAAGCTCTCTTTCTTCTATACTAGTAATTTAATTAATTACACCTGAAAAAATGAATGAAAAGAGATAGTAGAACAGGACAGGATGGGGGGCGCATATTCATAGTTAGCCTAGGGCGGTCAGAACTCTAAATCAGGCCCTGTGTGTGCTACAATATGCACTAATAACTGCCGCTGAAAACTTTAATAAACTCTAAACAAAATAGAGCATGACCTTTCCTTTTATGTTAGCTTTACGTTCTGCGTAGGTATGTAGTAATATAACTCAATGTAACAAGCAAGCAATGTTACGTGTTGGACTTATTAACTAGGGAAAAGTTACTTCGTCATGCTATTTGATGAACCTCAAAACAAAGTTAACGGGGTAGATGTACGAGTATCTAAGTACATTATATCTAATTACTAAACCTAAAATATAGATAGGTACATGACTAGTATCTACACATACAAGACCAACGTTATAATACAACCAAAAATGTAAGTAAGCTTTAGCTATAAGTTAGACAGAAAAGACGTAAGACGAGGACGAGATACGGATGAGACGTAGTCGTAGACGTATGTACGAGTATGTACCTACTTTTGCGACTTTTTTTAGTAAATGTACTCGTACATAGAAGTGACGCGTGCGACGCAACAAATGCAAAGTAGACAGAGCGCGCCGTGACGCTTCTTCTTTTTTACCCGACCACAAAAAACGACGGAGTGTTATAAGTTTGACGTTTCTCTCTCTCTCTCTGCGTGCGTACATAAACACACCCGTGTGTATGTGTGTTTATGTGTGTGTGTGTGTGTGTGTGTGTGTGTGTGGCATCGTAGCTCCCGAACGGTTGAATCGATTTTGATTTTCTTTTTTTTCTTTGGAAGTTGGTGGGGAGTGTTCTTGTATAGCTTGTCGGGGTTTTTAAACGTTTAATTTATCTTGTGTATGAAGGAGTCACCACTCCGTCTTTATCTTATGTCTCTTCTGTCTGGTCGACGCTCATGATTTTATTAAACCTACTCATCATATAACATATCGTCACGCCTTTCCCCCGAAGGGGCTGGCAAAGTTGTATTACAACTATGCAACTCCACTTTACTCAACTCGTCAGAATTCGCCTTACTACAACTAATATCCTGAAGTTATAATAGAGTCATGCTGTCAAATAACTGAACAGTGAGTTGACGAAATGGAAACTCTATCGAACTTTTGAACGTCAATGTTTATTTAAACGTAAAGTGTAAGATAAAATGTATTATGTGTAACATAACAAAGTATGTATTATGTATTTAGCATTGGGTCTCTATAGCTCTAAATACCATGGTTTAAGTAGTTTTATTTAGTTTCTTTTGGTGAATGGTGAAATATTGTTAGGTTGTTGTTTTAATCCGATTTACGAATTAAGTAACAAAATAATTTAACGAAAAAGTCACGTTTCATTTTCCCAATGTACCTACTTACCTAATTTTCTTATTTTTACCTCATCGCATTACCTGTTATGGAACGATTTGCAGAAAAACAAAATTAAACGAAAAAGTTTTACTTTTCAAGGTTTCAATACGCCCTCGTACTGATAACCCCAATTTACTAATAAACATTGTAGTATATATAAAAATAAAATATTAAAAACAGAGACATTTTTCACACACGGTCGCCTGACCCCAAACTAAGTAAAGACTACTTAGGGCCGAATTCACCACTTATGCTACTAATCGAGATTTATTAAAGTTTAGTGAAATGCAAAATGACTGTTTAACCTCAGTTTTTCACGTAAACCAAGTTTTAAATGAGCTAATCGCGTTTATATTCACTGATGAAATCGGCCCTTACTATGTATTACTATGACTGCCAGAGACTGACAAACGTACATAAATATTTGTAATTAATAGGAACACCCAGACATAGAACAAACACAAATGTTCTTCACATAAATGTTTGCCCTAGGTGCATGGATTGCTTAGATTCTAATTAAACTAGAAAGTTTATTCCTTTTTAAACGTTGTATAGTCTCGGAATAGTTATCCATCGTTTTCTGTTCGAGTTGAAATTTTAAAAGAAAAATAAGACATTACTGACTGCCTCGTTGGCTCAATTGGTAATGACCTTCTCTTCTGAGCTTGGGGTGTGGGTTCGATTCCCACCTAGGGAAACCACCACATTTACAACATTTGTGTTTGTTCTAAGTCCTATTTATTATAAACATCAAGTCCGCGGAGAGTATGTAGTTTGAGCTAGTTTATCCTAGGACAATATCATAATTGTTAGACCACGTCGAAAGCCTTTGGCAGCCTGAAAACTCTACTCAGAAAACAACTATACTTACTTATACAAGGTGTTCTTGTAGAGCTGTATCAGTAACAACTAAGGACCACTTGCAGAAGATAGTTCTTAAACGCAGAGTTAATCAACTAGAGTTAAATGGTTATAAATGTCACTCTATTGTTATGTTAATTCAAGGTTAGCTTCTAACTCTTGAGTTGGTTGAAAGATGATTTATTAGCAGACTATTATTTGTATATAAATAAATAAAATAAATAAATAAATTCGGGACACTTCCACACACGGTCGCCTGACCCCAAACTAAGCAAAGCTTGTACTATGGCTGCCAGAGACTGATATACATACTTAGATATTTTTAAATACATACTTAAATACATAATAACACCCAGACATAGAACAAACACAAATGTTCATCGCATAAATGTTTGCCCTAGGTGGGAATCGAACCCACGCCCCCAAGCTCAGAAGGCAGGTTCACTACCAACTGAGCCACCGAGGCAGCCTGTGATATGACTCTGATGAGCAGTTAACCCCGAGTAAAAAAAAGAGCCCGATCTTCTGCAAGTGGGACTTAGAAACATTGATCAAATATGTGGTTTTAACGTTACCTTTGAAGCAAATTAGGAAACCATAGAATTTCGTACTTATTTTGAACAATAAAAAAAAATCTGGTACAGACAATCTCCAAAAATAAATAACACTAAGAATTATAATTATGGCCTAATTTTAATTTTGATAGCTATATTTTGTCCAAACCGTACGAAACCCAGGCAGGGTTTCGTATGGTTAAACGAATTTCACTGTTTCTTTTATTTGTTTCGGTTTCAAGTTCAGTAAGTAGAGTATAGAGTAAGTATAGAGGCATAAATTTGTTTTATCAGTCGCTGTCACTGGTCTACCTTCTAAACTACACCCTGTATGTATCTACTAAAAGGAGAGAGGGATAACTAAGTTTGGGAATTTCCTTTCTACACGCATCCAAAGTTACGTTTCCCTTCAGATTATGCAAGAGCTTGATATTATTAAAATAGTTTCTGAACGTGAATGTTGATTCAGTCGAAATTTGCATGAGCAAAAAGATGATGAATGAAAAAGCTAGTGAATAAGCAAAAAGAGGTAGCTTTTGTGTAACAGATAGAATAATATTATTCATATCTGTACCTATTGGTACAGATATAATTGCTATGAGAGTTGAATTGGAATTTTGAATGCGTTTTTGGGTTCTGCGATAAAACTATCAAACTTACTCAAATTAATTTTTTTATTTATACAACAATATTTTTGGCTAATAATTTTTATTCTTATTTATGGCTATGATAGCCTAGTTGGAAAAGGCTCGCCTCTCAAGTCAGTGGGAGTGGGTTCGTTCGCAGCCTACGGCACGCACGAATTTGTTTATTGTGTGAGATAATATGTTCACACAATGAACACACTAACATCACGCACCAATTGGTTCATTGTTTACGATATATGAACATAATATGTTCACGCAATGAACAAATTGGTGCGTGCATGTCGATATGCACACAGATGACATGCAAATATGTGCATGCCATCTGCTACATGACTGAAGCCCAGTGTATGGTAACAGGCTTGCCCCCTGTCACATTTGGGATTCATTATCTTCCGGCGAAGTATTGGTGTTGTAGTACACCTCTGCCTGCCTCTTTGGGGGAAAGGCGTGACGATATGTTATGTTGTTTTTATCCCGCTATTTCCACTATTTAGTGAACCCAAGCCTTCCTAACATTCCGATAGTACCTCTATAAATAATATAAATAAATTCGGGACACTTCCACATACGGTCGCCTGACCCCAAACTAAGCAAAGCTTGTACTATGGCTGCCAGGGACTGATATACATGCTTAGATATTTTTAAATACATACATAGATAGATATTAACACCCAGACATAGAACAAACACAAATGTTCATCACATGAATGTTTGCCCTAGGTGGGAATCGAACCCACGCCCCCAAGCTCAGAAGGCAGGTTCACTACCAACTGAGCCACCGAGGCAGTCGACTACCTACCTAACCTACTTTCTACCTACCTACCTACTTTCAAAAACTACTCTTACACGACTTTTTAATTAAAACGACCTATAATAATACCTCCACACGTAACCGCTGTTATTTTTACACGGAACAATAAACAAATTAGCATTAATTGCTTCCGCAAAACAAGAAACCACTCTGAATTTCGTTTAATTCGTTTAGTGGAAAGCCAATAGCAAACGGAAGACAGGTGCGTGTTTTAATTAAAAGTTTTAAAAAATTGGGTAATACAATACAAAAAGTATTACAAAAACTATTGATACCAAATCTTCTCTGTTCACTATCTCTTCTCTCCATAATTAAAACAAAGTCGTTTTTTGTGTCTGTCCTGTATGTCCGTATATCCGCTAACTCCTCTAAAAAGCACGCAATGGATTTTGATGCGATTTTCACCGTCAGTTAGATATTTTTTCACGGAAGGTTTGTAGGTACTTCAGGTACCTACCGTGCGAAGCCAGGGCGGTTTGCTAGTCAAATATGAAAACTGTAGTGAAACATTGACATTTCTAATATAGGTGCAAAGGATGGTCTTATCGTTTGAAAGCGTAATGTATTGTGAAGTTTTTAGATTTTTCCATTGTATTGGAATTTTTATCAAAATCCAGAGAAGAAGTACCTATTTTTTCAGCAAGTGTGTCTATTAAACATTTGCAAGATTGTTAATATTATAGTTTTATTATTATTATTAAGTTTTGCAAGCTAAATTAATATTATTTTTGGAATATTTTAAAGTGTTAATGTGAGTGTGACATTAAAATTGTTTGACATTTTATTATTGACATTTTATGACATACTTCTAAAAATAAATTAAATAAAATTGCATGTAGTTGTCCAAATGACATTATTGTCATACTCGTAATACTCAGTTGCCCTCTCTATACATTGACAATGCTATTTTCCCATACCGATAGGTTAAGACATGGCTCAGCTACTTTTAATATTTATTTTTTAAAATTTGTAATATTTACCCATGTTTTGCGTAATATATGATTTGATTTGAAGATTTTGTATTGAGGAAGGTAATCAGGGCAGTATTCGTAAGTCTTCCCTTATGTCGTATCAGCTACAAGTATTAGTTTCGCAAGTTTCATCATAATTACTATGTAAGGGACAGTTATGACTGTGTACTGCAAGAAATAATAATAACGCTAATAGATTTAAAAAATAACTTTGTTTAACATCTAAACATGGCTTACGGTACGTTGTCACGTGCCCACTTATACTGAACATAAGAATTGCCTTAGTCCTTGCTTACTAATTTAGGCTATCCCTAGCTAGATCCTTCTTAAAATTTCTCATTCTTGCATGAACCTTTAGCCATTCCTTAGGAGAACTTATATCAGGCGACATACGGTTAAGTAAAACAATTAAGTAAGTTAATTGTTTTACTTAACCGTATGACGCCTGATAAACAAATATTCCGCTAGGAGTAGCTTAAACTAGTTAAGCAAGGACTTAGGCAATTCTTATATTCAGTGCAGGTGGGCAGCAGTGGACGTGATTACGTGTTATTGTTGTAAAAAGGCCATGCTTAAATATAAAACAAAGCAGATATCCCTGTATAATTTCTGTTGAAAAATACGTAGCTTATAGCTTGGGTATTCGGTAGAAAAAGTTATGATAACTGTGAAACGAACGCCCCGAAAGAGTGTAAAAAAGTATTGTAATAGGTAATACTATGAAAACTGTTTTTTTCTTTATTGATTACTTACGCGTTATATTTTGAGATAGAATATCTACAGAGTCTTAGACTAGTCTAGACATCGTTTATACAGGGTTACTGGTAATCAATTAACATCCTTGTAAGAGCATATTCTGTTCATCAAAACAAACAACTTTTGTTCTACAGCTTTTCTCAAAATTAAACAAATTTCCCAAAAAAGATTTTTTTAATTTTTGTGGTTTTCTCTAAGACTTCATATTTCTTTATAGCATTCAAGCCGCCGCCCGCTTGTCGCCACGCGCCTTAAAGTGCACACGCCTTTTTTACATAGATTTAATTATGTTTAGACTGGCCAACATTTTTTTTTTAAATTTTGTATGGCGAAAATAAATACATTTTAAAAGTCGCAGAACAAATAAGATGTTTAAAATATGCCCTTAAAAGGGTGCTAATTGATTACCAGTATCCATGTATAGTCGCAATACAACATTTGCTCCAATTTAGACGTTATATCCCTAGTATTAGCCGAATAGTTTATAACAGAGCACCTTGGCATCGCGTGGCGCTGTAATCGGATTGCGGTTGTCTAACTAATAACAAAAAAGTCGGCGCAATGTGTAGCGTGCGCTGACTTTTAGTTCATTTTTGTATTACGTTTGTGATTGTGATCTGTACCTCTGTATATTTTATCTCAATGACATTCTATTATTATTTTTCGATAGAAGTCATGGGTAAAAATTTCACAATTTAATTTTAAGCACAAAACGCATTGCAACGCTTCAAGACTACGAGTAGCTCTCTAAGCGGTAACCGCTACCGCTCATCGAATACAATACGCAAGTTGCGTATCTTGGCTCATTATTTATCAAACTAAATTGGCGGCGTTTTGCCGTTGTTAAGCCCGAGGCAATCTATTAGGGGCCAATTACACGAAAAAACGTGAATTAGGGACACGCATGGGTCAGGGTAAACGGACCTGAAATATTTTCGGCAAAGGCTTCGTAAATTCTTTAACAGGAGCCATTCGTCAAAGTGATTGGTGGTCGACTTGTAGAGCTGATAAATAAGGAGGAATTTTTGCTGCCAGTTGTGGTTTAGGAGTTTTATTGGTTGGTGTAAGGAGCTCTATAAATTTATTTTCTTATTCATTGTTATTGTTTATGAACATACATTTTACGGTTTTTTTTATTTATTACTTAAGTTACGTGTACAAACTTTAATTACTTTTACAAAGTCGTCACTCAATAAATATTTAAGTAGGTACTGAATACTAATCCTAACTAACCTAACTAATATTATAAAATGCTAAAATCAGTTTGTTTGTTTGTTCCACTTTCACGTCTCAACTACTCAACTGATATCATGAAATGTTGCATGCACGTTGTCAGAGATACAGAAAAGGACATGGGGTATGTTTCATCCCGAAAAGTTTAAAGGATCCTGTGGGATCACGGGGTAAAACAGCGAGGCTTACTAATTGCTGACAGTATTTTTCATTGCTCATTATTGTGGTATATTCCAGCCACGTTCATATAATCCCAATTATTTCTAATCTAGATTACAAAAGGTATTCAATTATTCATATTCGTTTAAAGAAACCGTTTTATCTCTAGCCTTAATAAAAGTTTAGGTGTAATCAATTCGTATTAATTAGATTTGAAATTATTTTTGGGATAAAAAGTGTAGTTGAATATTAATTTGTAGACGTCACCTGTGCTCTCCAATAAAGTACTGTAAGCGTTCGTACACTAAGCTACGATAGTGGTGGATATTTGGTAACGAGTACCGACGTACATGAATCCCGCGGCTTTATGTTAGCGGCTTAGTTGAATATTGGCCTCAATTTGAAATGGCCAAAATTGAACCTTATTACTGTATGACACATTGGCTTCAATATCAACTTTGTGTCCAAAGACTGAGGAGACATGCATTAATGCTTTGGCCCCAGGACCTACATTGATGCAAATATGACCAATGTGTGGCCACGGCATCACAGTGCGCGAATACACCTATCTTCGGCCTAGCTCCCAACGACCACCACCAAAACAGCCAACAGTGGTTGTTGGTTAGAAATCCGTTTTTAATTTTTGCCTCAACTGCCGCCAGTAGGGCTCGTTAGGTCATAAAAATAATAATTATTTTTATCGTATTATCATTATAATGATATAGTTCATAATATAGTAAATATAGTTGAGTAGATATAGTTAAGCTGTGTTTGGTGCTGGTCGTTGGCACCAAAAAACATTTTGTGTCCCAACGAGCCCCACTCGCGATAGTTGGGACAAAAATTAAAAAGGAATTTCTAACCAACACCCACTGCTGGCTATTTTGGTGGTAGTCGTTGGGAGTAAGCCGTGAAAACTGCTATCGTTGTTACGTTTTACGTGCCACTCGAGTCAAGACGCATCGTCGAGTTTCAGCATTTGAAATTTTAATCACCTTGTATACGAACGGCTTTAGAGCGCCAGACGGTTTTAACGGGTTTCTACCTCATTAAACATAAGTACCTGTCTGTAAAAGCTCCAATTAGCTAATTGGCAGCATTGACAACTACAATAATAAAACCTAGTGAAATGTGAGTACAGGTATGTGAGTACTTATTCTCCTCGTCTGACACGAGGGCTACTCAATCAACGCGTACGAAATTACTTTGCTTGTAAGTACGGATTCATTGAGAATTCAACCGGCCAGAAAGATAATTTAATACCGTGATGTTAGTATGAGTAGCTTAGCTGTGCTTACTTTGTTTCCATATTTTAAAAAAAACTGATAGTTTATTGACTCAAGTAAAATTGTTGCAAGTTGTGCATTGTGTGTACATATAAATAAATAATAAAATAAATATCAGGACACTTGCACACACGGCCGTCTGACCGACTTGTACTACGAGTATGGCTGCCAGAGACTGTTATAAATACATTTATATATTTAAATACATACTAAAATAGATATTTACACCCAGACATAGAACAAACACAAATGTTCATCGCATAAATGTTTGCCCTATATAGGAATCGAACCCAAGCTCAGAAGGCAGGTTCATTACCAACTGAGCCACCGTATTGTATGTCATCTGCTTCATGACTGGGGCCCAGTGTATGGCGACAGGCTTGCCCCCTATCACTTTTGGGACTGAATATCATCCGGTGAGGTGTGGGTGTTGCTCTCCTCCGCCAGCACCTTTGGGGGAAAGGCGTGACGATATGTACGAATGTATGTATGTATGTAGGTTTATAACTTTGACGTTCGTAATTGTATCTTCGACACCCAATTGAATAAAGACATTTGATTCGATTTTATAGTCGGTTTGAGTGACTTGTTTTTCGTCAAGGCTTCTAAAGGTTACAGTTAATTTTATTCCGCATAAAATGTACCCTATGTCTTTTTCTGTACTCTATGATTCTGTATTTTATGATAATCGGTTGACTAGTTAAGTTTTGAAAGCGTAACAAACAAACGAACATACTCACTTTCATATCCATACTTTACTGATATTATAAAATCTTTTTTTTATGTAGGTTTAGTTTGACCACTAACTCGCCTGATGTTAAGCGACATTGTGGTCTAAGATGGAGTCATCAACAGTTAAATTGAAAGCAACTGTCTGTCTGTCTGCTTGTAGGCTTGTCACAGCTAAACGGCTGAACGGATTTTGTTGAAATTTGATAGTCAGTTACTGTATATCACAAAGAAGATTTTCGTACTTATACTATTTTCTGAATAAACGCGAACGAAGTCATCATGGGTAATATCATTGGAAACATGGAAATAATCATGGGTAAAACAGCTAGTTTAAAATATATATGTGTGTGAGCTATCCTTTCTGTTAAGTTAGAACGAACTGCACACGGTGTGCAAATTGGATTGAAATCGGTTAAGTAGTTTAGGAGTCTATAGCGGACAAACAACGTGACACGTAATTTATATACATTAAGATTAGGAAGTTGGGATTAATATAGATAGATAGATATACATTTTTATGTTCACACTCGAAATAACAAAAAAAAAGAACAGAAAAAACTTAAACTGTAGTGTAACAACTGGCGGCCTTATCACTAAGAGCGATCTCTTCCAGGCAACCAAAAAGCAAGGCAAGGCAGGTAGGTAGATCTTAATTGAAATGAATTATTATGAATAACTTTATACTTATGAGTAACATTTTACCCCAAGGGAGTCTGTGGTGATGAGATAAGGATGGACGTGCAAACTTTGTGAGAGGTATCACTTCATTGTTATTAATAAGCACTTACAAGTTTCTTGGACTTGGACGTTCGAGAATACAGACTTTATGAAGATACTAGCTGTTACCCGCGACTTCGTTCGTGTTTATTAAGAAAATAGTATCCAGAAACCTTCCTAGTGATATCCCAGCTGACTACCAACTGAGCCACCGAAACACAAATTTACATACATAGAAAAACCATAAACACATTGTTTTTTTATAGATACAGATTCTAGACAATAGAGAAAACGAGGTACCTACTTACATTACGATTTTCTGTCTTATGAGTTTTGAACTGCCAAATTTTTAACAAAATTACTATAGTCTGTAGGTATAATGAAAGTACTTATTTTTCATGACGAGATAAATTGTTAGAAAAATGTGAAAAGAGCTGCTTGAGTTGAAAAATCACATTCTTATACGTATTTTTTATATTTTAAAATCTTTTCGAATATCTACGTCTAGTAAGTCTGAGATAGTACAGAAACTACTTACTTAGCAAATGTTTTTATGGTTGATCATAATACAGCTCTATTTAGTTATGATCTATAAACCTTTTTTTTTATTGTTAACGTTTTGTATAGAAAAGTAGAAAATCTAAATCGTAAAGAAAACCAATTTATATTTGACTATACTATTGAGAGCTGTGGATTTTGTGCAAATAAATAAAATAAAATAAATAAGTAAATAAAATATTTTTAACCCTGACGCAAAAAAGACGAGGCTTTCTAAGTTTGACTAGTCTATGTCTATGTGTGTGTGTTTTTTTTAACCCTTGACGCGAAAACGACGAGGCTTTCTAAGTTTGACTAGTCTATGTCTATGTGTGTGTGTTTTTTTTAACCCTTGACGCGAAAATGACGAGGCTTTCTAAGTTTGACGAGTTTATTGTGTGTGTGTGTGTTTGTCTGTGTTAATCGAGAGTGTTCTTAGCTGTATTTGATTAAAATATTTGGCAGAGGTTTTTAGTTTTTTATTTGGATGATCATATTATGTGTGTGAAGAACAGAAAATTACTTAACGAATCTTTTAATAATTATTATCATCCTAATACGTATACCCTAATCGGGACGTCGTCGTCAGTACAGAACTTATCAGCGGTTTTCCCTTCTAGAGTAAGAATATTCTAATCTTAGGTTAACAGTATAAATGCGAAAGTGAGTTTGCTTGTCACGCTTTCACGCTTTAACTAGATAGCTGCAACGGCGCAACTGATCCTCATGAAGTTTTCTATTCACATTCGGAAACACTTCCGATCGGATCCCACAAATTTAAAACTCGAATCTCTATCTAAGTATGTACTTTGAAAAATTTTGGAATAGGGAATCGAGTATAAATCCGATCGGAAGAATAAATCACATTTAAAAACTTATGTATGCGGACTCGAATAATTTAAGTATAAAATGTTTGGAATCCGAACGGAACGTTTCCGAATGATTGTGAATACCAATGCGAGATAAATTAACACACAGATATTTATTATAGTCTAGAATAATAGCACATAGGCTATTTTTTAACAGCGGGTAACACCGCGGGACGCATCTAGAGAGTTTATACATGCTTGTAAGTACTTAACCATATCTAGACCAGAACGAAGCCATCAACGTAAATGTCGCCCAAATTATACCCATGATGTCTACGCGAATATTTAGCATTTCGAGTTACGCCGGAAGTTGATGAGGGCAAAGCCTCTTGACCCAAATCTCTTTTCTTTAACACGTCCGTCGTCAACAATATTGAATGGAAAACGGCGAATTTTCAAGCGATGTCGTGGAGGAGAAAATAACAAGAGACAGAAAACAATGGCCAAAAACAAAAAAAATATATTATACAAATGAATATACAACATGTAACAAAATCCCTGTTATATATTTGAAGAGCATGTGCACACACTTAAAAGTATTCATGCAAAAATACCAAGAAAATGCACGTTCAAAATTGCTAGAGTTATGGTCGGTTTAAGAACGCAAGAAAATAAGGAATTTCTTACAGATATGTTAACAAATCTGTGTCATATGTTAGCGGCTTTTATTCTAAGAAAGTAGCGGCACGACGCGAATAGTTTACAAATAAAACCGATGCGATTAGAGTGAACGCAGACAGCGTTCAGTTTTTGACAAGGGCGATGTGTGTTTAAAATTTGTATAGTCAATGTTCAATTTATAGTAGCACAATTGCATCTTCCAGTCGATACTGGATACGTACATATACTCACGTACGTACTACACTTACACTCAATACACTATACTCACGGATACAACAGGGTTTTTGTAACACCCTGTGCTTCTTCTCCTGTGGAACTTCTCCTCTTTATAGGAAGGAGTTTGGTTAAATCTTGGCTAGGGCTACCTACACCAAGAAGGCGACATCCACACAAGACTGAAATTACTAAAATCGAC
Organism: Peribatodes rhomboidaria; assembly: GCA_911728515.1. Lineage (NCBI taxonomy): Eukaryota > Metazoa > Arthropoda > Insecta > Lepidoptera > Geometridae > Peribatodes > Peribatodes rhomboidaria. The sequence continues at coordinate 10,118,805 of OU452182.1, forward strand.
TTTAATACTAATTTATTTAAATGTGTAATTAGAATAAAAGCTTTTTTAGTTTCAGTTATTCAAATTCAAGTAGAGTAAACGTTGTTTAAACGAAGCTTTTGTAAAAACTAAGAGAGAACCTGAAAGCTATTCAAAACATTAGAACAAATCCTAAGAAAATGATCTTGAAAAGAAGACTTCCAGACTTTCTGTTGTCTTCTATAAGCAACCTAATAGTAGGTACCATAATAAAAAAAAAACATGGTCTAGCATTCAGCAAACACAAAATGACGTAATCGTCCATAATCCGTCTCTTTCGAACATGTTGTAAATGACTTATTTCGGTCTTGCTGATGCATCGATTGACGTCGCTAGGTGTTTCTGAATGCTTTACCTGGCGTAGTATATTATTATACCATGGTAGGTACCTACACATAGAAAGAGTTTTGTAGATAGTTACCTACTAGATTTACAAAATAGCTACAATACAAATATTGTGTTGAAATATTAAAGCTGTCCAAATTATTTACGACGGAACTTCAAAGACCTTCGACTGTTACTGAACAAATTTACGTGGGAAGGGCGTAGTATAATGTGAAAAAGCCAGTTGATTAGAGTTATTTATCTATCAGTCACCAATTTTACTTTAAGACTAATTTTATTATTTAGCTTTTAAAAATAATGTATTTACTTATAAATCAAATAAATTCAAAGCTAATTTCTCAGATCATTCAACAGTTACAGTTTTAAATACAAAAAATAGTTTTAGAGATATAGTATAAATCATCATGCTGTTAAAAATATATTTATAACTTTTATAACCTACATACAGAATTAACCTATAAACTAATTTGGTTCCAGGCAAAAAAGATGATGTTTTAAACTAAATGATCTAAAATTAACCAAAATTAAATTAACCTAAAATCCGTTGTAAATAACAAGAATTTATCCACGAATGAACATAAAATTATTAAAACTGTTTGTTGTTCGTAAAAAAGAGGTTGGTTATTTTCATTACTTTAATGAACCAACAATCCAATTGAGAATTTACGAGTTCCCAAAATAAAAGGGCATGATAACATTTTGGACGTCTTTCAAAGTTCCTAACGACGCCCAAGCGTGTCATTTCCATATCCGACTGTCCATAAAATATCCAGACATGAAACGGGTACATACAAACTATACATATTATATAGTGCTACTCCTTACTATATAGTCCCGATACAGATGCTTTTTATCTGGGAAACTATCCTTACGACCGCTCTGGGACTTGAGGGATCAGTTCGCGTATAACTTATTCTGAGGGATACTAGCTGTGACTTGGAGTGGGTTTACTGGCCTGTTGAGAAATATTGCAGTTTTCAACTAATCGAAATGTATTTGTTAAAGCGAGCATTTGAGATAAATAAAATTGAAAGTTGTAAGCTACTCGGGTAACTTCCTCGCGAAGATAAAATACATAATTAAGTCGCCGTCAACTAGCTTAATTCGGCGTTCAATTAACATCCTAGCTTTTTTACTAAACTGCGCCTTTCAACTAGCTTCGTCTAGGCAAAATGGCTTGGATCGACAACGTTGACTAGTAAGGTAAGGTTGACAATAATAATTTTAATAGTAAGGTAAGGCAGGAGCGCGAAGCGAAGTGAGCTCCTGTTAAAGGAGACGGGCAGGAGAGATTTTAAGTTTTAGGTATAAATGTCATGTCTATCATAATTGCGGTTCGTTTTACCGATTTTCAGAATTTGTTCTTATCATAATTAAATGAAAACATATTTAATCTGTCAAAAAAAAAGTAATTTTGGCGAATAATCACTCTATTCTATGAATGGCCACCATCCACCCAGGTTATTAAATGTTGTATTAGACACCACGGCTGAATATCACTCAGGAAGCTAGTTGATGGGCACCATTTAGTAAAATGGCTAGGCTGTTAATTGAACGGCTGATTAAGCAAGTTGGCTGCTACAAACACATATTTTATTTAGGACTAACTGCGCCCCGCGGTTTCACCCGCAGTTAAAAGTATCCTATGAGCTATTCTAGACTATAATCTTTGTGCCAAATTTCATCCAGATCTGTTCAGGCGTTCTAGCGTGAAAGAGTAACAAACATAACATCCATCCATCCATTCTTACAAACTTACGCGTTTATAATATTAGTAGGATACTTATTACTTATTTATTTTACACATATGAAAGCTACATGCATGCTAAGTTTTAACCCGTCTGCCGCCTGGCACCGAAATCTTCAATTTTCTGCGTTAAAATGTACTATTTAATTAAGCGAACACGTTTGGTTGAATCGCAAAAATACAATCATAAAAATCAAACCATTCCCATGTAGTTAAATAAAATGCAGCAAAATCAAGCTAGTTACTTTGAACAAAAAAAAAATACTACTCAAGTATATTTTTCCTTTTAATTGAAAATTTTCGTACGGATCTAGGTACTTCATCAGAAATTAAACTTTCACTAACCTCAACGCTCAAGGCTAAATTTCAAGAAACATTATTTTACACCAGCCGAGCGCCGTTCTCAGCGTTGAAATACGAAAATTACCACTAAGAATGAACGAATAAAGTAGAAAGTTTATTAACCGTACTTACTCTTAATGTATGAAATCAAGATAAAGCAGTTAACGTCAGGAAGAGTAACCTTGACTTGGTCACAGAATAAGTGACAGTACAAACTTGGTTAACGTTAACCAGGAACGATGGCGACACTTGAAGGTCAAGACCAATTATGTATAACTCAATTTTCTCAGGTATTTTGTTTCAGAAACTCTCATAATTACGTGAATATTATGTCTCTTGGCCCAAGGCAAGTTTAATAAAAAAAATTTTTTTTTAGGTTATTTTTTCTTTTGTCCTAAAGATTTTGAAGTAGGTTAATCTACTATCCTTCCTAACTAACTTTATAAATAAGAAAGTGAGTGAGTTTGTTTGTTTAATACGATTTCACGCTTTATCTACTCGACCGAACTTAACAAAATTTTGCATAGGTTCTAAATAATGAAAAGAGGGTATTTTAAGGTTTAGAATTATTTAGAAGACAAAGATGTCTGGAGTCTTCCACATCCGCCAAGTAGCCACTAGTATGTACAGATATTACCTAGTTGTAAGCCAAAATTTATGAGACTGTAATTTATTTATTCTTTGGAAAAATAATGCCCCTCAGTTTCTTGCCTGTTCTTCTTAGTAGAGGCTCTTTATACGAACAAGGCGGTCGAGTCTATTAAAAAAAAAAACTTTGACGTTCATAAGTGTATCTTTGATACCCAAATTGAATAAAAACATTTTGACTTTGACTTTCAAGCTGTCAGGGGAATAGAAAGGCACATAGGGGTACCTTTCTGTTCTGTTCTGTTATTTGGGTGATGAAAATTGATGTGGTTTTACACATTTAATGTGAATCACGCTCCGGAATTACTCACGTTATGTCGAGTCGTATTTTAAAAGTAAGGCCAGCCTTTCAATCACATCCATTGACTTTTTTCAATTCCCGTTTAATTAAAACAAAACCTCAATTCAATTCAATTCAATTTGTTTATTTGCGTGAGTATAAATTCATGAAGTATTTAACTATACGGTTCTCGTAGATTAAAACTGCGGTCAGATAAATCCGCGGAGTGCAGCTTTAGCTAAGTGCAGTAATATAATTATGTACATGGTTTATAAGTATATCGCGAAGTAATATAATTAATACTAACTGCGCCCCGCGGTGTAACTCGCAGTTAAAAATAGCCTATTCCAGCCTAAAGATAATCTACGTCTGTACCAAATTTAATCCAAGCCCGTTCAGCCGTTCCATACATCCATTCAAACTTTCGCAATTAAAATATTAGTACGCCCGTATACTAATATGACGCTAAGTCATGAATCTCAGTTAATCTCGATTCAGGGGCCTCGGAGATTAGAAATTTTCATTTCACATTTTTTCATCCTTGTTGCTCTCGTTTAAAACGTCATAGGTGTGAGAGTGAACCAGATAAAGTCTCATCTCATGCGTAGGAATTGCCCTTCAGTTTAGAAAATCTCGATTTTAATCTGGTAATACCAGTTTTAAATCGAGATTCTAGACTGAGCGTCTTTTCAGCATACGGGCTTTTTAGTAAGATAGGTTTCTATGGGTGCAGGTTGGAGCTGTAGCTATTTATTCGAGTAATATTAAAAACTAGCTTGCATATTCCCTGACTTGCTGTGTAGGTACATCGTCATCATGCGTGTTGTATGCGTGTGGTTTCAATTCGCGGGCCGAGGTGCATAACTAGGTACTTACCATATTTACCGTTTAGCTTGAATTTGTTTTAAGGCCCCGTCTCATACGAAATCACCAAGAACAATTATTTTGTTTGCACCTAGTTTGATATGAAGAATTATGATGATCATGTGCAAAAAAATACAGCTGGTAGAGTAAACAACCAACTAAAGTTTAACCGAAAAACAATTTTAAAAATCATTTTCATTTTGGGAAAAAAAAACACAAAAAGTATCTTCTTAAAAAACTATCGGAACGTAGTTCTCTTAATTTTCACCACTTTTTATTTGTATCCAGATTAGTTCTCTAAAGTTTAACCGAGCAACTTATTTTTATTTGTGCCCTTGTTACGATTAATACCTTTAAAAACGCCAAAAAACAAAGACATTTTACGCGCCGATCTCATTTTACCATCAATTATGATTTACGATTTTCAACTTTAAATGAAACGGCTTAATTAAACGTGTGTGTCGGTGAAACATCGTGCTATGACGGCTCCTTTAGTGGTACTTGTTAGTACCACTAAATGTGGCCGTTTAAGCTACAATTTTGCGTAGCAACATTCGAAAGCCGTAGTTTATCAGACATTTCTCGGCTTTCACTTTTTCTTATCAACGTTTCCTAGTTTCGAACCCTCGGGATTGTACCCTACATTATCTCGGTGTCATTTCGTCTCACTATCTAACAAGATGTTTTATTTTATTTTTTATCTTGTCGAGTATACGCTTGAACCCTTTTTGAGACCATTTTACCTACGAGTAAATGGCATAAGCTGGGATTTTAGAATACGTATAGCAGGATTAGTTATGTAAAATAAAATATCGTGTTCTAGCATAAAAAGCATTTTTTTCTGATTTTCAGTCAGGTATGGGACTCGCTTAAGTTATTCAAATACCTACTAAAAATTAACTTAGGTTTGACCATTATTTAAATTTATACAATGTGTTTATTTTAATACTACTACTTTCTCTACTGCTGTGAACACTAACATGATTCAAACACTTCTTATTTCTCACACAAAATTATTTTACAAAATAATTCCACAATTACTATCTTACCTACTTTTTTGATGTCATCAAAAAGGTGTCAGCAATGAGTTCCAAATACATAACTTTTCCACACTATATTATACTAGAAAACATTATTATACTGAGCATAAAATAAGCATAAAATACACGAATGTCTTTTGAAAGCCGTTTGCTTTGCCAAAACGAAATACAAACTAGAACTAACATTGCGTTTAAAATAAAACGGAGTTTTTGCATCACACATTCATTTGTGAATTACACATTTCTATTTAGCAAGCTATGAAAATATTTGCGTATTTTTGTCATGGCTGTGATTATTTTTGGATTGACTTATGCGATGATGTTTAAACTAGTAACATCTTTTTTAAGTTTAATTTTCAAACGAATTTACAGAATAGCGCTAAAAAGATTTGACAATGTTTTATAATTGTATGGACTTATTTTGTTGCCAATATGAATTTGATATTTGAAATAAATGAATTTCAATTTAAATTTGAATGTGTTATTGGTCTCTAAAATATTTAACAGATTAAAAAATGTCTGAAGATTTTAGATTTGTCTCGTGTCAGTGTGTTTCTTCGTAGCTAATAACACAATGTGCTACAAAAAATTAAGCAAATACGTATTTATTTACGTACTAATGTGGTCATCATATTTCGATTCGTTTACAAAAATAAAATAAAAAATCTTTCTATAAGATACTCCTTTATAGATAGGACTGAAAGTTAAGGGTCTGGCATTGGCTAAAGTAAAAAATGGTTTTCTATTGCCGTATCGTCTAGGAGGGGATGACGAGCAAAGAGAGCAAGTAATGGTACTGAGATAAGCCCAGATATCTATAAATAAACCAGTCAAAAGTGACATCTTACAAATGAGAACGTTTTTTTTTTTCAAAAACCAAGAGCTTAGTAGCGAAGATATACTCGTTGTTTATTTAATTGTACAAGCCAAATTTCATCACAATCTGACGAATTAGTTTCCAAGAAATTTGACAAGCGCGTTTGTATGGAAAATTAAATGCAATTTTCTACCTCACAGGCCCTCTACCTCTTGGCCCCAGTAGGGGCGAAAAGTAGAGGACAAGAGGAACAACCCACAATATGCTAACTCCAATGACAAACGTCCAGAGTTACTCTCGCAACGAATGGACCAATTCGAAAAAACAAATAAGGGCCACCATTACCCATTCCGCAAAATGGTCCCGCTTGTGAAACTTTAATACCCGGCGGAGAGACGGCTCGAACGCCAGGTGTGGTCGGGTTTAACGTCGCTTCCAGTTTACTCCTTATTCATCTAATAAAACAATATACAGATTAAAATATTACCTAAAACGAAACCTATTTGCTATAAAATGAGATCTGTTTGTATGTAAAACTAGCTCATCTGTCAGCGGCTTTGTTTTGTCAGCGTTGACATTATGGCACACTTGCTACAGTGATTGTGGAGTTTGTTTTACCGACTTCCAAAAAGGAGGAAGTTTTATGTACGTCTGTATGATTTTTTATGTGTTATCATTAAATTAAGTTATCATTAAAGTGTTTTTAAGCGCATAGTTCTTGACTCCGTTTAAATTCTGTACTAGCTGTGCCTCGCTGTTTTTCCGCGATTTAAAAGTATCCTATGTGCTGTTACCAGACTATTTTAATCTATGCCTATGCCAAATTTTATCCACATCCATTGAACTATTCTAGTGTGATTGACTAACAAATACCCATACATCCTTACCAAACTACCCAATACCCAAACTCTCGCATTTATAATATTATTGTGACTAAAATAACATATCATAATATAACTTATCACTTTTGTAATTTTACTTAGTATAGTAGATTCGAATTTGACATAGGCCAATGCCACAGTATTATTTGATTACAAAAACAATCGTTTACTTTACGGACTAAGGTTCCAGCACTCCATTTATCGATAAACTAAAAAAATACGACGTTCTCCTCACAGCACAGGTGCCTCAATAATTTACCATCGTAAAGTCGTATGTAAATTGTATCGATCTATAGATATAACCTATTCCGTCCCTGAACCGGTGCTGACCGGATAATTTTAGGCTAGTCCTTGGCTAGTCTTAAGGTGGATCCAGACGTGCGCCATGCGCACGCAGGCATGCGTTGTACGCCACGCGCATGGCGTACAACGCATGCCTCGCGATGTGTAGACCTTCATATTCGTGGCAAGGCATGTGTTACACAGGTGACAGAAGGGTAGGAAAATAATTTAACAACTTATAATTTTTCACAGCGTCTATTTAAATCAAAAGCGTAGAGCGGACTGCCTATGAAACTAATTTGTTTATATTAACTAATACATACTAACAATCAAGTAACACAGCTCAATAAAAAATTTTTTTCTTGTTGCCCTGGATGTTTTGCGGATTTCTATGTTTTCAAGTGGCCAATTTTCGAATAAATTCATGAAAGTACTGATTTGGGTCAATAAAATGTATACTACTACTCTCTCTCTCCCTCTTTGCTTTGGAACATTGTACTATTATTATAGTGCAATATGAAAATGAAGATTTTAGAAAAACTAGTACTCATATTCCAAAACCACCCATATTTGCTAAAATTGTTGACGTAGAAGTATTCGAAACCACTCTTACATTATGAGCAACTAAATCACTATTGACCAGTGATAATCTATGGCGCCACTAACTAACTCTCGACAATTCTGTGGCACATAGCGCGGTCACACGTATGAGGACGAGGCAGCGTATGTCGGCAAACGGTCCATTATCAAAGCGCCTCAGTTCGAGCATTGCGTCGTGTGTGGACGTAGCTGAGCACGGCATGCGTCGTGAGACATATTAGACGCATGTCTTTCACGAGAACCAACCTTTATAAAATAACAAACGTACGACAGTGTTGGGTATTCATTTGTATAACATTAGATTAATCTGAGTAATTAGTGTCTATACAACGTGTTGTTTTGCATTCCCACGGAATTTGTAAAGGTACTCTACTAGCAGAGCACAAATAAACGATGGTATCCGCGCAATATTTTCGTTGTTGTTTTTCGAGGGAAACACAAAACTTTAAAAATAAAAACATTTTCTTGTGACTTCTTAATTATTATTAATTTTCGACGAGTCCATTATAAGAACATCCTTAATTGATTTTTTAGTAAAAATTGTTAAGCAACTGCCATTATTTTAATGACAATAAAATTAATTTATTCTATGAGACAACCTTTAAATTGAAAAAAAAGCGACTGTTCCGTACATTTTGTCGACGATCAACTAATTTTTCATGTTTTTCTTCTCGATTCCAAGATTGCCCCATACTTTATTTGTGCTCTGCTAGTCGAGTATAACTACCTCTACAAATTCCACGGAAACGCGAAACAACACGTTGAATGTCGCTAAGCCTCTATAGAACAACATTTTTTAAATGTAGTTTATTGCATAATCACAACTTTAAAACATAATCTATGGCAAAATAAACTACAATAAAATAATTTAAACTACATAAACTAAAACAGTGTAAACAAAGCTAATCCAACCGCTACCAGCATCATACCCAAAATACGGACCGCATTACCGCGTTGGGTTACAACATTAATTGTTTGGGCAACGTACCCTATCCGCCCAGTAATTTACTCACATAAATATTTAGTAACACACAATTTGTCAAATGACAGATTTCGTAACAATCGCGAATCCTAACTTCCTATATCCTAACTTCCTTATAGCATAACTTTGTTTATTCCTTTGTTAGTTTGTTACGCTTTGAAGCCTAAACTATTCAACAGATTCTTATAAAATTGTAAATTCACGTTGAAGGGTGTACCTCTAACAACGTACATGCAATTAAATACTATGAAAAGGACACAGGATACTTTTTAACTTCGGGTACCGCCACGGGGGCAGTTAGGCCGAGATTATGAAACTACGCTCATTCTAGAATATCGATTTAAATCTGTTTTTAAATATGGTAAAACCAGTTTTAAATCTCGATTCACGACTGAACATCCTTTTAGAATTTCGGCCTTAGTTTCTTATCATGTTACTGATATATTATGCTACCTATTATACTATTGTCAACACTAAGATCGACACACTAGTGCCCTACATCCCGCTCTTGTTTTCCTACCTGACCCACAAAACGACAGCTATTATTATAATCGTGTACGAGTAGTTCACAATACTCACAAGCCTATGCCGAGCCTTTGGAGAATCAACAGTCGGTGGTAGGTATTGCCGACTGACCGATCAATAGTAATCAGCTAAAGTCATGGGTGGTGGTGTACTATAGCGTACTAGCGTACTAACCTTAGTGGTGACGAAAGTATGCGGACGTACTCGTATCTATGATTCAAACAGACGCGTAGGGGCTGAGATAGTTTTATGATTTCATTGTGTAATATCTTGTCAAGTCGGCGAGGCTTTAGTTTGTATTTAAGGCAGGCTCAAGACATTTAAAGCTCCTTTAAACACTTTAGACTAACTTTGCATTGGCTGTTGTTTTTCTATTATCATTACGTCTAGAAGAAGACGTCGATCGAAGAGGGCAAGATACTTATGAACCTTTAAAGTTATCTTCTTCTTTAATCGGTCCCTCATTATTGAGGATCGTGGTCACTGGACCCCTTTAAGCGGACAATCTGGCTCTATCGATTCCGGTCCAAAGTTGCTATCACCACCTGCTGGAATTTGCTTGAGGACGTAGCTTCTTTCACTTGGTCAGACCATCGTGTTGGCGACCGGCCTCGTGCTCTTTTCCCTTCGGTATTGCCAAAGTTATCTACAAAGTGCGAAATTGCAATTTCAATCATTTTTATGAGTTTCATACTTATCAAATCATTCTTAAATAACTAGGAATGTATTATGGATCAATTTATAAGCTAATTAATAATGCAGGAAGCTTTTTTAATAGAAGGGTTTTTTGATTTAGTTTGTTTATCGTTTAAGTTTAAGTTAAGTTTAAGTTTACATTATAAGTGTGAATATTTTTCATAACTTTATTTTCTCTTAGAGACGTTGTTTAAAAAAAAACTAAGACCAGAAACAAATGGGATATACCAGGCTGATATAATAATAAAAGAAAGTAAGTATTTATTATTTTATCTCTATATTATACTCTAGCGATGATAGCCTAGTCGGAGAAGGTCCACCTCTCAAGCCAGAGGAAGCGGATTCGGACCCAGCCAAGGGCACGCACCAATTTGTTCATTGTGTGAACATAAGTGCGTATTTAATGTCATCTGCCACGTAATTGGAGCGGTGGAGAGAGGCGGTGTATGACGACAGGCTCACCCCCTGTCGCATTTGGGACTGAACATCGTCCGGCGAAGTGTGGGTATTGTACACTTCTGTATATCTGTATGTCGTCACGCTTTTCCCCAGAAGGGGCTGGCCCCTTCTGTTTATATTCCGTTATTCGGAATCGTTGTGATTGTGGGTAATCTTTTTCTACGCCAAAACTCAAATTCAAAGAAATACGTAAGTAGTGTATGATCTTTATTGAAAAGTAAAATTTAAAGGTCACCAAATCTTTTCATACCTACTTACTCAAAAACCCCATGCGTAAAATGATGGCGGGATTATAATTTACGTTTTCAACGGCTTCTCGGTCATTGAAAGACGTATTTATCGAACCTTACTAATTGGGGTCTATAAATCTTTGCAAATTGTAAGCATGGATTTTTTTTATCGAGTTTTATACGAGGTTTCATAATAATTTAGTGCTCACTTGCAAAAAATGTATTTGTCGTGTTTTAGTTCGACACCTCTTTTACCTAAATACTGTTATGCTCATACACACATAATAATATCGTCACGCGTTTCCCCCGAGGGGGCTGGCAGAGGTGGAATACAACACCCACACTTCGTCAGACGATATTCAGTCCCAAATGTGACAAGGGGCGAGCCTGTCGCCATACACCGGGCTCCAGTCATGTAGCAGATGACATACAATACGCACATACATATGTTAACACAATGAACAAATTGGTGCGTGCCGGCGGCTGGGTTTGAGCCCGCTCCCTCTGGCTTGAGGGGCGGGCCTTTTCCAACTAGGCTATCATCGCTTCCTATTATTATACTATTATATTCCTATTATACTATTAGGGTATGCTCACTTGCACTAAATATAGAATTGCCAAAGTCCTTGCTTAACTAGTAGCTGGGAGTTGCTCCTACCCACATTTTCTTGCACGAACCTTTACCCTTTTCTTTGAAGACTCTTAACTGTATGTGCCCGATACAGGAATGTTTTACTAGGAGTAGTTCAAAAAGTTAAGCAAGGTACGTATATACCTATACTTGGTGCAAGTGAGCTTAACAGTATTTAGGTAAAAGAGGTGTAGGACTACAACACGAGAAATATTTTTTTTTTCGCATGCTCTAATAGGTAGGGTCTATTTACTGTAGCACGGTGCGTCCGTGTGAAAATAGTATTTCAAATGTTTGAAATTTTAATTTAAATTAAGTGTTTCATATTAGCTGTAAAAATATTTTACTTGAAATAGGTTTGAAGTTTGACATTTAGATAGATTGGATAGGTTTTGGAGGATTTATTTAGAACGCTCGTATGATATTTCAAAATCGAGTTTCTTAGAACATTTTCTTGAAAATAACCTATGTATCTATCTCTGCCTTCATTTTAAATTACATCGATTCTTTCTTTTTCGTTTGGTTCTCATTATGGGAATTTGGCGTTGCACGTCTTGTGCATTTTCCAGTGTCAAGTTATAAAAGGTTTTTACAGATGATTGGAATAATGATGGTAAGGTGATGTTGAAGATGATGAATCCCTCTCCTTTCCCCATTTCAGTAAAGTGATACAATACAATACAATACATCTTTATTGCACACCAAAAATACAAAGTAAAACAAACATAAATAAAAAATTAAACAATAAAATATCATTTGGCAGTATAAGGGCGGCCTTATCGCCTAAAGTGATTTCTTCCAAGCAACCTTTGGATGGACAGGACAGAACGAAATATGACAAACGGTCGGTGGCATACATAAATACAATAGTACACAAATAAAATATAATAAAACATATCTACACATATACCTTTAGGTACATATAATACATAAATTAAAATATAATTTGTAAATATTATATATAAATAATATACATATGTATATATATATATATATGTAGTGATGCATACTTTATTGAAACTTGAAGTGGAGTTTTGTAGAGAACGCGAAAAGAAAAGTTTCGCAATCTTTGTATCATTTGCCCAAACTTGAAAAAGGTAATAATCCACCATTATTACACTTTAACACTCGAAGAATCACAAGATTTAGAAAATACCTTTTCGGTTCCTGCCAAAAAGAAACCCTTCGCTTCTTTCCATCATCTGAGTTTCGGCCAATCGTGGCTGAGTTTCTGTCAAACGTATTGACAGAAACTCACGTGATGGAAACTCATTTAAAATATGGAAGAGATTCAAATTAGCATCCTTAAACGTAGGTATAAATAAATGGTATAATGCAGTTTCAATTTTAATTGCCACCTCTATCAGCAAAGACTAATGAGACTCATAGAAATACTCCGAATTCTAATGCTATCCTATCGTTACTAATATTAAAAAAGAGAAACTGAGTTTTGTTAGTTTGTTTGTTAACTCTTTCATGTGATCATCGTGAAATTTTGCATAGGCGTTATCTGGAGTACAGAAAAGGACATAGAGTACCTTTCCCGAAGAAGTTAATGGTTTCTGTATGAACCCGAGTGAACCCGAAGGGCGCAGCTAGCCCCTAATAACTACAATATCCAAGACCTACCTTGTCGTCAAAACCCTATCACTGGAGGCACTTTTCTTCAATTGTACTCATTAATCAATACCTACCTCGTTATAGAATTGTGACGCCAATTTCGTTGAGAATACTCCACCGGCCTCAATCAAATCTTGATTGCGTACCTTTATTTTTACAATTTCTCAACTAACTTCGAGAACTTTTCCTTTCTTTCTACAAACTTCATCTAACCTAACGAGGTTATGCAATACTTTATCTTACTTACTTTCTATCTATTCTAAAGGAACTCAGAATCACCCAGCGTCTATCCTCCATCGTTCAAGCTCGCATCCTCACCTTCTTTGGACACGTATCGCGACGCGGCCACGACTCCATAGAGCGCCTTGTGGTGCAGGGCAAAATTGAGGGGACGAGACCACGCGGCAGATCACCATTACGGTGGACTGATCAAATAAGGGCTGCACTTAACGGCTCCATAAACACGTGCACAAGAAAGGCTGCTATACGTGACGAATGGCGACGACTTGTGAAGCGAGCCACCACCCTGACCGATGACCACGACCACTCTGACAAGAGTGTAAACGACTAAGAAGTACTTACTTTCTATACTTTAATAAGTAATAATAATAATAAAGGGCAGTGATCCTAGACACGTGCCGGATTGTCAGGAGGTTCCTCACTCTGCAGCCCTAACCACCGGTAGCTTGGGCCTCGCCCCGCTGCCGGCGGCACCCTAGTTTTTAAGTTTTTTATAGTATTTGTTTTTATATTCACGTATTGTAAAAAACTTAGAAGTTAAGAAGAAAAATAAATATCTTGGAATAATAATAAATAATAATAAATATCTTTAATTCCCATATTGTGGTAAACATACAATTTTATAAATACAACTAATCAAAATAAAAACAAATTACACCAAATAATAATAAATAATGAATGTCAAATAAAATTAATAAGTGCTGAGATTTATTATAACATTTGTCAAAGTCAAAGTCAAAGTCAAAGTCAGAATGTTTTTATTCAATTTGGGTATCAAAGATACACTTATGAACGTCAAAGTTTTTATAAATAGACTCGAGCGCATTGTTCGGATAAAGAGCCTCTACTCAGAATAACAGGCAAGAAACTGAGGGGCATTTGAAAAGAATAATAGACCGCTCATTGTTGAGACGATTGGAGGAGGTCTTAGTGCAGTAGTGGACGTCTTCCGGCTGTAGTATGATGATGAATCAGGTTACAGCTGATGTTTTAAAGGATCTACTAAAATTAGATATGTATAAAGGACTAGCAACCAACCCCGGCTTCGCACGTTAGTAACCATTTCGTAAAGAACGATCTAACTGATGATGAGAGCCGCATTACAATCCGTTGGGAGAAGTTTGCGGATATACTAACAAAAAGACCGGAAAACGCAAAAAGCGACTTTGTTTTGAACAATCTAGAGTCGGATGTTGAATTGTGAAATATTTCTATATTATTTAAAAGTGCGGTCTAGATATCTATACATACGTCTAAGTACATATTACCTGGCCCAATCAAGTGGCTATAAGAAAATAAATAAATAAATAATAAATAAATTTGGGACACTTCCACACACGGTCGCCTGACCCCAAACTAAGCAAAGCTTGTACTATGGCTGCCAGAGACTGATATACATACTTAGATATTTTTAAATACATACATAAAAACATATTAACACCCAGACATAGAACAAACACAAATGTTCATCACATAAATGTTTGCCCTAGGTGGGAATCGAACCCACGCCCCCAAGTTCAGAAAGCAGGTTCACTACTAACTGAGCCACCGAGGCAGTCACAAGTGCGGTAAATGCCCCACTAAACAAACAAATAAACAAGTACGTTTTACTCATAGATTTTTAAAAGTCGGCTGTAACCAAGCAACTGCAATTGTGTCGATTCTAGTGTGTCACACTCTAAACTAATCTGACGGCACTAAAAAAAAATAAACAAGTTCAATTCCGTGCTCCATCGTCCTCAATCAGGCGATATGTTGGCCAAACGAAAGAGCCTAATTAATGAATATACAACATGCTGGTTTTGGGTGTAGTAATACTTCAGGGTGTTGGTCTACCCTTGAAAGTTAACAACTTTTAGAGCACATTTTTTAGAAATTCGAATCCAAAATGATCGAGGCTCCATCAAAATAACTAGTCACGTGATCAATTTCGTATGAAGACTTTAGTTTTTTTTTCTCGAATTTTGCAAGCTGATGTTCTAAAAATTGTTCACTTTTTTTATTTAGAATAGGTCTGCGTTTGACCACCAACTCGCCTGATGTTAAGCGACGTTGTGGTGATGGAGCACGACGACCTATAAGGTACTTATTCACTCTAGCCTTGGAGTTTTGTAGAGTGAAGAAGCGCAAAGACGGCAGTTGAGCCGCAAACCAGCACCATGTATAAAACATTTTAGAACTTTACTTTTCAAGCATTAATCCTACTAATATTATAAATGCGAAAGTTTGTAAGAATGGATGGATGGATGGATGTTTGTTACTCTTTCACGCCAGAACGGTTGAACAGATCTGGATGAAATTTGGCACAGAAATAGATTATAGTCTAGAATAGCAGTTGATACTTTTTAACCGCGGGTGAAACCGCAGGGCGCAGCTAGTACTTATAATGCTTCAAAGTTACCATAAATAAGACATTTATAATTTATAGAGTCTATGACGTCATCAACTATGTTTGTGATTGACATGAGACTAGTGTCGATTTTGTCGTACCACTTTGTAAACCTATAGCAGTTAAAATTAGTCGAAAATGTCGCCTAGTCGCGTGTAACAGCTCATGAAGGTAGCAGCCTGAAATAACAGGATTAATAAACGGTAATGTAGGCAGGGAGAGCGCAGCGCTTCGAAATGTTCAGTTTGGCGAAATTGAGCGCGCTGGGTGAATTCACTTCATTATTTTCGTTATTGCGAGTATTTTGACTACTTAGAGTTACTTAGGGAATAAATACAAATTAGAGTGCGTTATTTGAAAATCTTAACTAATATTATAAATGCGAAAGTGAGTATGTTCGCATGTTTGTTTGTTTTGTTTGTAACGCTTTCACGCCCTAACTAATCAACCGATCATCAAGAAATTTTGCATACACGTTGTCTGGGGTACAGAAAAGGATAATGGGTACTTTTTATCCCGAAAAAATAAACGGTGAAACCACAATGCGCAGCTAGTAATATCAAAACTGGTAGTGTAACCAATTTCTACTATTGGAAACTGACGTGGTTTTCATACATTATGATTTATGAAACGGGAATTACTCACGTACGATTTAGACGACTATGACGACTATAGTTTCAACCGCATTCGGCGATCTTTATCAAGGCGAGTGCGTACGCGCGGCTGCGTCTCGCATAGCGCTGTATGTAATTTTTACTTCTCTTCTTTTTTAACCCCTGACGCAAAAACGAAGGGGTGTTATAAGTTTGACGTATCAGTGTAGGTGTGTGTGTGCGTGTGTGTTTTGTCTGTCTGTGGTGTCGTAGCTCTCGAACTAATGAACCGATTTTGATTTCGTATTTTTTTTTGTTTGAAAAATAAATTAGCCAGGAGTGAGCTGTATGATGAAAATCGATGTTTTAATTTATTTTTTAATTTTTTATTGTAACTTAATATTATCGACCGAGTGAGCGTTAGTGAGCGGAACGTCTCTGCTTTAACTTCGGCAAAACGCTTTGGTATGTTTGTTCGGCGGCTGTCCGTTCCGTTTTCAGGTCGCAAGTTGCATTTCTCAAGCATTTTCGCGAGGTCTTTTACTCATAGACCCGTCTAAGTGCTAGCCAGCCCAGAAGAGGTGTTTTTTTAAGCGAAAATAACTAGTGTAACATAAGGTTTCTTTATATTGATCACCAATTTGTAAAACTCAATTTGTAAACTTATGTAATAAATAATATTTGATTTGATTTGATTTGGAAATCCAGACGCGGCATCTTAGAACTCAAGCCTCCTACCATCTTCGACTATTGATATCCAGAGAGAGCTCTTTAGTGGCAAAATCAGATTGGCCGTACACGCACGACCTATAAATTGGCCTGCTCGTGTGTGTATGTGTGTGTGAGTGTATGTGTCCTCTCTCTTTCTCTCCTCCGTCTGTGGCATCGTAGCTCCCGAACGTATGAACCGATTTTGATTTAGTATTTTTTTTATTTGAAAGGTGAATTAGTCAGCATTGTTCTTAGCTGTTGTTTGATGAAAATCAGTGTCATTTTTAATTTATATCTACTATCAAGCTAGTACATGTATACCTATATATCCATATCTTATCATATCACATTATAAATTATACAAAAAAGCTAGTCTTATTTTCTTTCTAAAAATCCACTATTCACAGGTATGTTTTCAAATAAAGTAGGTACACGTAATGGAATTAGGTATAAACAACCTTCACACTTGCACCTTGTTTGTTTAGGCCATCGACCCGGTGACTCATCAATATTAAACGTCATTATCAAAAGTTCAGAAAAGGGTTTCAGAAATCATTAGCACATATAATACCGGCCGATAAAGCTGTGATTTAGTCGCATTAATGCTGGAGCTCGTTTTCGGAAAATATTGATTTAATGTTTACGAAATAAATCCTAACTCTATTAGAGCTGTTAACGGTTCGCTAATGGGTTTTTGTAAATCAATGAAATTAAACTTGCATTTGAAAAATGTTTTAAATTTGTTTTATTTCTAACAAAACATATCGTCACGTCTTTCCCCCGACGGGGCTGGCAGTGTACAACGCCCACCTCGCCGGACGATATTCAGTCCCAAATATGACAGGGAGCGAGCCTGTCGCCAAACACCGGGCTCCAGTCATGTAGCAGATGACATACGAAATATACGCACATGTATATGTTCACACATTAAACGAATTGGTGCGTGCGTTCGGTGCCGCTGGGTCCGAACTCGCTCCTTCTGGCTTTAGAGGCGAGTCTTCTTCGACTAGGCTATCGTATAGATGATAATTAGGTACTTATGCAGTAGTGACATGATAATGTTGTCAATTTCGCGACACTACTTTCCTAAACTAAACTCCTTTAAAATTGTTACCATACTTTTCAGTCAAATATTATTGAAATGGCAAAAACGAGTTCTGTCAAATAAGTTTAGTAAGTAGTGAAACAGAATTGATGGCATTGGCAGAAATAAATGTAAGAAAATATTCTGGGTACTATTTTTGGAATTTATCATAATATTTTGGGAATACTATTCAAATCAAATCAAATTTCGAATCAAATTTTTATTTATAGAAATGAAAAGTACATACAGACAGGTTGACCTAAATAGGATTAACTAAATCAACTAGTACTGAACTAAAGGTTGACAGTATATCATTCAATTGTTCAAGCGTTGAATTAGTGACAGTTTTTTTTTGTCCCAGTAGTTCAACTGCGTTTAATTGATAAAGCGCGAAACGCGAGCAAATCGCCTCCATTGAAGCTAGGGGAAACATAGTTTCGTATGTCCGGCGGATGTCCGGCTATTCTCCTTTTACAGGTTTTTGTCATTTGTCAACCCTTGAAATTTTGTGAGCAGATTTGACAATTGTATGATATGGAGTGACATTAAATTCATTCACTAAAAATAGAGTATTACAATGGTCTTAGTTATTTAAATTGAAAGTTTTTTTGTCGCTTCAGTATTTGGATAATATTTTAAAATGGCGGAGATAATTATGTAGGTCGTGAAGTCTCCATTCGAGGCGAACTACAAGTTTTGAATGAATCAAACTATCAAGTTAAACTCACAGGCGCTAATTTAATTTGAGAAGATGAAAAATGAAAATTGTCTAGTGCCTGCTACGAATTATTTTTACTCTTTATAGCAGGTTCACCACTAGGATCACTGGTGCAGCAGTAATCAGGGATGTGGCGAGTCGGCCAGCGTGGCCCAATTACCCAAGCTATCGGTTCGCCAATCCGGCTATTTGCTCTTTGCCAATTTCGACGAAGCTGCAGTGGCTATGTGATTTCTGACGAAGCACTGTGTACATATTTTCGACTGCTCTTGTACTTTGTACTATTTACTGCAAAATATTACTAATTGATGCGGCTTATCTACATACCTACCATCTGCAAATGGTCGCTAGGTCCGCTAACTTAATCTGTGTAATTATGAATATTAGTGTAATTACTAACCGCTTGAAACAATGTCTCAGAGTCTACTGGGACCAACTAGTGTTTGTGTATGTTTGTTTATACATTTTGTTATATTTGTTAGACGATAACTTCAGTAGGTAAGTACATTACATTTGACATAGATCAGATTAAAAAATAATCATCGTATTATTGAAAGAAAGCGGTGATAATTTCCGTTAGTTATTTTTTTACCGACTTCAAAAATGGAATTGGCTCATATTTTAGTTGTTTTTAGGGTTCCATACCCAAAGGGTAAAACAAAACCTTATTACTAAGACTTCGCCGTCCGTCCCTCAGTCTGCCTGTTCATCTGTCACCAGGCTGTATCTCATGAACAGCAATAGTTAGACAGTAGAAATTGAAAATTGAAAAATGAAACAACAAATACTAAAAAACAGTATGAAATAGGTATTGGGGGCTCCCATACAACAGACATGATTTTTTTGCCGTTTTTATAGATAATGGTACGGAACTCTTCATGTTTTTTTAAAACGTTTGTTATCGGTTCTTTTAAAGCGATGACAGCCTAGTTGGAGAAGGCCTGCCTCTCAAGCCAGAGGGAGCGGATTCGAACCCAGCCGACGCTTAACGGCACGCACCAATTTGTTCATTGTGTGAGCATATGTGCGTATTGTATGTCAACTGCTACATGATTGGAGCCCAGCTCAGTCGGTATGGCGGCAGGCTCGCCCCCTGTCACATTTGGGACTGAATATCGTCCGGCGAAGTGTGGGTGTTGTATTACACCTCTGCCAGCCCCCTCGGGGAAAGGCGTGACGATATGTTATGATATGTTATATGTTATCGCATAGCTCCATCATTTACGAACCGATTTGGAAAATGGTTTTTGTTGTTTGGAAGGGTTCCAGTTTTTGGTTCCATTTTTTTGATTAAAATCCAATTCTAATGACGGGAAGTTGGTTAGGGGTCCTTCTATTTTATAAGACAATCCCTTTAACTAATAAACGTTGAATAGCCTCGGAATAGTTAGACTAGTGTTGTCGTTTTCTTTCTCTTAAATTTTCTAAGATGGAGCACGACGACCTATTAGGTACTTATTCACTCTAGCCTTGAAGTTTTGTAGTGTGAAGAAGTACAAAGACGGCAGTTGAGTGAGGCGCTACAAGTGCGCTACTGCTCAGACCCGTCTTCGGAACGGTCACACCGAACTACATCCCGAAACACGACTAGGGCCCCTATTCGGAGATTTGAGATTTTCATCTCACTTTTTCGTTCTTGTTGCTCTCGTTTGAAACGTCATAGGTGTGAGAGTGACCAAGATAAAATCTCATCTCATCTCACGCGCAGGAATAGCCCCCCATGTCATTTCACGGCATGGCTTGGTCCGGTGGGTAGTGGACAGTCCACAGTGGTGGACTTCTCCGGTAACCGTAGTGTGTTTGCTGTATGGCCGGTTTTGTGAGTGTACATTTTTAATCCCTTTCCGTTAAGGAGCTTTTGTCAGTTATACCATGTTATAATGACATGCCCGTGTCCGAGAGCCTTCGTCAAAGAGTTTAAAACATTAACTCTGGCGAAGGCCACACCAAATGGAATGACACGAAATACGCTGTCCTTGCTACTAAATAAGTAATTATGACTTGTGCTGTACAAAATACGTTTAACTTTAAATGTTACAATCTGTGTTTTCTTTAAGTTCTGATTCCCTGCGGTGAATTGTGAATAGACAATCATTCGGAAACGTTTCCGATCCGATCCCAGAAATTTCAAACTTAAATTGTTCGAATCTCAGTCTACTTTAAACATTTTGGATTAATCAAGTATAAATCCGATCGGAAGAATTAATCACGTCTAAAAACTTATGAATATAGACTGAGATTCGAATAACTTAGGTTTAAAAATGTTGAAATCCGAACTGAAACGTTTCCGAATGGTTGTGAATAGCCTGCTGGTCTGCAATTGCTATCAACATTATCTTGAAAACCTTTAGTCATTTATAAAAAAAGCATCCAAAAAAAAATTTGTAGATAGCTTTATGATAAACATATCAGTCTAACAGTTTTCTCGTATTTACTGCTTTGATGAAAATCTAAGGAAATCGTATTTTAGGACACAAAGGATAGGGGAGAAACAATTGTTTGCCGAGGTGTTTCTACTTCGGAAGTACACATATAAAAGCTACATGCATGCTAAGTTTCAGCCTATTCTCTGTCAGCTGGCTCTATGGGGTCAACCGCAATTGCGTCTTTCGAGAATTACTGACATGCTTTTCACAAATTAGGCCACTAACGCTATCTTGTACAGAGTATTGCAACTAAAGATAGAAAAAAGATGTAGGTAGCACCTAATTTGTGAAGGGTTTGTCAGTTATTCAGTGTTCATGTCAGTAATTCTCGTAAGACGCAATTGGCTCACAGACGCATTTGCCCCAGTTGACCCTAAATGACGTTTTAGCCGTACTATGAAGAGACTTGTTAGCATTTACTCATTGTCTACAGATGATGAATGTTATCGAAAACTACGCTTTATCGCACAACAACAGTGGCTTTTCATTTGTTTGTCCAGTTCAGTAATTAAAAGTTTACTTTCCATTACTGAACTGAACTGAAAATTTAGATTGTAACCATATCCCATTTAAAATTTATATGGGACTTTTGATGTAATAGACAATAATATGGACAATAGACAATTTTCATGTGTGAACGACCAATAAAAAAAAAATGGCATAAATCTGGCAAAAAGTTATTTCACTTTCTTGATTTTCAAGAGAGAGATCGAAATATACTTACTGACCTACATGATCTTTAGTCAAGACCTCCCTCTCTCTTTAGACAAGACTCTCATCTTCCCGAATAGGGCACAAAATATACAAACGAGAATGCGGCGTGACATACCTGCGCCGCCCCGGGTCACTTTTGTAAAATTCAAAAACGTCGCTTTCATTTTATTCAAACAAGTTTGTAAGACGCACTACGCCTGGACTTCGTCCACACCGTATCCTCGCTTCACGTCCGACCTGTATAATTCGGGCCTAAGCTAATATTCAGTGATTTAAAGCCACCTCTCTGTTCTAAACATTAAAACAAATGGCTCCATTTCCGCCAGCCTCCCGATGGTGCCGGTTTCAATTAGTTGAGCGCTGTCACTCATAACGAAACATCCCAGAGGGCTACCACGGGCCGGGAACAAATTGTCTTTGCACTGTTTTCACCCGTGCTTATAGATGTGACAAAACTAGAATACGGATATGTTTGTCTCTTTCTCGCGGGATAAAAATGGTGGAAAAGCAATGTCTCTGGCCCGTGATAGCCCTGCAGATGTGGCGTCAATTTACCGAGCGTATTGGAAATGGTCAAACTATGTTTTTCAACTTTTGATACAATATCTGAAGCGATTGAAGTATTGGTCAGTAGATTCACACACATACTGCCAGTAGGCTTCAAATTTTCCCTGCGCTTAACTGATTGAACGGATTCAAAATATAGATTGGTATGAGAGTAGTCCTATTATTTATTAGTGATTACCCAATTTCGTTTTTTTTACAAATTTGTCGCCCCTAAAATCTGTTGCACTAGGCTCTAGCCAACTCAGCCTACTAATAAACCTTCTACTATGTATGTAGTACAAGCTGCGCCCCGTGGTATCACCTGCGGTTAAAAAGTATCCTATGTTCTACTCTAGACTATAATCTATCTCTGTGCCAAATTACATCCAGA
Organism: Peribatodes rhomboidaria; assembly: GCA_911728515.1. Taxonomy (NCBI): domain Eukaryota; kingdom Metazoa; phylum Arthropoda; class Insecta; order Lepidoptera; family Geometridae; genus Peribatodes; species Peribatodes rhomboidaria. The sequence continues at coordinate 10,141,624 of OU452182.1, forward strand.
TCTGTTCAGCCGTTCTGGCGTGAAAGAGTAACCAACATCCATCCATCTATCCATCCATCCATTCTTACAAACTTTCGCGCTTATAATATTAGTAGGATATAAGTGAATAGAAGTACCTAGATAAAGATCTGAAAAAGTTTTCAAATCTTATATCAAAAAATCAACATTTGAATTTTATTTTTATCAAAATAATTTGCAAGTAATTTGAAAATGTTGGTGGTTCACGATTTAAATTACGTCAAGACCCTTGTCTTGCATTGATGACATTAGCGGTCAAAAGGTTAATAAACATTAGTCAAATAGGTATAGGGTTAACTGGGGCAAATGCGTCTTTCAAGAATCACTTACAAACCCTTCACAAATTAGGCAACTAACGCCATCATGTACAGAGTATTGCAACTAAAGATAGAAAAAAGATGTAGGTGACGCGTATTTTGTGAAGGGTTGTCAGTAATTCTCGAAAGACGCTACTACCCCACAGACGCATATGCCCCATTTGCCCCTATATTATATTTTCAGTGTAGGATGGTGCGGGTGACAAATACAAATACAAATATCTTTATTAGCCAACCATTTGCACAATACACAAGCACTGTGGACCCCACACTTGGAAAAACATTAGAGGATCGTTCCTTTTCACCCTTGAAAGGCAACGCAATTTATAAACCATGTCTTAAAAATTCAGCATCACAATCCTAAAATACGGAAAATAGCTTAGTTTTATTTGTGTCCGTGCTTTATTTAAAACTTTATTAAACTTAACTACTCATAGGCACTCAAGGATGTATTGTAACAAATTAATTGGTTTTATTACTTTGTGGCAAAATTTAATTTAATTTAATTTGCTCGTTTAAAAGTTCTCGTAAGTTTTGGAATAATTTTTTGCTCTAATAAATAATTTAAAAAAAAACTATCGATGATAGCCTAGCCGGAAAAGGCCAGCCTCTCAAGCCAGAGGGAGCGGGTTCAAACCCAGCCGACGGCATGCACCAATTTGTTCATTGTTTGAACATATGTGCGTATTGGATGTCATCTGCTACGTCACTGGAGCCCGGTGTATGGCGACAGGCTCGCCCCCTCACATTTGGGACTGAATATCGTCCGGCGAAGTGTTGGTGTTGTACACATCTGCCAGCCCCCTCAGGGGAAAGGCGTGATATGCTAATAAATGGGAAGAACTACGAGCGCTGTCGTTATTGAATTTCGCAGAAAATCAAACTGAATCCGTTTGTACCTAAAGCAAAGTGCAAAGTCGGAAACTCAAGTTGCTACGTCACTACTGTTCTGCCCTTCAATGGCACACGTCATCTGTTCTATTTCGTTGATGAACTTACGAAGCTCCATCTAAGCGTACTCTGAGAGCCATGACGACTATTGTCTAATCTGCGACTATGAACCTCAAGTGCATGTGTACCTATTCGATAGTTTGGTAGTCTTCATGTCCGAACGGCTTAGACTAAATCACTTAGATAAAAATTTGTGATGTTCCTAAAGCATATTTCGATTCAAGGTTTATATAGAAACAACTTTAAGAGGTTTCCAAATTATCTGAAAATTATGAACCAAAATCTAAAGCTTGAGTGAATCAAACTTTTACTTTTTCAGCCATGTTGTGTTTTAGTTCTGCTAACGTCTAAAGTTTTTAATATGAAATGTCTACGGAGTGTATTATTTTAGGAGAGAGACCCGAATTTTGTTTTTTATTTTATAGGTACTTACAGCTGTTGAAAATTAGCTGTAAGTGGAGACCTACTTCGGAATTGGTTAAGTTTACTTTTTTAAACTTTTCTGTAAGTCATTCATTTTTGTCAAATACAAGAAACTAGCTGCTCCTCGCGGTTGTACACGCTTTCCTGCGGGAACCCCTCAGTTTCTTGCCTGTTCTTCTGAGTAGAAGCTCTTTATCCGAACAAGGCGGTCGAGTATATTTAAAAAAAAATTGACGTTCATAAGGTGTATCCTTGACACCCAAATTGAATAAAAACATTTTGACTTTTGACTTTGACTTTGAACCGTTGTTTTTCTCGGGATTAAAGTTGCACTTTTTTGATATGTCTGACAACGCGTGTATGTAAGTAAACTGTTTCAAATATTGCAGTGATTAATTTTATTAGAGCACAGCAAATCCTACTAATAAACGCGAAAGTTCGTAAGAATGGATGGATGGATGGATGTTTGATGGATCTGGATGAAAATTTGGCACAGAGATAGATTATAGTCTAGAATAGCACATAGGACACTTTTTAAACGCGGGGCGCAACTTGTACTTCATACAAACATACTAACCTACTCAATTTTTATACTATTTTTTAAAGTGTATTGCTTTGACTTTTGTTTCAAAAAGCATGAAAACACGGGAAAATACCATTGTAATCGTACTGTGAATGTCTCGTTTCCGATTTCCTTGACATTATCTTTGATGTCCATCAAGTACATAACCGAGCGAATATTGTAACGGAAGATAAAACATTAACGAGGGTATAAATAAATTCAAATACCAACTACAAAACCCAGTGATATATTGTGATTTTGTTTTTAATGAAGTATGATGTAGTATGAATTTAAAACTAACCGTAAACTTCACTGTATTTAAAAATAATGTAAAAAAATGAGAGTGAGTACTTAGTATATAGTGACTTTATAACACAAGTTGTATGGTTTTAATATTACATGAACCGCCAGTCGGGTCGGTAATAAAAGAAAATAAAATCACGGTTGGGTAAAAAAACAAATAAATATTTCATTATGTTTCTAAAACAAACTGAAAGCTACGAATGTATGTATAAGTATACAGCTCGGTATCCTAAAATTTAATTTCCTGTATTCACAAAAACGGTTTAATTAAAAGAAATCTAAATTTAAATCTGAGTAAATTAAATCTGATGGAATACCTGAATGGGATACTTACATAAGGCAGTGATTGATAATAAATAAAATTTGAAATCAATTAATTTAATTACAAAAACATTAATGCACAATTACTTGTATATTAATTTGTATAGGTTTTTACAATAGCTATGAAAGACTAGTCGGAGAAGGCTCGCCCCTCAAGCCAGAGGGAGCGGGTTCGGACCCAGTCAGCACAATCATTGTGTGAACATACTCGTATCTACGTATTTACATATTAGCTGTAGACCGGTGTGTTTAGACAGGCTCGCCTTTTGTCACACATGGTACTGGATATCGTTCGTTGAAGTGTGGGTGTTATACACGGTTCTTGTTGTGACGATATGTTATAAGTATTTTTCGTAGCTTTGATCAGCGTGGTGGATAGCGGCTCAATCTTTTACTGATGTTTTTTTCTGAAGCACGCAGATTTAGATGACACAATACAAACATATACGTATAATATTATTCATTCAAGCCTAGAAAAAGTCCAGATTATTTTTCTCAGGAAATAAGGAAACCGGCAGGTTGTTCCAATCCTTGGCGATATTAGGAACGTAAAATCAATCCGTTTACGTATCTTAAGAAAATTTGCAATGATTGGTGGTAGTGGGCCAATTTCCCACTTGGTGGGGTAGACCGATAATGTCCTTGTAGTGGGAATGGGTTTTTTTTTTTTTTGTAAAATAAGTCGGCGTTTGACCACCAACTCACCTGATGTTAAGCGACGTTGTGGTCTAAGATGGAGCACGACGACCTATTAGGTACTGATTCACTTTGGCCTTGAAGTTTTGTAGAGTGAAGAAGTACAAAGACGGCGGTTGAGTGAGGCGCTACAAGTGCGCTACTGCTCAGACCCGTCTTCGGACCGACTTTAATGTTAGACTTTAATGATGATGATTATAGTATAGAAGTATTGATAACTACCTACTACTACTTACTTGTACTAGCTACTTGCGTATGGTTTCCTTAGACTTTTTGCTCTGCAAATTGCGCCTTTACGTTCCCGTCCATTTTGGCAAACAAGCGTTTGTTTTGATCAATCGACTCGCAACGATTCGCGATAACCATCATAATGTTATTTACGTTTGCTTAACCTACCAGCTCAAACCGAATGGGCCTTTAAACGTTGAGGGTTTTACCGCATTAAGATGCACGAAATAAAGGATTACTCCGCAAACATTTACAAAGCTTAGGACGTGGCTGGGTCGTGTTTTGTTTGAGAGTCACAAAAAACATCTTTAAATTACTGAAGAACCAAAATATGTGCAAACCATGTTTTAGTGTTGTATTAGAGTTAAAAAAACTTTACAATTCTTTGAAGTTCTAGTGGCTAGAGTGTTTGAGCTAAAGATCTCGCGAAAACGTATGAAAAATCAGATCTTCACCAATTCTAAAAAAAACAATGCATAAAGATATCGATTTCGCTCTAAAACTTTACAAGAATCGGTTGAGAAATGCGACCAGTAGAGGCAGACAGCCGGACAGAAGGCAGCCGGACGGATATAGCTGGACATAGGAAGTTGACGCAGAGATGTTTCATTCGCTGACGCTCGCTCGGTCTCATCTCCTATTTTATGCGTATTTCGAGATTAGTATTCTAGTCGAAAAATCAAGTAGGTATACTTCTATGGTCGTAGTGTGGTTTTACCTCTACCGTTCATTTGACAGTCGCTAAAATACACAGACGTAAAATTGGATTATTGATTTTGTGAAATTCACAGACTGTGAAAGACAGACAGGGGTTTGGAGAGATCTTTGTCGGATAACGTACCTACAAATACTTCGAAAATGTATGTACCAATATCGAATATCTGTTGGAAACAGTTTCAGAGAGTAAATGTAGGTACCTAACGTTGAAGAGACAGTACGTAAGAGTTTAATGGCTCGAAGTAGAAAAGCTGCGATGTGCAGGAAAAATTAACTATTGTCTTTTACAGCGTCAAGGGGTACCGGCTTGACGTTCGAGGCGTTTCTTTTCGTACAAAACAACTAGCTGTTAACCGCGATTTTGTTCGCGTTTATTCAAAGAATACTAAACAAAATTCCTCATTAAATATTGCCAAAGTCAAGTCAAAGTCAAAATGTTTTTATTCAATTTGGGTATCAAAGATACACTTGTGAACGTCTAGATTTTTTAAATAGACTCGACCGCCTTGTTCGGATAAAGAGTTGTATGGTTAATTGTAACCAATTATACAATTTCATCAGGATTCGTTCAGCCGTTTAGCCGTGAAAAGCCTACAAATAGACAGACTTTTTTTTTTATGTGGAATAGGTCGGCGTTTGTCCACCAACTCGCCTGATGATAAGCGACGTTGTGGTCTAAGATGGAGCACGACGACCTAGAAGGTACTTATTCACTCAAGCTTTGAAGTTTTGTAGAGTGAAGAAGTACAAAGACGGCAGTTGAGTGAGGCGCTACAAGTGCGCTACTGCCTCAGACCCGTCTTCGGTTACTTTCGATTTTACAATACTAGTGGCTCTGTGCCCTGGAGACCTCTCGGCCGGTGTCTGTCTTCCTCTACAGGACGCATTCCTCAACCGATGAGAAAAAAACATGCCTTCGCACTTCGAAAAATTCCCAAAAACTGCCTTGTCAAACAAATTCTAACAAAAATTCAAACCTACTCACAAAATTTCAAGAGAATCGGTTTAGAAATGCGACCTGTTGACGAAGACAAAGATCCGGACAGAATTTGAACATATCAAAGCGTTCTTGTCGAAGCTGAAGCAAAGACGCTTCGCTCGCTAACGCTTGCTCGGTCGATTAGTATAGCGTATATGGAAGTATGGATTTGAAACTCTTTAGTTCAGTTCAAGAGAATATCTAGTAATAGCATCATCATCATGCCGTAATCTCTCTAAAAATCTCTCTTCTTGTTCGCCTTTTATACTCATCCTGAGTTAATCTCGTCCATAATTACTTACCTAATAGCATATTTAATGTAATAATCTTTGCCATTATCAGACCAATATATATTTGTACCAACCCATGTAATGACTAACTAAATGTATTTGGGATTATTTCATTTAGATGAACAAATCAAGAAATCTAATAACTACGCTACTCGCTTGGTCATTCTTATCTCGACATTATTTGCATTGGTGTATGGTATAATTTTGTGTACATAAATAGACATATTACATTATAAAAGTGTGGCCAGGACTACATTTTGAAGTTCTTTTTAAAAACTGTGCAGTTTTTTTACAAGTCAAGTTTGAATAACCGTAACATTAAACTCTTACAAATATGTGCAATTTTAAAATATTAAATCTACTTAGGTTGTATAGTGGAACGTAAATGGCTAACGTAGAGTTTGGGAATTAATATTAGTTTTCGTGCAATTGTAAATGTTTTTCATGGCAATATTACCATGCGCAAGTGGCTTCAGCGAGATATAACGCAGTGTTCCATCTTTTCCTCTAGAGTGATCTGAGTTACTATAATTAGAGAGACTAATTTTATGCTCGTATTATCTGAAGATAGACTTTGAGCGTAAGTTTTCACTGGTAACATACTCGTACCTATATTTCTTGAACAAAATTGACCTTATTTTGGTTTAGTAAAATATAGGACGCTAGAACATGGTAGTCTTTACAAATAACACACAATAAAGTAAGCAATTGGTTTGTTACAATTACTTTTCTGATATATATTATTACGCGTTCTACCTCCCAAAAGTACCTACCTATTACTTATCTCTTCGTAATTACACACACTTATCGTAATCCTAATTGAATCCATTTATGTACTTCTACGAGTAGGCACGAACGATAATCCGACACAGCTACCTTTGTATGTCGGCAAAAGACTCATTTCACGCCATACATTTTTAATCCCTAATTTACTAAAAACAAAACTAATAAAAAATTCTGTTTGTATAATCTGAACCACTTAAAAAAGATGCTTAAGCTTAGTCTTTACAGTTCATTTTAATTAGTGCTATTTGGGGTTACAACTAAATAGCTTAATGAGGCTTGAGATTAAGGCTTGAAATTTAGCTAGTATTTAGAATTGTTAGGTATACAGAAGTATCTAAGTACACAAGCTGTTTGGAAGTGGAGAGATACAATTTTGATACCTAGTAGTCCAATGGCCCTATTCGGAGATTTGAGATTTTCATCTCACTTTTTTTCGTCCTTGTTGCTCTCGTTTGAAACGTCATAGGTGTGAGTGACCAAGATAAAATCTCATCTCATCTCACGCCTAGGAATAGCCCTCCAGGGGTCTGATTATGTCATCTTATTCCCATGATGGTAACGTTTTGTTTTCGACGCTGCGCGATCTTGAACCATATTGAGCTGCGATACAATTCGCGGTCACGCAGCGTCGCAAACAAAACGGAAACTTCATGGAGTTCATGTCATGGTAGGCCCTCAGATAAGGCGCAAATGAGCTAATTAAATTAAATCCCAGTCACGGTGTTCTAAGTTTTGTAACTATGCACAAATATTAAATACGCTACGACACCACGCTCCGTTGTATGACTTTAAGAAATGTTGTATTTTTTTTTTATTTAATGGGCCCCCGTTTGACCACAACACACCTGATGGAAAGTGACAATGCAGTTTAAGATGGAGCACGCTTGCCCATGAGGTGCCTATTCACTCTTGTCTTGAAGAGACCCAGGTTGTATCTATTTCTGGGGAACACCGAGGTATTGATCGTTGTATTATGTGGAGCACGTCTTCATGGGACCGCTAGAGTGTGGAATACTCTGCCAGACTGTGTGTTCTCTGACACTTATAACCTGGGTATCTTCAAGTCTCGAGTGAATCGGTTTCTTCTAGGCAAGCGTGCTCCATCGTAGGCCGCATCACTGCTTATCATCAGGCATGTTGGCGGCCAAACGCAAGCCTATTATGTAATAAAAAAAAATAAAAAAAATGTGTATCCTAGCCGGCCCGCGGTCTTACCCACGGTCCCAGAGGAACTGTTCATTTATTTATTTGTAAAACAACTGCCTACTGCACTTAGAGCGTTCAACAACGCCTGCAGCAAGTCAACAACAATTAACTTATTAACGTTACTATTAACTTATTAACTAGTTACTAGTTACTATTAACTTATTAACAAACTGTTATTTTGATTGAAAGGTACCCTGTGTCTTCTGAAAACGTGTTTGCAAAATTTCATGAGTTGAGTAGAAACTCACATAGAAACTCACTTTCGCTATTACAATATTAGTTAGGACCAGGATTTATATCATTAATATTGTTATATATATACGTACTAGCTGCGCTCCGCGGTTTCACCCGCGGTCGAAAAATATCATATGTGCTATTCTAGACTATAATCTATCTCTGTGCCAAATTTCATCCAGATCTGTTCAGCCGTTCTGGCGTGAAAGAGTAACAAACATTCATCCATCCATCCATCCATTCATACAAACTTTCGCGTTTATAATGTTAGTAGGTAGTAGGATTAAAAGGACTACATGCCCTTGACAAACTTTAAAACAAAATAAAAATTACGATTTTCTCGGTGGCTCAGTTGGTAGTGAATATGCCTTCTGTGCTGGGGGCGTGGGTTCGATTCCCACCTAGGACAAACATTCATGTGATGAACATTTGTGTTTGTTCTGGGTGATAGTATCCATTTAAGTATATAATAAAAAGATAGATTTGCATGTATGTTTACCAGTCACTGGCAGCCATAGCACAAGCTTTGCTTAGTTTGGTGTCAGATGACCGTGTGTGCAAAATGTGTTATTTATTATTTATAAAAGTAAAGTTATATATTTATTAAGTCTATAAATAATTCCCTATTTTCCATTGACACGTAATTCATTTCAGGTCATCTCCGTCGACCGACGGCTCGGTCGTTCCATCACGTCAGTCTTTTTAATCAACGCGCCCATTTGCATGGAAGATCACTCCCATGTGTGTAACTAATGATGCATGACAGGGCTCAATAACGACGCGAAATTTACTGACAACTCACTGGCTTCGAGAATTAATACATTTACGTAAGGTCTTGCGACTGATTTGAATAAATTGGAGTGCCCTACAATTTAATAATTTGTTTATGTACTTTTTAAATGAAAAATCACTTTTCTCATTTAAAAAGTAAACTTAAGGCCCGGTGTTCCGAAGAAGGAAGAAGGTATATGAAGAATTGTGATGATCAGGTGCAAATAACATATCGTCACGCCTTTCCCCCGAAGGGACTGGCAGAGGTGTAATACAACACCCACACTTCGCCGGACGATATTCAGTCCCAAATGTAACAGGGGGCGATCCTGTCGCCATACACCGGGCTCCAATCATGTAGCAGATGACATACAATACGCACATACATATGCTCACACAATGAACAAATTGGTGCGTGCCGTCGGCTGGGTTTTTTTTTTTTTTTTTTTTTTTTATGTAAAATAGGTCGGCGTTTGACCACCAACTCGCCTGATGTTAAGCGACGTTGTGGTCTAAGATGGAACACGACGACCTATAGGGTACTTATTCACTCTAGCATTGAAGTTTTGTAGAGTGAAGAAGTACAAAGACGGCAGTTGAGTGAGGAGCTACAAGCGCGCTACTGCTCAGACCCGTCTTCGGAACGGTTACACCGGACTACATCCCGAAACACGACTAGGTCATTTCACGGCATGGCTTGGTCCGGTGGGTGGTAACTAGCCACGGCCGAAGCCTCCCACCAGAGTTTGCTACCCGGTTAGCACTACCCGGGGACCACGTGTAGGGAATCAGAATGGAGTACACTCCTACGGACGTGGGTAGCTCAGCCCCCTAAATCCGCTTTGAATCCGCTCCCCCTGGCTTGAGAGGCCGGCCTTCTCCCAACTAGGCTGCCATCGCTTACAGCTTAAAAATACAGGTAGGAAAAATAACCAAAAACAGTTTAACCGGGTACAATTTTGGAAACCCATCTGATTTTGAAAAAAAAAACACCGAGTGGATATTCTTAAAAAAACGATTTGAGGGTGATTCTCTAAATTTTCAGGGATTAGGTAAAATTCCCTTTTTTTATGATTAAATAGCCAGATTAGTTCTCTAAACTTTAACCGAGTAACTTATTCTTATTGTGTTCTTATTACGATTAATACCAATAAAAACGGTGAGAAAATGTAATTCTAGGCGCCGATCTAATTTTACCATCAAATGTGTTGTACGATTTTCAACTCTAAATGAAGCGACTAAAGTAAACGTATTTGCGGGTGGAAAAGTGTGGTATGACCGAGCCTTAAGTACCTATTTGATTTAAGATACAATAATCATGATCATTGCCGAATTTTATAAAAATTTCTTTATCGACTTGGTCGTGAAAAGCTAGTAAACAGAGAAAAAGATGGAGATGACCGGTAGTAAATTTGGCATTCCTAAATTAAATATTTATTTGTGCACTAGCTGCACCCGTGGTTTTAATCTCAGTTAAAAAGTAGCGTATGTAATAATTCAGAGTATTAGCTACTTCTATAAGAAATTTCATCAAAATTCGCCATCCGTTTAAACGCGAAGAAGTAACAAACGCACACACTCACGAATTTTCGCCTTTATAATATTACTCTGATTCAATTCAAAATGATCGAAAAACAAAAGAAGACGATACTATTAGAGAGTTTGGCATTTGCAATACTGTGCAGAAAAATCTATAGTTAGACTTGGCAGAGTCATTGGTTTTCTATCTGCCAATTTCTTATCGATGTTACCTGACGGCACTTTTGCTTGTGACTGTATCGGCAGTAGTGAGAGACCATTTACTAACTAATAGCGTTCTTACAGGGTTTGAAACAGTATTGTGAATTGCCTTAGTAATTGATAGCCAGGGAACTACATACCTACCAGTGATCGTGAAATGGTTGATGATTGCAAAGCAGATTACGGTAAAAAATGTGACTTTATTTTTGTAGAATTAGAACATATATCGCCACGCCTTTCCCCCGGAGGGGCTGGCAAAGGTGTAATACAACACCCGCCGGATGATTTTTAGTCCCAAGTGTGACAGGAGGCGAGCCTGTCGCCATACACCGGGCTCCAGTCATATAGCAGATGACATACAATACGCACATATGCTCACACAATGAACAAATTGGTGCGTGCCGTCGGCTGGGTTCGAACCCGCTTCCTCTGGCTTGAGAGGCGGGCCTTCTTCCAACTAGGCTGCACTCGCTTTTTGTAGAATTAAGACCAACGACCAATTAAGAAAAACGGGGCCCAAAAATGCTTAGATATATGATACAAAAAAAAAAAACAGATACAATGAATAAAATTATACCTCATCGAAGTCCTGGTCCAAATTGGCTATGCATAGAAACAAACACAAACTAGACAGGCTAATTAAACTGAGCGTGGGATATTTAGGCTTCGTATATACAAGAAATGTGAGACAGTGCGTAGAGGACTTTTTTCAGCTGCGATAGTACAGTAGCTCAAGGTCGCTACACGCCCACAGATTGCTCGTTGTTTTCTCGTTTTCTCTCGTACAAACCTATTTTCACTAGCCTTTTTTCAGCAAAGCTGCACTGAGCAAGGTTGAGGAAATAAAGTGATGTTATGATACTTTACGAAGTTTGGATTTTGTCAGTCCGGCTTTATGGCAAGTTTATCCGATGAATATTTTGGGGCGCCAAAATCCCGCCTACACTAGCCAGCATGCCAGCATGCTGCAGGACGGTCGTTTTCACGCTGCTAGTTTTTAGTGCCAGTCTTTCGCGCAGTTGTACGAGATTTACTCGTAGAGAGCGCAGGGATGTGAGACACGCGGACTGAGGTTACTAAATTGACACGTGTTTTAATCTATGCCAGCGCTAGCACGACGCAAAACATTGGCGCTAAAATGGTGCTTTTGTTCGTGCTAGTGCTGGCGACAGAATTTTGGTGCTGCAAAATTGTCATCTTATAAACTTGCCATTGACCTGCCTCTGCGTCCCTCGCATCCCCTGCGCTCTCTCAATCTTATACAACCGCGCGAAAGACTGGCGCTGAAAACTAGCACCGTAAAAACGACTGACCTGCGGCATGCTGGCATGCCAGTTAGTGGCAGCCAGATTTTGGCGCCGCAAAATTGTCATCTTATAAACTTGCCATTGATCTCCGCCTGCATCCCTCGCATTCTCTGCTCTCTCTCTTTCAATCTCATACAATTGCGAAAGCGCTGTAAACTAGCACCGTGTAAACGACTGTCCTGCAGTATGCTAGATGCTAGTTAGTGGCAGCCAGATTTTGGCGCCGCTAAATTGTTATCTTATAAACTTGCCATTGAGCTCCGCCTGCGTCCCTCGCATTCCCTGCTCTCTCTCTCAATCTCATACAATCCCGAAAGACTAGCGCTGTAAACTAGCACCGTGTAAACGACTGTCCTGCAGCATGCTAGATACTAGTTAGTGGCAGCCTGATTTTAGCGTTGCAAAAGTGTCATCTTATAAACTTGCTATCAGAGAACTAACCCATGAAACTCGTAACCATGACCAATGACCATGGCCGAACGACACGTGTAAGAATGTCGTCTGTACAAACCAGTTATTACGGACATGGTTTTAAGGTAAGTACGGTTATTAAGTAGCTTTTTCTTGAGTGATATCGAAAGTTGAATTATCAAGTGGCTTTACTAGTATTGCTTACTTTAATGTGTTAATATTACATGAGAAGACAAGAGATCGATTCTTAAACAAGTGTAAATAGATTTTTTTTAAAACACCCGACATGATTTTCTTCAGCACAGACTTTTATCAAACATAGCTAAGAACACTTCCGAACAATAAAAACAAAATCAAAATCGGTTCATCCGTTTAGGATCTACGATGCCACACACAAACAAACACACACATAGACACTTAAACTTTTAACACCCCCTCGTTTTTATGTCGGAGGTTAAAAATTAACAATAAAAAATTTTTGAACAGAAATTTGTCTTATATTTATTAAAAGCATGCTGATAGAATAATACGACAGAAAACACAAGTAAGTATATAGAAGAATACTGGCGAGTACCTAATTCCATTTCAATCGTGTTTCTAATAAATTTTAAAACTTAATTTCTTAGCTCCAACTTTTTGACTATGGGATGGTACATGACGTACATTGTGTTTCCAGTCTCATTAAATTAACATGGCGTATCCATCTTTCAGACAAGGCATTTTGTGTCATTATTGCTTTCAAAATAACCGTATTATTTTATTACCCAGACACAACAAACACAAATGTTTGCTCTAGGTGAGGATTGAACCCACGCCCCCAAGCACAGTAGGTAGGTTCACTATCAACAAAGTCAACGACGCAGTCTTTTACAAATTAAATTTAAACACAACAAGGTGTTTGTATTTCACAAAGTCCTTCACTAAGAGTATTGTACTCTTTGTCTCTCTCGTTTGAATAGTCCTAAGATAGAAAGTGACCAGATCATATCTCACGCGTCAAGAATATGCCAGTAGTCCCGGAGATTATCCCCTGCACCCAAACTTACATAATTCACCTACTTAACTTAACTTACTTAATTTATCAAAATTGCCTTGATTGTTTTATTTATCAGTGTTGTATGTTTGTAATAGTTATATGTATATAGTGATATATGTATGTAATATTTAGTATATTTTATTAACTATAGGTATTTTAAGTACTAGAATGTATTATATTAGTATGATGTAATTTTATGTAAGTTTTATTTAAATAGTTTATGTAGGTGTATAGGTATAATACTCGATGTTTTGTTGTTTCTTTGTATCAATCTTATGTTTATTTTTTTATTTTTTCCACACCTTGTCCCATACTCATTTGTCGTATCCTCTCCATCCTAAGGTTGCCTGGAAGAGATCGCTTTTAGTGATAAGGCCGCCAGTTGTTACACTATTTAATAAGTTTTATCATTATTTTTCTCTTGTTATTTTTGTTATCTGTGGTGTGAACATTAAAGAGTTTATCTATCTATCTATCTATCTACCTCTTTATTTTGTTTGAAATAGTATTTTACAAAGTATGACAGCATACACCTTACGTGCTGGCAGGTCATCAACAATCGTGCAAAGTGACCATTACGTGTAACTCCAAGCTCCCCTGAGACTCGATAGTGACCTGAAATTCATGCTTACACTGTAGAAAATGTAGACACAATGTTTGGAAAAGTTATGTCCCATGAATTAAAGTAATTAAAAAAATATAAATAGACGTTATGTAACTAGCAATGCCTCAGTTTTCACATTAATGCTTTAGTAATTAAAATAAATAGTCGTAATATTGTGTAAGTTGAGTATTTTGACGTCGTTTAGGTATAGACCTGTTATTTAGACAATTTAAAACAATAGTTTTTGTAAAGTACTTTAGAGATAACCAAATCTGTTAAAACATTTTAACATTACATATCGTTACGCCTTTACCCCGAGGGGGCTGGAAAAGGTGTAATACAACACCCACACTTTGCTGGACGATATTCAGTCCTAAATGTGACAGGGGGCGTGTCTGTCGCCATACACCGGGCTCATTTATGTAGCAGATGACATACAATACTCACATATGTTCACACAATGAACAAACTGTTGCTTGTCTTCAGCTGGGTTCGAACCCACTCCCTCTGACTTAAGAGGCGGGCTTCCTTTTTTTTATTATTTTATAGGCTGCGTTTAGCCGCCAACATGGCTGATGATAAGCAGTGATGCGGCCTACGATGGATCGCGCTTGCCTAGAAGAAACCGATTCACTCAAGACTTGAAGACACCCAGATTATAAGTGTCAGGGAACACACACTCTGAATATTCCACACTCTAGCAGTCCGTATGAGAATTGAGAAACCAAAAGCCTTCTCCAACTAGGCTATTATTGCTTTTTCGCTTTTTAAAAAACATTTTAATGTATTGAAATACCACACACACACATACACACACACGCATACACACACACGCATACACACACACACACACACACACACAGAAACTTTCGCATTTAAAATTTCAGCTTGATGTAAACATATCCAGAAGTAAACAGTATCCATTCTCAAATAGCTATTAAAATGTACTACTACTCGTACTCGTATAACTAACATAGTATTTGCATATTCAGTATCTAAGCACCCCAGGGACGCTCGATGTTCAGCCGACACACATTGTCCTAGTAGATATGAGTGATGAACAAAGCGACGCGATGCGACGTGCAGCTCAAAGTAGCTTTTTTATGCGTAAATCAGTTACATTCTTACTATGCTTACTCGTACTAGTTGAGTATTGCGCTTTGTGCTAGTATCCACACTAATCTATACTTACTAAAAATACATAACATATCGTCACGCCTTTCCCCCGAGGGGGCTGGTAGAGGAGTAATACAACACCCAGACTTCGCCGGACGATATTCAGTCCCAAATATGACAGGGGGCGAGCCTGTCGCCATACACCGAGCTCCAGTCATGTAGCAGATGACATACAATTCGCACATAATTATGTTCACACAATGAACAAATTGGTGCGTGCCGTCGGCTGGATTCGAACTCGCTCCCTCTGGCTTGAGAGACGGGCCTTCTCCAACTAAGCCATCATCGCTTTATACACTTAAAAATATATACTATACATACAATCTAAAGTAGGTCTGTCTGTCTGTCTGTAGGCTTTTCACGGCTAACTGGCTGAACAAATCTTGATGAAATTAGCTAAAGTAAGCCGCGGGGAAGGATTTTAGATACTATTTTCTGAATAAACGTGAACAAAGTCGCAGATGACAGCTAGCGTATGATAAATGCAGCTATGTGACGTAAAACGGCAATGATAACAGCAGTCTGTCCACTGTTCAGCATAAATCAGTTTGTTACATTCCTATAGTACCTATACTTATTTACTTGTACTGATGGTGTCTTCCATATTGTCCCAGTAAGTATGATAACAGTAGATTATGCACCGAGGGAGTTCAGTGTTTTACGTCACTGGCGGCTTATTGAACATATAGAGTACTGTGTGAAACGAGGGGTTCAAGCCGCCCAAGACGAAGACACTGCTTTATCCCAGAGGTGAATACTTTACTTTTTACATCTTCTGCGAGGCAATCAAAAGGAACATAAGATACGTCATACATCAAACACCGATTTTTGAGTTTTGGCTGGAAACCAAAAAGGAGGCGTCGTGACTTTGTAGGTACTTACAATCTTCTAAGACTTGTGATTCTTCGAATGTCAAAGTGCAATAATATTGGGTTATGAACCAATACGTGAAATGACCTAGTCGTGTTTCGGGATGTAGTCCGGTGTAACCGTTCCGAAGACGGGTCTGAGCAGTAGCGCACTTGTAGCGCCTCACTCAACTGCCGTCTTTGTACTTCTTCACTCTATAAAGCTCCAAGGCTAGAGTGAATAAGTACCTTTATAGGTCGTCGTGCTCCATCTTAGACCACAACGTCGCTTAACATCAGGCGAGTTGGTGGTCAAACGCCGACTTATTGTACATAAAAAAAATAATTAAAAAAAATATTACCTGTTATCAGTTCGTATACGAGTGTGAGCAAATGATACAAACATTGTGAGACGCGACTTTTCGTGTTCCTTGCAAAACTCCATTTGATAGTGGAGTGATTTATCGTTGCAATCACTTGGCTATCATTACAACTAAGAAATACGTAATTTACTAGACACTGGCAAATGCACACGACGTGCGACGCCAAAAATGAAGAGAAAAAAAACAGCATTTTTTGTTTTTAAAATTTCATGCATTTGCGTTCTTTTTTTGTGCCAGATAGATTTTTGAAAAACTAGTTCCTTTGCTGAGTTTCTATTCAATTTTAAACTCTTTTCTCGAAACCTCTCTTGGGAGTTTCGTACAACATTATACATATCCTTTGGGAGGCAATGCCTTGCTTTACATTGAGACTACGTGATATGTAATTGGTTGTCGAGCAGGTGGTGTGAAAATGATTTATCGCAACGTGAAGCAATATGTAGCAACACTGATTGCATGTCTAATAGCCTTCGCTAATTTTTATGTATTCAAACGCGAACAGTTTAAAACTTAGATTCCTCATCCTATCCTACTAATATTATAAACGCGAAAGTTTGTAAGAATGGATGGATGGATGTATGGATGTATGAATGTTTGTTACTCTTTCACACCAGAACGGCTGAACAGATCTGTATGAAATTTGGCACAAAGATAGATTATAGTCTAGAATAGCTTATAGGATACTTTTTAACCGCGGGTGAAACCGCAGGCGCGGCTAGTGTGCGATAATTTGAATCGCTTTGCGTCACAGCTTATCGCTTCCCATCGCTCGCCTAGGACCATAGGTCAACAATACTGTGCACATTCATTATGGGTTGATACCGGTGACAGCACGTCCCCTTGAGAATGGGCCTCGGGTGCAGGGTCATACCTTAGCAGTACAGTTTGTGGTTATTCCATGCTGGTAAGGCATTTGTTGCGTGCTTGCTTGTTTATTTTAAGTGTCTAAATGGTTTTTTGAAAGTAATGTAGTATGTAGCTAGCAGAAGGACTGGCCAATTGTAGCTCAGGATAGAGACACATGGAAAGAGGTGCTATGCAATACAATACAATACCATACGATACGTTACGACACGATACGACACGACACAACACAACACAACACAAGACATCTTATTGCACATCAAAAATACAAAATAAAACACGCATAAAGAAAAAGCCAAATGTTGTTCAAGTACAAGGGCGGCCTTATCGCTTAAGGCTATTTCTTCCAGACAACAACGCAAAGTTATTTAATGTTTTTATATGAATACTAGCTGCGCCCCGTGGATTCACCCGCGGTCCGATAGGAATCATAATTTTTTCGGGATAAAAAGTACTCTACGTCCTTTTCTATGCGCCCCTTATAACTTGTATGCAAAATTTCATGTAGTCGGTTGAGTAGTTAAGGCGTGAAAGCGTAACAAATAAACGAAGAAACTCACTTTCGTGTTTGTAATATTAGTCAGGAAGTTAGGATTGTAAGGATCGTAAAAAAATAGTTACGTAATTAAGTAATTACGTTATTACGTAAATTAGTTGAACGTAAAAGTAAACCACCCTTAGCTTGTAACGTGATTCTCGTGCGAAGTGTACGTTGACATAATCACCGGCAGAATTAGAGTAGATCTGTCTTTATTAGGTTTGACACGAGCTTAATCTACAGCGACTAATATTAAGTACTTAGACCTACATTACAAACAATGACAACTTTCAGCTACGAACCCTTATGTACTAACTAGTTGCGCCCCGCGGTTTCACCCGAGGTTAAAAAGCATCCTATGTGCTATTCTACAATATAATCTATATCTGTGCCAAATTTCATCCAGATCTGTTCAGCCGTTCTGGCGTGAAAGAGTAACAAACATCCATCCATCCATCCATCCATTCTTACAAACTTTCGCGTTTATAATAATTATTAAGTAGCATATTATTAGTGGCTCTAAAACCTGTAGACCTCGCGGCCGACGCTTGTTTTCCTCTACAAGTCGCATTCTTCAAGCGATTCTTGTGAAATTTTGAGAGCAGGTTCGATAATTATAAAGATGTTTTTTTTCCGAATCAGTTTTTGGAAATTGCCATGATTTTGACTTAAAAATTGCGGAGATATGATTAATTTTAAATGAGATCTTCGTCATTTTGAAAGAAGATCCAAAAACTGCCTCGACAAAAAAAAATCATAAATGTTCAAAAGAATAGTTTAAGAAATGCCACCTGTAGAGGAAGACAAAGATTTGGACAGAATTCGGACATACGAAAGAGTTTTTTCGAAGATAAAGCAGAGACGCTTCGCTCGCTAATACCCGCTCGGTCGATAAATGCTAAAGTGAGTTTGTTTGTTTTTTTGTTACACTAACTACCCAATCAAACATAATGAAATTAAATACACGATATCAGAGACACAGAACCTTTTATCCCGAAAAAGTTAACCGTGACTATGGTCCCGCGGGTGCAACCGCAAGACGCAACTAGTATATAAATAGTTGATTGAATCAGGCGTTACTCTCCGAGCGCGTGGCCAAGAAGAGAGAGAGAGAAGATTCTCGGCCACGCGCTCGGAGAGTCAACACGTCTTGAAAATGCCTCGTGGAGAGGTGAAACACGTGTCGACAAAGTGCACGAAGAATTGGGATTTTTTATTTTATTTTTTTATTGCTTTTTTATTGTATAATTTTTTTATTGTATTACTTTTTCGATAAAATTTTGTTGTAAATTTCATAACCTATTTCTGTTAAATTCCTCATTGAATTAGCTTCAATCAATTTGTAAAAAGTTTTAGTAGGTTTCATTAAATTAGGTCTGTTAAATTCGTTAGTTGAAATATCAAATTATATAACGTTTAGATTAGATTCAAATATCAATTTGTATGAAGTTTCTAGTAAATGTTATTAAATTAATTTAAAAAAAACTAAATTAAGAATAGAATAGAAAATTCATATTCCTTGATGTACTTAATGCGACGTTAAAGCGGAATTACACTAGATATTACTTCAAGTAACAATTTTTAGTATATAAATCCTAACCCTAATCAACTAATTTTATTAATGCGAAAGTAAGTTTAAACTTACTTTCGCATTTATAAAATTAGTTCACTAAGATAAGCATATAGCTAATATAGCATCACTAAGAGGTTAAACTCGTTTTTTCTGTCTATAGCTACTTTTTTTTACATAAACAGGTAGAAAATGTCTCCTCTGTCATCTTCTTCGTTAAGGCATCCGCTTCCGCAAAGGCGGGTTAAATAATGACACAATTAACATAAAATACTGGGAAGTGGTAATTTCTATTGTCTTTTTTGGGAAACTTCCTACTGGTCGTTATCCCAATTTTCTTTGAAGATGAAAGCAATTTTTTAATTTGTTTAATTTACATCATTTAAAATAAACAATGATAGGAAGCCTCGATCAATGATCGAACAGATTTACTAACCACTTTTTATACAAAGATATCAGATCATCTGACTTCCGCCACAGGTCATCGAGGCAGACATTCCAACAATATGTCGTCAGCTTTAATAAAGGCTACACGAAGCGTTTTCAAAACTCCTTTCTAATAAGAACTGCCAAGGAGTGGAACGCACTTCCTGCCTCGGTGTTCCCCAGCAATAAATATAACCTGGGTCTCTTCAAGACAAGAGCGAATAGGAACCACATGGTCAAGCGCGCTCCATCTTAGACCGCATCGTCACTTTCCATCAGGTGTGTTGTGGTCAAATGCCCATGCATTCAATCATAAAAAAATATATATTTATTACAACACAATACTTGATACCTTTTGCGATACCTCTTACGATGAAATATTGTAGATTTAGAATAGTATTTACGAGCTAGCTTTTGCCCGCGACTTTGCTTGCGTTTCATCTCTACTCCTATGTCACTCAAGAATAATGAAGTTATCTACTTGTGAAAGTATTCTTGAAAACAGACCACTAGCTTTTGAGTTTATTCGTTTGAAATACACAAAAATGCAATATGAACAATATTTTTATCCTACTATCCTATCCTATCCTACTTTAATATTATAAACGCGAAAGTTTGTAAGAATGGATGGATGTTTGTTACGCTTTCACGCCAGAACGGCTGAACTGATCTGGATGAAATTTGGCACAGAGATAGATTATAGTCTAGAATAGCACATAGGATGTTTTTAACTGCGGGTGAAACTGCGGGACGCAGCTTGTTCATTATAATATTAGTACAGATACTCGTATAGGTAGGTAGAGGACATACAGGCAAAAGTATTTACATTTATATACAGTAAACTCAATCATAAAAACCATAAATCAATCAATCAATCAATCATAAATTTTTGGGCACATTGCAAGAAAACTGGCGGACAATCTGGAAAAGCTCATAGTAACAGGGTAAGTGGAAGGAAAAAGAAGTAGAGGTCGAAGCCCTAAACGATGGTCGGAACAGGTATCTAAGCAGCTTGATACCAAAATTTATAACGCCATTCATGAGGCCGCTGATCGTATATCGATACATAAATGGCGACAAATTGTCCGGAAAACTACGGGTCGGGATCATCACGACGCTCAGCAGTGAGCAGTACGACTCGAGGAGGAGGAGGACAACAAAGTCAACTTTAAATAAGTAATATCGACCGCGCGAGTGTTAGTGAGCGAAGCATCTATGCTTTAGCTTCGACAACGGGATCTTTGTCTTTGTCTACAGTTCGCAGAGTCTCTTGAAATTTGATGAGTATATTCGATAATTATACGGTTTTTTTTTGTCTAGTTAGTTTTTTGTAATTTTTCAAAATGGTGTAGATATGTATTTTTTCGGCGACCTGTAGAGGCGGACAAATGTCGGCCGCGAAGTCTCCAGCTCACACAGTCACTTATACTCGTAGCATACTAAGTACTCAATAGTATACTGCTTATAATGTATAAACTGGTGCTTAAAACCTTTTTGTGCATACAGTTAATAATTTCAATAGTTGTAAAACATTAAACTGTAGTTTTTGGTGTGCAATAAAGTCACATTGTATTGTAAAATATCATTAATCCTTTGATAGTTTTAATCCGTTTTTGCCTAATTTAAAATGTATAAATGTACAATACAATACAATACAATACAATACAATACAATACAATACAATACAATACAATACAATACAATACAATACAATACAATACAATACAATACAATACAATACAATACATCTTTATTGCACACCAAAAATACAAAGTAAAACAAACATAAAGAGAATATTAAAAATAAAATATCATTCGGCAGTACAAGGGCGGCCTTATCGCCTAAAGCGATTTCTTCCAGGCAACCTTTGGATGGACAGGACAGAACGAAATATGACAAACTTTGTAAACTTGTAACTTTGTTACAAGTTGTTTGTAACTTTGTTTTTTTGTTTTTAAATTTGTATTGTATTCTATTTATATGATAATAATGTAACGCTTTCAACGATTCAAATGATTACAGGAAATAAAATAAATAAAGAAATAAAGTGAAGCACTGAAGAAACACACACAATAAACAGACTAATCAAAAACCTTGCCACATCTACGGCAGCTCGTTCAAACTCTGATAAAATAGCTCTTATTTTACGAGCAGTCACATTAAATCTGTATTTTATCTTCTGCGTTCAGTCACCGCATTTATAATCATAGGTTTTCATTCCGCCTCTTGAACTCAACGCTTGGTACTCCAGTCAACATGCTTTTCATTCCGCTGCTTCAGCTCACGAGCTACGTTTATGCCTCCTTTACGTTAGTATGTGTGAATGTTCTTTCTAATGACATAGTTAGTGCCATCAAAGTTATGTCAAAATACTTTTGGGCATCGTTGGGTACTGTGCAATTACTAACAAGTATTTTATTGTAGATTGCTGATTTAATTGCACTGTACGAAAATAGAATTTCCTTACTCAATATATAAGTCTGTGGGGTAATTAGGTCATTTCGCGTAAGCCATTAATCTCTTTTTTATTAAATCCTATATTTTTCACATTCGTTGATCTAATACCTTTTAAGACACCGAAAAAACCCTATACATGAGAAAAAATATCTGGACTTTATTTTGTTAACACTAACAACGATCACTAACGATCTCATTTTGTTTAATGGATCACTTGCAGATTTATTTATAGCTTCATTCACAGTATAACTATAGCCAGTTCAACTATTTAGTGGTCTACGTGACGTTTATACTACCGTGTCAACGTGTCTCGATTTACGTCCTAAAGCTCGCGTGCCAGTTCCTTATGCATGTTTGATGTATGACCGCGCCAACGCCAACGCCTCGAATGTTTTATTATTTTTAGGCTGGACTTACAAAAGTCAGGGTACTGTAGAATACAGAGCTTAATGTTCACAAGATTGATTATTACAAAGTGTTAAATTATTGAAGTAAGTACTTAGTTAACAAGCAACGAGAGAGAGAGAGATATTGATCGAGAGCTAACCAATAGTCAGCGCCATCTAGTTTCGTTCCGTTCGAACTAATTTTTTCCCCAACCATTTTTTTGATAAAGAAAATTTTCAATATTATTTTTTGAACAATATGAACAATATATTATTATAATATTTACTGAAACATATTATTATTAGTTATTTTAAAAAGTGAAAGAAGAAAAATTTAATCTCTTACTGCGAAAATCTTTTACATCAAAGTTGGTAATATCGAATGCTAAACCTATTTTTAGTAAATCCCCAAGTTAACCTACTGCCTACAGACCGTGGTCATCGTATTTAGTGCAGGTCGAATATCGATCAAGGTGGAAATAGATTACCCACATACGATCATTGTTGACCCAATTCCGATTGTTCCAACAAAGTCGAAGGTAAAATAATGACATTTGGATTGATTCTCCACACAAATGTTTGTGGAATGGTCATAAAATGGCCCGCTTTGTTAGTATTGGAGAGCAGTAACTGCTGTTTGAGTTCATAGGCTTTGAATATTCAAGTTACTACGGTTTTGACCATAATTTTATCCGGCGTTTATTTCATTAGTTTCTTTTATTTTTTAATATCACTTGACTACACACACTATTACACTTGACTGTTTGGGATAAAGGTAATGTTTTTCGATGGTAGTTTTTGGGAAATAGGTAGATAATGTAAGTTTACAGGTACCTACAATATTAACACTTAATTTAAATTGCGTGTTTAATGTATGTCCTATGTGTTCAAATGCCGCCTAAATAAGTTTTAACCGGTTTAAATTTGGAGGTGTAGTCAGTTTTTTTTAAATATCGGGGTTGCCTTTGTCTAATCACATAAGCAGCCAGGTTTTTTAACCTCCGGCGCAAAACGTCGTGGTGCTATAAGTTTGACGTGTTTATGTCTATGTGTGTGCGAGTGTTTGTGTATGTATGTGTGTGTGAGTGTGGGTGTGTGTGTGTGGCATCGTAGCTCCCGACTGGATGGACCGATTTTAACTATTATTTTTTGAATGAAACGTTAATTAATTGGGAGTATTCTTAGCTATGTTTTGTGAAAATCGGTGTTAGGGGCTATTTTATTTTTAATTTATGTCGTTTCTCTAGGGATAAAAACAAACTACGTACTTACGCTGAAAAACATAACGGTAGGTTGCAGCTAGTGGCTTGAACTTTAATGGACGTGCCCCTCTTAGTTTGAATAAATTCTATCAGATTTCATGTACTTAATCATATAATCATCATCATCACCAACACCCGTCAAGCCAGCTCGAAAAACGTCCACTGCTGGACAAAAGCCTCCTCCAATGTTCTTCCCAAAGACCGCTCTTGCGCTGCCCGTATACAGGCAGCTAGCTTTCCGCGACCCTCACCAGATCGCCTGTCCACGTTTTGGGTGGCCTACCCACGCTGCGTCTTCCAGTCTGTGATCACCACTCGAGAATCTTTCTGCCCCATCAGCCAATTCTATTTTACTTAATTAGTGATCCAAAACTTAAGCATGATAATTTTTAAATATAAGTGCAAACTAGGATGGATATAGTGTCGATTATGTATTAATATTCAGCTCTCCGAGATTTAATTCTTTACGTTATTCTTAATAAATTAATTGCATGGCTTGAGAGTAGGATTTCTTCTATTTGAGAAGTTGTTTTTGAAAACAAAAACCGGGATGTTAAAATATCAAAACGATTGCGAAATGCGCTGGAAAATACCTTTTGATTGAAATAGTTAGTTGAATCTCTAAAATCTGTGAAACAGTGGCAAGTTGAAACAGCCACTAAAATCTGGTTCACAAATATCCATGATATATCCTATGTAGCTGCTATATTTCGTTTTGGTGAACAATGAAATTGGTTACGCCGACCCGTTTTCAGCAATGTTTTTGTTTAGGTTTTCGTTTTTCGTTTCGTTTTGGGATAAATTACTTCGGATCTGTGACTATAAATCTAAGTTAAGTTTTTATTGCGTGAAGATTATAAAACCAAAGCATGCATACGTTGTTTTATATATTTACTCTTAGTCTTGTAAGCATAGTTAAAGTTAAATCGAATTGGAAGGCATTGGAAGGTATTGAGCGCTGGCAGCCTAGTTGGGAGAAGGTCCGCCTCTCAAGCCAGAGGGAGTGGGTTCAAACCCAGCCGACGGACGCACCAATTTCTTCATTGTATGAACATACGTGCGTATTGTTTGGCATATGTTACATGACTGGAGCGCGGTGTATGGCGGCAGGCTCGCCCCTGTCAAAGTCAAAATGTTTTTATTCAATTTAGGTATCAAAGATAGACTTATGAACGACATCACATTTGGGTCATATTTGGGACTGAATATCGTACAGCGAAGTGTGGGTGTTGTATTACACCTCTGCCAGCCTCTTCGGGGGAAAGGCGTAACGATATGTTATGGAAGGTATTGATAGGCGATGTGATAAGTATTAGACAAAAATAATGTCAAAATGTAATGTGAATGAAGAAGTCTTATGTGATTTTTAAAAGATTTTAAAACCAGCTAGTAGAAGCGTTAACTTAGAGCTCTATCATACAAGCGATTTCAAAGCGAGGCGATTGTGCGGTGATCGCCGCGATAGCGCGGCGATGACGTCGCTATGACGTCACATTTTTACTAGATGCTACAAAGTAGTAACTATTAAGTAATAAGTGACTTCACGCCCGCGGAGTCATCGCGGCGTCATCGCCGCGCGCTTATTGTGAACTCGCGGCGATAACGTCCTGCAATCGCTTCGCCTCGAAAGCGCTAGTGTGATAGAGCTCTAAGTTAAAGCTTCTACAAGCTGATTTAAAAATCTTAAAAAAAAAAACAAATAAGACTTTTTCACACAGGTACGTTTTGATATTATTTTCGTCTAATACTTATCCCATCGCCTATCAATACCAACTACGAGGATGTATTAAGAAAGATGTGTTGAACCAAAAAAAGAAAACACTACCACAAAGTAATGCGTTATGAGATAACTTTTCTCATCATCTTCTAATTCTAACAACTATTGCTCGATTCTGAGTATTTCATGCCATTATTTTGGTTGATTCGTTCTGAAATACACTTCCCTGGACTAAGCATTTTATGTGTGAAATCTAAGTTGACAATGATGTATAGTCGCGTGTTGCCGACGATAATATTTTAATATTTTTAGCCCAGAAATAAGGAACAAGGAAGTCAGAGCAATTTATAAATTGCTTGACAAAGTGTAAACTTTCGAGCTCTTTATTAATAAGTCGTTGAACTTTAGTCAGTACGTTTTGACCTTTCAGCTCAGTAGTAGTTAGGCTTAGAGCATCATCAAACATTGACCATCGCCGCCTACGGATAACCTTTTCGTATATTTAGTAAAATTCATCGAAACTATTTCACTATTGCTTTTCCCCGGCACGCTCGTAACATAACTCTACCAGTTTTCCGTAACTGGGGGACAATTCAGCTAGCTAAAACTGATGCTTATAACTGATGCTAAAACGGACAGGGATCGGCTCAGTATCACTAATATCTCACAAACGTCCCAGCCAAACTACCAGTGATACGTTTTTTAAGCATTACTGATACTGAGCGGTTTCCTGTCCGTTTTTAAGGGTAACGCAACGTCAAGCGATTCAGTTGAGCATCGGCTACGGCTAGCTGAAATGCCCCCCTGATCTGTCTGATGCTGACAGCTAACCAACAACAGCATAGGTATGCACAATCATTCGGCAGCGTATCCGTTCGGATTTCAAGTATTTTAAACTGAAACTGTTTGAAATTCAGTCCATATTCATAAGTTTTTATGCGTGATTTATTCTTCCGATCGGATTTATACTCCCTATTGCAAAATGTATAAAAGTAGGCTAAGATTCGAAAAAATTGAGTTTGAAATTTATAGGATTAGAAGATTGGAAACGTTTCCGAATGATTGTGAATAGCACCGCAAGTCAGAACCATCAAAAATATTCCAATATTGACAGACGTAAAATTAAGTTAAAAAACAATAATCATAGTAAATTCGGGACATTCCCACAACCGGTCGCCTGATCCCAAACTAAGCAAAACTTGTACTATGACTGCACGAGACTGATATACATACATTAATTTTTAAATACGCACTTAATTATATATTTAAAATCTCTTTATAACTTCAATTTAAGTAATTTAAAGTTAAAATTACTAACATTTTAACAAGACACGTAATAGCTGCCGAAGAAATCATTATAAACTTGAACACATTTCTCAGAAAAGGTTAACATCTTTCGTAGATTGTAGCGAAGGAGAAATTAAATCTCGGCACAATCTGAGTAATCTCTTGATCCCAACGAGTATATACCTACTAATAGCTATCAGAGATAAGGGTGCTACGGGCCAAGCATCGTTCGCAATCGAGGTAGTGATGTTAGGGTATTTACACTTTACCCCACCAAATGTTTCCCCCGCACTAAGCCAGAGTGGTGAATATATTTGTGACCACACAACACCTTCGATGGAAGGTAGGTGAGTGTTGGACCGTGTGAGGCTGTGATGATGATAATGATGGTGATAAGTGGAAAATAGGCTAATATTTGACACTTTGTAAGCAACTTGGCCCACTAATTCATTTGGCTCGCAAATTATTACACTCGTATAAAGTTGATTATGTCTCCCTAGTGCTGGTAAACTTGGCTTTAACCGAAAGTGTTTTTAATAAAATAAAAAAAAACAGTAATTTGCTTCGCTTAAATGGATAAGTGAGGTAATTACACTTACGCATTTTTTAAAATTGAACTTTTGCCCACCAGCGAGGATACGTGGTGGGGTAAAGTGGAAGTACCCAATGTTAGACTAGGTAAATTGAAAATAGGTCTTAGACGGCAAGTAATTAAAGTACAGGGGAAGTTATTTATCTAATAAAGATTGAATTAAAACTTTCGAAGTGTCGCTAATTCTTTGCCAAGTAGCGGAGTATTCCGTGTAACACCGGAGTGCTGGAAGATGGCATAATTTTTTCTAGAAAATGTAGGTATAAGTATGTATCTACATTTCATTCTTTAGCACGTTATACAGATATAATGGCTTGAAGTCGTTAGGTCGGTTTTATAACCGATTTCCGATCGGTTTAATTTTTCACAAAATCAAATTCTTCATAAAAAATTCCTGAGCTTCATAGGCAACATTTTGCAGACGGGTTTTTCGATTTTATTTTAATCCTGATACAATTTTTTTGTGTCGAAACGTGCTGCTCGGTGGTAAGCGATCACCGTTGCCTATCGATACCTGTAATACCAGGGGTATCCAGATACGTTGCCGAACTTTAAGGACTCTCTTGACAGCTCTTTTGACGAATCCCATGTTGTCATCATGTAACGCGTATTTAATTACGCTGCGGGTAATACTCCGTTTTTTTACCTCTCAGAAGAAGAAATAATTCTTAGCGTCTATGTTTATTTATGTTATTCAAATTGGGCCTAGTGGCCTAACATAAAAAATATTTATTAATTAATAAATACATTGCAATATCTGGTGGTTTTTTGAGTACCTACGAGCCTCAAACACAGGCCTCGCGCCTAGTTTGAGGCTCGCCGATAACTCTGTTTAGCCAGTCATTATTTGATTCTTCATCTAAGCTAATGAATGGATGTAGTCCGTTGTAACCGTTCCGAAGACGGATCTGAGCAGTAGCGCACTTGTAGCGCCTCACTCAACTGCCGTCTTTGTACTTCTTCACTCTACAAAACTTCAAGGCTAGAGTGAATAAGTACCTTATAGGTCGTCGTGCTCCATCTTAGACCACAACGTCGCTTAACATCAGGCGAGTAGGAGGTCAAACGCCGACATATTCTGCATAAAAAAAGTATTATTATTATGTTAATAAACCTATATTCTATTCTATGTAATTCGTAGCCTTGTCACTCAGTGTCTCTCTTCCAGGTAAACGTGCACTATACTGTTAAAACGCATCCTACCGTTTAACATTTAAACAAGCTAGGTCGTTGCTGGCATTGGTACGTTTACGAGTAAATAGCGGAGCGTTTTCTTACTAACTGCTAAAGCAACGTTAAAATAACCTTTAGCATCTAAACGTTAAGGTTGATTTCTTCACAAACTTATGGAAAGCAAGTAATGACAGTGGTACATAAATAACTGGTCCTTATTGAATCCGCGTGCTATTTGAGCAAAGGTTCTTTGAATATTCCATGAAAGAAACAACCGTAAGTGGTCTGTATTCACGCCTTAGTTGCCTAAGTATACCTTCAATAACCGGTGTTTAAGCAGTGTTTTGGATAGAATAGCAGTTTAACTCATGGTTATGGAATGAGTTAAACGGCTGTAATATTTCTTTAGCTACTCATGTTTGTACTTCAGTGTCCTATGTTAGCCAAAATTTAATTTATAGATTGAGAAGGGAGTGCCCTCATTAATAAACGTTGTATAGCCTCGGAATAGTTATACGGTGTTTTGACCGTTTCGATCGAGTTTAACATTAAAAAAAGAACAAGAAAAACTGTATATCTATTACGGGAGTATTTGTTTAATTACCTAATGTTGATATTTATGATGTAATAAAAATAGTATCGAATACCTCACAAAGTAATTGGTGAAAAAATTAATGACCTTGTCAAGTTTGGCTAACTTGGTCTTAGATGTACTAACCTTGAAAGTAACTTCGTTACCACTGTTCAATTTAGCATCCTAATCCTTACTAACAATATAAATGCGAAAGTGAGTTTATTTGTTGAAATTCTGTATGTATTTACTTAGAGTTCTAGAATATGTAATCATTCATGACTAAGTAAATTCTTAAGTGACATTTCTACCAACCTTCAGGTGTCTTAGAACAAGGAATCAATTTAATTAGTCAAGAAGGACTACTTCTAAATTTTTTAATGGACCGTCCGCCACGTTTCCGCGAAGTATGTTATTTTATTTAGAAGTTGGAAACGAAGGAAGTAATTACTTACGTTGTTTCAAGTTGTATTGGCAACTAGCTAACAGTTTTAGTGTTTTCTAAATTGAGATATTATTACATCTAAAAGTATTAATTTCCGCAAACTAACTTGAACAATGAAGTTATCTGCGCGCGTTAGCTGTTGACGGATCGGTTTTTTACGTCTCCTCATTAGTTCTATACTCCACTTTTACAACAATTTTTGCTTAATATACTTGGAAACTAAAAACTGTGTTTTAAGTTGCGACTTACTTATTTTCGTAGCATTCATCTACGACCTGTAGACAAAAGCTACGCCATAGCCCATGCCGTAGACAGTGCGTAGCACAGTTTTATTTGAAATCTTTTATGTATTTGATTTGGTCTTTCATCCCATTTCGTTTTCTCGTTAACATTTCCACATCATACCGATTCAGTCATAAAACAAACAGCGTAAAATGTGACTCTTCAATTTTATACGAAAGCAGGATATCGTACGACCTGGGGTTTACTACGTAAAAGGCGATAGGCCTTTCAGAATAACTACTTTCCCTTTAACCCCTATAATTCGGGATTACTACCAATATGTCCGTGCCAATGATCGGGCTGTAAGCACTCTAGATGCTCGTTGACCGAAGGGTAACAATTCGCCCTTTGGGACTACGACGGGATATTGAATTTAGCCAGACTTGGATTAGGTTCTGGTCTAAGGCTTTTTTTTGTCTAAAATTATTTTTTAAACGTATTCACGATCTATTTTTGACGCACCTGAGAGTTTCTCTAAGGGTGATTATTGTTACAGTTTTTTAAGTCCTAATGCAGCGACACCAACCTACCACCTAAGGCGAACACTTAGAGGTAATTATCGGTCTTAAAACAAATTTAAATTAGTGAATAGAAATACAAGCAATTTTATTATTAGTGCATTTAATAAAGCCTGGTAATTATAGTTTTGTTTCCCCCAAATAAAATAAAAATATTAATGATAATTGACCTTTTTTAATGTTGACAAACTATGTATATATGTACTAGCTGTCACCCCGCGACTTCGTTCGCGTTGATTATTTATATATATAGTACCTGGATGACCGAGCTTTGCTCGGTATTTTTTTTTTTAATTGTGTTTTTTGGAAAATAAACAATTGATTTTAGTCTAACCTCAAAGCAAACACTCATTGACTTCGTGTTACTTAACAACGCCATCTGCTGTTGTGTCGTTAAAGCAATTAGTGGCTCACAAAAAATAGTATTATTATTCGCCAATAGATGTCAGGAAGAGTCATATTTTTCAGGTGAGACTACTCTAACGCCTCCTTCTTGTTATTTTTCTTCCAAGTTTATGTTTAAGTTGATTATCGATAAAACACGAATAAAATGACATTTTCTAAAAATGATTCCTAGCTAGATCGATTTATCGCCCCCGAAACCTCCTATATACTAAATTGTTTGAAAATCGTTGGAGCCGATTCCGAGATTCCAATTATATATATACAAGAATTGCTCATTTAAAGATATAAGATATATGTGAGCTATCCTATCTGTTAAGTTAGATCGAACTGCACACGGTGAGCAAATTTGATTGAAATCGGTTAAGTAGTTTAGGAGTCTATAGCGGAAAAACAACGTGACACGTAATTTATATAAATTTGTATGTGTATTATTTGACTTTTATTTGAAATCTTCCCGCCTGTCGTACCTGTAAATAGCAACGGATGCTATAAGCAGATGCATCCACACTGCTTGCTTGCCATAAAGCCTTTGTTCGTTATAGTCCAGCTAAATCTACGCTACAAGTATTTCAGTCGAGTCGTAACTTTTGTCGAATCTGTGGCCGATTCCCTCTTTGGAGAAACGTAGATTGTTGAACTTCGGAGTCGGATTAGGAGAGGGCATAAAGGGGCTTCAATAGAACCTTTCGTGAAATTACATCGCAAGGTCTATCTCAGTTAGACAAGGCTGTGATTTTAATTTAAACTAGGAACGTTGCCATAGTTTAGTATTTTACAGAGATGTTTCTGAAGCTATTTCAAAATTAAACTAAAGGTCAATTTTGGAACGTGTTATTTTCTGTAATGAATTCAAAACATTGTGTTCTATAAAAACGACTTTTAGAGCAACAAATTAGTTTGTTCTCTCACGCTTGCTCGTTTAATACTTAGTACCTGGATGTCCGAGCTTTGCTCGGTATTTTTTTTTTATTGTGTTTTTTGGAAAATAAACAATTGATTTTAACTCTCTAACCTCAAAGCAAACACTCATTGACTTCGTGTTACTTAACAACGCCATCTGCTGTTGTGTCGTTAAAGCAATTAGTTGCTCACAAAAAATAGTAGTATTATTATTCGCCAATAGATGTCAGGAAGAGTCATATTTTTCAGTTGAGATTGATTATCGATAAAACACGAATAAAATGATATTTTCTAAAAATGATTCCTAGCTAGATCGATTTATCGCCCCCGAAACCCCCTATATACTAATTTGTATGAAAATCGTTGGAGCCGATTCCGAGATTCCAATTATATATATATATACAAGAATTGCTCATTTAAAGATAGAAGATAATCATGACCCAAAAATAAAACAAGGTCTAGCATTCCGGGAGGAAACACGTAATGACGTCACTCGTCATCGTCATCCATCTCTTTCGAACTATTTGTAAATGACTTATTTCGGTCTTGTTTATTCATCGAATGACGTCACTACGTGTTGCCCACGTGACCGGAATGCTATACGAGGTGAAGTATAATATACCAGGCTTATATTGATGTCTTAAAAATGAGATGACCACCTGATGATGAAATGAGATGATGTATCAAAATTACAATACATTACAATTACAATAACCATATACCATTACTTTTGTTAAATGAAAACGATTTGAAAATCAAACTAATAAATTTATTATTACACACCCAGTTTAAAAAAAAAAACAATGACTGGACTTTTTTCGTTTACCAGCTTTTATAAATTCGTTTTACCCACATACTTTTCAGTGTGCAAGAATTGTTCACATTTTTCTCACTTTAACCCTTGACTCCAGCCCACTTTCATTCCCATTATCCTTCAGTGGCCAAGCATTATTGGGTCGGACGTGGTCCCGAAAAATGGACACAATCAGTTGACGGAACGCCTTCATACTTCACTGTGTGGCTTCCGTCTTTTTGGTATTCCCGACGAATGCCACAAAGACGCGTGTCACATAGTGAAGTGTACGTTAGTAACTGGGTCAGTATTGAAACTGTGGTAGTCATCATTACGTCACTAGATTGTTTTCAGCGTGAGTATGCGGTATTCGTCAATCTGACCTTGTAGTGGTTCTGACGTTTGTAGTGACGTCGTTAGTGGACATACGTTACTTGTCGTAGGATTGATTTGGTTGACTGCAAAATTATTTTTAGTTAAAACACTTTTTTACTTATTTTTTGGTGAATTTCAATAGTTTAATCTACTGATTTATTTCGTAGAACAAAAATTCACACCCGCTTTTTCACACATTCAATCGCTTATAAACTGTTCATAAATAAAATTATTTTGAGTCCGTTATTTTGAAGTCTTACCCCCTTAGCAATACACTTTGTATAGCCTCTGAATAGTTATACAGTGTTTTGTATTTTTCTTTCTTTTACATTTTCTAACTCGATCGAAAAAGACAAAAGACTGTGTTATATAATTCCGAAGCTTTAAAGCGTTCATTGCTACAGGGATTAGGGTTTTACTATTCTTTTAATAATAAAACAGTAACAATAGTTGAGTTTTAAACAAGTAGAAATTTATATTGTTTGTAGCAAATAATTACTTAAAGTTAACACGTAAGTAATTCAATAGTATGTAACTCTTTTTAATAGTTGTACTTACTTCGTAAATTTAATCAAGTTTTAAAAAGACAATTTACTGCTAAAACTAAGTTATGGCATTTATTTGTTCATGCCCAAAAAAATTTGAAAAAACCCTTTCTTTGAATAAATAGGGTTGAAAAAACGTTCTTTAGTCCCCCGTCTACAACGTGCTTAAAATGTATCAAAATTCGTAACAAAAAAATCTTATACAAAACGTTTGAGAATAAAAGAATACGAAATGCTTTATTCATCTTCTCGGGTTTGCTATTCAATTTTTAATCTGGGGCGGAATATATTTGGGTCTTTGAATAGCGGTTAAAGGTAGGCCGATGGAAATGTGCTAACCAAAATCAACTGAATTGAGTATACGTTGGTACCAAGGCGCACTTGTGAAAATATGCTTAGAATTTTTTTTTAATACACAGAATTATTTATTTTACTAGCTGCGCCCCGCGGTTTCACCCGCGATTAAAAAGTATCTCGCTCAAAAGTGGCTGTTTGGCAAAGTGTCCGCTGAAACCAATGGCTAAGCGGTAAGCGTTGAATTAGGTAATTAGTGTTTTGAAAGCTTCATTTTGTCATTAAAAAAACATGTTATACTCGACGTTATAAACGTTATATTGAAAAAAAGCTTGTGTTTGATGTGTACATTATTAGGACGCGCTACTTTGTGCATTGAAGTTCAGAAAATTTCGTGCTTCCAAACTTTAATAATTTATTTTTATTGTCGTTTTGTACTTAGTTTCATGTTTTATCGTTAAAAAATAAATAAAAAGTTACTTACTATTTAAGGTTTTGTCCAATAGGCAGCGAAAACTAAAAACTATACACTAACATTGTAAATGCTAAACATTTGAATGGATGTATGGATGAAAGTTTGTTACTCAATGACACCGGAACGGCTGAACGGATCTGGATGAAATTTGCCACAGATATAGATTATAGTTCGGAATAAAACATAAGCTTTTTTATGATTCAATGGGCCCACGTTCGACCACAACACACCTGATGGAAAGTGACGATGCGGTCTAAGATGGAGCACGCTTGCCCATGAGGTGCCTATTCACATTTGAACCTTTGAACCGCGGGTAGCACCGAGGAACGCAGCTGGTATTAGATTTGTCCACAAAATTCTTGAAAAATGGATCTACTGTGCTGTTAAATTTCAGCACGAGCAGTAATTGTGGTCGTCCAAAGAAAAATGTTCTCAGAAAAACAAATTAAAAATACTTCCAAACTTACTCTACCTACAGGGTGTCGCATAAAATTCCGTTAACGAGACTTTCGAATAAAAATTCCGAGGAGGACCCTGTAAAAATACGAGAATATTCTACTTTGGATTTGGGTATAAAATTCTCCATTGTAGAAACGATAAGAGGTTTTCACTTTGTTACTAACGGTGATTTAAAATAATGTTTTACATGTTTTTGGTATTCATATTATTTATTTTGGTATTCCATCAAATAATATAGGTATCAAATGTTGCGCAATATTTTTGTAACATAACATTTCGTCACACCTTTCCCCCAAGGGGGCTGGCAGAGGTGTACAACACCCACACTTCGTCGGACGATATTCAGTCCCAAATGTGACAGGAGGCGAGCCTGTCGCCATACACCGGGCTCCAGTCATGTAGCAGATGACATATAGTACGTACATGTGTTCACACAATGAACAATTTGGTGCGTGCCTTCGACTGGGACCCGCTCTCTCTGGCTTGAGAGGCGGGCCTTCTCCGGCTAGGCTATCATCGCTATTTATATAATATTTTTATGAAACTGCTTATTTTGTTCAAGAAAATTACTAGTATGACACACGAGTAATTACTTGTAGATATCGCGTCTCGTGCACGATCAAAAGTCAATTAAAGCGCATTACGCATTAGTCAAAATACACTTATTCGAAAACCGTTTCATTGGTTCAATACCAGAAGGATATGCCAGAATACGGCTAAGGCATATTTGTTCACCTTGATTCTAAAAACAAGGTCGAGCATTCCTGGAGAAAACACCTAATGACCTCATCATCGTCTTCCGTCTCTCTCACACTATTTGTAAATGACTTAATTCGGTCTTGCTTAGGCATCGATTGACGTCACTATGTGTTGCCCACGTTACCGGAATGCTATTTCTGCCGGAGTATATTTTTATGTTCACCAAATTTAACAAGACAATCGTGAGTTTAACCTTCCATTGTTGCATTTAACTTCTTGAATAGTACATCAAGGAATATGATTTTTTTATGATGTAAAAAAAAAATATTCCTTGATGTACTTAATGCGACGTTAAAGCGGAATTACGCTAAATATTAGTTCAAGTAACAATTTGAAGATGAACTTCCGGAAAGTAACGCCTGATTCAATCAATCATTGAATAGCTGCTATCAAAAACAGACGAATAAATAAACCTTGTCAAGTTCTGTTGCTTCTTAGTTTAGTCTAAGCTCATCTTTGAAAGCCAACAAGAACCCGTTGTTTCAGTCCTTGCAACCGAGCTCACCTCAAACTTAGGTTTGTTTTTGTTGAAAGAAAGATCTTATAATGCACTATTCAGAAACCTACCTTTATACCTTACTAGCTGCGCCCCGCGGTTTCACCCGCGGTTAAAAAGTTGTGTGTGTCCAAACAATCCTATGTGTTATTCTAGACTATAATCTATCTCTGTGCCAAATTTCATCCAGATCTGTTCAGCCGTTCTGGCGTGAAAGAGTAACAAACATCCATCCATCCATCCATACATACAAACTGTCGCGTTTATAATATTAAGTAGGATTTATACTGATAACATAAATTAGTTTCGATGGATAGATGTGATGTGATCTCGTAGATGGAAGATGGAGAGGGAGCAATTTCGAACCCAGCCGATTCATTGTGTGAGCATATGTGCGTATTGTATGTCATCCGCTACATGACTGGAGCCCGGTGTATGGCGACAGGCTCGCCCCCTGTCACATTTGAGATTGAGTATCGTCCGGCGAAGTGTGGTTGTGGGTGTTGTATTACACCTCTGCCAGCCACCTCGGGGGAAAGGCGTGACGAAATGTTGTTGAAAGTTGTATGTTGGATAGATGTTTGTTACTCAATCACCCCAGAACGGCTGAGCCAATCTGGATGAAATTTAGCACAGAGATAGATTACAGACACTGTTTGGAATAGCACACACGATTTTTTACCACGAGTAGCATTCATGATAATTATAAATGTGAAACAAAGTTTTTTCTTTGTGTTAGTTTGATACTTCTTTACGCCTCAACAGTTTATCAGATTTGGTTGAAATTTGGAGTAAAGCTAGCTTATACTCTGATATTAAATAGGCAACTTTTATTTAAAAAAAAAAAACAGTTTCTATAGGACAGCGGGTGAAACCGCGGGGTGCAGCTAGTGAACTCAAAATTATGTCTAGCTACAAAATGTTCCGCTTAAATCACGAGTATGTATGTACTTAGGCAAGTATTAAGCAAACAATGCTGGATTACGTTGTAAGCCTACTCCTGAAGCCTTGCGTAGTTAGTGAGGATCGGTTTACGCAAACATTTGTATCGGTGGCGGGCTGGTGGAGCATGAAAAATAGTGCTACAAAATTTCGGTTGGAAAAAAAAACAGGCCAAATGCGAGTCGGACCCGCGCACGAAGGGTTCCGTACCTATCTTATATCTTTAAATGAGCAATTCTTGTATATTTATATATAAT
Organism: Peribatodes rhomboidaria; assembly: GCA_911728515.1. NCBI lineage: Eukaryota > Metazoa > Arthropoda > Insecta > Lepidoptera > Geometridae > Peribatodes > Peribatodes rhomboidaria. Next base: position 10,178,719 of record OU452182.1, read on the forward strand.
TGGAATCTCGGAATCGGCTCCAACGATTTTCATACAATTTAGGATATAAGGGGTTTCGGGGGCGATAAATCGATCTAGCTAGGAATCATTTTTAGAAAATGTCATTTTATTCGTGTTTTATCGATAATCAACTTAAACATAAACTTGGAAGAAAAATAACAAAAAGGAGGCGTTTGAGTAGTCTCAACTGAAAAATATGACTTCCTGACATCTATTGGCGAATAATAATACTATTTTTTGTGAGCAACTAATTGCTTTAACGACACAACAGCAGATGGCGTTGTTAAGTAACACGAAGTCAATGAGTGTTTGCTTTGAGGTTAGACTAAAATCAAAGTACTACGAGTACATAAATACTCGTAATATGAAAAAGTGAGTCTCTGTTCATTTTCTTTGTTTCTTTGTAACGCTTTCACGTCTGAACTACTCAACCGATCGTCTTAAAATTTTGCATACATGTTGTTTAGGGTACAGAAAAGGACATAGGGTACTTTTTATCCCGGAAAAATCAACGGTTCCTGTGGGACCGTGGGTGAAACCACGGGTCGCAGCTAGTATCTATAAAAACGGCAAAAAAAACACGTTTTGATGGGAGCCCCTTTAAACATCCATTTTTTTGCCGTACGTTTATCTAAAAAAACGGCAAAAAAATTACGTTAGCATGGGCGCCCCCTTAAATACCAATTTGTTTCTATTTTTTAGTATGTGTTGTTATAGCGGCAATAGAAATATATCATTTAGACAGCTGACATTTTCACAGAGCACGGTTCATGAGATACAGCCTGGTGACAAACGGACGGACAGCGGAGTCTTAGTAATAGGGTCCCGTTTTACCCTTTGGGTACGGAACCCTAGAATATATTACACTATTACCTGAATATAATCCAATAATAAAGTAAACGTTTCTAAAATCACAAAGACAAATGTTAAGATGTCATAAATCGGCCCCAACGCAGCACAATGCTGATTATTTTGTTGGCATGTTTGATTTGAAACTTTTATAATATTAGGTCCTTACGTATGAAATCAGCGTTTTGTCGTACTGATCAATTTGATCTGAAATATCTCCTCTTTGGTTAAGAATTCGAAATTCAAATTAATAAATTCATTTAGCTGGTTTTTTTTTCTTTGGAATACAGTCATTCATTTGTTATTTTCCTCATTATTTTTTCTTTGGCGTCGCCAAATTATTTTTTTATTACCGCGCAATGGAAAACATGAAATATCGGTATATTTACGAGTACGAGTTCTACCGTGGCACCAGTGCTGCAGAAACAGCTCGAAGAATTAATGATGTGTACGGCGCTGGTGTCGCTAAAGACAGCATGGTACGTTTTTGGTTTCAACGTTTTCGTTCTGGAAATTTCGACCTTAAGAACCAACCCCGTGGACGGCCGGAGATCAAAGTGAAAAACGAAGAATTAAAGGCTATTGTGGAAGCGGATCCATCACAAAGCACTTCAGAGATAGCAGCAGGCTTCGGGGTAAGTGACAAAACTGTATTAATCCACTTGAAGCAAATCGGGAAAGTAAAAAAACTCGAACGATGGGTACCTCATGAATTGAGTGAATCGAACTTGCAAACACGGGTCGCCTGCTGTGTTACTTTGCTCAACCGACACAATAATGAAGGGATTTTAAATCGAATCATTACTTGTGATGAAAAGTGGATATTGTACGATAATCGAAAGCGCTCATCGCAATGGCTGAACCCTGGAGACCCAGCCAAATCCTGCCCTAAACGAAAATTGACTCAGAAAAAGTTACTTGTAAGTGTTTAGTGGACTAGCGCCGGTGTCGTTCACTACAGCTTTCTTAAATCTGGCCAAACGATTACGGCAGATATCTATTGTCAGCAACTGCAAACCATGAAGGAAGAACTATATAGCTGTTAAACAACCGAGATTGGTCAATCGCTCTAGGCCACTGCTGCTTCACGACAACGCAAGACCACACACTGCACAACAAACAACCACTAAGTTAGCTGAGCTACAATTGGAATGTCTGCGACATCCACCGTACTCCCCGTACCTTGCTCCAACAGATTACCATTTCTTCCGGAATTTGGACAACTTCTTACAAGGAAAAAAATTCCACTCCGATGCAGCAGTCCAAACCGCCTTCAAAGAGTTTGTTGAGTCTCGCCCCCATGGTTTTTATAGTAAAGGGATCAATGAACTACCCATAAGATGGCACAAGTGCATAGATAACAACGGTGCATACTTTGATTAATTAAATATATTTTACAAAAAAAATCGACTTTTTATTCCTCCCTTAGAAAACGCCAATTTCATACGTAAGGACCTAATATTTAGTAAAAAACATAAAAAAATGTATTTAAAAAATAGTTCACATAAATAGATTAGTCAGAATTCGGGGAAATTGGAACTAATTACCATATTTTCCTATCATATTTTAAGTCAATGCCAAACCACTTAATACTAATTTAAATATTTAGTCCTATTTATATCTGAATAAAATACCAGCCACAATCATTTAACCATTGAATAAAATATCATTTTTGATTAATAGTAATCAAAAATGTAAGAAACGCCTGATTCATAAACATAGATTTTCATCGAAGATACGAGTAGGTAAAAACACTCCCGACTGACTCACCTTTCAAACAAAAAGAAAAAATTAAAAACAAAGTCGGTTCACCCATTTGGGAGCTACGATGTCACAGAAAGACTCTCACACATACGCACACACCCACAAATACAGTCACCCACACCAATCCACACACACACACACACACACACACATATACACACACACAGAGACACGTCAAACTTATAACACCCCGTCGTTTTTACGTCAGAGGTTAAAAAAACGCTAGATTCAAATTGAAAACCACATTTCACCAAAACCTCTCTAACGTCTTTAAAAATCTCCAAGAATCTTATAAAAAGAATATCTATAAATAAAAATATTACTCGATAGTCCAAGCCTAAAAACTGACAATAGAACCAGCCACCCGGCTTATACGAACTTCTTTTTATGCAATAGTCATCCCAGCTTAGTATTTTCCTACAAAAATATCACTCAAACCATGAAAACCTCGCTGTATAATCTTATCTTTCACACTTGGAATGAAGAAAAGATAGTGAGATCTTTTGAAAGGCACACTGAGAAAAAAATGCTACGTAAATCATGAGACGCGCTGCGTACGTCTGGACAAAAACATACCACTCGTAAGCTTGTAAGCGCCTTCATGTTGCGTACGTAGCGAGCATTACGTAGCCCGCTTCATGACAACTGTCATGATGCGAATTGGTGTTCCATACTTATCGTATTGACGCGGGTACATTACAGCTTGGAACCGCATACGTATGGATTGATGTTCCATACTTATCGTATTGACGGGGGTACATTACAGCTTGGAACCGCATACGTATGATACGGGTGTCTAGTACGTATGGATTGATGTTCCATACTTATCGTATTGACGGGGGTACATTACAGCTTGGAACCGCATACGTATGATACGGGTGTCTAGTACATATAGATTGATGTTTGGTAGTTATTGTAACGATGTGGGTACAATACAGCTTGGAACCGCATACGTATGATACGGGTGTCTAATACACACGGCATTATGTTTCATACTTATTGTAATGACGCGGTTACATTAGAGCTTGGAACCGCATAGGTGTTATAATGGTTCCTCGTACGTATGAACTTGTTTTTGATATTTATCGTAATGGAGTGGCTACATCAGAGCTTGGAACCACATACGTATTATACTGGCGTCTTGTACGTATGAATCGGTGTTTGATACGTAACGTAATGACGCGGGTACTATACATTTTGGAACTACATAAGTATTCTACTGGTGTCGTGTACGTTTGGATTGGTGTTTGATACTTATCATAAATACTCGGTTACATTAGAGCTAAGAACCTCATACGTACTTTACTGGTGTCTCGTATATGCGGGTTGATATCAGATACTTATTGAAATGACGCGGGTACATGACAGCTTGGAACTTCATGCGTTTGATATTAGTGTTTCGTACGTACACCTTGGTGTTTGATACATAACGTAATAGTATTGCTTTATTACAGTTTGATACTCCATACGAATGTACTGGTGTCTCTTAAGCAACCTAATATGATTGCTACATTACAACTTGGCACGCCATACATATACCGGTTGTTCATCTAGACGACAGACATATTCTAGGATATCATAGTACTTATCATTTGAAAAAGTTTTACTAAAGGACCAACCCTAAAATTCCAAAGAAAAAAAAATACTGTTTCATACATTTTGTCCAAAGTCAATGAATTTTTCTAAGGAACAGCAGATTTTTTTCGAGATTTCAGGGTGGGCCCCATAGTAAATATTGTAAATGATGAGTACAATAATATCCCAGAATATATATGTCATCAACATGAACACACGGTATACGTGCGCCGTGCCTAGTTGTAATGTTGCAATCCTAGGTATTTGGTTGCGTATGAGAAACCAGTATATTAGCATGGGTTGTCAGACTGTAATAAAGCATTACGTTACGTTTCAAACACCAAGGTGTATGTTCGAAACACCAGTATCAAACGTGTGAGGATCCAAGCTGTCATGTATCTGTGACATAATGATAAGTATCTGAAACACAAAATAAGATTTCATTTAAATAGCATCGTGATTTAGTCTGTAACATTAAAATAAACTCGTTTATAAACAGTTAGATAGATACGAACAAGTAGTACTCTTACACAGCAAAACCAATTAACATCACACTAACTGGAATTATTAAGCACTCAATATCGTAAGCCTAAATGTCTGGCTATAATAGAAATAAAAATTAAATTATATTATTAAAGGATTTATTCATAGAAAGCCATCACAGATCTCAGTTCTCGAGGGTTTCCAAGCTGGCTGGTCCTTGAGCTTGCGTGCTGGTGATATATTGATGACAAATGGCAACAGCATCAATCTGCAAAATTTGAATAACATCAATTTAGCCCATGTATTTCCATAATCGATCAATATTAACTAATTAAATATTTATATATTATCGTCTCGCCTTTGCCCAAAGGGACTCGCAGAGGTGTATTACAACATCTACACTTTGCTGGACAATATTCAGTTCCAAATTTGACAAGGGACAAGCCAGTAACATCCATCGGGCTCAATTTATATAGCAGATGACATTAAGTCGAATACGCTCCCGCTGGATTGAGAGGCGAGCGTTCTCCAACTAGGCTATCATCACTTTTTACTGTCAGTTATACCATTATACATTTTTAAATAGTAATATAATTAAAGCTTTATTTGGTCTGACTGCCAATTACAGTACGTATGTTTAATTATAAATCATGTATTAACGTACCATCTGCGACTGCGAATCTCTGGTAGTCAAGACATCTTGTTTTTTCAGGGTTATAGTCGAGAATAGGCTGTAGTCATTGCTCGGGTGCATACGACGAAACTCTTGCAACAGCTGTAAATAAAGAACATGTTGGTCTGTTGTGGTAAATAAATAAAATATTGATTGATTTTATAAAAACCGCATCCCGATTCCGATAAAATATACATATATGGGGCCACCTCTGTAGTATAATTTACAAAAAAAAAAGAATCATTTAAATCGATTCATAATTGGCAGAGTAATCACGTAACATACACACAAAATCATACAGCCTTTTTGGAAGTCGGTTAAAAAGAAGTAACAACTAAATACATCTTCAGTCATATCACAAAGAGGTAAAGATTTTGACTTTGTTTGTTGTGGGTTAATATCCAGAACTACTGGTCCGATTCAAAACTTGAAATATTCTTTCACCAATACAAAGCTACACTATTCCTGAGTAACATAAATATGACATTGCTTACTCAGTGGGCAAAGCTACAAGAAGCTCGCAGATGTGTGAAGCCAGGTGATAGAATTCCTCGGATTTCCCGGATTTTTCCATACGGTTGTTAGGTTATTAGCCGACTAAGTTTCTTCCGTCAGTAGCATAATTGTGTCCTCGTCAGTCTTCACGTAAAATTGCTCTCCAGAAGACCATCTTAATTTGCCTGAAATATAATAAAACTAGTGTGTAACGTGCACAGTAAAATTGTAAACTACCTACTAATGTTTTTTATCTACACTCTTTATCAAACACCACTATAACATATTACGAGTTCATATGGTACTGTACTACAAAGTTCAGTAAAGTATGTACTTAGTACTTTTTTTGTATTCTAAAACTGACAATTAAATATACTCTAAAAAAGTGGTTATCAATTCTACACATATGTGATAGGTAGGTTAGCTAGGCTAGCTAGGCTGTAGGCTGTGACCATAGACACACTAACGTCGTTTTCATAGTACTACAAAGATTTTTACGTAGGTACGTACACGCTTGATTTAATAAATAAACTTACCTTTAAATACCTACTGTTACAAGATCGTCGCATCCCACGCGTTTTAAAACTCCTGCTATCAAAGAGAATATAAGCTACGCTAGACTGTCCGTGTCTGCGCCTGCGTCTGGCAGTTTTTTAAAACTTGAAGTTGTAAAGACACAATGCAGGAACGATACGAGTAGGTAGCTGCTTTTCTAATTCGTTTTAACCCTATACTTGGCAAGTTTTTTTTTTCTTGAAATGTTTATAAAATATGGTTTGTTTGTGTTCTTACGTATCCATGAGTGACGGAAAAAAAAATTAAAAAAAAATTAGTATGCGAAATTAAGATTTATTGGACGTATCAGATTAGGTACACTGCCAGACTCCTAACAATCAACCTTATAAAATCCATCTATCACATTAGGCACAACGCTAGTTACGATGATATGAAAAAAAAACTAACAAGAACAAAACTAAAAATCACATTATAATGTGGAACAAAATAAACAGAACATATTATAATTATAAACCTTCATAACATATTTTTTACAAAAAATCAACACTATAACAGCCTGTAACACTTCTAAATCTATGACAAAACTCAAGTGAGATCGCTTATTATCTACAAGCAACTTATTATATGTATATCAGTCTTAAGTGGTTCTTGGTGTTTTTTCCAGTCTTATTTCTTTGTATGATAATCCAGAAAACAATTACGCTCCGGCAACAAGCACAATCTTATTTTACATTTTTGGCAGAAAAATTTGGTCTGTCCTTTTGTGCAGTACATGCACCTCCCTCTGATGGATGTAATAGTTGAATAGCATCATAATGAACAGCTTCAGGAGGTCTTTCAGCTACCGATTTCTGTATCGTTTTGGTTGAGCTTATGTAATTTTTTGCATTGGTCGTATTAGTCCTCTCAAATTTAAGTAAACTTTCAAAAATTTCAATTCGAAAAGTTTTTAGTGACTTTGGCATTTTGCTTTATTTACGGCATTTCTTTCTGTAGTGTATATATAGCATTTGCGAGAAGATTGGCAATACCTTCTCAATAACTGGAACTTCTTCAGAGGCATTATTTCAGCTACTTTATTGTATCGTAAGTTTTTGCACCAATAATCTGTGTAAGCACTCATTTTCGTGACTGCCATTAATAAAATAATTGCCAAAAAATCTTTGACATCCATCTTCTTTGATATTTATTGTATTGTATATTGAGTTGCCTTTTATCTGCTCACTATAAATATTTGTTTGTTCTGTTATAAGAGAGATAATATCATTTGAAAAAAATTTTTTGAAGTATTCATAGGCACTTTTCTCTTCATGTGGCTCAAACAAGTTATCTTGTATTTCTGCATAACCGGTGAATTTAGAGGATCGCCACGTGGGTTGTAATTTTTTTGGTGGTATTCTTTTTTTCTTTAAGTGGCTACTTTAGGTTTCTTTGAACGAGTGGCTGCTGTAGGAGATCCTGCATGTAGTGGCGATGGCATCATTACGACGCAACAAATTGTTGACATGTACTTGAGAGCAGAAAGCGGTTTGATATGGTGAACCTGCTTCATCTAAGATAGGTGGTGCTAGACTCAGAGGACTGGCTTCAAAACAATGTAACTGCCTAGATGCAGATGGATTTGGTGATAAAATTGATGGAGAATACTCCATGGCATTGATGGAGAATACTCCATGGCATACTCCATGGCATCTGACTGGAGACTGGATTGACGGTGATAACTGTTGGAATGGTACTAAAGACGTTGAAGCAGTCACTTGATTATACTCATCATCGTCATCTGATAAAAGATGAAGATTCTCCAGTGAAGATGGCAACGAAGGAGGTGGTGAGCGGGTGTCGGAGTGAGTCGAGTGGAACTTATATTGAAGTTCATCATCAGATGAACTACTTCATCTACATCTGATTTTGCCCCCGGTCTCGGAACAAGTGCTACCAGCTAATGAGCTCTGTTTTTTTGCTGCTAGTTAAGTAAATTGTGCACCTATAAAAGACAATAAAAATCGTCTAAACCAAGCAATGTCGCAGATTTGATACATATCAATAAAAATGTAAAAGTGTTGGCTACTTGGCAGTGTAACATATTTGATACACTCGAAAAATCAGCCTGTAAAGTGCATTTTTAATTCATTCTAATACACGAAAATAGTTATTTCGATTGGCAAATATCGTTACTTATTCAAAACAAACCACTTTTGAACTAAACTAGATCAAAACTTAACTAAAAATTATATTTTTACCTTGCGATGCGTAGACGCCTTCAACCGGTTCGCCATATTGCGTTCTACCACGGTCATCGTGGTGCCAATAGTGAAAACATATTTTTTGGTTGAATTAGGATATTCTTTCTTAGCATATTGTCCCATAAAAATTTTAAAAATACGTTTTGGAACCTTTCTAGATTTTTTGAAAGAACAACGTATCAAATTGTACACTGCGTCAAGAATAGGGTTAAAGTTAATTCATAAATTAATTTAATCCGACACAAATTGACAACACTCACAACATTATCTGAACATACAATCATGTCATTAATTTACCACAGGAAAACACTATAAACTCTCACTCGTAGTAATTTGTTTCACCGTCCACGACTCGTTCACTACTTTTTTTTTTTTTATTAATTTATTCATGACCATGGATACTCGTCCTTCAGTCGGATTCTTAGTAATATTTTTTCCTTCAGTAACAGATGATGGGATGATGATGATGAGGTGATGATGAAGACGATGAATCCCTCCCCTTTTCCCATTCCAGTAAAGTTATGGATACTTTACTGAAACTTTAAGTGAAATTTTGTAGAGAACACGAAAAATCGCGTTTCGCGATGTTTGTATCATTTGCCCACACTCGTGCACGTTGACGAACCGGTAAACGTTAATAATCCACCATTATTACAATTTAACACTCGAAGAATCACAAGTTTTAGAAAATAATACAAAAACACGACACCATCTTTTCGGTTCCCGCCAAAACTCCCACTCGTTCACTACACAAGACTAGTGTTGCCACCTTGGTTTTCGAAAAGAGGCAGTCGGACAAGCTAGAAAGAGCTAGATTTAGCAAATTTTACCATATAAAGGGGTGCTAGAAAGGGTTTAAAATATAATTACAAATCATAGGGTTAAACATAGTTTATTTGAAACTTAGTTTTTTTTTCTTCAAATTTTATAAAAAAAAATTTATAAGAATAAGGTAAAATTTCGTATCGCTTGAAAAGGGCTAGATCACACATACACTGGAGTCAAGACGGAACAGATCAGTTTTGCCGCTCAGACAAAAAGAAGTCGCCAAAAATATGCAAATTTAGCTAATATCGCAATTTTTTTTTCATGATATTGCATTACTAAAGACGAATTATTGACCAAGCAAAGCGAGATCTCAGAATCTACTGAGACCGTTTATAGGCCATGTTACTACCGGCTGTCTTACTAGTACCTAATAAGTATGTAAAATGTGTTTTTCCTCTGAAAAGATTTTGTCGTTGCACACCTTGTTCATTTGCCAATAAAATTTATTTTAATTATTTTCCCACGCAGCGATGATATCTCAATGGATGGAGCGTTCAGCTGGTTTATGATTAGTATGACGTGGGTTCAAACTTCGACTCCCGACGATGAGCTTGAGAATTTCATGTCGTGCAATACATTATCGTGTCACCATTTTTTTTATTTTCTCTTCATTTTTTAATTTTTCAGTAATGGCAAACAAATTTTATGCATTCAGAATCATTGAGATATCTAGCTGATATCTAAATAATCTAAAAAAATGCCAAAAACTGCCAAAGAAAAGCCAAATTGGCAACACCGCAAACATGATAAAACAGGCTCCCGCCAAACAAGACTTACTCCTCCTACGTACAAAATGCAAGCGCATATTTATGTACGTAGTCGCAAACAAGGATATCTCACAAACAAAATCAATACCTACCACGACGCAAAAAGGTCCCGTTTCTGCTGACATGGTCACGAGTTGCGATGTTGCCGCACTTTTAGATGCTTAGACCTGAGTATTTATCAATCAGAGTATGCAGATTTTATTTTATTTTATTGAAAGTCCCCGTTAACGTGTAAAATACACCAAACAGAGTATAATTTGGGCTCCGAAAATCCTACACGGCAGAGCGTGCGGTGGAGCGCGGGAATGAGGCACGGGACTGTTTACCTAAGTACCTATTAGGGATTTGTCTGAGGTTGTGGTGCATCTGTGATTTATGTTCTTATCTGATAATAATTATGAACTAATATTTGCAATTATTAACAGAGGCTATTTTAGTTTTACCGAGAACTTACTTATTGCTTTGCTTGGAATAGGTACCTACCTACCTATTGTCATTTTTCCATATTCAATTGAGAGGTAGTGAGAGCACTTACAATGTTTCTTTCTAAAGAAAAATAGGTAGGTAAATATGTCATTTGTTTCGTTTATGCCACGAGGACAGAGCCTCGGACAGAAGATCATCTGTAATGATGTAGATGGGAGAACACAAAAATATAAATTTAGACTCCGACATAGATACCTATACCTACCTACTGTTATAGCACCACAAACACAACCATCCCAACAGAAAAAGTTGAGGCATAGGTACTTAACAATATTTTCATATGACCTACCTATTTCTTTTGTTAATGTGCCGAGCGAGCGTAAGCGAGCAAAGCGTCTCTGCTTCAGCTTCGACAAAAATGCTTTCGTATGTCCGATTTTTGTCCGGATCTTTGTCTTCCAGTAGTACCGATCACATTTTTTAAGCGATTCTCTTGACATAGTGGGAGTACGTTCGATAATTACGAGTATATAGTGTTTCTGTTGAGGCAGTTTTTAGGAGTTATGAAAGATTTCCCGCAGGTCTTACAATTCTTATTCCCCATGGCCATTACAAGCTGGTTGAAATCATCTTAAGGAACCTTTAAACTGTCAATGCTTATAATAATGACTGTAACTTTTTCGAAAAGATACTTTACTGAAACTAAAGATAAAATATTGTAATGATAGCTGTGTAGGTACAAACCCAAATTCTATCCAATGGAGTGGACCAGAACAAGACATTTGGTTGCCATCAGCTTCATCGACGACTCAAAAATATCAATTCTTTAATGGAACCCAGAACCCATTAGAATCCCCTAAAATATTTTTTTTAATGTTAAATGTGTCGTCGCCATTGTAAATCGAACATCGACTTTAACAATATCGGGACTGCGTAGTATGTATGCTACCGCATACTTACAATAACCACACAAGGGCAGTATACCGAATACTTATAATGTCGCCGCTTATGTACTATGTATTGCAGTACAGGAACAGTATCGTGGTTATCTATAAATGCGGCCGCGTCCGTACATTTTGTAATCTTATGCAAAAACGATACACCGGGTACTTACGGTGTAGCTGTTTACGCCCTATAAGTAGTCCCACACAAGGGCAGTTCGCCAAATACGTCTAATGTAGAAGCTTACGTACAGTATGTTGTCCCATACAAAATATAATGATATAGGTGTTAAAATGTGTGTGTGTGTGTGTGTGTGTGTGTGTGTGTGTGGTGTATAGAATTATGACATATCTTCACGCCTTTCTCTCGAGGAGGCTGGCAGAGGTGTACACCACCCACACTTCGCCGGACGATATTCAGTCCCAAATGTGACTGGGGGCGAGCCTGTCGCCATACACCGGGCTCCAGTCGTGTAGCAGATGACATATACGCATATAGTACGCACATATGTTCACACAATGAACAAATTGGTGCGTGCCTTTGGCTGGGTCCGAACCCGCTCCCTCTGGCTTGAGAGGCGGGCCTTCTCAGGCTAGGCTATCATCGCTTTTATATAATTATGAACTAGGCGTATTCTATGCAAAATCCAAACGTTATTGATTACGGATTATTTTATTTAGTTACGTCCGACCAATATGTATAATCCAGTCATGAGTAACAGGAGACGCTATCTTGTAAGCACATAGTAAATTTACATTTTAAACATAATAAGCGATTAACGCTTATTATGTTTAAAATGTAGCCTCGTACTTGTGTACGAGGTTATCAAGCCGGATACGTAAATTCCTGTAGGAACACCATTAAGAATGATGCGGCATCCTTGTACGAGCTTCACTGAGTGACCGTTCTCGAGATGTATGACTCTTACTTGCGCATCAGTATGTATCTTCTTTAGTAAATATGCAACAACTAAATAACCTATGCAGTTCACGTAGTACGTGTAAAATTGCAAGCTACGTGGTAATGGGCTTACGGAGAGCTACGTTTACGTATCATTTTTTTCTCAGTGCATCTATCCTTTTGTGATAGAAACAGCAGACAAAGGCCCTATACAAGAGTAAACGTTCTCGTATAATGTAGGTGCGTGTCAGTTGTAGGGTGTGTAGAGACACTAGGGTGTTAACTCAGGAAAATGAGAGCAACAAGTAACATTATTAAAAGAAAAGAAAAAAACAGGCTGCAAAATATTGTACCCTATGTCACTTCCGCTATCAAGAAGATTCAAATGACACCTCACATGTCGAAATCCATGAAGCAGTTGAGGCTGTAGGCGTGCCAAAGAAACCTCATACTTACTCGTACATAAAAATATACATACCCACAAACATACATACACTTGAAAAACAAAATCCTCCTTCTTGCGCAGTCGGATAAATAGAGTGTTAATGAGATGTTATCAAGAAAACTATTACTTTATTGAACTAGTATTATTTTATACAATTATAGCTAGAAATTTAACAACAAGGAGGGTTATATTTTTCGAGTGTATGAATGTATGTACGAGTATGTTTGTATGAGGTTTCTTCGGCACGCCCTACAGCCTAAACACAGCTTCGTGGATTCGACATGTGAGTTGTCATTTAAATTGTCTCGATTAGGAAAAGGGAAGAGGGAATAGAGGAGCGAGTTACTCTTGTCCATAATGCATAATTCTACCCAAGTTATTTTTTTCCACAAATAGGTGCAGTATGACATAATGAACCTAAAAACACAAAATACTTACAAATAAGGCGGGTGCAAGTGCCGCCATTTTGTGAAAAACCGTTTGGGCCTGTATCTCCGTAACCGTGCACTTGAGGCCCATAATTAAAAGGACCTTTATTATAGATAATTAAATTTCCTATCCTTTTTGTCTTATAATTTTTTTCGTATCACTTACCGTTCACGATTTTTGATTATTACTTTTTGTTAAAACTTATTACTTTTTCTATAAAAACGTATAAATCTGACGCACGAAAAAATGGCTGTTGGCTCTACCGTAGTCTACATTTTTTGAAAGGTGAATTAGTCGGGAATGTTTTTAGATGTTTGATAAAAATCGGTGTTGATGAAAATTGGTGTCAGGTGTTTTTTAATTTTTTAATATGTACCTGTTTAACTCGTATTCGTTCAGCTGAAAAAAATGAAATGACGTGACGTCACGAGTATCGGAAAGCTATTGAAACATCCGCTACATTCTTATCGTGACTATCGTATCGGCCGTGGTTCAGTGAGCCAGGCAGAATGAAGTGCCGGATACAGACGTGTGACGTCGAGACTTGGACGCATTGTTGCGCCTGACAACGTTGTAGTTTTGTCGGTGACATTAGCTGTTGAGAAAGATAGCGAAGTTGTGCCCCTCAATTTTTTGCCTGTTCTTCTGAGTAGTGGCTCTTTTTCCTAACAATGTGGTCGACTTTTTTATTAAACTTTGATGTTCATAAATGTATCTTTGATATCGAAATGAGTAAAAACATTTTGACTTTCACTTTGTCTTTGAAGTAAATTCATACATTATTTTCTTCGATCAGGAAGACACGGTAGGTACGAGAACTTAAAAATGGACCGCATAAATTAGGTGCTGCACACAATTCACCGTAGTCACAAGCAAACGTCGCAACCAGTCGCAACACTAATAATTATTTTTGTTTCGTTCTCACTATAGTCTCTAGTACGTCTCGCTATCCTTGCCTTCGTTGTATATTATTAACAAAATATATTATTAATTTACACAAAGTGTGACGCTCCAAAAATTAAGACCAAACTTACGAGATCATGCAATCCTAAATAAGTGAAGTCTTGAACCTTACCGCCGTAGGGTCACAAGATCACAGAGATAAAAAAAAACAAATTAAGTCACAGTAACATACTTACTGATATACTCGTAATACATACAATATGCTTTCTGGCCATCAGGAGAACTAAAAACCTATTTATAAAGTCTTGTTTTCTTTTTCTAACAAAATAATTTACCTAATTCATGGCCAATCCCAGCATGTATTTTAATTAACACGCCCCAGTGTGGATGACACAGCGATTTCCTGAAACTTACGACAGAACTTTGATTACTGAACTTGTAGATAAGGGCGCATGTAGTTCAAAGGCAAAGTCGGTGAGAAGTGATTTATTATGGCTTCATGTGGTTTACCACACAATTTAAACTGGGTGTTCTGTTAGATGGACAAATTTTAGGAAACCACAGTACTTTAACAATTATTTAGAAAACAAAGATGTCTGAAGCCTTCCACTTCCGCCAAGTAGCTGCTAGTAAATAGATAAATTGTGATATTACCTAGTTAAGGCAAAATTTGTGAGAGTCATTTTTTTTACATACATATAATGTAATGTAAAAAATAAAATGTAATATAATGCCTCTCAGTTTCTTGCCTGAGTAGTGGCTCTTTTTCCGAACAAGGCGGTCGAGTCTATACAGTAAAAAAGCTCCCAGAGCCACTAATGAGTAAATAAAGTTATATCCTAGAACAATAATGTCCGTTGCGTAACCAAACAGCCAAAATGAGTCCATGCGTGCCAACTTGCGGTGACACGAGAGTTCACTAACATGATTTAGAAAGTTAGTAGGTAATTAATTATCAAAACTTCCTAAGGTAGCTAATTATTTTGGGTACACCTACTTACCACTACAGGCACATACAAACACACATATCGTCACGCCTTTTCTCCAAAAGCGCTGGCAGAGATGTAATACAGCACCCACACATCGTCGGACGATATGCAGTCCCAAATGTGACGGGGGCGAGCCTGTCGCCATACACCGGGCTCCACAGTCTGTAGCAGATGACATTACAATACGCACATTCACACAATGAACAAATTGGTGCGTGCCATCGGCTGTGTTCGAACACACTCCCTCTGGCTTCAGAGACGAGCCTTCTCTAACTAGGCTATCGTTGCTTTTTTCTGTAAATTAAAGTCATAATGTGTGAAAACCACGTCAGTGTGTAAACTATTTCAAGGGACGGTATTCAAGACCAGCAATGTAAATGTAAACAACTAATACTTCTAATAATCCAAACCATGTACAATATGTGGGTAATTTCAGTGTGAATCAAATGGACACCCAGATCAATACGACAGAAAGACGCCAAAGAAAAACAATACGAGATCCGTCCTCTTCCGT
This sequence comes from Peribatodes rhomboidaria, assembly GCA_911728515.1. Taxonomy (NCBI): domain Eukaryota; kingdom Metazoa; phylum Arthropoda; class Insecta; order Lepidoptera; family Geometridae; genus Peribatodes; species Peribatodes rhomboidaria. Next base: position 10,194,460 of record OU452182.1, read on the forward strand.
GCTCCAGCGCAAAGTGCCGGTTGGGCGGGGCGGGTGACTCAAGCGCTACCCCACTAAAATCCCTTGACAGTTCGCTCGGAAAACGTCACACAGCAGAGCATAGACTGCATTTTTTAAATGTGTTGCATAATAAAACATGTGTTTATAATTAAAAAAAAATTAGTAATAATATAGCTTTATTTCAGACATCCATAATATGTGTTTACATAACAAGTAACAGTCAAATTAAATTAAAATAAAATAAAAAATAAAATTACTTACTAAAATTAAAATTGGTACAATAATAGTACATGTACCTCCCTACGTTCAAGCTGCAATTTGTAGCCATCGTCCGTACACAGGTGTCAAAAAAATTCTTTCTGACAGACTCCTAATAATAGTGTTTTTACACTTGAAAACTCTGGACATAAACTTCGCTATTCGACTTCTCTGTATGACCTGGAAGGAATTAACGCGCGCTTCCAGGAACATGCCAGAGGCACTGCAATAGCGTTTGAGCCCCATTAGTTGCCTAAAGTCTACCTAAAGTCTACATAAAGTCTACCTAAAGTCTACCTAAAGTCTACCTAAAGTCTACCTAAAGTCTACATAAAGTCTACCTAAAGTCTACCTAAAGTCTACATAAAGTCTACCTAAAGTCTACCTAAAGTCTACATAAAGTCTACCTAAAGTCTACCTAAAGTCTACCTAAAGTCTACCTAAAGTCTACATAAAGTCTACCTAAAGTCTACATAAAGTCTACCTAAAGTCTACATAAAGTCTACCTAAAGTCTACATAAAGTCTACCTACAGTCTACATAAAGTCTACCTAAAGTCTACCTAAAGTCTACCTAAAGTCTACCTAAAGTCTACCTAAAGTCTGCCTAAAGTCTACATAAAGTCTACCTAAAGTCTACATAAAGTCTACCTACAGTCTACATAAAGTCTACCTAAAGTCTACCTAAAGTCTACCTAAAGTCTACCTAAAGTCTACCTAAAGTCTACATAAAGTCTACCTAAAGTCTACATAAAGTCTACCTAAAGTCTACATAAAGTCTTACTTACTGTTGTTTTAGAAGCGGCATGGCATGAGCGGTCGGGTGGGCGCGACATGCGGCGCGCGCCGCCCGCGCACCCCGCCGCCGCCGTCGCTCTTGCGCTCTCCTTGCTGCTTCGTCTCGTTCACGCCGGTGAGTACTAAGAAGAAAGAAACAAACAGTAAAAATAAAGCAAGTAACACTATAACGTCTACTCCATCACGCGGTGGAGGCTCTGAGTCGGGAGGACGCCATGGTGGTACGTTAAGAGGGCCGCGACGCTCTGAAATTTCCATACAAACGCGCTACTTAAATTTCTTGAAAACGATTTGTCAGATTATGATGAAATTTAGCATTTACAATTAAATTAACAATCTTCGCCCCTATGTTCTAGGTTTTTTTAAAAACGTTCTCAAACGAAAATAGAGCTATAAAAATATCCACATTTTAAGGGGTCACTTTTGACTGATTTATTCAATAGGTAGACAAAGCAAATCAAAAATTCCATTACATAGGGAGGTTGTCTACGTCATTAGCTGTTAAATTAATCCATAATACAAGGGAAATTCTTAGTTATTTAAGAATGATTACGGAAGTTCAAAATTCATTAAAAAAATAGAAATTGCACTTTGTCACTCTGTAGGCAACTTTAGAGGCTCGTCAGTATCATTAGACGCTCTCTTCACTCGTCTTCTTCTTCTAGACGAAATGGCTGAAGAATACCTTAAGCCAATGCGAAGTTAGTCTAGGTCGCATATGTCGAAGTTAGTTAGGTCGCCGGACTCTTAATAAAAATTGTAATATTTTCGCGTTTTATAGAAATTGTGGGTCCATCTCGAGCATTCATGCTCACTGTCGAAAGCACCTTCTTGCGGCAGCGTCGTGTGTCGGGTCGTTCTCTTCCCTCAAATATGGTTGAGGAGAGCGATGGCTGGAACATGCGTCATACTCGTGATCGAGTGCTGCTTGCGGGTCACTGGTCTGCTCATGGTGTACTCACAATGCAATAAGTAAATCTGAAAACCTTTAACCTAACTTTAGATTAAGACTTAATAACGAACCCCTCTACCTCTTTAATAATAATTAAAGATTTATGTTAACAAAAGTCACGGTCCCCGGAGTCCGTGGAGTGTAATTTTTAAATATGAAAAAAAGAAGTAACATTATAACAAGAATAACAAAAAACTCTGCTGCAAAATATTGTAACATAATGTCACTTGCATTAGCAAAACTATTCAAGTACGTTACCTCACGTTTCGAAATGCATGAAGCTGTTTAGGCTGCAGGGCGTGCCAAAGAAACCCCATACCTACAAACGTACATACTTACATACATACATTTTAAAACACAAACATCCTTTTTGCGCAGTCGGGTATAAATGGGCCCAATCTGTAAGTTATCCTTTGAAATAAAAAAGAATTGTCAAAATCAGTTTATAAATGACGAGGTTATACAAACATTAAAAAAAACGAAGAACAAATTAAAGTTCAAATTTTTTTTTTCTATCTTGTTTTTTTAATTCGTTTACAAACTGTGAACTGTGTCATTTGAATCGTCTTAATAGCGGAAGTGATTTAGGTCACAGCATTTTGCAGACGGGTTATAAGTTTTTCTTTTAATAATGGTACCTACTTGCTTAGATCCTTTTCGAATGGCTGAAAGTCAGTTTTTTAAAAGATTATTAGAATTACGTCCTAATTAGTTTTCTGATCTACCTACATCCTTACAAATAGCTGCTTCAGAGGCGAAATAAACCCAACAATACCTCCCTCCTTGCTACTTAACAATTTATAGCCGCTAAAGCGGTTGAATTTTTATGCGGCTTGTATGGGCACTTAGGCTAAATGAAAATGGGTTATAGCTACATACATCCCACGGGGTAATACTCAAAACAAAAGATTTGTGAGTACAGAGTAAGCAATCAACGGGATTTTTATTGGTATTGCTAAAACAAAACATTCAAATTCAAATTTATTCCTGCATGTTGAACAAACTGAGTTGCTATAATTTTACTGTATTTTTTATGTAACCGTTCCAACGTAATGATACGTACATATGTATGTGGCGTACTGTTTTTTTATATGAATTTGAGATGTAGTCCTATCTACTAGGGTAACTTCCAGTCATTCAAAAGTTTCTGCCAGCATCATGCGATATTAAGTACCTAGAATATAATTTTGCTGGCCGGTATTTTGCCCAAAGGATCAGTGGGGCTATTCTTACCGAGTGAGATTCAATCTCACCATTTTTCGTCCTTGTTGCTCTCGTTTAAATGGTCATAGATGTGAGAGTGACCAAGATAAAATCTCATCTCATCTCACGCGTAGGAATAGCCCCCCAGTATTGCAATCCAACGGGGCAATGCAGCCAGCATTTTGGGTACGTTGCCTACAGCTGGCAGCGCTTTAGTAGATTAGGATTTTTACATATATTAAAGTTATTGTTAGTTTAGTATAGTTCGTTTTAGATTTGTTAGTTTAGTCTTATTTAAGTTTTATGTATGTATTTTAATGGAAAATATGTTAGGATTATTTTAGCCTTAAATTGTTTTTGTATGAAACTTATTTGTAAGCATTTTCCTAAATTGTTAATCCTAACTTTTTAATCGTATCCTAATGTCCTAATCCTTCCTAATCTTTCCTAACTCATCGTAATCCTAACTAATATTTTCTAGACAAAATTAAAAACATTTCAAACATTATTTGCCAACCTTTTCACACATATCGAAAAGAAAAGAAATGCAAATAAAATAGTGCTTTCAAATCAGTTTAGAGAGTAGAACCCCATATTACTTTTTTCTTTGTTTGGTCTGTTTTCTAGCCTTTCAGTCAGTGGCAGCCAATTTTGGGCAATTGTATTTTTTGCCAGCGCGTTTGAGATTCCTGGTTTAGCAACGGGTCCGAACAAGACAATACAAAATCCTTTGATTTGGCTTTTTAATTTGCCTTAACAATTTCAGCCCCAGGCTTCGCCAAATGCGCTTAACAATCTTGAAAACGATAACTGTTTTAAAGTAGATAAATGTTGAAAGTTTCTGATTCCGCTTTGTATTGATCCGTCAATCAAATAACTCCTATCAATTTTCACAGCAATTGTTTAAGTGAAGCGGAATTTAATTTTCATTGCAGCGGAGAGCATTTCTGATCGTTTCGATCTTAGATATTTTCAAACAATCTATTTTTTTAAAAGGTTTTACTAAGTAGCACCTACTGGTTTGAGTGAAGTAGGAGGTACGCATTGTTTTTGTATTCTTATAGTTTAAATAAATAAATTCGGGAAATTACACACACGGTCGCCTGAACCCAAACTAAGCAAAGCTTACAAGCTTCGCTTAGTTTGGCCATAAGCCATAGTACACTATGGCTGCCAGAGACTGTTACACGTACCTACATATTATATTCATAAGTATTTTATTTTATTCAATGAATAATATTTTATTGCATAAAATCTACGTCGAGGACTACGCTAATTAAAGAATTAGTTCCTTCCTTTACGAATCCCATATTCGCTTTGCTTTTTCCATTTATTTTGCGATTCCTTTTTTCCATTACATTCTATTTTTATCCATGTCAGTTCCACCGCAAAACGGCGGCGTGCGACATCCCGGAATTTATACTTAGTCGAGAGCGTAGTTGATTAGTGCAATATATCCACAGCGAAAAGCGCTCTAGGGGATTAATTTTGAGAGAGAGACAATTGTATTTAGGGGAGATAGATTATATTTTGGTCTTTTTTTTGAGAATATGGGAGTGTAGGCAGTGAAAGTATGTGTACTAAACTACAAGTAAACTACTCTTGAATCAGTATTTAGATGTTTTAAAACTATCCTTTTTTCACTTCAAGTAAATCACATAAGATATCACCGGACGATATTCAGTCCCAAATGCGACAGAGGGCGAGCTTGTTGCCAAACACTCCAGTCATTTAGCAGATGTCATACAATACGCACATGTGTTCACACAATAAACAAATTACACTAATCACACCAATATTGTAAAGGCAAAAGTTTATGAGCGTGTTAGTGTGTGTGTTTGTTACTACTAGTTATGAATTAATTTAGTAATATCTACCGGGTGAAAGCTAACTCAGCCTAACCTACCCTTTTTTAAGTAATGACTGGAAACCTTCCAAAGATACAAGGCTGCATTAGGGAGTATCCGCATTGTTAGGTTAACCCACTAAAACTCCTACGGTGGCTAGCGGTGCCTAACGGAGGGCATTAGGTTCACACCGTTGTCCCCTAGCACATTGCCTGAGTCACCACTGAGTCACAGCCAATCCAATTATCCTTAATTGTCTGACATCTCTCCCACAGGCTCAATGGGCTCCGGAGTACCAGAGAACATCACCGTCACGTTCCTAAACCCGACCACGGTGCGGGTGTCGTGGTCCACCACCGCCGAGCTGGTGGAAAAGTATGACGTTACGTACAAACCTTCCGACGCGAGGTAAGCGCTGCGGTGGATACGGTCGCACTGCAGGATAAAAAGAAACAGATAGACTCTAAAAGAGTGGAAAATATTTCCACCAAAAATCAGAGGTGCTAATACAGGTTGTTATTAAATTTGTTGGTATCCTTCCAGGATTTCATTGTACTCATCATTTCAAAGTAATTATCATTATGGGTCAGCTCTGTTACCCTAAAAAAATCCGCTCTTCCATAGAAAAATATCATTCACTCGAGACAAAATGTATGAAACAGCTGATTACGCTACGCTACGCTGTTAACACGAAAAAAAATTTCGTGTTAACAGCGTAGATCCCATAGTAAAAGTTACTTAGAATTATGAGTACAATGAAAATCTGGAAGGGTGCCAGTGAATTTTAAAAACATCCTGTATATCAGGTAGAGTAAGAATTTTCTGGAACAATGTACAAATATTTTAATACAATACTAACGTTAACTGTTTGTAACTCTTGTCACTCTCATTAAGCAACGAAAGTATCTGTTTAGCCATAATTTTGCTCTGAATGACATATTAATCTAATTGGAATTTTACCGATTCATGTAGGTACCTATAAAGAAGGGACTGAAATATTATCAGAGACTTTAAGAGTGAGCTATCTGTATCTTTCTATTCTGTGGTGAAACTGTCTGTTCTGTCGTTGTGTTGTTACTCTGTTTGCACTCTTTTTTATTTATGAAGTCCTGTTTGTCATTAACTTTAGTTATTAACTTAACTAAGTGGCATTAAGTGCCTTAATATTTTGTTTGGTTTTCCTAGTGTAGTGACGTTTAACAACAATTTACATTAACTTTCATGTTAAAATTAAATAACGTACTCTAACGTGTGCGATTAAATTTAATGGGTCAAGAACTTCTGAAGTCAAATTGTTAAAAATAGCTGCATGAGGTCCCAAGCTCGATTTCCGACCGAGTTCTTGTTTGAATGATGAATTTGAATATCAACTTTAGCTTTGGGTGTTAGTTGTGCATGTCTTTGTGTATAACACAGCATCGTTTTAAAACGAAGAAGTCTAATTCTTCTTCGAAGTTTAGTATTCTGTTTTTTTTCACCTTACGACAGCAGTTTTTTGCAATAGGCTCGTTTTTGTGTAATGCAGGTATTTGGTGTCTGTTGTTTTTGTAAGATTTATTTTTGTGTAAGTATTTTGCGAGAATTAGTCATCTAGAAAAATCTAACATAGGTTTTAAGAAAACGTATGAACATGAATTGTAGTGTCATATGGATTGAAAAAAAAAATACCAAGTGAAATTGTAGCCTTAGACTCTACTCATAGAGTCTATTGGAACAAATTTGCGTTTGTTTGTACGACAATAACTTTAGAATTAACTAGGTAATTATTGTAGAATAATAATACCGTTAAAATTTACCGTAATTGAAGGAAAATACCGTTAACTCAATCTTCACAAAATTTTGTGTGCAAATAGTACTTGCAAGTACAAATATTATAGTCGAATACGAACAACATCGGCCCAGAAGTTCTAGAGATAACGGGGTCGCGACGTCTCAGTTTGACGCGGATTACTAGTATAAAGGAATATGAGAGAAACGACAAAATCAATTCATTTACCTACTAATCACTAATTAGCAACAAAAACAAGGTAAAGTTAAAAGCAGTACAAAATCAATTCCAGAGCGTCAGCCTTGTCAATCACATGCAGCTGTACTCGTAATTAGCTCAGTTGTTTCGGCTTTGCTCGTTTTTCGCAGCATGTGGCAATCCGTGGTTGTGTTTTTAAGCCCCAACGTAAAAAGAGGGATGTTATAAGTTTGACATTTTGTAGTTATCTGTGTGTCAGTCTGTGGCATCATAACTTCCAAACAATTGGACCGATTTTGAAGCGGTTTTCTCTGTTTTAATGGTAATGTGATCAAGATGTACATACCTATTATATTGGATACCATACCATACCATACCATACCATACCATACCATACCATACCATACCATACTATACCATACCATACCATACCATACCATACCATACCATACCATACCATACCATACCATACCATACCATACCATACCATACCATACCATACCATACCATACCATACCATACCATACCATACCATACCATACCATACCATACCATACCATATCATACCATACCATACCATACCATACCATACCATCCCATACCATACCATACCATCCCATCCCATACCATACCATACCATACCATACCATACCATACCATACCATACCATACCATACCATACCATACCATACCATACCATACCATACCATACCATACCATACCATACCATACCATACCATACCATACCATACCATACCATACCATACCATACCATACCATACCATATCATACCATACCATACCATACCATACCATACCATACCATATTGGATGCTTCATACCTATTATTGTCAGGGTTTTTTATTTACTATTTATATTTGCTTACTTACTTGTTTATGCCGTACGTGGCCAAAGAGTAAAAGGGCTGCCTAATGGTAAGCGATCACCGTTGCCTATGGATAATTGAATACCAAGTTGATTGAATCAGGCGTAACTTTGCGGAAGTTCATCTTCAAAACTGAATATCTTCAAAACTATTTTATTTTATCAAATTGTTTAAAGTTTTCTAGTAAATTTCATTCAATTAACTCCAAGATAGAATAAAAACATCGTATTATTTGACGTACTTAATGCGACGTTAGAGCGGAAATACACTAGAGATTGGTTCAAGAAACAGTTTTGAATTGGATACCTGTTTAACACCAGAGTGTAGCTTTGTATAATCATATTAAGTGAAAGATATTTTAAACCTGAATCAACAGTCAGAATTACCCCTACAAACAAACCTTACCTTTTTATTATATTAGTAGGTAACCAAGAGGCTGTTTTAAAAGTACTTGCGTAACTATGAAAACCTCCAAATATTTTATGAATCGAAAAATGTGCCTGACTTTAGGTTACTCGAATATATATAGTTATTTTCATTGTTGCGATATTCTGTCTCAGTAGTCCCTAAGGAAAAAGAAACAAAATATATCTTTTAAACTTTCCAAGAGCAATTTAATATGTCAGCAAGAAATACCTCCGCATTCAATTTTCTTTCTCACTGTTTCCAGCAACCATAAAAAACTTCTAACATGATTTTATAATAATGTTCAAAACAGAAATGCGTAACTCGCTTAACTACGAGTAAGGGTAAGGGTGTACTGTTTTTAGTAAAACATTGCGAAAGAAAATAAAAAAGTTCTCTAAAAATGTTCATAATGTTTAACTAATTGTTAGCCCCCGACGCAGAAACGACGTGGTGCTATGAGTTTGACGTGTCTGTGTGTGTGTCTGTCTGTGGCATCGTAGCTCCCGAATGAATGAACTGATTTTGTAATTTTTTTTTTGTTTGAAAGGTGAATTAGTCGGGAGTGGTCATCGCTATGTTTGATAGAGGTTTTTAAATAAATAAATAAATTCTTCATCTTGGTCTTTTCCAATCGAGTTAACAATTAAAAAAAAACCTAAAAAACCCCGACAGGTTAAGATATATCGTCCTTCCTCCCGAAGGGGATGGCAGAGGTGTGATAAAAACTCCACACTTCGCTGGACGATATTCAGTACCAAAAGTGACAGGGCGAGCCTGTCGCCATACACCGGGTTCCAGTCATGTAGCAGATGACATACAATACGCACATATGTTCACACAATGAACAAATTGGTGCGTGCCGTCGGCTAGGTTCGAACCCGGCGGGCATTCTCCAACTAGGCTATCATCACTTTTAAACAAGCAAGCTAAGGACACTCCCAACTAATTCACCCTTAAAAAACAAAACGATTCTTCCGTTCGGAAGCTACGATGCTACAGACACACACACCTACAGACACACACACGGACACGTCAAATTTATAACACCCTGTCGTTTTTACGTCGGGGATTAAAAAAGAAAAGAAAAAGACAAAACACTGGATAACTATTCTTAGACTTATACAACGTCTATTAGTAAAGGAGATTTTGAATTATATTTTTTATAACTTCAATTTCGCGAATTAGTATTTTCTGTGGGCTTGCTCCTTTCTCCAACAATTTCATCTGGTTATCTGCATCTAAGTTACTGAAACAGATGTGAATAATAATAAATAATTTAATAACGCAAATTTTAATCATAATTATAAAATAATAATAATCTAGCAAGGTAAAAGTATTACGTGGACTATGTTTAAACAATTATTTGTAAATCTGTAAAATTAGTTGTAAAAACCCATGAGATTATCCACATACATCGAAGGCATGACACAAAATTTAAGTTAATTGAAATTTCATAATTATTTCATCGGTTGGCCAACTAAAAACGAAATTACCGTGAAATTTTGAGTAAAGGCATAACCGAGCACATTTACATATGTCCATCAATATTGCTGGCTACTACTGAACTGAAAAACTCCATTAAAAATTTTAAGGAATATTCATAAAATATTGTTACTACTCATCTTGGCTTATCTTGCGTAGTTCTCTATGTGTGTGTTCGTTTGTTTGTATTTTTTTCACGCTCAAACAGGTAGAAAGATTTTAATGAAATTTGGTATGGAGGTGAGTAATACTCAGAATTAGCACATAGGCTACTTTTTAACCGCGGGTAAGAAAACAGGCTCCGCTAGTTAGAAATAAAAAACGAGCTCAAATCATTGTTTATAGGTAATTAATAAAAAGGTTTTATTCTATTTCATTGAATTTAATGATGTTCTAGTGCACACAATGATATAATAAATAAATAAAAAGTAAACTACCCAATTTTTTAAATAGAAATGCTTAATTCTCTGACCGGCCAATATTTTGGTCGTTTGGTCTCACGACAAATTTGTTTTATTTCGAAAAAACCTTTTGAAAGCTTACGTATGTCCGAATTCTGTCTGGTTTTCTGTCCGGATCTTTGTCCAGATCTCTGTCTAGATCTTAGTCCAGATCTTTGTCTTCATCTACAGGTCGCATTTCTTAGCCGATTCTCTTGACATTTTTCGAACCCGCTCACAAAATTTCACGAGGATCGGTTGAGGAATGCGACCTGTACAGGAAGACAAACGTCAGCCACAAGATTTAAAGCTCACAGAGCTACTAGTAGTAAACGATCAACAAAAATATATTTTATTTCACCTTAATACCAACTTACAGTTTGTGAAACTCTACTGTGCTGAGAAGGAAATGGCTATCATAAAAAAACAAAACCAGAAGCAAAAGTGAACAACTGAGAACTTTTTACAATCTTTTCGCTCTTTAGTTCACCAGTTTTATGAACAAAAAATGAAACAAACCGTATTATTCTCAATCTAAGTGATCTAACATTGATAAACTGACAAACGTCAGCCGCAAGATCTAAAGCTCACAGAGTAGTAAACACTACTACACTAGTAGTAAACGATCAACAAAGGTATATTTTGTTCCACCTTAATACCAACCTTAATACTTACAGTTTGTGAAACTCTACTGTGGTTTCATCTTAAATGCTGAAGAGGAAATGGCTATCATAAACAAAAACGAGAAGCAAAAGTGAACAACTGAGAACTTTTTACAATCTTTTCGCTCTTTAGATCACCAGCTTTATGAATAAAAAATGAAACAAACCGTATTATTCTCAATCTAAGTGATCTTACATTGATATACTTACTTTACGTAAGAGGACAACTGTTCACGACACACAAATATATTTATTACTAAACTATTTCCACTAAAGGATGGTGTAAGTGACATTAGACAAATCGTTCCCTTTCACCCTTGAAAATTGACATTTGTGAATCGCGCCAAGTTGCTGCGATTGACATATCATGACTTAAAACTTTAGTACCATCCTACAATATTTATCACTACACTAAAATGTGGAAACATAATTTATTGGTTAATTTAAAGAGAAAAGCGATGATAGCGTAGTTGGAGAAGGCCCGCCTTTCAAGCCAGAGGGAGCGGGTTCAAACCCAGCCGACGGCACGCATCAATTTGTTCATTGTGTAAACGTGCGTATTGTATGTCATCTGTTACATGCCAGGAGCCCGGTGTATGGCGACAGGCTCGCCCCCTGTCACATTTGGGACCAAATATTGTCTGGCGAAGTGTGGGTGGTGTATTACACCTCTGCCAGTCCCCGATAAAGACGTGACGATATGTATGTAATTTAAAACAACTTGTCACATTTCGGGACTAAATATCGTCCGGCGAAGTGTGGTTGTCGTATTACACCTCTACCAGTCTGTTTATACATATTAAAACAACCTGTAGTAAATTAATCAATGAAATATATACTTACAGCTGTCACTCGCACCATGCTATAGTGAATAGAGTACTTGTAGTAAGTGCTTATTGGTGGTCATTTATATATGTATAGTTCTTGACTCATTTGCAAAACTTTAAGAGGAAAATATAAAGCGGTATTGCAAAAACATTTTTCAAACCGAAACAGTCTTTAATAACTTGAAGGACCTTATTAAAGTTGCCGAAATCGGATTGAAACGTTCAATATTAAATTCGGGTATAAAGCCAGTCACCCGGAAAGTTTAATTTGTTGTCATAATTTTGGGACTAACTAATTAAAATTAAAAGTTTATTAGCTTTGTTAGAATTTGACTCTTAGATCGATATTACGTATAAGTTTAAATTTGCCGTTTAGCATTTAAATAATTTTATGAAGCATTATTAACAAGCCCATTCGTATGAAACCTCATGATGCCTCGTTGCAACAATGATAAAATGTAAATATGAAATGAGAGTATATTTCTGCCTACAAACTGCTACGCAGCTTGGCAGAGTTGTATAATAATGTATATCTATGTTATTGACTTAGATAAATAAATAAAAAAAGTCATAAAATGTGTTTTTTGTGTACATTTTTGTATGTTCATACTCAATTAACACTCAAACCCACTTAGACTAACATACTATACCAGCACTCAAACCTTACAAGTCTGAGTGTTGATACGTAAGTAGATCTGTACTTTGATGAAGATTTCTACGTTACATACTTAACATGTCGTGACAATAGATACATTAAGAATAAAACACTATTTGGAGCACGTAACACTATCTTTGACAAAAATTACACAGCTTTTATGATTTAATATTGATAAATAATGAAACTAGAAAAAGAAGCCTATCTTTAGAAATAAAATAATACCCAGTTATATTTTGCAAGTAACTGGTATTTTTATATTTAACAAGTCTTTAAAAGTTAGGATTTTATTATCGTAAAGTTTAAGTTTGAAATAATAAAGTATTCGTAAACCATTTTACCATTCGACAAAGTTTATTAAACTATTACGCCGAAGAAAATAAATTTAAGTAACCACTAAAAATGTATTACGTCTGGAAAAGTAATTGACGGAATCCTCTCGAAGGTATTTAAATTTTCAGTTTGTTTTTACCGTTAATATAGCAAATTATTGAAATACAACGTGTCGTTATGCATCCCCGCGGAATTTGTAGTGATAGTTATACTACACCAGCAGAACTCGAATAAACTAAGGGGGCAACCTTCAAATCGAGAAAAAAAAAACAGCTGTTCCATCCAAAAATTCGTTGACTATCGACAAAAATTGATTGAAATAGAATTTGATTTACATTTCCTTGTACATTTGAAATAAAACGCATTGTTTTGCATTCTTGCGGAATTTATAGAGGTAGTTATACCCCACTAGCGGATCACTAATAAATTAAGGGGCTACCTTGAAATCAGGAATAAAAATCACTGTTCCATACAAAAAAATTGTTGGTCGTCGACAAAATGTATAGAACAGTTACATATTTTTTTCGATTTCAAGATTGCCCTACAGTTTATTCATGCTCTCCTAGTGGAGGGTATAACTACCTCTACAAATTCCCCGGGAATGCAAAACAACACGTTGTATAGACGCTACCTTTTGAAGTATGGGTTTGTTGCGGAAAGATAAATCTAGATTCTGAAGAGGGTTCATGTTCCGTAAAAAACGGGAAATAGAGAAATATGTTACGAGAATTATGTTGAGGATCGTTTCGTAGATGTGCTACGCCGTAGCTACGTAGACTTTTATCAGTAGCAGATGCTGTACATTTTTTATTTGACCTTTTTAATATTACATTTGGGTTTAGTTCACGTTTGACGGACTTGCCCCTTGTCACATTTGGGACTGAATATCGTCCGGAGAAATGTGGATGTTGCAATAACATCTCTGTCAGCCCCATCGGGGAAAAGGTGTGATCCTTTAGTTTATATGACCTGTAGGCGTGACGATATCCTAATCCTAACTATCCTATCCTAACTAATTTTATAGTCATCTGCTCCAGTCATGGAGCAGATGACATACACATTTATAGCATTTTATCGGGTCGAGCAGCTGGAGTCACGCAACAAGATGAACTTCAAGTCATTTGTTGTGCGAGTACCATCTCACCATCTGGCGACCTTCATGAAAGAGGAGTTTTGGCCGACGGGTGTCTTATTTCGTCAATTCCGTGGTCGGCTACGTCGAGTCGCGCCAACACTGCAAAACACGACTGCGTAGTATACGTGTCATTTAAGTTTTTTTATTTTATTTGGATATGTATGTTAGTCTGTAAGGTATTTATTTGCTATGGGCCTCTGTAACTTGCATTGTATGCAAGTTATATTGCCTGAAATAAATGAATTATTATTATTATTAAGTCTGAGTCAACTAACCCTGCGCTTAAGAATTTAACACAGTATCTTCTGCAAGTGGATCTTAAAAAACAAACATTCCTATAATTATTAACAAACTCAAAAACTTTACCATAAGTTAGAGATCATAAATTAAACGAGTTAACGTTCTGGATACCCCTTATTTGAATAAAATTCAATCAAAATTGTAATTCCATCATACCCACCCCGTCCTTTGTAAGGAGGAATGATGAGAATGATAAGTTCACCCAATTTTTGTAACTTCCTTCGTAATATTCCAACAATAAATTGATGCTTTAAATAACTATTTACCGTACTTTATTCCTTAGTTATAATGTCGCTTAAAATGTACTACTACTTTCATAAATAAATATTGTCAATTTTGTACACTTTTTTACTATATAAACATAATTTAATAAAATACAATATAACTTTATTGCACACCAAAAATTACATGAAAATCTTAAAAACTAAAATACATTTTTCGGCAGTACAAGGGCGACCTTATCGCCTAAAGCGATTTTTCCCAGGTAACCTTTTGATGGACAGGAACTTATAGAAATACGAAAAGGCGGAATATTTGTTTTTTTTTTTAATATGTAAAAATAAAATTTTGTACGTCAAAAAGGCTACATTGTTACGTTATTTATTATTCATTAATAGTCTCGCGCTCGGTTACCATCTCATCATATCATAGCATATCATAACGACTTTCCCCAAAAATGGCGGAAAGGATGAATTACAACACCCAAAATTCACCGGACGATATTCAGTCTCAAATCTGACAGGCTTGTCACCATTCTCCAGGCTCTGACAACGTAACAGATGACATTTTCGCCTAAACAAAAACAATTAAAATCTTTTGCAAGTAAATTAAATTTTGCATAATATATTATGAACTTGCCGTGTTCAAACTCGTAGATCCGAGAGCTTTAACAAAACAATTGTAGAGAGAAAGTTTTGTGAACAAACAGTTGGTACCTTTGCTTGAGATGCTAACATTAATTCAACAACAACTATCGTAAACGGCGATCGTATTGTATCGTAAATCGTAAACCTTCTAAAGTCAGGGTCAGTCAACATCAACGTTAGTCACCGATCGCCTCTAATTTGTCAGCTGTAGGTAAACGAAATAATTCCGCAAATTCAAGAATCTAATTTAGCGTTATGGCCATTATTTATTGCCCATTAATTTATATATTTGCGCCGTTAAGCTTTATACACGTTTCTTAATAAGAATGACTGTATAATGACGTAACTTGTATAAACTCGACTGGGCCACAGAATAAATAATAGTACAGTACTAGGACGAAGCATTATTTCCCTGTGGGGAGTCCAATTCGAGGAGAAGTAGGCAACTAACAGTTGAAGTGCTTTTAGTTATTTTTGTCTCACGCAGTAAGATATCACCGAATTCAACTAGAGTTAGTAAACTAGGCATAATATCTTGGATTGCCATACTAAAGAGGCCGGGGGCAAAGCTCATTGTTTGTGGAACCGACGGCCGATGGGGCAGAAAAGTTCTCGATCGGCAACCACGTCTAAAAGACGCAGCTTGAGAAGGGCTCCCACATGGAGGACCGATGATCTGCTGAAGGTCGCGGGAAGCCGCTGGATGCCGGTAATGTTAAGGGAAGGCATTTGTCTAGCAGTGGACGTCTTCTAGCTGAAATGATGATGGTGATGAACTAGAGTTGGATCTATTGAACAAGAGTTAGGTTCAGATATCATTATACTAGCGATAATGGCATTGGAAACCTAACTTACTAACCAGCCAAGCCAACCGGCCCAGAACCGCCTATTAGACCTGTTGTAGGTAGATCTAAGTATTATATTACTATGTGGGTAGAACTAGATGTAATAAAACCAGTTGTCTTTATACCAGCACTCAAGGAGGTTTCATTTAGCTGTTTACCTAACACTACATGGTGTCAGGTGTGTTTAATCATTGTGATTTAGTCGAGAACAGTATAAATAGTGGTGATTTGATCGAGATAACATGTCCGTGAAACCGGAGACAACTCAAGCGATGTCAAAAGATGTGATGTACACTGCGCTGCAACAGCCGGCCGCCATGAGTGAGGAAGGCAACGTGGCTACAAATTGGCGTGAATGGAAATCGTCATTTGATTATTATTTGATAGCTACTGGCAAGGAGAATGCAGCGTCCAGGGAGAAGTGTGCGTTATTCCTGCACGTCATTGGAAAATACGGTCGAGAGATTTTTGAAGAATTAGATTTGGGTGATAAAGGAAAAAATGATTATAAGGAATTAGTATCTAAATTCACACTTCACTGTGATCCGACTCGGAATATAAACTATGAGCGGCATTTATTTTTCGAAACTTTTCAACGAGACGACAGTTTCGATAAATTTCTGAGTGCGCTTAAACTGCGGAGTAAATCGTGCGAGTTTGGAGAATTACGTAGCAGTCTCATACTCACACAGATCATCAGAGGCATCAAGGATTCTAGCATGCGGGAGCGGATGTTAGCAAAAACTAAGCTGGACCTAGAGGAGGCAGTGATGTGGTGTCGTGCAGTGGAAACCGCAGGCCGACAGGCGGAGAAGTGCGCAGAGACAAGCAAAGCAGCAGGCGCCGGTGGGAGCGGAGCCGCTGAGTCGATGCTCGCGCTGGAGGCCGTGCGAGCGGGCGCCGCGCCGCGACCTTGGGGCCGCGGCGGGCGCGCCGTCGCCGCCCGTCAGCCGCAGAGAGTACAGCAGAATTACCGCGGTGGCAACTCGGCTGTTTCGTGTAGTTATTGTGGTCGTAAACACGGCATCAATGGTCAGTGCTCGGCACGTCAAGTGAAGTGTTATAAATGTGAACGGGTCGGTCATTTCGCGAGAATGTGTCGTGCTAAATTTGTAGGTGAGCTGGAGGACGTGGAGGACTATCAGGAGGACGGCGACGAGATATGTGAGTCGTTGTTGTGTAGCTTATCTATTGAAGAGATCGGCGGACATACAGAATCTTGGTTTGAAGACGTAATAGTTGATGATGTAAAAATTAATTTTAAGTTAGACAGCGGAGCGGAGGCTTCTGTCATGTCTTTAAAAACATTTAGAGAGGCAGGATTTTCTGATAACATATTACAGAAAAGTAAATGTACATTACGGGAAGTGAGTAAAACGAAGCTACCTGTAGTAGGTTATTTTGAACCCGTTTTAAGTCATAGTAACATGCGAAGTCGTCAAAAGGTCTATGTTCTGAATTTAAATTGCAACAATTTACTAGGCATTAGAGCTTGCCAAGAACTTAAATTGATTATGCGTAATGGTAAAAAAGTATGCCAAATCTCAGAATTTCAAATTGAGGAATCTGTTTTTGAAGGAATAGGGTGTTTGCCAAATGTTTATAAAATTGAAGTTGACAAAACTGTACGACCGTACAGTTTTGTCGACGTAGTAAATGCCTCGAGAAAAGTTGCGATGAAAATTAGGCCTCGATTGAAATTTGAATTAAATAAGTTAGAAAGTTTAGGCATTATTGTAAAAGAAGACTCGCCGACCGATTGGGTATCGAATATTGTAGTAGTCGAGAAACCTGATAAGCTTCGAATTTGCTTGGATCCTTATCACTTAAACAAAGCCGTACGCCGTTGTCATTTTCAACTACCTACGTTAGAAGAGATAACGGGTAACCTCTCGGGGGCAAAGGTATTTTCAAAACTAGACGCAAAAAATGGGTTTTGGATGCTGAGGTTGGATGAAGAGAGTTCTAAACTCTGTACATTTTCTACTCCGTACGGTAGATTTCGATGGCTTCGAATGCCATTTGGGATAAATTGCGCACCGGAAATATTTCACAATGAAATGTACAAGATATTTTCTATGCCAGGAGTGGAGGTCTTTGCTGATGATGTTTTGGTATGGGGATGCAATAAAAAACAACACGACGAGAGGCTTAAGGAGGTCATTAGGAGGGCGGTCGAATATGGCGTTAAGTTCAACAAGCAGAAGTGTGTATTTCGGGCTCCGGAAGTAAATTTTTTGGGCCATAAGTTAAACGGTTCGGGCATTAGTCCAATGTCCAGTCGTGTGAGCGCAATCAATAATATTCCAAAACCGATCGATAAAAAACAATTAGAGCGTTTTATGGGAATGGTTAATTATTTAGCAAGATTTATACCAAATTATTCAACGATGGCCGCACCATTGAGAACGTTACTAAAAAAGGATATCGAGTTTGAATGGTTACGTATTCATGACGAGGCATTTGAGGAATTAAAAAAGGCGATAAGTATGGCTCCCGTATTGCGTTATTACTCCCCACAGGAACCTGTGACCCTCTGTGTGGACGCGAGTAGTCAAGGGCTGGGGGCGTGTCTCTTACAAGGAGGAAGGCCTGTCGCATATGCAGCGCGTACTCTTACGCCTACTGAGACGAGGTGGGCTCAAATCGAAAAAGAAATGCTCGCCATTTATTTTGGATGTGTTAGGTTTTACCAATATATTTATGGTCACAGCGAAATTACGGTGGAGAGTGATCACAAACCACTCGAAACAATTTTCCGAAAAGCGTTGAACGAAACACCGCCGAGGTTGCAACGTATGTTGTTAAAATTACAGGAGCATCGTTTAAATATAGTTTTTAAGCCGGGTAGGTTCATGCATATAGCGGACGCGTTATCGCGAGCGGCGGTCGAGACGGGCGTGCGCGCGGAATGCTGCGAGAATGACGTCACCGTTCATGTGAATGCAATGTATGAGAGTATGGATGCTACGAATGAAAAATTAGAATGGATAAAGACAGAGACGCGAAAAGATGACGTGCTGTCGGCGGTTATAAAATACTATTATGAGGGATGGCCGAATGATAAGAATCAGGTGATGTCGACGGCTCGTCCCTATTGGACTTTCAGGCATGAGCTACATGAGATCAACGGGATCTTATTTCATAATAATCAAGTAGTGATTCCGAGCACGTTGCGGAAGGAAATGTTAAGTCGCATACATGAAGGGCATTTAGGAATAGAAAAATGCAAAAAACGTGCTCGAGAGGCCATTTTTTGGCCTGGAATGGGAGTTCAGATCGAGGAGTGTGTGCAGCGCTGTGAGATGCCATGCCAGCGACACCGCGCCGCGCCGCCGCGTGAGCCCCTCGCGCCCCACTCCATTCCGCAGCTACCATGGGACACGCTAGCAGCCGATATCTTTGAATTAAATAAACTTCAGTACCTACTGGTTGTCGACTATTACTCAAAGTTCGTGGAGGTTGTTCATTTACCTAATATGAAGAGTGAAACGGTGATTGCTAAAATGAAAGGAATGTTTTCTCGTTTTGGAATACCGAGAAAATTAGTTACAGATAACGCGAAATTATTTACATCGGCGGAATTCAAAGAATTTGCTAAAAAATGGGAATTCATACATATGACCAGTTCACCCTTGTATCCGTGCTCGAACGGACTGGCAGAAAGGAATGTGCAGACTGTTAAGCGTTTGCTAAAGAAAGCGACTGAAGATAAAACGGAGTGGCAGTTAGCTTTGCTTAATTTCAGGAATACTCCCATCACAGGTGAAGAATATTCCCCGGCACAATTGTTAATGGGTAGGTCGCTTAATACTAGGCTGCCGGTCGCTCCGCGATTGTTAATACCTAAAGTCATAGAACCAAAACATGTCCGCGCTGTGCGACAGGATAAAACAGAAAAGATTAAGCGGTACTACGATAGGGGCACTAGGTCTTTGTCCACCTTATCTCCAGGGGAAGAAGTCCGCGTGAAAGATGGTAAAGTGTGGAATAAGGCTATGATTATTAATAAGGCTGATGGGGATCGCTCGTACTGGGTGAAAGTGGACAACGGTGGTACTTATCGTAGGAATAGATCTCATATTCTAAAACCTAGCACTAGAACTAATGAGCCTAAACGCGTCTTATCAGGTAAATACGACTATATACTAGATAATAATAATACTGAACCACAGAATACCCCGCCGGTAGACGAGTCAGTCCAGCCGCAAGTACGGCTTATCATTCCAACTAGGCAGGAGGATCTCACAGCCACGGAAGCGGCTGCGTCCGCAACACCTAGCCCTAAAGTAACTCGTAGTGGCAGAGTGGTCAGACCTCCACAAAAGTTTATATTCCAATAGATAGATGTCATTAAGTACTTATATTCTCAGGCTACGTTATACACATTTTTGTATACCTACATGAAGATGTACATATATTTATGTCAAATAACTAAGGGTTATAAATCCCTTGCTCTATTACTCAAAGTGGATTATTATGTGTTTCTAACCCACTTACATTGTGTTTTAGTATTAAGTGTTGGCTACCTTGTTTGAGCTCAAATACTTGTCTGAGTTTTCTCAACTCTCAATTTATTTACCGACCTACTTAGTTATGTTCTTAATTTTACTCATTGAGAGAGGAGAAATAAATTAGTATAATATATTTGTATATACCTAATACAAATATATTTGTATTGGGTATACGAAAACTGTTTGTTTACTTTAATTAATTTAGAGAGGAGGGAGATGTTGTAGGTAGATCTAAGTATTATATTACTATGTGGGTAGAACTAGATGTAATAAAACCAGTTGTCTTTATACCAGCACTCAAGGAGGTTTCATTTAGCTGTTTACCTAACACTACAAGACCGTCCGTTGGATCAGCTTTGAACGATGTACACCTGCGGAACTACCATGACAAGTTATTGCGATGATGTTTACATTTTTACTCGACCATGGACCTTATTGCGCAGCGATACGATTCGCGGTCGCTTGCGTCGATAACAAAATCACGGCATACGGTAATACGGTACGGTACGGTACGGTAATACGGTAACCATCATGGCAATAAGATGTTATCATAGGCACCCTGTCATATAACTTGTCTTGGGAAAAGATATGGATGCGTTAAGACATAGAAGAGGATTTCCCGACAGAGACAATGTAACAAATTTAAAAAAAAATACAATACCATATAATTCATTTTCGAAACCTATTTCCCCCCAATAAAATACTTCAAAAGTGACAAATTGTACCAAACAGCCGCAAATTAAAAGGTCAGATTCCAAAACCGTCTCTTTAATTTCAACCAACCATTGTTAAGTTCAAATCACTGAGCTGGCTTAACGGAAGGGTTAGTTTACCGATCGGAAATTCTATTTACAGAGTCAGGCGGCGAGATAAATTAAATATTCAATATTTAAATCGGGACACCACAAACTGATAAATATTCAGTTACCTACCATCAATAGTGCAAAGCCTAAAAGTGCGAGGTTTTTCATTGGTTTTTCGGGGAAATTCAGATGGTAAGTAGGGATGAAAGAAATGAATTGCGTATACGAAAGTGTGTAAGTATGTAATCTTTGTTTCAACTCAACTTCGTGGCGGCTGAAGGAATTAATTTGGAAATTTTTGCTCTGCATTTAAAGTTTATTTAAGTAGGCATAACTGCCGGCAAAAATATCTGATCCTGTAAAAAGTTTTGGAACAAAAAGTTTGCACTTACTCATGGCATTTATAATGGAGTACACAGACAATCGTGACACACTTTACCAAAAAAAAAATGTTAATATCTAACTTATCTATCTATCTTCTATAATATAAAAATGAATCGCTAAATGTGTTGCTAAGCGCAAATCTCGAGAACAGCAGAACCGATTTCTTTTTTTTTAATATTCCTTGAAGTACGAGGATGGTTCTTACGCAGAGAAAAAATTTAAACATTGCCTGAAAAAAAAAAAACTAAGGAATCGACTGTTAGGCGGTACGAAGTTTGCATGGTCAGCTAGTAATTATTATAAATGCTAGTGTATGTGTGTGCGTTACTTCTTCAGGCTCATACGGGATTTTGATAAAATATGTCGTGAAGATATGTAAATCTAAAGTATACTTTGGATCAACACACACTTTTAAGCCTCGAGCAGCAGCTATTTTCACTATATCTTTCCTATTCAATTTTAAATAAAATCAAATTAGCATCTAACTTACTGAACCCACAACTTTAGACATCGTCTTCAGGATTGACATTCGTTCATACATCAACTATTCGTTCTGCCCGCTGATGAATATGGTAATTATAGTGAGCCATCTTCGGTGTTGACATGACGGAAATTGGGACTTGACACCATTTCCGGCTCCTTATAAGTTGTCGAGCTACTTCTTTGAATAATGAAACTTGTGGCCTAGTTACATGAAAAATTACAGGATTAGCTGCGGAGTATTTTAGGTGTTGTTGCTACATTACCCTATTTTGTTTTTTGTTTGGTTGTAGTAATGTGCAAAATACTCATAATAGTGTATGGCAGGTTACCAGATTAGTAGGTTATGCAGTTGAACGAATACATTGTGATTTTAAATAGTTAGTTACACTTAGGCTTATAGATATATGCAGTACTGTAACATATCGTCACACCTTTCCCCCGAGGGCGCTGGCAGGTTATCCAATGTCAATCAATCAGTCAGGTCAATAGGTATTATTTACTTGCAATTTTAGCATTAACACTGACGAAAGCAAGATTTCTTGATATTCGATTTAAAAATTCATCTACTTCCATGGCAAATTCAGAGCACTTAGAGCAAATCGGAGACATGCGAACGTGTGACGCTAACGTCGTCAAGCGCTAAGTACGAGACAAGCTCCATTTTAGTCGCTCGCTATATTTACCAAGAAAAGCAAACATCGCTCGCTTTATTTACCGCTCAAATAAATTGAATTTCCGTGTGATAGTCATTACGTTCTCTCTCGGGTGTGTTTTGTGTGGAAGAAAGGAAAAATATTTAGTTTTCGCTGGTTTTAATACGATCTTTGTGAGTACGCTTGGGATGGAATAAATGTTGGTGTTTACCGACTGTTCAAAAAGATGGGAGAGTAAGTTAACGAATGCATGCATTGTGTAATGTTTGTCTTTAATTTACTTCTCTACGCCCAAACAGCTTAACGAATCACAGTGAAATGAAATGAAGGTCTTATCGTTGATCTTGTGCTACCAATTGGGCTGCTTAAAGGTATAATTCAGAACTTAGCTGCACGCAGCAGTAGTGCTACAACAGTGCTGTCACAGCAGTGCTGCTTGCCGTGCTGATTCCTAGTAGGGCGGCAGTGTTGCACTGTTCGTGGTGATGCGCTGTGGTGTATTCATTCATTTGCTTTGAGATGACAAGATGTCGAGTGATGACCAACTTTTATTTTTACGTTTTGACGTACAATCATACTTAGGCAGCAGCAGTCGCGACACTACTGGTTTGTTGCGGCGGTGGGCCGACGCTGCCGCGCAGCTGCATTGCTGCGTAGCTTGGAATGTAATCTAATTTAAACTTATAGAGATATGGGGACCAGTAGTGCTGCAGCAGCACTGCCGCGACAGCATTGCTGCGTGCAGTGGAGTTCGGAATCATACCTTAATTGTTAACGATAACTTTAAATAATTCGGAACAATAATAAGTATAATTTAATGACCAGCGTATAATACGATTTAAACTTATGTAGGGTTATCAGGAAAGGGTGTACAAAGCCGAAAGTGGGTCATCACATAATTATGAACAACTTTTACTATAGGGCCAATCCTAAAATCGAGAGGAAGAAAAACAGCTGTTCCAAACATTTTGTTGGTGGTAATAATAATAATAATAAACAGTGGACACCGACCGGATGCTAGCGCCATTATTAACTTCTGGCGTGGTATCTGGTCGGTGCCCGTCGAGCACACAGTGGGTGAGTGGATGCGTATTGTCGAACGAGGGTGCGTGCCTATCGAATCCATGGAGTCTATTTTAATGGACCCCGAAGACGTTAGTTGTGCAATCCACACGGCTCAAAACTAGAAAATTCCTGGGCCGGACGGATTGCACAACTTCTGGTTAAAATAGATTCGAATCTTGCATGACTGTTGGGCAATACAATTCCGGGAAGCCCTCGAGCTCGGTTCATTTTGAATTACGTATGGAAGGGCAAGGAGCTGCATGGGAGGTTCTTTTAGCCCTTAACAGGGCCAAAAGTAGACTTCCTAGCGTCGTTCAACTACGCTTCGGTGACTTATTTGGGGAAACCGAGGGTTTTGCCTGTGCGATTGCAGATGAAGTTATCAAGATGAACTACTATCGGAAATATATCCTGAAGGACGATTCGGTCAACATTTGCCAGGCATGGCACCGTCCCGGAGAGTCACTCAGGCAAATCATTTCCAGTTGTTCGCATCTTGCTACCGACGAGTACTTGCACAACCAAGTAGCCAAGATCATCCACCAGCAACTTGCCCATCAACACGATCTTGTCGAATCTAAAGTGCTGTACTAAAAGCACGCACCAGCGCCAGCTCTCGAGAATGGCCGGGTTTTGTTCTACTGGGACCTATCATCAAGGGCAGATCATTGTCCCAATAGTTGTCACGGTGAACGGTCTCAAAGAGTAGAACCTCGACCAACACCTCAAGAGGCTCTCGTTAGACGTTTGTGTCAAGGGTCGGATACAAAAGGCAGTGATCCTAGACACATGCCGCATTGTCACCTGGTTTTTTTTTGTATTGGTTCCTCACTCTGCAGCCCTAACCACCGGTAGCTTGGGCCTCGCCCTGCTGCCGGCGGCACCCTTGTTCTTGAGTTTTTATGAAATTGTTTTTATTTTCATTTATTCTAAAAATCTAAGATATTAAGAAGAAAAATAAATGTCTTGGAATAATAATATTAAGATTCTTCATTTCAGGCCAGAATAACCCTGTGATGATTACAATTTTAATAAAAATAAAATAAATTTTGATGATCAACCAACTTTATAAATGGAACAGCTGTTTTTTTGTTTCGTAATTTTGGGTTGACTTCATAGTAAAAGTTGTTCTTAAATGATGAGTTCAATGACCTTACTTTGGCTTAGTACACCTCATCGTGATATCCCTGTATATCTAAGCAGAAAAAAATATTGTATGGTCAACAAAACATCGCCGACCCTCCGTTATCAGCGACCGCATCGCAAGTAATGCCATTATTAGATACCATTATTGGATACGCTATAGTCTTAAAAGCTATACCTATAACAACTCTTGGAAATAAATCAATCGATAGTGATACACAGACCATGCGACGGGTGTCACGCGTTTCATGTCGAGTTGGCTAAAAAGTGATAGCAAAATAAGACGAAATAACTTTTGAGTGAAACGTTTTTAATTTTATAAAGTTGTGTTGGCACGGGAAACAAATGTGTGCGCTAAGTTTCTTAAGAATCAGTTATACTGAATTGGCGAAAAATCTGACCCAATATTTGAAACAAACAAATATACGAGTGAAGGTAAATGAAACCTTTTAAAAGCTTGAGACAACTAATTCATTTATTTGGTTAAATCTGTGGATAAATTGGTCTTTCTCAAACATACTTATGTGATGATTTTATGGAACGGGAATCACTCACGTACGATTTAGATTACTAATAAAATCATAATGTGTGAAAACCACGTCAGTTTCCATAACATAATTATGTATATTACATGTTTATGCTCGAAGTATAGAGAACACCATTGGCTCGTGCATTCCTATCAATGTTGCGATGATTGATAAAATATGTGATAACAATTCCTTAAGTGTTTAATATTAGCATCAATGTTTGAAGTTGTAGGCTTAGCACGCCTTACAATTTTTAATTGTCACAATTCCTAATAGTCGCAAATCTGTGAACGATATACCAAAATACTAAACTCCGCGCACTGCGAAAACAAATCATCTGCGATTTCAAATAGCAGTTGCGAAATCACACGTAAATACATTTCGTACCATTTTTAGCTATGAAAAATCACATGAGTGATTGATTTTTTATAGTTTCTCAGTCGATAGTCTTTGTAGTGCACGTAGGAATAATTGCAAGTAATTTTATTTAGCAGTTTTAAAAATCGCAGTGATTAAAATAGTAGTGCGCGCTAAGCCTTAATCAAGCTAAATCATTATTCCCAGAAATTTACTTGTATCTATGAAGTCTGATACCCGCTCCGATAGGAAAATGTCATCATAACCTTCCTATACTATTATCTAAACTTATGTGTGATCCGTACAATATGCATGCGCCTACGTTTCCTCAATTCGTCTCGACCACTCGTCATAAAAATATCTGAATGCCTTCCTTTTTCATCTGCGTTGTCTTTCACGCAAATCATACATTATGTATAATTTCTTAAATCGTCTTCAATCGCTGTTTCTTCAGTGTCTGTTTTCCAATAGAGACAAAAAAGTTATTATAATTTATGTTATGTGTTATTATATATACATATAGAATCGACACTGACATATTCAAAATTTTTTTTTGCATGACTTGTTATAACAAGTCACGCAAAAAAATACACGGTTTCATTAAAGAAATTTTTGATCGCAGCCCTGTTTAACTAAATTTGCAATCTACCATTATAAAATGCAATAAATAATTTTACTTTATACTCGTAATTCATTTACTTTTCGATCTTTCTAATCAATCTTGGCGCAATATCCCGAATCGATTATTGAACATTCTACGGAACCCCATCAGGCCAAATTAGGGTTGCGCCGCCTAACAAAGCGCGAACAATTTGTGCAGGAAATTCAACGGCAACATAACATCCGCCCGCCCAACCTTGTTCCGCTCACGATTCTTTTAGGCTTTGATTTTTATTCAGTACTTTAGAGCCCATTGTCTCGTGCTATTGTTAAATGGAAAGTTTACGTGAAATGTTAAGGTGAGGCGTGAGAGGGTTGTGAGTAGGTTTGTTTGAGAAATCTATTTCTTATTTTTTTCCTTTTTTATGTAGGTTTAGAGGTCTAGATAAAATGGGGTTGGTTTATAAAAAAAATAATCAGGAAGAAATCAAGAATGCTCATATTCGCACATTGCCTTTATCTTCTTCAGCTGCGCAGTTGGAGCAAGAGAGGGGTGAGAGGCCTGAGTGTTGCTCTTCTTCTGCGTCTAACGGTTTAACAACTGAATAGATTATTTTGTTCACAATTGTGGGTAAAATGCATGGATCAATAATTGTTTAAATTATATAGGTATGTTAAAATTATAGATGCCCTTGAAGTAAATTACTTGTACATAGTAGGAATAGAATAAAAAAGTCAGTAAACAGATAGTTCAAAATTATTGTGGCTTATCCAAGTGAAAAAATAATCAAAATTTTATTTTAAAAAATGTAGGTTATTACTTAAATTATGATTTTAAAAATTTGCACCAAAACGTTCTTCTGAAAATTTAACGTTAACCTTTTCACGTAGCTGTCCATCGTTTCACTGTCATTTGGTTAATCTGTCTTTCCTCTTCACTCTTCCTTCTTCCCCCTGCTTGCTGATACAAAACGTTGCAATTGACTCATTGACCGTTAGTTACAGAGTGGTTCTGGAGGTCGCTGGTAACTCTGACGCAGTCATACTGAGCGGCTTGGAGGCTGACACTCAGTACCAGGTTACTGTCGCCGCACTTTGGGGCGGCCACAAGTACAGAAGCAGGCCAATTGTCTTCCGCACACTGGGTGAGTTGATTATAGCTGTTTTTATTTACTGCAGGTACTGATTTTTATTAGTGGAACAAAAACAGACAGTTTTACTAGTCGGTTTACTAGTGTGAGGAGTTTTCACGGAAAAGTAGAGTCATCGTGAGAGTCCAACTAACTTTGCATAAAGCGTTAGTTGTTTTTAAATTATCGACCGAACGAGTGATAGCGAGCGAAGCGTCTCTGCTTCAGTTTCGACAAAAATGCTTTCGTATGTCCGATTTCTGTTCGGATCTCCGTCCGGATCTCTGTCCGGATATCTGTCCAGCGGTGCTATTCACAATCATTTGGAAACGTTTCCGATCGGATTCCAGAAATTTCAAACTCAAATTGTTCGAGTCTCAGTCTACTTTTATACATTTTAGAATAGGTAATCAAGTATAAATCCGGTCGGAAGAATCAATCACGTTTAAAAACTTATGAATATGGACTGAGATTCGAATAATTTAGGTTTAAGTTTTTTGAAATCCGAACGGAATGGTTGTGATTAACCCTGCAGATCTCTGTACGGATCTGTAACTGAGATCTGGACTTCAGAGGTCTGTCTTCTACTGCAAGTCGCATTTCTTAACCGATTCTTTTGAAATTTTGTGAGTTTTTGTCGAGGCAGTTTTTGGAAATTTTTCGAATGGCGGAGATAAATGATGATAAATTTTGAAAAATTTCTAAAATCTGAAACAGCAAAAAAAAAATGGATTACCATCGAACCTACTCACAAAATTTTACGAGAATCAGTTTAGGAATACGGCTTGTAGAGAAAGGCAAACGTCAGCCGTAAGGTCTACAAACAATATCTACTACATTTTAGTTACAAATCGTTGATAAATCAATCCATTTCGCACAAAGGTCCTGTCCATCCAAAGGTTACCTGGAAGAAATCGCTTTAGGCGATAAAGTCGCCCTTGTACTGCCGAAAAATGTATTTTAGTTTTTAAGATTTTCATGTAGTTTTTGGTGTGCAATAAAGATATATTGTATTGTATTGTAACATTGTCATACCTTATCAGGGCCATTTAGAGATACCTACTTTTATTTGCCTAGTTTAGGTCCGGTATTACACGAAATTAACGAAAACAAGTATTTTGTTTGCGCCTAGTTTGATAAGAAGAATTGTGATTATCAGGTCCAAAAAAATACACCTGGCAGAAAAAATAACCAAAATCAGTTTAACCGAAGTAGAATTTTGAAAATGATTCTTATTTTGGAAAAAAAGATCACAATAAATATCTCCTTAAAAAACAATTTGTACGTAGTTCTCTAAATTTTTAGCGATTACACCCCAATTTTCTTGAATTATTAAATAGCCAGATTAGTTCTCCAAAGTTTAACCGAGCAACTTATTTTTATTAAGGTTCTTATTACGATTAATACCAATAAAATCGGCAAATTTAATTCTAAGCGCCGATCTCACGTTACCACAAAATATGACATACGATTTTCAATTCTAAACGAAGTAGCTTAAGCAAACGTATTTGTGGGTAATCGTATGACCCGAGCCTTAAGACCCGTTTGTAATACCTAACTTTTAACACAAAGATTGCAATAAATGTATTGAGCATTAATAAGGTTTCGTTTGACTACCATATTGCTTTATCTCAAGCAACCTACAACGGACCATGCTTGTGTGCGTGTGTATGGGTGTGTGTCTGTGGCATCGTAGCTCCCAAGCGGATAAACCGATTTTGATGTTGTTTAAAAGGTGAATTAGTCGGGAGTGTTATTAGCTATGTTTAATAAAAATCGGTATCGAAAATATTCTTAACAAAACAAGAACGTTCAGACAGTACTATGACGATTAAAGGATGACAAGCAGCTCATCAAATAGAGGTCTATCCCTTTTAAAAGTAAGTTCTTAAATTCTGCAAATACCCTTCAAGCTTAATTTGTTTTCAAATTTTCAATCGTACAACTCTCAAACTTCCAAGCGCAAAGTGACGTGTTTAATTAAACCTAAATTACTCGTAGCTTCCGCGAGTTCTTCAAACGTTTGTCGCCTGAAGGAGGTCTTATTTGCCTATTAAAATCCTTTGATGAATTTGAAATATGCGTCACATACTCCCTTCATTTGCTGTCATTTCACTTGCCTAACCTACACACAATCTCTAAACTTAGAGTTCCGCGACGCTCTGAAATTTCCATTCAAACGCGCTTCTCAAATTTCTTAAAAACCAATTGCCACATTAATGATGAAATTTAGCATGTACAATTAATTAACAATATCTCCGCCCCTATGTTCTTGGTTTTTTTAAGTGCTCAAGCGAAAATAGAGCTATGAAAAATATCCGCATTTGTAAGGGGTGACTTTTGACTGATTTATTCAATAGACAAAGCAAATTAAAAATCCCTTTACATAGGGAGGTTATCTACATCATTAGCTTTTAAATGAATCCAAAATACAAGGGACATTCTTAGTTATTTAAGAATGATTACAGAAGTGCAAAAGTCATTAAAAAAAAAAAATTGCACTTTGTCACTCTGTAGGTAACTCTTTAAAGGCTCGTCAGTATCTTTACTTGCTCTCTTCGCTCGTCATCTTTTTCTAGACGAAATGACTATGGAAAATTTTACGCCAATGCGAAGTTAGTCTCAAGTGGTCGCCGGACTCTTAAGTTGTATGGTAAGGCACGGTAGCTGTATCGCTCGCTCGCGACACTATTATTTCAGATATTAAAATATAGAATGTGTTTTTGATAAATTTGCCTGCATCAATGCATTGAAAACAGTATTACGAAGTATTCAGAATAATTTATGTTCTAAACCTTGTTCACATTTAATAGAAAAACAACATCCTTAGTATAATCCTACTAATTTTATAAACGCTAAAGTTTGCAAGAATGGGTGGATGGATGGATGTTTGTTACTCTTTCACGGCTAAACGGCTGAACAGATCTGGAAGAAATTGGGCACAGAGATAGATTATGGTCTAAAAAAGCACATAGGACTATTTTTAACCGCGGGTGATACGGCGGGGCGCACCTAGTATTAACTATTACTTTAGTAGCAGTAGTAAGTCATAAACTAGTAAAAAGGAACAGGATCAAAACTAATCTTGAAAAAAAAACCATTGTTAACTGCAGAGATTTTTCCCAAACCGCTCTGGTTCATGTAAGTCTTCAAGTCAAAGAACTTTTTGGCTTTTCTCGTTGGACATTTTTTTTTTTTTTTTTTATGTGTAATAGGTCGGCGTTTGACCACCAACTCGCCTGATGTTAAGCGACGCTGTGGTCTAAGATGGAGCACGACGACCTATAAGGTACTTATTCACTCTAGCCTTGAAGTTTTGCAGAGTGAAGAAGTACAAAGACGGCAGTTGAGTGATGTCATTTCGCGTGTCAAGTGTTAATATGGCAGAACGAACATGCGAGGGACACCATTAGCATTAGGGATGAGGTCGGACAAAGCTCAGGCACCGTGATTCATAGCCAGCTGCTTTTACAGTGTTCATCGTAAACAAGACAATATTATGCCATGATTGCTCGTGGTACTTCTGTTTGAGTCCTACTTGTATGAGTAAGGTTTTCCGCACTTGAGGTTCTGTTGGTAAAGTAGTCAGCACTTAGCAATAAGAAAGTACAAAGTATATTATGTAGCTAAAAATTAAAAAAATATTTGAAATAAATGTTTGGGACATTTTTGCACGCGTTCAAACTAAGCAAAGCTTGTACTATGGCTGCCAGAGACTGCACATTGTTACATACATAAATATATTTTTAAATAAATACTTAAAAAATCAATTAACACGCAGACATCAAACGCGAAATTCTTCATCACATGAATCTTTGCCTTAGGTGGGAATCGAACCAACGCCTTCAAGCTCAGAAGGCAGGTTCACTACCTACTAAGCCACCGAAGTAGTCGTATAGTTGTAAATGTACTTAGTTAATTCTATGCCAAGCGATGATAGTCTAGTTGGAGAAGGCCTGCCTCTCGAGCCAGACGGAGCGGGTTCGAACCCAGCCGCATTGCATCAATTTGTTTATTGTGGGAACATACATATGTGCGTATTGTGTGTCATCTGCTACATGACTGGAGCCCGGTGTATGGCGACAGGCTCGCCTCCTGACACACTTAGACTGAATATCGTCCGGCGAACTGTGGGTGTTGATTACACCTCTGCTAGCCTCTTCGGGGGAAAGGCGTGACGATAAGTAATTAAATGTAAAGGAATAAAATTTAAAAAAAATTAAAAAGTTTAAATCTAGGTATAACATTTTAAACTATAAAGACACGAACAACTTTAGGCAGGTTGTTTAACAAATGTAAAAAGAAATAGTCCCACAGTGTTTTCGGAAATAGCTCAATTCGTTTCGCTTCATTAATCAAGAGTGCCGACGTAGTTTTCCGGCGTTTCGCCTACGGAAATGAAAACAATACATCATGATTATTTAATTCTACAGTTTGAACGTAAGTGACAGTTGAAACGAATCAAACGCAATTATGTGGTTTTTTTGGTTTGAGATCGGGTTGGTTTGTTCCTACCTAATTGAATAACGAATACATAATAATTTATTTTTACACGACATCCAGTGTGAATCGTGATATAATAGTAACATGAAATTAATTTACACTAATATCATAATGAGGAAAGATTTGTATTTTTGTATGTTTATAACATACAAAAATATGAATAAACCCAAAAACGACTAATCCTATTTCAAAAATTCTTTCACCTTTAGAAAGCTACATTATCTCTGAGTGAAATAGGCTATGAAACGCGAGCGAAGCCGCGGGCAAAAAGCTAGTTTATAATAATCCTAACACTAAGCCCAAATCCTTACTAATATTATAAAACAAAAAAAGTGAGTTTATTTGTTTTTTCGTATTTTTTGTTTCTTTCCGTTTTACTATTCTACTCAGCTGATCACCATACAATATTGCATACTCATCGTCTGGGGTATAGAGAGGACATAAGGTAACGTTCATCCCAAAAAAGTTATCAGTTCTTGTAGGACCACGGCAGAAACCGCAGGGTGCAGTTTGCGTAAAATAAATTGGAAACAAGTAACATTATTGAAAGATAAATAAAAACTCCGCTGCAAAATATTGTACCCTATGTTATTTCCACCATCAAGACGATTCAAATGACACTTCATATGTCGAAATCCATCAAGCTGTTCAGGTGCCGTGCTAAAGAAACCTCAAACATACTTTCTGTTGTTGAACCAATGTTCTTGAACCAATTTCTAGTCTATTTCCGCTCTAATGTCAAAAAATATTAATTTGTGAAATGTAATTCTTCGAGCACTTTTTCGACACGTGTTTCGCCACTCCACGAGGCATCCTCAGTACGTGTTGACTCTCCGAGCGCGTGGCCGTGGTTCTCGGCCTTCTTCTTCATTCTTTGACGTTAGAGCGGAAATACACTAGAAATTGGTTCAAGAAACAGTTTGAAGATGAACTTCCGCAAAGTAACGCCTGATTCAATCAACTACAATACTTTTTTTATGCCATGGGTGGCAAACAAGCAAAGAAATAGGTTGCAGGTTGTTGCCTGATGGTAAGCGATCACCGTTGCCTTACTTACTTGCTAATTTAAATTCTGACCAAACTATATACATAAAGCAGTCTACTTTTTGAAAATACCTCGTCCTACCCACAATTTATAATGATATAATCACATCAATGGCCGCCCTATATGCACTTGTTGCGTGCGGGAAAGTTCACACCGTGCCCCAAATACCGCTGCCAAACTACGCCAGCAAATTGGTTAATTAAATCAACATAAAGAGAAGCTTAATTCTGTGTAGGCAGTGCCGGATTTGCCACGTATGGGCAAATCCGACACTGCCATGTAGCAGATGGTAGCAGATGGTATGGGCCCCGCAGTTTGACAAAAAACAAAAACTTTAAAAAGAAAGGCCTAACAACCAATAGCTATTCTAAAAATTAATTCTGTGTAGGCAGTGCTGGATTAGCCACGTCGCAAATGGTACGGGCCCCGTAGTTTGACAAAAAACAAAAACTATTGAAAAAGCCTTACAACCAATAGCTATTCTAAAAATTTACATTCGTCACCAAATTTCTCTAAGTGGGAAAAAAACGCTAACCTTTACTTGGCAACACTACGAAAACTACAATATTATGCTTTCAGGAGAAATTGGGCGTTTTGGAGGGAAACTAACAACTCAAGGGGCCCCCTTTTCACATTTACTACGGGCCCCGCGCTTGCCTAATCTGGCACTGGGTCTAGGAGGATACATTATTATGACAGCAGAAAGGCCTTCATTTAAATAGTGCGCGACCTAAATACATCCATTTGAGAGTTTGTATATCTATAGTGCGAATAGTTGTAAGTCTGTCTCAGTTCGTAACAAGAATTTTGTTATGAGCAGCAGTCCTAACGATGAATGTCCTAACATAATTGTGAGTCCCAGAAACGCAAGATTTTTCAATGAAATAAGTGCTCTCCATACTACTCAACCCATGAAATAAATCTACAAGAATTATGTTATGCTCAGCAGAGAATTTTAGGTAATGTAACTATACTAACTAAACTTCATGTGTTGGGTAGTATGGAGAGACTAATTTCATCAAAAAATTTTACGTTTGTGGGATCGAAGTGTTTAGTAAGTATTAGTTTAGGATTCAGTATGCTGTACCTTTGAAAGTCGGATTTATCTTGACTTAATGCAACATTTCTTTTTTTTAATCTAGGGAAAATAGAAGTTACAATGTTTTCTCAGCTTTGGGCGGATAAAAGTGTGGTTAAGAGAAATTTATATTTATCTGGATTTCCAATCTCTACAGCTGTTATGACCTAGGACTGGGAATCGTAAATATTTCTATCATAGAACTAAAGATACTGTATAGCTAATATACAATACTAGCTGTTAAACGCGACTTCGTTCACTTTTATTTAAAAATTAGTATCGAAAAACCTTCATCGTAAAATACTGTACTTAGTTATCAAATTTTATCAAGATCCGTTCAGCCGTTTATCCGTGAAAAGCCTGCAAACAGACCGACAGAGTAAATATTGATTTTATATTATTACAAATAGTATGGATATGGATTCTTAGTTTACTAGTATTTGAGGAAACTTAATGTAGATAAAAAAGTGGTCAGCACGAATAAGTACTTAATTATAGTATTTTTTATTCGAAAAAGTATGAGAAAGAAACACCCGGACGGACCTCGTGTCGTATTTTATTTTAACCGCTGAATCGAAACTTCACCATACATTTTAGCGAAATGAGAGTATAATGAGATTCCTAGTAAACTCATTACCATCCCATTTCATGCATGAAATTTAGACCAAAACGTTGACCTCGCAGTTCAAAGTTTGAACCATCGTTCATGTCGGTTAGCTAATTTGCGGTTAGCTTGCGTAAAGTTAAAATATAAGTCTTATTTTTGGAGGTAAAATACATGCTCGTTATTTTT
Source organism: Peribatodes rhomboidaria (assembly GCA_911728515.1). Classification (NCBI taxonomy): domain Eukaryota; kingdom Metazoa; phylum Arthropoda; class Insecta; order Lepidoptera; family Geometridae; genus Peribatodes; species Peribatodes rhomboidaria. The sequence continues at coordinate 10,229,398 of OU452182.1, forward strand.
ACTTTGGCTCTGTTAGTTGAATTTTACTTTTGTGTAAAACATCTTAACTACATCATAATATTGTTTGCTCAACGTAGCAGTATCTAATTTGCCAAAGGGCTAATTCACATTGTCTAGCAATGGACGGTTTTCCACGGCACGGCTCGGCATTGGTCACGGCGACGGCACCGGTGGGAGTCAAGCTGTGCTATTCACAATCATTCGGAAATGTTTCCGATCGGATCCAACAAATTTCTAACTCAAATTGTTAAAATTGTCCGGGTAGTGCTAACCGGGTAGCAAACTCTGCTGGGAGGCTTCGGCCGTGGCTAGTTAACACCCACCGAACCAAGCCATGCCGTGAAATGACCTAGTCATGTTTCGGGATGTAGTCCGGTGCAACCGTTCCGAAGACGGGTCTGAGCAGTGGTGCAGTTGTAGCGCCTCACTCAACTACCGTCTTTGTAGTTCTTCACTCTAAAACTTCAAGGCTAGAGTGAATAAGTACCTTATAGGTCGTCGTGCTCCATCTTAGACCACAACGTCGCTTAACATCAGGCGAGTTGGTGGTCAAACGCCGACCTATTATCCATAAAAAAAGAATCTCAGCTTACTATTATAAATGCTTAACCCCCGACGCAAAAACTACGGGGTGTTATAAGTTTCACGTGTCTGTCTGTGGCATCGTAGCTCCCGATCGGATGAACCGATTTTGTGTTTTTTTTTTTGTTTGAAAGGTGAATTAGTCGAGAGTGTTCTTAGCTATGTTTGATGAAAATCGGTGTTGATAAAAGTCGGTGTCGCGGTTTTCTTTATTTGTAATTAAGAATGGAAAAAGGAATCGAGTTTATGTCCGATCAGAAGAATGAATCACGTTAATGAACCACTAAAACACGGATGGACTGAGATTCGAAAAATTTCTGTTTGAGTTTGGAATACGAACGGAAACGTTTCCGAATGATTGTAAAAAGCACCGAAGGACGCCGTGCCGTCAACGTCATGGACGTGGAAAAAACATGCCATATTAAGTTTCAATACATTTTTGCTTCTCCGGCTGCCGTGCCGTGCCGCCGAGTTTAAAAAACAACCAATAGCTAACAGGGTAGTTCAATTTAATTGCAAAATATCTTTATTAAGTCTTAGGCATAATATAGCATGAACATACCTAATTAGTATAGGTGAAGTCCTAGCTTAACAAACATTCACGATTTTTGTTTTGTGACAAATTCAAGCATGAGCGGGAGTATTTCATGGGAGTAAGAAAGAGTAGGTACATAAGTGAATTAGGATGCAAGGCAGTTGTCAATTATTTATTACGCATGCTTTAGCAGGAGTATGATGTATCAAAGAAATGATGAAATTTGTAACAGGATGATTGTTTTAGTGACAAAACCCTCTTTGTACTATTTCGGATTTGGCGAAATCACTAAAAACTTTTTAAAAATTACACGAACTTGTAATTAAAACTAATTTATCTTAATATTTATGGAACGAAGATTTTGATAATATTGATTTCAAAAATACCTAGAGGGAGCGGGTCAAACCCAGCCGACGGCAGGCACCAATTTGTTCATTGTGTGAACATATGTGCGTATTGTATGTCATCTGCTACAAGACTGGAGCCCGGTGTACCTATGGCGACAGGCTCGCCCCTGTCACATTTTGGGTCTCAATATCGTCCGGCGAAGTGTGGGTGTTGTATTACACCCCTGCCAGCCCCCTAGGGGAAAGGCGTGACGATATAAAAACCTATCTCAGATTAGGTAAACAATAGCAAGGTACGTCGTCGCCACGGGTTGCTGCGTGTATCTACTGTTAGCCTCCACCGTCACAGTGTGAATTAGCCCTAAGACATTTTCATAAAGTGATTAGACTTGCTAAAAGCTTTCCGAGTCGGATTTCATTTTCTCAAAACTGGGAAACAAGCCCAATGAACTTTCATACCTGCTTCGTTTCAAGTTCGACAACTTCTTGACAATTATAATATTTATTTTTTTAGATTTATTTTAAATTTAGGACAGTGAGCACAGTACTGACTATGGTTGTTCTGTAGGATACATACACAGTACTCATATCAAAATACAAAACCGGCCAAGTGCGAGTCGGACTCGGGCACGAAGGGTTCCTTACCATTATCTGTAAAAACGGCGAAAAAATCATGTCTGTTGTATGAAAGCCTCCTAAAATATTTATGTAATTCTATTTTGTAGTATATTTTGTTATAGCGGCAACAGAAGTACATTATCTCTGAAAATTTCAATTGTCTAACTATCACGGTTCATGAGACACAGCCTGGTGACAGACGGACAGACAGGTTGTCGTTTTACCCTTTGGGTACGGAACTAACAAAGCAATTTATTTGTATGTTAGCCAATGACATTAAGTATAAAAATTAAATAGGTTTGTAACATGTATCCTAACGGAAAAACTGGCATGTACTAAAAACAGAATAAAATAAATATACAAGGGGGCTCCCATACAGCAAACGTGATTTTTCTGCCGTTTTATAGATAATAGTACGGAAACCTTCGTGCGCAACTCCGACTTGCACTTGGCCGGTTTATTTTTCTTCAGGCGCTGCACAAAAGCACTAATCGCAAAAACACAAAATGGTGATAAGACATTCGCTTTTGGACTTTTTATAGACCAAGTGCGATAAGTAGGAATATCAAATGGAAATACTGGGTGGGTAAAGATACGAGTAAAACATTACGTTTATTACGTGAAAAATACATTTCATCAATTCAATTCATACATACCTGAAGAAAAAACAAAGCAATGAAATATTTTTATGTTAGCCATGAGTATTGAATATAAAAAAAAAACATATTTTTTGCACTATAGAAAAAAGAGAGAAAAGAAATATAGACCTATTCCAGTATTTTGTTAAATTGTAGGCAGTATTTGACTGCCTCGGTGGCTCAGTTGGTAGTGAACCTGCCTTCTGAGCTTGGGGGCGTGGGTTCGATTCCCACCTAGGGCAAACATTTATGTGATGAACATTAGTGTTTGTTCTATGTCTGGGTGTAAATATCTATTTATGTATGTATTTAAAAATATCTAAGTATGTATATCAGTCTCTGGCACCCATAGTACAAGCTTTGCTTAGTTTGGGGTCAGGAGACCGTGTGTGGAAGTGTCCCGAATTTATTATTATTATTATTATTATTATTATTATTATTATTATTATTATTATTATTATTATTATTGCTAACAAAAAACTAGGATAGGTCTCTTTAGTGTCAGGCCTAGGTCACAAATGACCATTCTACTTTGATAAACATTGTCCCTGCATACTAAATAAGGTGATAAGTACGACCGCCCTTTTCACTGCTAAATAGTTTTTCTCTTTATGTTTTTTTATCTTGCAATATTTATTGTGCAATAAAGAAATACTGTATTCTAAATACATCCGAAAAACATTACTCTCGTTTTAGGCTATAAGCTAAATAGTGCATATAATTATTCTCGTAATTACAGTTTCACATTGTCTTGAGAGGATCGTTCCTTTGTACAACATTCCTCGAACTCCGAACATCGTTACCCATTAACCTTTACGAACCGTTTTACACACTTCCGCCGAGATCTCAAAGTTATTGTAATGCATTTCCACACTCGCGCGTATCACGGCGAGAATCACCGCGAGGATCGCGGTGCGAATCCCGGCAAAACTACTACAATTCGTTATATTTCCAGAGGTTCGCGCCTGATTCACATTACAGTTCGACAGAAGACTTTGTCGTGAGACAAAATACTGACGTAATACGGGAACGAGGTGCGGATGCAACGCAAAGCCGTGAAAAATATGAGGGTCAGTTCTTCATTCATGGATCGTGGGTGGTTAGCAGCTGCGTGTGTGATTCGCGCGCGTGTGGTGAGACTATTACACCTTGCGGATTGGCTCCTCGCCAGCCGGTTCATTTACCCGCGCACTCAGCTTCCGGATGCATGCGCGGGCGCATAAACGGTGTAAGCTTATTCTGTCATCATCATCACAATTTGAGAATGTGCTCTTTTCTCTCTTTTCGAGATTCGGTGACCGTCAAGCGTGGACATTAAATAGGTAGAAGTTAGAAGTAAAAGAAGTTTCTGCGAGTGTTTCTTTTTAACAGACCTCCAAACAGGAAGAAGTTGTGTGTTCGTAGATTGAGTAGATAGGTAGGTTTACATTATTTTTACCGATTTCCAAAAAGGAGGAGGTTCTCAATCCGACTGTTTTTAATTATTTTTTGTATCCATTTATTTTACGTGATTACTCCGCTAAATGATTTTTATGATTTTTTTTGTTTGCTAGATCATACTCTAGTCATCGTTTCATCAAAATATAATCGAAATCCGTCAAGCAGTTTTTAAAATATCAATAAAAGTCTAAAAATTGTTTACTAAAAGTTGTTGTTTGTTGTCTAAAAAATAATTATTTTAAATCTTTGCTTTCTAAATGATTATGTATCTAGAAATAATTTCTCTCTTAATTATTTACACCTCATTCAGCTTACACGAGAGAGCAATGTTTAGCAGGTTTTTAGTAACGCTTTCTTGTCTATCTGTTCGCAAAATTATGTTATTAATTTTAAACTAACTCCTGATGAGCTAGAGATTTGAAATTTTAACTAGGTATTGCTCAAAACTGGAGGTGTAGATGACTTTGCAATAAAACATTTTATTTATTTAGTAAACAATCATAATGATATTCTCTATTCCGTACCTATATTGCTTACATATAAAATAGCACCAGTAAAGGCTATTTCCGATTAAACTGTTATGTTTTATCAGATACTAAGTAGGTATTTTATTGCATCACGATATACTTTCACATGTATAGTCTGAAATATAGCTGAAATTTAATCTTACGTACGTGCTACTGGTACCAGTGTGACTTTATACACCATTTGTAAATTTGAACAGCTATATTAGCGGCATACCGAAAAAAAAAATATTGGTTATATACATTAATTAAATTTTTTATAATAAATAAATTAATTTTAGAAAATTCTATAATTTATAAATTGTTAAAAAATTATTTTATAAAAATAATACAAATTATCATCAATTCGGCTTAACCACCAAATTGAGTGTAGAAAAACCCGTCTTTTGGTGGTTAGTCTTTCCTAATCGTCTTAATACTAAAATGTGGGAATTATTTATTTAAAAAAATTATTTGATTATTTATTTGAGTTAAATAATTAAAAAAATATTATTAAATGATGTATTTATTTTTTATACATTTTGTTACTTATAAGTTATTGGATTTTCGAAATTTAAGCTTTAAAAAAATTTATATTTTTTTAGTAACTTCACTGAGGAACTGATATGGAAATAACAGTACTGTGTAGATTCTATGTAAATTCTATTGTACTTAGGTGAAAAAAATCTAAATTTACTTTAAAATGGTTGCTATCTTTTTCTCACATACTCACATACCTATTTAACTGAAAAGAGACGCAGATACGTTGATAGATTAGCCCTGTCAAATTAGTTGAGTTTAGGAAGTGGCGCAACAGAAACAACATCAGTGTTGCTATACCAGTAGTACTATTCTAAATCCCCTTCCCACAATGGCCAATAAACCTTCGCTTTGTAACTAAATTGGTTCTCTGACGCCTTTCCTCGTCTCGAAACTCTAGAATACGGACGCCCAACACAAAGTACTTGTCGAGAGCTCTGACCGATTTCTAAAATTGGTTTCGGGATTTAGTTTACTGGGGTACGTGTTACGTTTATTGTGTGATAGTTAAATATGTTCTACTTTTTTTTACGGATAGACGTCGAATTTTTACGTCATCCGATGGGACGTCCCTATTAAAGTAACAAAGTAAAAGTCTAACAAGCATCATTAAAAGCAAGTAACATTTTTAAAGAAAATAAAAAAAAAATCCGGCTGCAAAATGTTGTATCCTATGTCACTTCCATTAACAAGACGATTCAAATGACACCTCACATGTCGAAATCCATCAAGCTGTTTAGGCTGTTGGGCGCGCCAAAGAAACCTCATACATACCTACATAGTACATACGAGTACATACTTACACACACTCGAAAAACATAAGATAAACGATTTTTTAATCGACCAAGCCAGCGTTAGCGAGTGAAGCGTCCAATAGACGTTTCGCTCCAATATTCGCTTTGAAGTTAATTCAAAAGAGCGCATAATTATTTAAAAAAAAAAAACATGCTACGCGGTTTTGAAAAAAATCCAAAAACTGACTCGGCAACAGCAACCTGCTCAAAAAATTTCACGAGAATTCGTTGAGGAATGCGAACTGTAGGCGAGGACAAACGCCGATCGCGAGTACTCCTACTCATGCTTCAACTAGTCTTATAAAGTTTAGTTAACGGGAACTAAACGTATATTATGTATAGTTCTATATATTATATCCCACCATGTACCACCATCTTAGTGACCACGACAACTCTGCTAAGAGTGCTCGATTAAGAAGAAGAAGAATATGTTGTATGTATTTAAGTGTGGATTTAAAAATATCTAAGTATGTATATCAGTCTCTGGCAGCCATAGTACAAGCTTTGCTTAGTTTGGGGTCAGGCAACCGTGTGTGGAAGTGTCTAGAATTTATTATTAATATTTTAAGAATCGGTTCAATGGAAGTAGTCATTAATCTGTCCCAAGATTTGAAGAAAATAAGAAATAAACAAACGAATACAGTAAAATACGAATAAGATATACAAAACCGTTCAAAAAGTCTTTGTACATAGCACCTAAATTATCTGGTATTTTAAACTACAAAAAAAAAAAACTTTTTAATCATCACTGAGTTGAATGGGAACAAATTTTACTAAAAAAGTCATACTCGTATTGTTCATGATTCAAAAAAAATATTTCAGGCAAGCACTTTCCTTTCTGTTGTCTCCTTTTTGTCATAACATTTTGCATAAAATATACTCGCAATGCAGAAGATTCGAAACTCCTTTGCGTTGATTAAACGTACATTGCATACAATAAAACCAACTGAATATTCTAACTAACACAATAATAATTGCGGCTTAAATTATACTCGGGGCGAGTCATTTGATATTGCAACTAAAATGGCTTAGAATAGATGGTTATTTTGAAATACAATGCTTGTGAATATTAACCTAGACATAAAGGCTCAGTTTCATTGGTCGCTGGGGCCCCCATTCGAGGTGCGGGCTCTCGCATGCCATAGGGGCCACAAGCGAGAACCGTATTCATTAACCGATGGGGCCCGTATGCAGCGTGCGAAAGGTTTTCTGTTCTCGCATGACTTTTTAGACTTAGTAGACTTTTATCTAGGCCGCTTGCGGGTAATACCCGCATTCTGTATATCGACCGAGGTCTATACAACGAACTTTTATAAGGAGTTTTGGGTGCTGTCATAATTTTAAATCTTGTAATTCTTCGAGTGTTAAAATGTAATAATTGTGGATTATTAACCTTTATCAGTTCGTAAAGGTGCACGAGTGTGGGCAAATGATACAAACATTGCAAAACGTGAATTTTTGCGTTCTCTACAAAACTCCGCTTAAAGTTTCAGTAAAATATCCATCACTTTACTGAAATGGGGTAAGGAGAGGGATTCGTCATCGTCATTATCACCTTTTCATCATCACTCCATCATCTGTAAAATAATATATATATATGCGTCCACCGAGTGCGGTCTAGCATGTATTAGCGACTAATGGAACTGAGCCTTATATCGTATGCCAAAACATTGCACGCAATTAGTTTGTCTTTGGTTAGTTATTTGATATCAAGTCCCATTATTTGGCTGTCGGATTTAAATTGAAAATCAGTTATCGGTTATAGTTAAAGGTAGATAATGAATAATTTATTTCGGCTTTTAAAATGAAAAGTGACGCGTAAATTCTACACTGTTAGACACTTCTAACTATAAACTACATCTTGTTAGGTTACACATACATACATACGTACATAATGCGTTATAACAGTTTAAAGCCTATAATATTTTTCATAGTAGAGGAAACCAATATCAAATAAAAAACGTTTTAAAAAGCATTAAAACCTGAATTCATTTTCGATACAAGTCACCAATTAGAAGAGCAATTCGAATATCAATTTGTTCGAATTAATTTAATACTAGTTTAGTTGAGATTAATATTTTTTTCGATAACAAATCCAGCATTACAGTTTTACAGAGAAAAAAAAAACAATTAAGCGAGACGTGGTTCTGATAAATGGTGACCGTAAAATAGGATAGGATCTTAAAGCAACGCCTAACACACTACTGTGGGCCTACCATGTAGTCCAATTGCCATGATGGTCACGTTGTTTTGACACTGTGCGACAATGGACTTTATTGCGGGGCGATACGATTCGCGGTCGCGTAGCTTCAGTAACAAAAGTATCTCATCTTATAATAGCATCTTGGAAATAAGATGTCGTGGTTGGCTTCCTACTCCGGTGAACGTGCGTACGTTTTTTAGGCTGCGTTTTCACTGAGGCGGAGCTTAGCGTGACATGAAATTGTAGTCATAAAGCACGCCTTCCACTGAAAGCGGAGCGAGTTTCGTACGGTCCGTTTATTATAGGCTGTGTGGTTGGGCTTAAGTCAAGACTCTGATTATAGGGCTAAGCTCTATGAACCATATGACATAAAATAACATATCGTCACAACTATCCCCCGAAGGGGCTGGCAGAGGTGTATTACATCACTCACACTTTACCGAACGATATTCAGTCCTTAAATGTGACAGGGAGAGAGCCTGTCGCCATACATCGGGCTCTTGTCATGTAGCAGATGACATACAATACCCACATAATATGTTCACACAGTGTTGAAAAAATTGGTGCGTGCTGTCGGCTAGGTCCAAACCCGCTCCCCAGGTTTGAGAGGCGTTTCTTCTCCGACTAGGCTATCATTGCAAAAACAACAACTGGGATAATATCGCACGCAAGAATAGGGCAACTGCAAACCAACAACGTCTCTCCGAGCGGGAGATTTTGATTGCCATCTCGCACATTGTCGCGCGTCTCGTGGCCTGGATCAGTGTGTAAATAGCCTTACGTCATAAAACGTGGGCTTAAATCCCTTCAATAAAATTGAGCTATCAGTTAAGAAAAACCTATCCTATCAGCTATAAAAGGAAAAAAAACATAGATTGTTCTGGATTCAATCCATATCTTTACTAGCCTAACTAAGCGACAGTGAGTTTGTTCGTTAGTTCGTTTGTATATTATTGTGTTACGCTTTCACGTCTTAACTACCAAACTGAGCATTCACGTTGTCGGCGGCACAGAAAAAGACATAGGGTATCTTTCAAACCAAAAAAAAAATAATTAAAGGTTCCTGTGGTGTTGTTATTTATTTTCATGTAATCTCAATTTTATTACCAGTTGAAAGTTTTTCGAGTTATTGTTAAAAAGAGAAATTTATTTTTTTGTGCGAGAATTCTCTCAATTTACTTAGAACTACTCTCCGAAGGCCCCAACCTGTTTTTTGTAAATCTATACTGGTTATTGTAATAACACATTTTCTATTTTTTTCGTGATTGATAGGTGACAGCTTTTAATCGGACTAGAATCTTATTGGTTACAGTTTTTACGTTCACTCTAATAAAACTAGAAAAAGCAGTTTTGAATATACTAGTAATCGCATTTGCTAGATATCTCAAGTGAAGCCGCGGGGTGCGCAACTAGCCGAATATAACCAAGCCGTTCTTATCCAAACTCATTAATAACGAGCAAAGTTAGACAGGCTCTTATTAGTTGGCGAGAACTATTTATTCTTGAAATTGGCGTCGAGTTAATGTAGTCCTTATAATCAATCAATTATACAAAATGTCTTGGACTCCAATTAATATTGATATTACCCAGTAACTGAATTGAGGTTTGTTTAATATTAGGTTACCAATAGTCATTATCTTGAGAAAGCTTGAATATCATAGCTGTTTGCTGTTTAAAGAACAAACTATTCGATTATGAACGCTAAACTGCTACTAGCTAAAACTATTAACGTTTTTAACACCTGACGCTAAAACGACGGGATGCTATCTGGTTTTGTTTTGTTTTTTTTTAGTTAGCTAATGTTTGACGAAAATCGGGGTCAGCGGTTTTTAATTTTTTTTAATGTACAGTTGTTGCGTAATACGTTGCATTAACAAAGAGGTATATTTAACATATTTGTGAGACTGTAATTTATTTATTCTTTGCAAAAAAAAAGCCCCTCAGTTTCTTGCCTGTTCTTCTGAGTAGAGGCTCTTTATCCGAACAAGGCGGTCGAGTCTATTTAAAAAAACTTTGGCGTTCATAAATGTATCTTTGATACCTAAATTGAATAAAAACATTTTGACTTTGACCATGACATTATGAATAGTCTTTAGAACACAAACAATCACGGCTCTTTCCCATAAGTTTAGGCAGATACCACTTCTTTCCTCTTGCTACGATCCTGGTACACATTTTTCGATTTTTCTACTTCCATGAATCTTTTCATACACGCTCGTCGGTTATGAGGGGGTTACACGGGTGACTAAAGATGCACAAATTTGGTCGCGCGGCAAAAATCGACTGTCCTAATGGCAATTCGGCTAGGTCGCATGTGACCGAAGCCAAGTGATAAGTCGCAAGGGGTTTGTGAAGCGACTAGCCGTGCGTTAATTGACCTGTGTAAACCCCTAACTACGGGTACTCCTGACCTGTGGGGCTATTCCTGCGCGTGAGATGAGATGAGATTTTATCTTGGTCACTCTCACACCTATGACTATTGAAACGAGAGCAACAAGGACGAAGCATGGTGAGATCGAATCTCACTCCGTAAGAATAGCTCTTCTGTCCGTTCTTTAAAACGTCTTCGTTCTTCATCTGTTTCGTCAATTTCTTTAGAACATATCGTCACGCCTTTCCCCTGAGGGGGCTGGCAGAGGTACAATACAACACCCACACTTCGCCGGACGATATTCAGTCTGAAATGTGACAGGGGGCGAGCCTGTCGCCATACACCGGGCTCCAGTCATGTAGCAGATGATTGACAATACGCACATATGGTCACACAATCAACAATGACCGAACTTTATAATAATTTGTTTGACGAATGTGACCGTATTAAGAAGTTGAGGCACGAAAAAAAAAGGCATAATGGAAGAAAATTTGATAAAACTTGTCGACAAGCATCTTACGATGTGTTCCGGTAGTTTATTCCCATTCCAAGCTAAGATTACGTTCACACAGTGCTACGTTTTACGAGTATGTTTCATCGGTTACGTTTTTTTGCGTATGGAATTGTACTAGCGAGTACACACAGGCGTCATGGCAATAATTTATTCATTTCACTATATTCTGTACCACGTTCCTTAGCGTGGGTTGTTTCACCTCTACTTAACCCTCCCGTAAACGGTAAAAATGGGGGTATGTGTCGTCATTAACACGTAACTGGAAAACTGGACTGGGAAAATGCTACAGCGCTCTTCGCGCCAATATAACAACGCGTTCAGGATGCTGATGGGGATGCCTCGGTTCTGTAGCGCATTGGAAATATTTGCAGAGGCGTGAACTGACTGTTTTCGCGAAACAATGCGTAAGCACGTGGTGTCCTTGGTGCGCAGGGTGTGGGCCAGCTCCAACGTAGTCCTGGCAATGATTGCTGGCAGGCTTGACTGCCCTTTCCTTCGGCATTGCAGTGCCAATGCCGAAAAGAAAGTATTAAATATGGACTCTGACTGATTTATTGTACCTAACACTATGACTGAATATTACTAATTTATCTTACATTTTTACGAACTGAATTTTATCTTATTTTATTTTGTTTTGTTATAAATGATGATTTGTATTTTATGTTATTATGCTAACCTTTATGAGTCTTGAAACTTGAAATACCTAAATGATTTTTTTTATTTAATTTTAACGTACGTTAAAAAATAACGATTACGGTAACCGGTGCTTTTCTCACCGGTTAGTGTCATTTTATTTGCAAACAAACTGCAATCAGCACTAAAACTTGAAACTAAAACTATCCAATAAACTTTGACAACCGATTTTATAAGTAACGAAAACAACGTTTTTATTTAACGGACGTTAATCGCAATCGTTATTTGACGTACGTATGTTCCTTAACGAATCGTCTGAAACAACACGTTTTATTGTATCGTAAACTCTACAGGCTTGCTAGTTGTTATTTGTCTGTGTTGTTCTACTTGAATTATATTATTGATTCACGACATCACTATAACTTAAGGCGAAGTACTCCGATTTGCAAGCAAAGTTTGTTACTGCAGTTAAGCATTGCCTGCTTGACGCCTGATGTCAGAGTTTCTAGGCGATGACATTATAATGATATTCGGGACACTTGCACACGGTCGTCTTTTTTTAAATTTATTATCTAAACTTGCATTTGGCCGCCAACATGTATGATGATAAGCAGTTATGCGGCCTACGATGGAGCACGCTAGCCTATTGTCTGACCCCAAACTAAGCAAAGTTTTGACCATGGGTGCCAGAGACTTATTTCTTGTTTATATATATTTTTAATACACACTGATAATTAACACCCAGACATAGAACAATCACAAATATTCATCACATGAATGTTTGCCCTAGCTGGCAATCAAACCCACGTCCTCTAACTCAGAAAGCAGGCTTCCTACCGACTACGCCACCGAGGCAGTCAATGACTTGACTATTGTTACTGCAGTCAATTACTACGTGGTTATTTTGATATTTTTAATAATCACTTATGATAACAATGTTTAATTTGGATTAAACACTAATTTCATAATTATGAGCTTGTTATGAAAGTAAAAGCGATGATAGCCTAGTCGGAGAAAGCCCACCTCTCAAGCCAGAGGGAGCGGGTTCAAACCCAGGCGACGGCACGTACCAATTTCACTTACAATACGCACATTGTGTGAACATAATTATGTGCGTATTGTATGTCATCTGCTACATGACTGGAGCCCGCCGAGCCCGATGTATGGCGCCAGGCTCGCCCCCTGTCACATTTGGGACCGAATATCGTCCGGTGAAGTATGGGTGTTATGTTACACCTCTGCCAGCCTCTGCGGGGGAAAGGCGTGACTATTTGTAATTTTATGTTTTAAAAGTAAACACAGAAGGCCGGAAATGACCAAAATTGATGAAAAAGTTGATCAAATTGTTAAAAGTATGAATACATATGTAAAATAATGTATTTGGAATAAAATAATTTATGTATTATAAAGTATGCATGGAACCTTAACTTAGTCCATAACTGAAATAGTCAACCCATTTATGCCATTTGCATACGATATTCACGGACAGTGGCAAATGGCAGGTTGTGTTAATCATTGTCCGAGTTTAAAGATATATGCAATATTTATGTTCATTGTTCTATAATTGGATCAGTGACAGACACACCTGCTGGGATTAAACGGAGTTTGCTTTAATTTTGACCTTTAATAAATCTGACAAATTAACATTAACGCGGATTAAAATTTATTTGAACGTACGCCCTTCAGCTCGTTGGTCTGCTATTATAAAAGTTGTTTTGCCACCGAAAGATGAGTGATGCGAGAATGAGTAGGGAGATAAAAACCCACCAATTGGATCACTTCTTTTAAGTCATCTTAAGGCCTGGTATTACACGAAATCAACGAAAACTTTTTTTTGCGCCTAGTTTGATACGAAGAGTTGTGGTGCAAAACATACAGCTGGTAGAAAAAACAACCAAAATCAGTTTAAATGAAGTAGAATTTCGAAAATCATTCTTATTTAAAAAAAAAAAACACAAAAAGTATCGTCTTAAAAAAGCTATTGGAGCGTAGATCTCTAAATGTTCAGGGATCACAACACAATTTTTTTTTTTATCTTTAAATAGCCAGATTAGTTCTTAGAACTTGTTCATATTTGTAGAACACAAATATGAATAAGAATTAGAACAATTACGATGAATATCAAGAAAAACGGCAAAAAATAATATACTCGTAATTCTAGGCGCCGCGCCGCCGATCTCATATAACCATCAAATTTGATATACGATTTTCAACTCTAAATGAAGCGGCTTAAGTAAACGTGTGTATGGGTAGAAAATCGTGGTATGACCGAGCATTAATATTTTTTTTACACTTCAGCGATATTTTTGGTGGATTTCATTCTAGCTACACATCCTAGCTCCGCTACCTTTTGGTGGAAGAAGAAGGAAATCATTAATGGTTTTAATACCATTCATTATTTTCTTTCACCCTTTATTCCTTAAATGGCTAAATAACGTTGTGGTTGCAGAGCCGCCGCGGACGTCGCCGCAGCAGGACGGGGCGGCGGGCGCGACGACACGCTCGTCGGTGGCGCCACCCGACCCCTCGCCGACGTTTCCCACGGTACGTGTCAGGGGTCTCATTATCTTGGTTTTACACCCTCTTGGCAAGTTGTAGAGTCAAATTTTGGAGAAACGTTGTCAGTGTGTTGTACCGCGTTTGTTTTCTATACGGGCTGTTTCCTTATAAGTACAAAAGATATTATAATTATTCTAAGAAATTACAACATTTTATTCAACATTACGACCAACTTTACCATGGAGCCAACTCAAACACCGAAAAAAAAATATCGGCTGTTCTGTACAAAAAAAAATCTGATTTTCGTTAAAATGTGTGTGTGGTACAGCTATTTTCATTCTTTCTTGATTTTAGGGTTGGCCACGTTGTAAAAAGTTTATTTATATATATTATGACTTTAGGGTTGGCCACTTGTATTAGTCTTATTGACGAGTACAATGAAATCCTAGCATAAGTCCATAGTCTGAGGTACATCCGTATCATTTTTAAAATTTGATTTCGCGGACCGCGTGTCAGTATGATCGTGCGCTTAGCTTAATCCTACTAATCCTACTAATATTATAAACGCGAAAGTTTGTAAGAATGGATGTTTGTTACTCTTTCACGCCAGAACGGCTGAACAGATCTGGATGAAATTTGGCACAGAGATAGATTATAGTCTAGAATAGCACATAGGATACTTTTTAACCGCGGGTGAAACCGCGGGGCGCAGCTAGTATATTATAAATGCGAAATTTTGTAAGAATGGATGGATGGATGTTTGTTACTCTTTCACGCCAGAACGGCTGAACAGATCTTGATGAAATTTGGCACAGAGATAGTATATAGTCTAGAATAGCACATAGGATACTTTTTAACCGCGGGTGAAACCGCTGGCCCAGCTAAATTTACTAATAAAATTATCGTTTTCAACACAGATACGAGGAGTGGAGATCGGCATAGTGGTGTTGGTACTGCTGGTGTGGGTAGGAGCGATAGCGTTGTTCTTCAATAGATGGGGCAAGATCCGAATGCTGCTCCCCTACCAGCCAGACTACAAGCAGGAACAGCTAAAGGTAATTTTAGCATCGTATTATAGTCGACATACCAACAACACGCACAAAACGCTGTGGTTCTTCTTTTCTTATACGGACGGCTAGAGTGTGGAATACTCTGCCAGAGTGTGTGTTCCCTGACACGTTTAATCTGGGTGTCTTCAAGTCTCGAGTGAATCGGTTTCTTCTAGGCAAGCGTGCTCCATCGTAGGCCGCATCACTGCTTATCATCAGGCATGTTGGCGGCCAAACGCAAGCCTATTAAGTTAAAAAAAAATAAAAAAATACTATGTACTCGAATACCTAGTAATTATCTGGGTCTGTACTCTTACCATGACTTTTGACAGTTAGGGTGTGAAGGGTTTGTCAGTAATTCTCGAAAGACACAATTGCCCCAAAGACGCGTTTTCCCCAGTTGACCCTACCTTCAAAAGTTATTAAATGTGCGAGCGGAATGTTAAAGTTGGTAAATCTATCCCTGACACTTATAATCTGGGTGTCTTCAAGTCTCGAGTGAATCGGTTTCTTCTAGGCAAGCGTGCTCCATCGTAGGCCGCATCACTGCTTATCATCAGGCATGTTGGCGGCCAAACGCAAGCCGATTAAGTTTAAAAAATTGGTTGCCTGTAAAGTCGGTATACGGGCGAAAGTTTTACGTGACAACGACAGGGACGCGTGCCTTTCACTTTTTTATGTCTGTCTCTCTCGCTCTTAGGCGGGCTAACCATGCCCGAGTGGAAGGGACGCGTGCCTCTCACTCGCTCTCATTGTGAGCGCATAACGTGAGCGGAGCGTAACGCAGTTTCTTGAAGTGTCACCCGGCAAACCAATTTATAAGACGTTGTCACGTCAAAAAAATAAAAAAATATTATGTACTCGAATACCTAGTAATTATCTGGGTCTGTACTCTTACCATGACTTTTGACAGTTAGGGTGTGAAGGGTTTGTCAGTAATTCTCGAAAGACACAATTGCCCCAAAGACGCGTTTTCCCCAGTTGACCCTACCTTCAAAAGTTATTAAATGTGCGAGTGGGATGTTAAAGTTGGTAAATCTATTGTTAACAGCTATATTACTAGTACAGAGGAACTCTCTAAAAGTCTAAATTCTCCTGTTTGACCCACATTAAATATTCAGCAGAAGTTTCGAGAGTTATACAGATCTACTCGTGCCTACTATAGGAAACTTGTCTTTCATCTTGTATTCACTTACAACTTAGGCTTACTAGGAATAGTAACTTACTTTCTTTGTCGTTGTAATAAGTTAAGGAAAGCGTCTGTTTATACTAAAAGCTTTTAGTGTTTGCGATTACGATCTCGTGAATAAAAACATTTTGATAGGTTTTTTCAATTACTCCTTTCTTTATTCAATTACATGTTTCTTTAAATACCTACATTTGTTGAATATTCAGCCACGTCTTGTTGTGTCTCCCGATATCCTACAAGAGCTTTTGAATCTGTTTATGTATATGTAAATAATTATGACGGCGCGTGAGATCTTTAGATAAAGAAAACCAGTTTTATTGGGAGTTGTTAATCGATAGTATTATTGTTCTGTTATTTTTAACTAACGCCCATTGTAGATGCCCGTGATGACGAGTTCACGGATCAGAATTCAGACACGACACCGCGGTCTTCCCGACTTGCCCCGTCATCTAAGTATATTTCAAAGTTCTGACAGACTAACTAATATATTAATGCACAACCGTTGGTCCTACAATCATGAAATTTGGAGGGGTTTTAGAGAGGAAGGGTTTTTTTGAAATTCTACCCGGTCCAAAGTTTGTCCATGTTTCCTGAAGGTTGCGGGTGAAGCTGCGGGCAGAATCTAGCCTAGAATAATACAATTATTATTTTCCAAGCTTGAACTAAATGGTAGCAAAATATCTGACGACAAAACTTTATATATATAAATTACTTGAAAATCTATGTGTTTAATTCAAATATTACTAGCCAAATTCGTTCGTTATGTATAAAATGTCATTCATGGCCAACGAAACTTATGGAACAGTTGTAATACAATACTTCTTTGACAAAAAAAAGTGTTCAAAATGAAAAGTATAGTTCTACCATCGTAGTTCTTAATAGGTAAGAACTACGATGGTAGAAGAAACGAAACGATGCTATACTTTTTGTCCGCATGTTACTAAGTATGTAGGTAATACTAAGTAGTACTAAGTAGTAAGTAGGTAGGTTACTGACAAACCCTTCACAAATTAGGCAACTAACGCCATCTTGTACAGATCATTGCAACTAAAGATAGAAGATGTAGGTGGCACCTAATTTGTGAAGGGTTTGTCGGTAATTCTTGAAAGATGCAATTGCCCCACTGACGCATTTACCCCAGTTGATCCTATATTAAATAATGATAATAAAAAAATTAAATAGGTACAACCATCTCAACAGGTTCCGGGAAGCAGTGCGTTAGCAGCGGCGACGGCGGGCGGGACCTGCGGAGCACATTCTGCGCCTTCGGCTTGCTCGGTAAATATTTGAACAACCTCTTAAACAAATTTAATGTATTTTCTAAGACAGAAAATTAGACTCCTTTCTCTAAGCCTAGATCAAGGAAATCACTGTACTAACAAAGAAGCGCTAAAAATAAGTAGTAAAGTTCAAAGCAGCGATATTTTAAATTCTGTTTATTAAATTAAATACTAAAATGACTCTTTGAAAAAATTATACAAACAATATTAGTCACATAACATTTAAACTCATAGTAAATTCATGTCAATGTTTTTTTTATTTTTTAAGTACAAAAATAATTTAAACTTCAACAAACCGCTCCTGGTGCAAAGGTGCCCATAACGCTAGCAGCGTTACCTCTTTGAATGGCATTCCTTAACATAAACATATTTCGTTTATGTTAAGAACATTAATAGTGAAAAGTACCACTGAGATTAAGAATAAAAATAATATACTTGCTCTCAAACTTCTTGCACTAAGGCGATTCTTGCACTCCCCACTACTTACTACTTACTACTACTACTCCTACTACTCGTGGTACTTTTATAAGGTTGTATGACAGTTTGTATTAAAACACGCGCGGTACACAAAACACTGCGTTGCTTCTCCGCGCGGGAGAATGCCTCGTCGATCGTCACACGCAATGTTGCGAGGCGCGGAGCAGTGTGAGAATCGCCAAGTAACTTGATCCATCACGTATTCGAAAATTAAAATTAAAAAAAAAAGGAAACATCATTATTGAAATTCGTTCGCATTTCACCAGAAATTTACATTTGAGGTAGCAACAAATTCGAACATCATAGTAAATAAATTTAAACTGCAAAATGTTTTTAAGCAAAATTTAAATTCAGAATGTTAAGCCCAGTCGGAACAATTTCCAATTAAGACCATTGCATGCTGCCATCTGCGGTGAAACTCCGGGCGAGCTGTCGAAAACTTTCACAAAAACATTCGTGCATTATTAAAGTGGTTCTCTCATTGTAAATGCAGCCTAATTGTGTTACGTAATCAGCCTAAAAAACGTAATCTGTTTTCTGATTTTTTATTTAGTAAGGTTTGGTAGCGAAGTTAAATGAAGTGGTGAGGCGGAAGCGCAGTGTTCAAGTTGCCGTTGAAAAACCAACTCTTTTCAGTTAGCTGTAGGTTTAAAATTGTATGGACTTACTAGATCAAATTATTTCGAATCAGGAAGAGTATTATATTTTTTCTAAGTCGTTTGAGCACCGCGCGCCTTCTTCGCCTCTGCCTCGCGGGAAGACCAAAAGCAGTCAGAAGAGGCAGATGCCTCGCTTCTTCAGTGGCGTTTAAGTTAAGCTGGAATCTCGAAACGTGTACTGCAAATATGTTTGGAGATGTGTAACCAAAATATGTGGTCTGTTCTAAAAGTTTAAAATAATGGATTTCACTTATACACGATGGCGAGATTGTAACATAGGTACGGTTCGAAATATGAAGACATTTTTTATTTAACTTTTTATTACATATTCCCCCTTACTAATAATGAACGTTGTATAGCTTGCTACGTTTTTATTTATGTTACTTTCGCGTTTAGACTGATTAATATACTGTACGGAATATTTATAAAGTTACGGATGCTTTTCATTTTTTTTTATTACAAAGTTGGTGGGTACGCCAAGTTTTTTTTTGTCAAAACCATCACAATTTTGATTTAAAATGTTCCACTTTCAACAGATTTTTAATTTTACAAAATATATTTACAGTCATCGCAAAATTAAGTTTGAACTTGTAATACCTACGTTGAAGTGAACAACAAAACTTATTACGTTTGTTTTTTTTTTACCATCTTGAAAAAATAGAATAAAATTAGGCGAACGGTGTCCGGTTCGAGTCGTTCATGGTGCGAATCAAATAAAGACTCGTAAAAGACCCATTGAAATGTTAAATTTAAGAAAAAAAAATAAAACATTAATTATAAAACATCGAAATTCAAATTATTTACGCAGTCACTTACGCAGCCTACTAAATACGCGTAATTTTTAATACTAACAAATATACTCCATAAAATAGCTTTAAATGAATGTTCTATTTTAGTATTATTTACTTACTTCCAACTAAAACAAGCACTGTATCTCTATTATTTTTGTTTCATTGTACAATATTATGACTAACCTACGCCCAACTACTCATATTTCAAGCATGTCTGGTAGCGACTTATGTTACAAAAACATTGGTATGTTAATTCTGTCGTAGAAACATAAACAGTTGCCAATTACATACTGAAATATTCCTAACAGCCATTTGTAAAACAAGGAGACTAAATTAAAATATTTGTGCTTAAACACCCGTTATATTTTAGTAACGTATAATAACAATTATAAAGCTAGACGTACACGAGAAGTTTTTCCGTCAGTTTCGCCTGATCGGACATGAATCCGTGCCGTGCATGCTATAATAATATACTCCGCCAGGAATAGCATTCCTGTCACGTGGGTAACACGTAGTGACGTCAATCGATGCTTAAGCAAGACCGAATTAAGTCATTTACAAATAGCTCGAAAGAGACGGATGACGATGACGAGTGACGTCATTAAGTGTTTGCTCCCGGAATGTTAGACCTAGTTTTTTGTTTCGTGGTGCCGTGTGTATGAAACAGCCTTAAGGCCATCAAGCTTAGGATTTGTGCACCAATCAGGTTTGACTGTTCAGTTTGAGCTCATCGCGCATGGTAGGCTGAGAGAGAACTACAAAATAGTAGGTTCTCTATCTAGCATTGTTAATTTATTATCTAACTTTCTTTTTCTAACAGTGTTGTTAAAAGTTATCTTGTTGCTGCCTTCAATCAGATGTACTCATATATCTGATCGAAGGTTGTATGACTGTATGTACTCCCTATGGACTCCTAAATGGCAGATGTGATTTTAATGATACTTTTCAGGCCATCTTCAGATTAGCTCAGCGGTGATCCTGTGAAATTTTGTAGCGATCAGATCAAATATTTTATTTGATCTGATCGCTACAAAATTTCACAGGATCGCGGCAGGTCGCGAGTAGAGTAAATTAAAGTTGATTCTGATTTTCTATGGCGTAAATTTACGGCTTTAAAAGAAAAAGATTTATAGATTGACTGCCTCGATGGCTCAGTTGGTAGTGAACCTGCCTTCTGAGCTTGGGGGCGTGGGTTCGATTCCCACCTAGGGCAAACATTTATGTGATGAACATTTGTGTTTGTCCTATGTCTGGGTGTTAATATCTATTTAAGTATGTATTTAAAAATATCTATGTATATCAGTCTCTGACAGCCATAGTACAAGCTTTGCTTAGTTTGGGGTCAGGCGACCGTGTGTAGAAGTGTCCCGAATTTATTATTATTATTATAGTTAAATTAGCTGCGACCGCGATATTACTCGCGGCTAAAATGTTCCCTTTGTCCTTTTCTGTAAAGGCGTTAAACCCTAACTAACAAACAAACTCACCTTTGCATTTAATACTACATAATATTTATACATATCGTGGCAGAGGTGTAATACAACAGCCACACTTCGCCGGACGATATTCAGTCCCAAATGTGACAGGGGGCGGGCCTGTCGCCATACACCGGGCTCCAGTCACGTAGCAGATGACATACAGTATATGATAGCCTAGTTGGAGAAGGCCCACCTCTTAAGCCAGAGGGAGCGAGTTCGAACCCAGCCAACGGCACGCACCAATTTGTTCATTGTGTGAACATATGTGCGTATTGTATGTCATCTGTAATAATATTAAACTTACAGATTATTAGTTACTAAAAGAATAATGATTCACGATAACCAGTAAGATATGAAAAAGGTTACTATTAGTAGGTATCCTCTTCCCATCACTTTACCATCGCCCTTGTGATTTGTTTCCCTTAGACATATTCCTCGTAAAAAATACAAAGATAAAAAACGTTTTCCAAACATCATTAGCGCGTGCTTGAGGATAGAGGAACAGCAAACAATTTCAATGTAAAACAGCGCCTATATTATAATGGTAGAATTAACGAAAGGGTTTCAAGTTATTTTGGGTAATCAAAATTATCAGTGGCTCATGGTCTAAGCATATGACGGCGCGTGACATCATTAAATAGTGAAAATCAGTTCATTTTGAGAGTTGTTAATCGATGGTATTATTCTTCTGTTGTTTTTGTACATTAATCGATTTGTTTATGGTTGTTTAGAGCAGTTAACACTGAATGAAGTTGCGCTTGGGATGGCGGGCGAACGTCATGTCTGTCAGTTAATTCACTCACTTGACTTGGTTGAAAGCGGTCGCACGCAATGGTCATTTGTAAACTCATTACTCTAAATCGCTAATAATTGTTGTAATCCTTCACTAATTAAGCAATCTAAATGTCTGCATTATTAAAATAATGTAAAGCCAACACTGCAGTCCACTTATCTCCACGTTCCTGAAGTCTAACGCCCACCATAGAATAGAATAGAATAGAATATTTTTTATTGTGAAACTGTGTAGGTACAAGGTGGTATGTGTTAATATTAGAAACAACAGTTTTGCTCATATCAAACATACAATAATTTAACTAGTGAGATCTTTTTAATCTAACTAAACTTAATGAGCTTAGATGCCCTTGATGACGAGTTCACAGAGACGACACCTCGGCCTTCGCGACTTTACCCGTCACATAGGTACTGTATCAGTTCATTTACGTTGTAATTACTAAAACCCATGATCCAAAATAACAAGGTTTAGCATTCCGAAACACATAATGACGACATCGTTATCCGTCTCTTTCGAACTTGTTGTAAATGACTTATTTCGCTCTTCCTTAAGCATCGATTGACGTCACTACGTGTTTCGGAATGTTATACCTGACGGAGTATGTCATTCTACCATGCTAAAACCTACGTAAGATATTTTTTTTTACTAACACCTGCCATCCTACTTCCTACTATATCCTCCCACTTATTAATATTATAAACGCGAAAGTTTGTAAGAATGGATGGATGGATGGATGGATGTTTGTTACTCTTTCACACCAGAACGGCTGAACATATCTGGATGGAATTTGGCACTGAGATAGATTATAGTCTAAAATAGCACATATGATAATTTTCAACCGCGGGTGAAACCGCGGAGAGCAGCTAGTAGAATATAAATATTATATCAGTTCTTGATAACTTGTATTACTTACTTATTTATTTATTTAGAATTTATTATTTAAAAAACTTAAAGGACCCTAACAATAAACTAGTTGTGCCCTTTGGTTTTACCTGCGGTCCCACAGGAATTGTTTTTATTTTTCAGAAAAAAAAAGTACCCTATGTCTTTGTCTGTATCCCTGAAAACATGTATGCGAAAGTGTATAATATCGGTTGAGTAGTTAGAGCTTGCTTGAACGCGTAACAAACAAACAAACGAACAAACTGATTCGCTTTCATTTTAATTTTTCATTTACTCATTTCATTTCAGTTGTCATTTTTCGTTGACTGCCTCGGTGGCTCAGTTTGTAATGATTCTGCCTTCTGTGCCTCGGAACGTGGGTTCGATTCCCACCTAGGGCAAACAATCATGAGATGAACATTTGTGTTTGTTCTATGTCTGGGTGTTAATATCTATATAAGTATGTATTCAACAATATCTAAGTATGTATATCAGTCTCTGGCAGCCATAGTACAAGCTTTGCTTAGTTTGTGGTCAGGCGACCGTGTGTGAAAATGTACCGAATTTATTTATTACTATTTTTTTATTTAATTATATTAAGTTAGGATTAAGAAACTCGTAGAATAATAATAATATTTTGATCAATTTTCAATTTTGGTCGTCAGTGGATTTGATTATTTTCTTGTAAAAAGTTCATTTGATTTTTGTGAGATTAATCGATCAGTCGTGAAATAATAATAATTATATTTTAATCATTTGCTTGTCAGTGGATTCGATTATCTTCTTGTAAAAAGTTAATTTGATCTGTGTGAGATCGATCGATCAGTCGCGAGATGACTAAAAGTTAAAAATACTTTTACAACTTCAAGCACAAACGATATCTAATCAATGTTTGAGCGGTTGCCTTTTTTGAAGGCTTCATAAACACACGCGGAGTTATTATTACTGAGAATCCTAATTTTAATTTAATATTAGCTACGCGGTCTTCTACGCGTTAGTCTACGCGTAGTCTACGCGTTAGTCTACGCGTAGTCTACGCGTTAGTCTACGCGTTAGTCTACGCGTTAGTCTACGCGTTAGTCTACGCGTAGTCTACGCGTTAGTCTACGCGGTTTAATTTAATATTCACCCGCGGTCCCACAGAAACTGTTATTTTTTTTAGGACTGAAAGATACCCTACGTCCTTTTCTGTACTCCGTCGTAGTTAAGGCGTGAAAGCGTAACAAGCAAATAATAAAAACAAACGAACAAACTCACTTTCGCATTTATTTACGTCGTCGAGCGTACGAGCGTCAGCGAGCAAAGCGTCTATGCTCCAGCTTCGACAAAAATACTTTCGTATGTCCAAATACCGGATCAGCAGGGCTATTCACAACCAAAGTTTCAAAAAACTTAAGTTTTAAATTCTTGGAATCCAAACGTTACTTAGTGATTGCGAATAAAGGTGCTGAAGCAGATTGTTTACTGAGAAAATCCCGGATTTGGTCTAGAGATCAAATCCATGATTTTCCAAGAACCGGGAGATCAGTCCTTGGCTAGACTTAAATGGCACAGGTTTCATCGTGATTTGTGAGACAAAACGTTGAATTGTTGAGTAGCTATTTAGAATTCGTACACCCAATTAGTTTCAACCCAGCTTAACATAGCTTAATAGCGTAACTAATATGACGTATAAGACTGGCCGCTATACAAAGTTCGTGGAACCAATGCTTGATAGAACTGGGCTTTACTTCATTTGGCCAAGGTCGTAGGCTTTGCTAGGCTTTCAGATTGCAGTAAAGTACAAAAGTAGCGTGAGCTAGCCCACCGCAATGCAGTACTGCTACGGCGAAGGTCGAGGAAATCCTGATTACGGACTAAAGACTTCTTTGTTTGTGAATCGACTGTAAAACATTTGCCAACTTGTCCTATCGCAATATCCAAAAATGTTGCTTAGCGCTCTTATGCTTAGCTATTTTCGATCTTTTACGAGATCATCTCAAGAATTCGCTTTGAGTTTTAGGATATCTTTTCTTTCTGTTTCTACCTACTTGGCACGGTCGATTGCTCATAAAATGTTTACAGCATAAACAATTTATTGAAGCCCACTTGCAGAAACTCGGGCGACTTTTTAAATCGGAGTTAACTAGTCCTCAGAAGTTGAACTGATAAATCGTCTCGTGCTACCAAGAGGAAGCTAACCTTGAGTTAACACAATATTAGAGTGACATTTATAACGATACAATTCTGATTAAATTAACTGGAAGGAGTTAACCGTTCATCATATAGGTTTAGCTGATAAATCGTTTTGCGCTACCCAGAGGAAGCTAATCTTGAGTTAATACATTATTAGAATGACATTGAAATGAAATGAAATAAAATTGTTTTTATTCCATAATTTATATCCATTAATAACTCTGAGTAAAGTTAATTGACCCTGGAACAATTTAACTCCGTATCTTTTGCAAGTGGGCCCCAAGCGCCACGATCGACAACCGCGTCCCGACAGTGGTGACTTTGGTGGTTAACTGCCATGTTTTGGGCGGTTTACAGTTTGTAAAAAGTTTACAAAAATAAAAGGTATTCTTTGGAAAAAAAAAGCTATTTACAGCAAATTTATACGATACAGCTCGATCTGTCGCCGACCAAGGTCACCTTTGTCGGGGACGTGGTTGTGGATCGTGTACCTGGCCCTTTAGACGTAACCTTATCAAGTATAGTTATCAAAACGCCGGTAGAACCTTGTAGAAAGCGATAACTTTACAACACAATTTAAGTACCTTTCAGCGAATGTTCTTTTTACTGATCCTAAACGAAACTCGATAGAATCCTAGCAATGTTATAAACGATGTAAAGTAGATCATGTCTTATTTAGAATATAGCAGTAAGGAAAGTTCTAAGATTGCCCTGTGATTAGTAAGTACCTAAATATTGTGAAGATTTATAGATTATTTGGTACCTGCACCCCGGGGATAAAGCTGCATTCTTTTTTTTTCTTGGTGGCTAGTTCCATTGGAGGAGGGTTTCAATTTTCGAGTGTATGTATGTATGTGGGTATGTATGTATGTATGATGTTTCTTTTGCTCGCCCTACAGCCTAAACAGCTCGATAGATTTTGACATGCCACCTCGTCATTTGAATTGTCTTGATAGTGGAAGTGACATGGAGTACAATGTTTTCCAGCCGGGTTTTTGTTTTAATAATGATAATTCTTTTATTGATGCAAAGTTTCATTTTCGAATAAACTGTTTGTACAGTGCTCGTATGTTGAGTTTCCATTAAATTTTAACCTCCTTACTCTACCTCTAAAACTCCCTTAGGATTTTCAAACAGCTTTATCTCTCTAGGGAGGCTAGGGAGGCAATGCCTTGCATCGCGTTGAGACTACGTGATATGTAATTGGTCATTATCGAGCAGGTGGTGTGAAAAAAGTTAAAGTAACTTATTAACCGCGGACAACCAGTTTATGGACAGCTAGCACGATATCAAAGATCTGTAAATATAAAAAATGCGCAACAAGGAAATTGGAAGTCAATGTTTTCATTTCGCTTTGATAGAATATATTTTTTTAGCCGTCTAAGAGCCTCCATACTGCGCGTACGTAAAACAGGTTACGCAGATGGAAAGGGCATCTTTCTGTACCATTTTATAGAGGCTGTAAAGTCGACTGTAAAATGAGTGCTATTTCCCATTATATTGCACCACAAAGAGCCTTGTTATTTGTAAAACAAAACTGCTCGGCTGTCGCAAAAAACCTTCGTTGACATCGAGTTCAGTACCAAATGTTTACACAAGTTTGCTCTGAAGGGCTATGAGTGAGAAAATCTCATCGCGTGAGATGAGATGAGATTTTATCTTTTTCACTCTCACACCTATGAAATTTCAAACGAGAGCAACTTAAAATACTAGTACTTACTTACAATTTTCCAAGCGTGACATTATCGGGTCTTGTAATGACTTATGGTCCTAATAAAAAATGGGGTGGTATTGAAAAATATATGTACCTAACATTTTAGCACAGAACATATAATTATACTAATTTTAGGCTCATTTAATTAAATTACGGTCAACTGGGGAAAATGCGTCTGTGGGGCAATTGCGTCTTTTGAGAAAACTGACAAACCCTTCATAAATTAGCAACTAATGTTATCTTGTACAGATTATTGCAACTAAAGATGTAGGTGGCGCCCAATTTGTAAAGGGGTTTTCAGTCATTCTTGAAAGACACAATTGCCCACAGACGCATTTGCCCCAGTTGACCCTATATACTAAACTGGTCAAGAATTAAGTGGGTTGTTCTAGGCCACACTTGGGACCTAATTACAGACACTTTCTTTTATTTAATCCTAACTGAGTAAGAAGTGGGAATTTGCCTTATCCTCATTAGCTACGAACTTTAGTTTTGGGTCCTACTAACGAAGTAATCCTATCATTAATATTCCGTACGTTGAAACAACTAAGATCAAAGGAGGGTGAAACTATCTCTGAAATAACCTGTTTGGGGAACATTACATACCTACTAACAAAGAAAAAGTATCCATGATATACTTACATAAACGTTTAGGTACCAAACGTATAAAGGTACAAATTACTCTGATTAGGTGCTTACCAAACGTACCAAAAGATAGGTACAAAAGCTGAATTTTTAAAAGTACTGCAATTTTGACACACTAATTTGTTTAGAGAAACATTTTTATCATGAACATGTTCATTTAATTTGTTAAATCAAATCAAGTCAAATGAAAATCCTCTCTTCTCACAAAATTGAAAATTACATGGATTTGGACCCTTCTATAAAGTTGTAAGAACCTGTATTATGAATGAAATGAGCAAAATTATAAATATAAGTAAAAGTACCTACTTCCCAATGTACAAAAATCCAACATACACACATACCCATGCATTTACACAACTTTAATATCTAAACGTATGTGCTTACTTTTATTGTAAACTCTAAATAAGGTTAAGTAACTATTGTAATGTCTACCTACAGCTCAGCTAAACTAGGTAGCCAAGATGGGAAAGGACTGCGTTCTACAGCACAGAACATCCTAGTGTGGGACTCAAGGTTTACGTTAAAGCTCTGTAACATTTTTTGCTGAAATAAAGTTATAATTTTTATTAAAGTTATTAATTAATGTAATTTAAAAAAACCTGAAACCTGATTGCAATTTCGTTAGAGTACAAGTAGCGGATACTTTTAAACTTTATTTCTGTAGAAAAAGAGTCGGTAGGTACATGCTACACATTTTACAATCAATTATAATCATTAACAACAATAGCTTTTATCCTATAAACTATTGCTGTTTATCCTATTATGATTTGTGTGAGCTTCCATACTGTTTCGTAGCGTGGATACAAACCAAGTACTAAACAATGCCGTTCCACGCAAATACAATTTCAAACATATTACAAACTAATTGCGCTGACATCAAATCAGAACACAGAATGAAAACAATTAAAAGTTAATGAAGTTTTTGCGAGCGATGTTGGAGTTGGAGAAGGCTCACCTCTCAAGCCAGAGGGAGCGGGTTCGATACCAGCCAACGGCACGCACCAGTTTCGAACAAATTTATATGCGCATTGTGTGTCATCTGTCACATGACTGGAGCCCGGTGTATGGCGACAGGCTCTTCCCCTGTCACATTTGGGACTGAATATCGTCTAGCAAAGTGTGGATGTTGTATGACACCTCTGCCAACCCCTTTTTGGGAAAAGCGTGAAGATATGTATGTAATAACATAAAATTAGATGCCTTTTCCAAAAGTCATAAAAACTTTAAACCCTAAGTACGGAGTGGAAATACGATATCTTATGAAGTTTGCCTATCAGTGTGATAAAACAGACTAAAAATAAAATAATAATGATATTAAAACATTTATCATCACAGTAATGGATTAATATTTATTTCTCAATCTCGCCAGAACAGCTAAACGGATCTGGATAAAAAGATTATAGTCTAGAATAGCATATACATAATTATAATACATTTTAACCGCAGGTGAGACCGCAACTAGCGGTGATAATTTATTATAAAACTGAAAATTCAATTTCCACATAATGAAATTGTAAACAAATTCAATTCTCCTCTCTCATCAACCCAGCTCAAAAGGCTCGCAGCGTATAAAACCAGCATCCTATCAAAATAGCTTTATGTCTACCGCTGAAAGTTGTTAAGTCCACATCGTAACAATAACAGCTTACAGCTCGCCTATCGGTGTGATCATCTAAGTAAAGTTAGTAATGACCCTTTTAAATTTACTTCTGAAGATGTACCTATTTGGAGTTTTAACGATACTGTAGTGAATACAGCTTTTTAATGTCGAGCACTTCATAAAAATCTTCTGTTCGCAAGTAACTTTTTATGTGTTCGTTTTTTCTTCAGACTCCATCAATGCGTCTTTGCAAAATTGTACTACGCCTTATATTTATTTATTTATTTATGTTACACTTAACAGATAACAATCAATATCTTATTTTATGGACAGTAATTAAAAAAAAAAAACTGAGCTGGATTGCAATCCAAAAACAAGTGTAAACAGAAAAACGAAACAAAGACGGACCGCAATGTATATATTAATGTATGTATTATTTAAAAGATCAATTCTAATCGACGTAAGTGAGCGTTAGCGAACGAAACTCTTTGCTTCAGCTTCGACAAAAATGCTTTCGTCTTTGTCCGCATCTCTTTCCGAAACTCGGAATACGTAGATGACGGATGTCGGCCGCGAGGTTTAGACCTCACAGATCCACTAGCATTATAAATATGTAAGTCAGTTTGATCGTTTTTTGATTAGTTTGTTACGCTTCCGCGCCGTAATTATTCAACCGAACATCATGGTTGTCAAAAGTACAGAAAAGAATATACTTAGAGTACTTTTCATACCGAAAAAGTTAACGGCTTCTCTTAACCGCAGGTGAAACCGCGGCGAGCAGGATAATTGTTCTATTTTGATTATTTTCAATAATTGTGAAGCATCAAAGTTAATTGAGCTTGACTTTTAAATGGAGCTCATATAGAACTTTGCTCATAGTAGATATTTGCTCATTGTAGCATGCATTAGAGTTGTTCGCAACTCCGGCATAGTTTAATGTTAAACTACTAACATGCAGTGCTTATTTCAGTGCGCTTCTAAGTTTCTCGTTCGTTATAGCTTCATGCAGCTCGCATTTTGATTAATGGGACAATTATTATTATGGGTATTATAAAACATATGAAAGTGAATGACTGGTCTGGAGTACCAGTAACCGACGAGTGTGTATGGACTCATGGAAGTAGAAGAAGCGAAAGATGTATGCCAGGGTTGTAGCAAGTGGATAGAAGAGAGGCTCTTGGGAAAGGCGTGACTATATGTTTGAAAGTAAAAAGATGTCTGGAGCCTTCCACTTCCGTCAAGCAACCACTAGCATGTATAGATATTATCTAGTTGTAAGCCAAAATTTGTGAGACAGTAATCTAAGCGATGGCAGCCTTGTTAGGAGAAGGTCTACCTCTCAAGCCAGAGGAAGCGGGTTCGAACTCAGCCGACGGCACGCGTGTTGCACCAATTTGTTCATTGTGTGAACGTATGCTCGTATTGTATGTCATCTGCTACATAACTGGAGCCCGGTGTATGGCGACAAGCTCGCCCCCTGTCACATTTGGGATTGAATATCGTCCGACAAAATGTGGGTGTTGTATTACACCTCTGCCAGCCCCCTCGGGAGAAAAGCGTGACATTATATTATGTTAATTTAATAATTCTTTGAAAAAATAATGCCTCTCAGTTTCTTGCCTGTTTTTCTGAGTAGAGGCTTTTTATCCGAACAAGGCGGTCGAGTCTATTTAAAAAAAAACTTTGACGTTCATAAGTGTATCTTTGATACCCAAATTAAATAGAAACATTTTGACTTTGACTTTGACAAGAAAGCAAGTTCGTATAGGCCGGGTGGCTGGCCCTGATGTCAGAGTTTCTAGGCCGCCCGGAGGCCTCTGACATGGCTTGACGATTGTTGTTATAGAACAAACAACCAGGGTCTACAATTTAATGTGTCATCCGAGCCACGGTAGCGCTATGTTATAAATGTTTGAAAATGAAAAATGTTTAAAATTGGTTAAAACCTACTTTCAGACCTTTAGTTTTATCTAAGAAAACTGTGAGCGATTGATTGGGTGCTTCGGGGGCAATTCTGCTAACCATAGCCTATGCTTAACTGAACCGTTAACGTTACGTTTGTCACAAAAAAAGTGTAACATCTGAGTACCACTAATCTTTCACAAACGTGACGCACCGTACAATACAACTTTTATCACTTATTCACATAAAATCGTAAAAGATACTTCAGAAATTTTATTTCCCCTGTTTAATACTTTTGATTGTTGAAATGTTTAATTTACAAAAGTACCCATTAAAATTATGCTAGTCCTGAATAAAAATGCTTCATTTCATTATAATAATGGAAAAATTCTCCTAGGAGCAATAACGAATTTAATTGGTATCATGACTTTTTAATAGGGGCAATTGACTTCTGAATTTAAGTCCAAAGTTTCACATCTCTATAAATTATTTATAGGTATTTGACTTCTGAATTTAAGTCCAAAATTTTACATCGCTATAAATTATCTTATTAGATAATATTATAAACGCGAAAGTTTGTATGTATGGATGTTTGTTACTCTTTCACGCCAGAACGGCTGAACAGATTTGGATGAAATATGGCCCAGAGATAGATTATAGTCTAGAATTATAGCACATAGGATACTTTTTAACTGCGGGTGAAACGGCGGGGCGCAGCTAGTACATAATATTTCCACAATGGATATTATTTACTGTACCTACTTTTTTTCTAGTTCCTTTACGAGAATTTTTTCCAACATATTCTTACTAAAAATGACAGTCAAAATATTAAGATTTAGAAATATTTTCTTCAAAATACAAAAAAAAAAAAACGACAGATTCCATTTCAAATCAGCCTGTATTTAAATTTCACAATAGCAATAAATTACAACAAGCATGAATCGACAAACAACGAGAATTGATTGTAAACAAATCGACAGCAAAATTGAATGAAAATCTGATAAATAAACCAATACATTCTCTGCAAACAAATGTTTGTACAAATTACAAGCCGAACGTACATATGTGCTGTCATGAAAATGAATTTTGAAATACATTCGTTGTTAGTGTCGTGGCTCTATTATAAATTGGTCACTCCGAGATTATGCCCAGCTTATTATTGAGACCATCATGATGATTTTATGTTTTATGACCAGAAAAATAAAAATTGACGCTGATGATCACTGATCGACTCATTTTTCGACCACTTCATGATATTAATATCAATGACGGACGGCTAACAGCATTTGGTTATTCAGTATGTTACAGTAACCCTTTTATACAGGATTATAGGTACTTCATAAAAAACCTCTTAAACTCATCAATATGAACAACTTTTACTACGGGGCGAACTCTGAAATCGCGAAAAGAAAACCAGCTGTTCCATACGTATTGTCTCAGGTGATTGAACTTTTTGTATGGAACAGCTGTTTTTTTTTCGCGATTACAGTATTGACTTCATAATAACAGTTATTCATATTGATGAGTACAATGAACCCTTAAGATGTTTTTGGTGAGTTGCCTATAATCCTGTTTATATTATCTAATTGAAGGGCATATGCAAACTAAGTATTTTTGCAAAAATGCCAGTTAAAAACAGCAAGAGTTTATGACTGGTTTTAAAACGCAAGAAAAAAACTACATTCAATTTTTTTTTAACATTTGTTTCATATTTATGTTGGTGGCATTTATTTAAAGAAAGTAAGTACAAAGAAAACGGACGCGGTCACGGAAGCGCCTCTCAGCGGGTGGAAGGCGAAGTGTGTGTTTTTTTTAAATTCAATTTAAAATAGCATTATTACAAACTCCAGTTAATACTGGATGCCCACCTGACAGTAAACACAGGCACTCGTGGACAGGGTTTTTGTATCATCCTTTAGGTAGGTACAGATACTTAGTTAAATGTTATGTTACGAGTATAACATCGCTAGTGGTACTACTTTCAAATAATATATATAAGTTACGATATTTTTCAAATAAAATCAAAAGGCAACTTGCCTACATCGACATGAAAAAAAAAGATATTAAGAGGCTTGACTATTAAGAACGGTTCCGCGACGCTCTGAATTTTTCATACAAACGCGTCAGGTTATGATGGTATTTGCCATGTACAATTAAATGAACTATAGTTATCTCCGCTCCTAAGTTTTTTTTTTAACGTTAAAATAGAGCATGAAAAATATTAGCATCTGTAAGGGGCTACTTTTGACTGATTTATTTACTAGAAAGACAAAGCAAAACCAAAAAATCCCTTTACATGAGGAGCTTGTCTGCATTATTTTTAAGATAAGCTTTTAAAATAATCTATAATCCAAGAGAAAAATGTACTTATTTAGGAATAATTAGAGAAGTGCAATTCTTAAAACATGATTGAAATTGCACTTTGTCACTCTGTATATAACTTTAGAGGCTCATCAGTATTTTTACTTGCTCTCTGAGCTCGTCGTTCTTTTAGGCGAAATGGCAATAAAAAGCCATTAGCCAATGCGAAGTTAGTTTATATAACAGATAATATATAATTAGATAAACGCTATTGACTTGTTTATTATTTATTATACCTTGACATTGACTGCAGCTGTTTAAACTATTGTACTCGACTACTTCAATCAGTCTAATCAGTCAAATCGAAAACGTTTACATTCGATAAATTGCTTACTTAATGCTATGTGCTCACGTAATGCTTCAAATGTCTTCACCAATTCAGTAAAGCTGTCATTTCGTGCATTGACTGAGTACACAGTGTTGTATGTGTGTGTGTAATTCGATTGGGTCACGACAGGTACACGTGTCATTTTTCATCAGTCACTAAACCCATTAACAGAATTATATTTGCACTATCTTAATGCGATGGCAGCCTAGTTGGGAGAAGGCTCGCCTCTCAACCCAGAGGGAGCGGGTTCGAACCCAGCCCGCACGCACCAATTTGTTCATTGTGTGAACATCTGCTACATGACTGGAGCCCGGTGTATGGCGACAGGTTTGTAACCTGTCACATTTGGGACTGAATATCGTCCGGCGAAGTGTGGGTGTTGTATTACACCTCTGCCAGCCCCCTCGGGGGAAAGGCGTGACGATATGTTTATGTTTATCTTAATGCTCAATTTCGTTTGTCGATGGGCCCGCATGCGGCCTAAGAGAGATTTTGTGTTCTCGCACGCCATTGGACAAGACCGCTTTTGGACATACTCGCAACGCATGCTGTACTTTTATTAGGTGAGGTATTAATGACGAACTTTCATGTCATCATTACAAATGCAAGGAGACCCCGAATTAGGGCTAACGACCGAGCTATGGACTAATGAAATTGAGCCTACAGTAGTTGTATCGTAAAAAAGGCCATTTTATGCTAAAAGTCTTTCAAATGCCTACACATTAAAAACGTACATTAATGCAAGTACAATGTCATGGCTATAGTTATTGTTTTTTTTATGAAATATAATCGTAAACGCCGCTATGAGCGATAAAAGTTTCCCTTTATAAAGATAAAAAATAACGATAATGTCGTCTTTAAAGATTTTTTCTGAAGAATTAAAGTGCCAAGTTAATGTCTTGCCCAGTGATTTTCAAAAGAACTGTGTCTGTTATCACAGAGATTAATTTTTAACATAAATATAATATTTTTTAACAAACACCTATGAAGTAAAGAACTAAGTGTTGTACTTACTGTAAAATTAAAAACTTTAAAGAAAGTATTTATTATCATCACAAGTTTAGCTGAAAGACATCCACTTCTTAAATTCCTCCTATGATTCCCAGTCAGATCTTGCACTCGCTACCTAAACCCAGCGGCTTCTCACCAAAAAAAGACAATTTTTGTACTACCTATTATTGTTTAACAAACGTAGATATATAGTCGTTAACTTTATCTTATCATCTGGTATAATGCCACAAAGCTCTAGCATATCAGTAAAAACACATTTGCCGCAATATTAAATATCGATTTTTTTACATCGGAGTAAAACTGCGTCTCTTTTGCTCTATAAAGGTTTATTTTCACGTTAACTTACGTCATATGTCAAAGGGAGGAGTTCGTCCACTTGCCAACACCAAATCAGTTTCCGATAGGTACGAGTATGACCAACACTCGACCAGCACCAATATACCATGGTTTCCAATAGGTCCGACCAACGCCCAACAAGCACCGCCGTCAACCTGGGGCCTGCGTATAACCTGCTGTGGGGATCAATCTGGCCAAGCTTACGCGTGCACGACAAAATTATCGACACTTTTTGTTGTGTGAGAATGTGACAAGGCTATGTGTAAACATACGTCTGTCTCGATAAAAAGAGCCGACATGTAGTTGTCGCGTTGCGTATGATAAGCCTGCTGGTGTCAGTTCGTTGTGTCGATCTGAAAAAGACTTTATGTTACAAAGTATAAATTCGTTTTTCATTTTTACCATGGCGAGGCGGTCAGACGCTGAGCTTATGTGGACGGAGACCTAATTATACCTTTGCCCGACCCTGATACAGAGCTCTGAACAAAATAATAGTGGGTATTCGTGAGATAATGAAGAAGCGAGCTTGCACGTGTAGAACAAATTTACGGAGTTAATTTATAATTAGCGTTTCGACTTTATAGAAGAAAGGAACTTCGTTTAAGGAAAAGTTATTTAACATGTAGGTACATGACTTAGCGTGGTTGAAAACATCACTGTGTTATGAAATGGCTAATAAAAAAGAAAATTTTCAATATTTCACCTGTAGTTAATAAGTATTACTATCTATAAGCCAAATACAAAAATACATACATATAAATACCGACAAACTACTCGCATATATTATGTACATATACATATTATTCATTTGTTAAACCAACTATACCATTACTATTATGACAGAAACTCGACGACAACTCGATGACAATGTACTTACTTTTTATCTGCATTTCTAGAATTTTGGTTTAGTGTGAAATTTAAAGGACTTTCTGGCGACACCCTCAGGGTGAGAAGGTATTAACTGAATGACTGTAGAATTATGTAATATTAGTCCTAACTATTGTTTTAAATAAGAAAGTGAGTATGTTCGTTTGCAACGCTTTCACGCCTCAATTACTCAACTTATCATCATGTAATTTTGCGTACACGATGTCTGGGGTACGGAAAGGGACAGGGGATAATTTTTATCCCGAAAAAAATAATTGTATCTGTAGGACCGCTAGCTGTAGCTGTAATAAATATTTTTCTTATGTCATAGTTGGCAAACATGATAACAGGGCCGCCGACAAGAATTCAAGAAAACAGCTGTACTATAAATTAGGATTCCTTAGAAAATGGATTCCTTTAGGCATTTAAGGTTATTCGGATGCTACGCAAAATTGTCGACCCCAGTTGTTTGTTTAGCAACTACAACCGCCTAGCCAGTTATTTATTCAACAATTACAACTGCCCAGCCATGTCAGAGGCCTTCAGGCGGCCTAAAATCTTTAACACCAGGGACCATATTTGGAGACTTGAGATTTTCATCTCACCTTTTTTCGTCCTTGTTGCTTTCGTTTGAAACGTCACAGATGTCACTCTTACATAAAATCTCATCTCATCTCACGCGTAGGAATAGCCCGACAGGGCTTTCCACTTGTACACGAACTTTTTTGATACTTACTTTCTTTTTATGAAACTTTATTTATAATTTTCGTAGTACTTACCAGCTTATATTTTCAAGACAAAAAAGGTCTTTCATCTAATACTTGAAGTACCATTAACTTATAAGAACTCAAATTTGTACCGAAATGTCTTGATTTTCCGAAGCAACTGTAGATAGACTATAAGCTCCAAGTTCGCGTCGCAATAATTTATAAGGGATTTTCCTTCAGAGGGTAAAGTAATTGAGTTGCTTACAAGCTTGTAAATAACACCCTCTTTAATGACTCTAAGCTGGTTGATAATATCATTGTAAAAGGGACCTGAGTGTGCTACTTGTTAAGTATCTAATGCGATTCTAATATGTGGTTTATTAATGATCAGTTTGGCTGCGACTTCTCTTGTGTTTTATAGCCTACTAGTTTAGCCCCACAGTTTCGCTTGTGGTCCTTCAGGATCCTTAATGATTTCGGAATGGAATATTAAGTCTTTTCGGTACTCGTGGCAACGTGTATGAAAAGTTTCATGATGATTGCTTTAGTAGTCTAGGCGTGAAAGCGTAATAAACAGACAGACAAAATAATAAGCTATTAGGCAGAGAAATTACTGGGTACAAAACATCTCCCTTAGCAATAAACGTTGTATGTTGTACTAGCTGCGTCCCGCGGTTTCACCCGCGGTTAAAAAGTATCCTATGTGCTATTCTAGACTAAAATCTATCTCTGTGTCAAATTTCATTCAGATCTGTTCAGCCGTTCTGGCGTGAAAGAGTAACAAACATCCATCTACCCATCCATCCATTCTTACAAACTTTCGCATTTAAAATATTAGTAGCACGAAGTAGGATGAGCCTTACAATAGTTATACAGTGTTTTGTCTTTTTCTTTCTTTAACATTTTTTAATTTCGACCGAAAAAGATAATATGTATAACTATTCCGAGGCTTAACAACGCTATTGCTAAAGGGCAACGATATATAACATCTAAAATTTCGAGGTGTCGAGCGCAGTGCATTACCACGCAGGATTTTATCTTGAGTGTCACTGAGCTGTTATGGGCAAGCGTGACGCTTCCCATCAGGCAAGCGAGTTGTCACTCAGGCCCGCACGCTAAAGCCACGCTTAGTATTGAATCTGTTTATTTTTTTATTTTTTTTTATTTATTTATTTCGTAAAATATATACATTTTAAGACACAAAGTATTGAAAAACTTAATAGTTTGTATCAATACCCTTATCGCTACACGCTACAATTCTTGATGCAAACTAAACTACCTTAAAAAACTTCCTAACCTTAAACTACTACCTTCTATAAATTATTGACCTTGTATAAACTAATTATTAGGTAGTAATTTATTTATATCTATATCTACACGAATAAACATCTATTTATCGCAGTTCATTATTCTACCTCATTTTACAAGAACAAGCGATTTGAAACTGGTATTACCATAAATAGAAACAGTTTTAAATCGAGATTCCTGACCAAGCATCGTTTCTGAATACGGCATTTGGTCTCCTTAAAAAAACTCACTTTCGAATAGGATGGCATTTATAGTAGTAGCTTTCTATTTTCGTTTTTGTTGCTTTTTTCATCATCATCATCATCATTAGTTTTCAAACCTGATTTTTAAAAATCGCATCACTAGTTCTAGAGATTATGCCCTACATCTAATACGCTAAACGTACAAACTTGCAAACTTTACCTATTAGTAATCTATTAGTAATTAGTATGCGCTGAATAATTTTCTGTTCTGTGCAATTGATTAGACAAACATAGGCATAAACATGCAAAAACTTGCTCCTACAAATTGTAACGTAAGGTTACTATGACATTATTGAAAAATTACGGATGAAAAAACTTAGTAACAAATAAAAAATTACTGATCTCCTGTATAATAAAATCTTAGAAATCCATTTTACTCTACTTCTATTTGTCGTATCGAAGTGAAACTTTGTAGGAATAATATAATATTATGCAGTTCGGATGAAGTTGTTATAATATATTTTAGAACTTTTATTTGGTACTCGTACTTTTTGTAATTGAAATTTGCTAAGTGCGCCCGTATAAGTATATACTAGAATTAGTCACGAAATAAGTAGTTTCATATATGTTTAGTGTCTTATCACAGGTGTCTATTGAAAAAATGGCTCAATTTTTTTATCTGACTTCTGACTGACTGACGGTCTAAAGTGCGTCTCTTGCCCTTTGATAGTAAAATAATCAAAATTTTTTTTTATAAATAAACAATACAAACTGAATTTAGAAAGTTAATGCACTTTTCTTAAAACAATTTAAAGGATATTTGCAAACTATGCAAATATCTTGCTCATTTAAAAAAATAAGAGGCTGCATTCAAGATTAATCCGTCTCAAGTTAAACACGCTAATTAGGTGCATGCTTATCGCAAGCTCATGGCAGCTAAGTAGATACTAGAGTTTCAAGACATCTTTTGCTACATTACATGCTACATACATGACTGCCTCGGTGACTCAGTCGGTAGCGAACCTGTCTTATGAGCTAGGGGGCGTGGGTTCAATTCCCACCTAGGGCAATCATTCATGTGATGAACATTTGTGTTTGTTTTATGTCTGGGTGTTAATTATCTATTTAAGTATGTATTTGAAAATATATAGTATGGTAAGTATACCAGTCTCTCGCTGCCATAGTACAAGCTTTGCTTAGTTTGGAGTCAAACGACCGTGTGTGCAAGTATGTTTTTTTTTAAATTTTTTGACCTAGGACTATCGACGCGCTTGTATCTTAACTTAACCTACTCTTTGAACTAACAAACAATTTTTCAAATCAAAAAATATTTTCAAAACCGGATAACGAAGATAAGTGAAACGAACGAACGAATTGATAACCTGCTCTTTTTTTAAGTCCGTTAACAGCAAATAGCATACATTCTTCAGTAAAATAATTTTCATGTAAATAAAGTATTTAAAAACGCACTGTAGCAACGCGTAAGCATATTATATACTATCCACTAAAACATAATGTCACTACGAGTATTTTGTAAGCACGCTTGCTAAATTTTATTCTATTTGGAACGACAAAATAACATTTCTCACTTCGTTGCAAATACCACAGCTAACTATAAAGAGACGAGATGGCAACATAAAGAAGCCGCAACATCTTGTACACAACTCCATTTTATGTACGTTACAGCAATAATATTTAAATATTTATTTTTGTAGAGACAATATTGAGATTTACATAATCAGATATTTGGTAGATGATGTCAAAATTATTTTGGTAGGTGCTCTTTTGAAAATGTTAAATCGACCGAGCGAGCGCTAGTAAGCAAAACGGCTATGCTTCAGCTTCGACAAAATGCTTTCGTATCCGAATCCGATCTGAATCAAATCAGATCCAAGTCCGATCCGAATCCGATCCGAATCCGATCCGTATCCGATCACAATCCAATCCGAATTCGGTCGCAATCCGATCCGAATCCGATCCCAATCAGATCCGATTCCGATCCGAGTCCGATCCGAATCCGATCCGAATCCAATCAAAGTCGGATCCGAATCCAATCCGATCCGAATCCGATCCGAATCCGATCCTCATCCGATCACAATCCGATCCAAATAAAATCCAAGTCCGATCCGAATCCGATCAGAATCCGATCCGAATTCGGTCGCAATCCGATCCGAATCCGATCCAAATCAGATCCGAGTCCGATCCGAATCTGATCCGAGTCCGATCCGAATCCGATCCGAATCTAATCTGAGTCCGATCCGAATCCGATCTGAATCCGATCCGAATCCGATCGCAATCCAATCCGAATCCGATCCGAAGCCGATCCGAATCCAATCCAAATTCTATCCGGATCTCTGTTTTCGTTTCCTGAACCTGCTCACAAAATTTGCAAGTGAATCGGTTGAGGAATGCGACTGAACGCGGGGTCTACATCTCACAGAGCAACAAGTGTTTATTTAGTTGGATATTAAATTATTTTTTGCTAAAGCTCCGTCCTAACTGCAAAATGTGCGCGAATGACTGTAAGCCTCCAATTCAACGCCCTATAACTATAGGTATAGTATTTTAAATAAAGTGGACGAACCCTTATCGTATTCTGTAGGTGTTACAGATCATTATTTAGGTATTTTTGGTTTTTTGAAGCGACATTGTGGCCTAAGATGAAGCACGAGGACCTAGTATGTACTTATTCACTCTGGTATTAAAGATACCTATGTTGTAGTTAGTCGGAAAAACAGAAGGTAGCAAACGATTCCAGTCCCTTGCCTAGCCGTGTATTGTTTTGGAGTTTTAGGCAACCTTCGAAGGTTGCCAAAAAATATACAATACAATATACAAATGTACAAAACAAAACAATACAATACAATATACAATTGTGATTACAATCACTTTCTCTTCTAAAACGGAGATTAAGTAATTCTTCTAAACAGATAAACAAACGGTTACTTTTGTGGTCTTTCGTTGATTCGATTCAATTAGTTGCACGACTCGTTGCACAATTCACACAATTTCAATTCCTCATATCCAATTAACATTTAAAGCTTAATTAAATGTTAAACAAATGCTACTATACTAACGCGTACCTTAATTATCACTGACTTAATTATAATATCAGCCAGCAGAGTCATGAATATCATTATTTTAATGCTAATTTTTGCGAAAACTGTTTCTGTTTCAAAATTTGGACCAACACTTCTTTGTCCCTTAAACGCGAGTCCATCCGTTCCTAAAACAGCAAAACAGCTTTGTGCTCCAACGTGCTAAGATAAACATAGCCTGTGTAAACTCATTTCATATGCCAGGACCTGTTTGATGTATTTTCATTTAAATGATTAAAGTTTCTAGAAACTCTTCGCCAAGTAATATTTATTTTACAATTTTGCTCTGCCACCTAAATTTGCACTGTTAATATGCAGTTTATAAAAAGTTTAAATTAGATAAATAAATACTTAGGTATTTTTCTATAGTAAAATTAAATTTATATATTATTATTATATAACAGAGACGATAGCCTAGTTGGAGAAGGCCCGCCAAAAGCCAGGGGGAGCGGATTCGTACCCAGACGACGACACGCACCAATTTGTTCATTGTGTGAACATAATGTGCGCATTGTATGTCATCTGCTACATGACTGGATTCCGGTGTATGGCGACAGGCTCGCCCCCTGTCACATTTGGGACTGAATATCGTCCGGCGAAGTGTGGGTGTTGTATTACACCTCTGCCAGCCCCCTCGGGGGAAAGGCGTGACGATATGTTATGTTATGTTATTATTAGTATTATCAAATTCTCTAAATATAACAATAGCTATAACTATGTATATGTATAGCTCTGTTTCGCAGTGCTAGCCGCTGTTAAAAAGTTACCATAAAGATCAATCAAGTAGTTTATTTTTTTGTTTAAAATTAACACGATTATTTAAGGGAAATACAGGTAGAGGGCGGTTAGCTATTAAGTCCTAATCTAAAGTTAGGTTAAAGGTTATCAGATTTCCTTTTTACATTGTGAGTACACCACGAGCAAACCAGCGACCCGCAAGCAGCACCCGATCACGAATATGACAATCAAGTAGTTAAGACATGAAAGTATAACAAACGTACAAACAAGCTCACTTACGCATTGATAATACTAGTAGTTGTGTTCATCACATAAATATTCGCCCTAGGTGGGAATCGAACCCACGCCCCCAAGCTCAGAAGGCAGGTTCACTACCAACTGAGCCACCGAGGCAGTTAGAAAGGTAGGATTAGGATTGTCAATATTAGAAACGCAATAACGTTTAAACACGTTTAAAATATTCGTCACATACTTCACTTAAGAGCAAAGAATATAATAAGATTTACAGAACCGAAGATCTATTTTGGTATCACAAAGCCAACCAATATAGTTGTATAAAATATTCACAAAGCAGATTGCAACACATTTATCCAAGGTTTCATTTAAGGCAATGGCTTCACTTGCAGCGCTTGAAATTGTGATATGAGGTTTTCAGCGCTGTCCATTTTGAAGGAAACGAGATTTCCAGCGCTTTAGTGAAGATTACTTTCAATTCTCGTTGGGTAAGATAATCCTCTAGTTTCTTAGAACAATAATTTCAAGGAGGCAGTTCCGAGGAAGGACTTAGTGATTGCCATTGAGATCTAAGTACTGCGTACTAGAGAAGCTGTTCCTAACAAAAATGTCACGCAATTTGATGACTGTCAGCCTGCCGCCGTGAATTGGCTACAGGTTTGCCGCAGTGCTAAAACTTTCATTATGTCGTCCAACCAAACTATTAAAACATGAAGCGATAAATCGAAGCTTTCTCGCTCCGTACCTACAATTAAATGGCGTAAATGTCAAAGCCACA
Organism: Peribatodes rhomboidaria; assembly: GCA_911728515.1. Lineage (NCBI taxonomy): Eukaryota > Metazoa > Arthropoda > Insecta > Lepidoptera > Geometridae > Peribatodes > Peribatodes rhomboidaria. The sequence goes on from OU452182.1 coordinate 10,272,197, forward strand.
CTAATGTAAGGTGTACGGATTGCATTACAGTGCAGTATAAGATAGTCAATGTTCGGAAGATGAAATCTAGCACGTAGTGCACATTATATCGATGGTGATTGCAAGCCTGACCTTCTCTGGAAGTTGAGATTAATATTGGACGGTGGTTGAATACAGATGAGCGCTAGACTAACAATAATACGCTAAGATAGATACTGAATAGTAGTAATTAAGAATGGTCTGCTTTCTTTGGTACTGAATATTCATGTAGTCACGTAGAAAGTAGCAGAGCGAAACATAACTTTCATAAAATACTCGTATAACAAGAATGCGTGTCTTTGTATATTTATAGCAGTTTAAGTGTGTTTTTTAAAGGTTTTTAATACAACATAACATTCCTCCGAGGGGGCTGGCAGAGATGTAATACAACACCCACAATTCGCCGAACGATATTCAGTCCCAAATGTGACAGGGGGCGACCCTGTCACCATACACCGGGCTCCAGTTATGTAGCAGATGACATACAATACGCACAATGAACAAATTGGTGCGTGCCGTTGGCTGGGCTTGAACCAGCTCCCTCTGGCTTCTCCAACGCTGCGGGCCTTCTCCAACTAGGCTATCATCGCTTCATTTTTAATATCAATACAGCAAATTTAACTCTTGCCATAAATATATACTCCTCGGTTAGAGGTGCTAGTTAATTGAATGTCGAGATAGATGAAGATAGTATTTTCTTACAAACTAATTAAAACACGAATATACTTCTATTCATACGTAACCAGCTGTTCAATCGAGAAAAACTAGCCTTGTGAACATTTACGAAAACCAAGTTACGAAAAAAAGTTGTATTGTTTGAGAAGCTAAAAAAAGCGTGTTAATTAAAAGAATGAAATTTCATGATAAGTAAAATATCAAAGCAAAATAATTAAGCTCCTGTATTGATGGTTTCATTTCTTTCCAGGAAAAAAACCAGCACTATCCGATCTATGTGCATCAATACAGCACAAAACTATTAATATTAGCTGCAATGAAACGATAAATTGTAGTTTCATGAAAATTCCCAGTATTTTGTGAACTTCAGTCACGCGATTTGGTGATTATCAGTAATTCTTTATACAGTTTAGGGTGTTAATTGAAAATTCAGTAATGGCCATGTTTTTTGTAATTAAAAATGTACTTAACTTTATTTAAAACGAACGTCATTAGTAATTAGAACAACAATATAGAAGTCTTCCCATGTTAATACAAAGCACGCTGTAGCAAGATTTGATATTGAAGATTTCGACCTACGAGTAAAATAATCTTTGATATCCACCATATTTTATGTACTTAGTAACCATATTATTGCCTGAAAAGTTTTGTGAGTAAACGTACGGGTACGAGTATGTTTGCTACTCCTGTACTCTGAAACTGCTAAAGTATTTTGAGTGCAATTTGAAAAAGATAATTTTGGTAATATGCATTACATGCTATTTTTTACACCAAAAAAACGCGGTTCCTATAAGTTAGCAGATAAAACCACAGGCCGCAGTTAGTATAAGAAATTTCCAACCACAATTAAACCATTAGCAATTTTTTAACCAGAGCCGAGTTGAAAACCTCCCAAGACCTGATTAAAGAGATTATTTATTTACCAAAACCACCAACCGACGCTATTAACATCGCCGTTGGAGTGAAAACATAAATTGTAAAAGAATTTCTTCTAGAAGTTTCCTACTGACTGTACCTAACATTTTGGCTTTCTTGTAGGCAAAGTAATAATCGTAATGTAAGGAATTTTTACCTTCAAAGCTTTTCATTAAAAGCTTCTGGATTCATCTCTCCATTTTCAAGATTAAACGTGAAAAAAATATTATCAAAGCTAATCCTTGAATAGATTTTTGTACTCATCCCAATTGCCGGGCGAAGGAAAAATAATGCCAATACTGTATTTTACAAAGTCTCAATACTTTTATGCAATAAACTTGCCGCACGATTCTACTAACTAATTGTTTTTAAATCCACATACATACTTTCATACTAATATTATGAAATCGAAAGTAAACTGTCTATCTGACAGTTTGTAGGATTTTCAAGGCTAAACGGCTAAACGCATCTCTATGAAATTTCATACCTAGTTACAACTCAACTTACTCAACGGAAAATGTTTTTGAATACTTTTTCCTGAATAAAAGCTAGTTGTTAATGTATTGGCTTAACTGACACTTTTTGAATGCTAGAAGTGTCAAAAGTAGTTAAAAACAATTGGCAAGTATATTAAACTTGCCAATTGAGGCCCAGTTTGGAAAACAAAGTAAAGTTTACTTGTCCAAATAAGTTTTACGTCCTTCCTATAAATTTTAGTAGGTACTGTACATTGAGCAAAATTCTTATTTTCTTAATTGCTTATTCGCCTAACATTGAAATTAGACTATTTTTGGAACTTTTGAAAAGTTCCTAAAATAGTCTTTAAGCAATGGAAAATTTACTTTTCCATGTTATTTTTGGCCCAATATTATAGGTCACAAGATTTATAAACCCTACGCATGTTACAACAACGCGATGCTTACGTCATCGTTCCGTCATCAAATGTTTATTTTTATTATAATGCCAGACTGTTGAAACATCAGTTATTAAGTAAGCAACGATGTGATTGAACTCACTTTCAGTTAATATTAAATGTGCTCAATCATTTCACAGTTTTAAAACGCAGCTCAAAGTCTACCTTTCCAACCCGGCTCATTCTAAGTAGACTCGATTCCTTTTTACTATTTTTGATTGTAATCTATGTATTATAATATTCATTGATTTAGGTAATTGTATATGTTTATGAGTTTTTTGCATATTTAGCAATTATTTATGTAGGTATTAGTAGGTATCTAAGTTTGTTATAATTCTCAAATTGTAAGTACATTTAATAATTTGTTAGCATCATTTTTTTCTTGAGCATACACCACCGTCCATGCTGAATCGTTGTTTTTATCCTATCCAAAGGTTGTCTGGAAGAGATCGCTCTTAAGCGATAAGATTAGATTTTTGGAGTATTTAGTTTAGATTTATTTTGTGTTGGATGTCAATAAAGAGTTTTTGGATTGCATTGTGATTGAAAATTGAGTATCAAAACCTTATTATTAGCCAAGCAAGCAATTAGCCAATTAGATTTTTTGAACTTTGGAACTAAATAAAGTTTAGTTTATACAAAAACTTATGGCGATACATCATAAAAGAAACGTTATTTCATGATGGGTCATGAAACCCAGAACTTAATGGGAAATCGACCCAAAAAGAAGGAGGAAAGTTTAGTATAATTCATTTAGTCCCGGTTCTAACTGACTGAACATGATTCCTAAAGCCCCAATTTCGAAGACAACTTCATCAAGGAGCTAAAGAGATTACAAGATTAACTTGCACCGAAAAGTCTTATCTTATCAGTGCAAGACAGAAAGAGGTCACACGCGTCACGCTTGTAATCACTTCTTGAAATAGGTCACTAGATTACGATCTAAACTATATTCGGATTATCCGACTCAACAAAACTTGATAGGCCTCTCTTTTTGTACGCCAGCCATCCCTACTTTGAGACAATCTTCTGTTCTGTGTTATTCAATTTCTGTCAGAGTTTCAGCGCATCAATAGAACCGCTAGGTATTACAGCTGTTCATAGGTGGCAGTTACCGTTTTCCATCAGGCAGCTGTCTGCTTGTTTACTTCTTCTTAACTTGACAGATTTTTTAGACTTTCGATTTTTTCTAATTTCATTACCTAACGAGCTGTTTGTCAACCAACGCCCACCTTAAAATGATAATAGCCTTAATTAACAATCTTATTACTTACATATTCTCTTATTTCTATACAGTGTTGCTAATAACATTGGTTAATACTCATACTATAAATGTAATTTAAGGCCCCTTCACGAAATCACCAAAAACAAGTATTTTGTTTGCACCTAGTTTGATATGAAGAATTATGATGATCATGTGCAAAAATATACAGCTGCTAGAAGAAACAACCAACTAAATTTTAATCGAAGAACAATTGGACTGCGTTATGTAAGAACCGATTAAGCGCCATTTAACGAATCCTGAGAAAATGAGCTTCAAAAATTTCAAACTTAAAATGGTCGCTGTGCATACATTTAATATGTCAAGAGTATAATTTTTATTCTGAACATATAATATATGTATAAGTTCACATTTGTTAAAAAAATATAAGGCTAAACTATACAGTTTTGTAGTTATAGCCATTTTTCCGCTTAATTTGTTAATGTGTTTTAAGCCATATTCAGACCATTTTATTTATCAATAACGTACTATACGGCATTATTGTCGTTTGATACTTTATTGCGATTTTTTTCGGGTGAAATAAATTGGAACATAAGATTAAATCCAGTTATTTTAATAAAATTTACTTAAACAAAACAAATGTTGTAACACTTCTACATCTTATTAATACTTTTATTCCTTTTTTTTCTTTTATTAATTACCTATACACTGTACCATATTATTTTTTATTCTTCATCTTCTACTTCAAAATCAATGGATCCATCAAAACCTTCAACATCATCTTCTAAATCACGAGATCCAGTTAAATTTTCGTAATATTTTCTCGCATCAGATGGTATGAGATGAAGGAGGGATTTTATATCATCTAGCTTCGGTTGAGAAATAGGTTTTCCTTGTGGCCAAAGTTGCTCATAATGCCTTGATAATGTCAATGGGTTATTTATTGCCCCTCTTTTTGGTCTTTTATTAAGATCTACTTCATGGGTTTGACCGCCATGACAGGTTGAAAGAAATATCCGACCAGGTCTATCCTTAAAAATGTTTATTTCTTTAGTTTTCAACCAGCTTATAGGATTTCCTTCTATATCTTTTTTTCTATTCACTATTGTCTTCAGCATTTTAGAAACTCCGACAAAGTCTAAACTTTCCATTTTATTAGCTATTAACTTGTTTCTCTTACGACAACTGGTCATCACATCAATGTAGTCTTGTGGAGTGTAAAGCCGAGTATGGGTTTTTAACGCTGATTCGATATCACTAAACTCGCTATCATTTTCTAAGAAGCTATGCCCAGGGACCATAAATCGTAGGGTGATTTTTTCTAGGTTGTCATTTTCTTCTAGTACTGCAAATAGTAGCAGAGTCAACTTAATATTTCGGTTCTGGCCACCACAGGAGTCTGACCATAGGATTAGTTCTTTGACTTTTGAGTCTAGATTTAAAGATATATGTTTACGTAAAGTGGAGCCTACTTCTTGTGCTCCCCTGCCTGCTATTCCTTCCACCCAGACGTAACAAAACCCTTTACCGGTTTTTCCTGAATGCACACCGCAGTTGTAAAGCCACAGTTGGCGTTTGTAAAATACGATGTTGGTTGGAATTCTTGGCAGTGGCAGTGTTTTTTCCATATCAAATGTCAGGGTTTCAATATGATCATAAGTCTTAGCCAAAGTTATATCTTGTCTTTTCATTGCACGTGCGTCTTCGGCTTCTTTATGGTGCTGCTCTCTTTCCTTCTCTAAATTTAATTTGGTTTCTTGTGAAGTGGTATCTCTGATTTTTACAGCAAACAGGTCGCACTTATTACACGTGTCTTTCTGTGGCTTTTTCCTTTGTAGATTAAATTTGGTATAAAATATTCTTTTATACGATGCAAATGAAACTGTCTTTCTTGATTCATCAAAGCTTGCTTCCGATAAATATAAGTCGTACATTTTCGACAAAGTCATATCCGGTGGTAAATACATCCTGTCTGTTTGCGCTCTACAGTAATGGGACTTATATTTTGGGAATTTATCAATGTGTTCGATAATACTTTGTTCAACATCCTGAGGCATCTTACGAGTGTTTCCTGATACCTTTCCCCTTTTGTCTTCAATTTTTTCCGGACGTGAGCATTTTTTTAAGTATCTGTCAATCCTTGCAGATGAAATTCTTAAAGTATCGATAAACATTTTGGCACAAACAACTATGTTTTTTAAAGAATAGACACGAGTGTTATTTCTTTTATTTGAATTCTTGTTTCTTTTCCTTTTTATTGATGTCACTTTCACGTTGGAAGATATATACAAGCACTTTCCTTCAAAACATAACTCCCAAAATTTTGAAAATTCTTCTTGGCGCTCTTTTACCGATATTTTTTCATGACAACCATCATTACAGCGAACATCGATAAACTTTCGTTGATTGACTACTTCTCCCTTTTGATTTATGTATTGATTGTTAGTTTCACATAACTTTTTACGAATTTCACGTGTTTGATCAGGATATTTCCGTTTTCTGCCCTTCTTTGGTCGTCCAGTTCTATTTTCATTTATTATTGGTTCAGATATCATCGGGTTCTGTAGATCACCTTCACTATGATTGCCAGTTGATATTTCTGATATAGTTATAAGTGAATTTTCTTCAGCTAAAACACTAACTTGAGATGTAGTCATATTATTGTCTAGTATACTGGGGCTATTGTCACATAGATTGACTGTTGATATAGATAAATCGATGTTTGTAAGATCTGCATTTTCTTGCTGAGAACATTCAATGTTGTTGTAACTTTTTTCTTGTGGTTCTTGTTGTAACTCATGGTTTGAATTTGCTGTAGTATTGAATTCTATGGAATCTAAATACCTTGAGCCTAAGTCATCATTTTCCATCTGAATTAAATTTTGGTACGCATCATCTACTTCGGTACAGACGCTTATATTATTTTCGTCAATTTCTGTCGTTGTATGAACAAGATTTATGGAGTTAGATATATCTAGTAATACTCTTTGTTCATTAGCTTCCAATAACTCATCTACAGGTAAAACATTGTAATGGGTAGCCTCAGATACTTTGGTTATCTAAAAATATAAAACAAGTAATGGTAATATTGAGCGAACCATCTACTGCAGGTTATACGTATATTATTGTACAAAAATATACAGGGAGTAACAGAATAAACGCAATACCTCTTAAGGGGTCATTGTACATAACTTTATTTTAACGAGTAAAGAGGCAAGGCAAGTCTTATCGAATACAAGAAAAATCTTTAAATCGGTACAAGTCACACATTCATACTCTCCACATGCTAGGCAAAACCTCACATACTAACACCAAACCCACAAATCACTAACATGCAAGATTTGAAAACATAAAAAAGTATTTGACAGATAAGTACCTCATCATGCAGCTGGGTGTATTTATTTTGTATCCGGGTTTTGTCGTAAATCTGAGTAGTGTCCTTAAAACAATAAAATCATGTCAATTATGATTTAGGTATTCGTTGTCGTTCGTTGATGTGTGTAATTCACCACTTAATGTTTAAGTTGGATTTCATCAAGGATTTTATTTAGTAATGTCAAAAAGCGCGCGACGATTTCGTCATTTTATACCTATTACATTAGTAGGTATAGATAGTGCAATCCACGAAGACGCGCCCCACTCTTCTCCCTAGTCGCGTACAAGTGTGTTACAGTCTGTTAGTGCTTTAGTTTTGTCGATACACACTAATTACCTATATTATGTAATTACTTATACAGTAATTAGCGCGTACACTTGTACTGTAAGCGATTATAATAGGAAGAAGAGTGGGGCGCGTCTTCGTAGATTGCACTATCTGTATGTAGATAAATAAATGAATAGCTATTTATCTTTAATAGGATATGTATAGATAAATAGGTAAACAGAATTACTAGACAACATAATGTAATGTAGGTAATAAACGAGTAGTAAGTAGGTATACGATACATACCTGTAGAGAATTACTTTGCATTGCATCACTGCTTGTTAATGAAGCAATGAAACGGTAACCACGAGTATTCTTATTAAATTTATCCATTTTAACGCTGTTTTTCAATAAATTCACTTATGAACAACAAAAATGATGGATAAGTAAACAAAACATCCTTCCGTTATTACGTTAGATGCGTAATGAGACCACCCGCTGCCGCCCCACCCCGTCCCGTACGCAAAAACCCGCGAAAATAGAATGCAATAACGAATGAAACGCCAGAAGCTGGCGCTTCATTCACGAACGGATGAAAGATTGCGCGTGTGGTGATACGCATTAACGAATTAAATACCATTTTAGGTGGTTAATTCGATGCTGCGGTTTAAAAACGGTTAAATCAAAAGGCAAAACTGAATTATCTTCATCGTGGACGTGTTTAATTCGTTTATGCAATTTGAAAACTGTTTGTAACTGTAACTTTGACGCATAATTCTTTAATACAAAACGAATGTGTGCACAAATTCTAGCAAAGTTCGAAATGTCGCTTGATTCAACCCCTTATTATAAGGCCGTAAGAGTGATTTTTGAACACAAAAATAGCTGAATACATAGTTTATCATACCTATAGTCGATCTGCATTCATAACTCTTTTTTTTCGATTTCGTCGCTTAATTCGTTATTACATAACGCAGTCCAATTTTGAAAATCATTCTCATTTTGGAAAACAAAAATAACAAAAAAGTGTCTTCTTAAAAAAACTATCGGAACGTAGTTCTCTAAATTTTCAGCAATTACACCACATTTTTTTTCGATTAATAAATAGCCAGATTAGTTCTTTAAAGTTTAACCGAGCAACTTATTCTAATTTGTGTCCTTGTTACGATTAATACCATTAAAAACGGCAAAAAAAAAAAATAGTTTTACGCGCCGATCTCATTTTACCATCAATTATGATTTACGATTTTCAACTCTAAATGAAGCGAATTAAGTAAACGTATCTGTGGGAAAAACCGTGCTATGACGGCGCCGGTTTCGTGATTGTCTTGCTGTCTAGCATAAGCCAAATTACTTGTAATTAGCTTCAACGCCTGTTTTACAAATCGAAATGTACCAAAACCACCTCACCATTCATAACAAAATTTCTAAGCCATAATTTTAATTGAATTATTTTAATCAATTGCAGTGCAACAATTTTTATGAGTTCCTGCCCGAAGTTTGAGTGCGTGAGGGAAGCCAGCAGGGGAGGGAGGTAAGAATCGTAAACTGCAGACTGAAGGTCGTGTAATAAAAGATACAGTGCTTCCTAAACGAGTCACGCAAAGAAGAGGCTTTAGAAAAGGGCGATTTTGTAATCATGCTTAGTAGAACGCGATGTAAGTTTAGCTGCAAAAAGTGCTTGGAATAGAATAAATAGACATTAGAATTTAAAATTAGTGAAGACGATGCTATTTAGCTAGTGGTAGATGGATGATTATTATTTATTTAACAATTACTAGACTTTTACGTTTTAATGATTCAATTTAATGAAACTTTTATGACATTAATATTTATCTCAATTTTACATTTCTAAACGTTCTTAATGCTATCGTTTTTATCAATACGAGTACAAGGTAGATGTAATTCTAGTCAATGCATTAATATTTGATCTTAGAGATATGGATAGATACATGAAAATATTTAACTTTAGAGAAATTAAATTCGAACAGAGTCGACATTAGAAAACGTAATAAGCACTAAGTTTAGTCTGCAGCGTACGATCAGTTGTTAAGCAAGCGTGCAAGCTCTACCTTCCCCATGCTCCCCCACGCATTGGCTATGGGCCTCAGGTAAGTTGTTGCACTAATGCTAGTTGTCATTAACTAAGGTACTTAACTTATGCTAATTCAATTCAATTCAATTCTTGGTTTATGGCTCTTGAGAAAGCCTTTCTCAACTCCGCCAATGTCACAACTTATGCTAAGTAAAATCACTAAGGTAAAACCTGATTAGACCATCACTTCACCGGGCTGTAGTTGGGCGATTATGTACTTACGAGTAACTTTTCATTGTTGACGTTTAACTAATTGATAAATGTCAAAAAGAAAGAAAAAAAGGTTATTTGTGACCTTTTAAAATTAAAAACATTAAGGGAATTGTACAATCTACAAGGTCACAAAACGGCCCCAACTCAGCATAATGCCGGCTGTTAACCGGCGCTGGTCTTCCGTTGGAGTCGCTTGGTGATGTCACGGTACAAGCACATACACAGTACACACTACAAAATGATAATAAAAAAAGTGTATGGTGGGCATCTTAAATGGGACATTAGTTTAGGTTAATGTTCGGCAAATGTCTTTTAAATGTAAAGGTCCTTTAAGTAAGTAAATGGAAACAGTCTGTTTAAATTTTTATCGAAAATTCAAGTTTTGGTGATCTCTGGCTTTGGAGAGATTTAGCCTCTGTCTAACGACATCGAACTACTCAATGCTATAAACAAAGTAGTACAGTAGTAGTAGTAAACAAATAAACAGAGTAAAGTGGTCTTTATAGCTTGGTTTTATAAAGATCAATATACCTAAGCGTAAAATATTTTCCAATTTAATTAAAGCACTATCTCTAAAAAAAAGTAGGGACAAGCAGATTGTTTGTATAAAATGTAAATGTATGAAAATAGGCAATTCAAATACTTTTTTTTTGTCAGTACTAAATTACTGATCGTGATAATGATCTTGCTTTCCTGTTTAAAAATTTACTGTTAATGGTTAAATATTTTTGTACCTGTTCACTTTCCAACTAACCAACCCAACTACTTAATAAGTTACTCTAAAACGTTATAATGTCCCTAATTATGCGTTGTTCAACTAGTTTCGTGCTGAAATTATCAAATTTAGACAAAAAGAGGATCATGAGAGAGGAGGGTTTCTTTAGAAGAAATCCAAAGAAGCCCTCCTCTCTCCTGACCCTCTTTTTATATTAAGACACCCTAAAAATCCAATATACCTAATACATAATACCTACTAAGTTGGCTTAAAAACCCTTAGACAAGTTACCCAAAAACTATATAATTATGTTGCGTATCTACCTCTATAATTGTGCGTTGCTTAACTAGTGTCGTACTAAGATGTTGAAAACCAGATGAGAAACCAAGCTCTCTTCTCTTCTGACCCTCTTTTATGTTAAGACACTCTAAAAATCCAAAACACCTACCTATACACCTACTAAGTAGCTTGAAAACCCTTAGATAAGTTACCCTGAAAGTATATCTGTTGCTCTTTCCTTATTCTGAGTCGGTTGCTAAGTAAGCGTTGCTTAGCTAGTGTCGTACTAAGATGATCATCAAAAACAGATAAGAAATCCTAAATATCCTCTTTTTATGTTAAGACACCGTAAGTATTTAATATCCTTGCCTACATAATACCTACTAAGTTTTTTTCTTCCAACGGACTAGGCATGCGTTTGACATTGCGTTACTGACTCGCCTGATGAGAAGCGTCGACGTGTTCGAAGATGTAACACACTTACCTAGGAGATACCTATTCACTTTTTGAAAGTCCCTGGATTGTAGTTGGGTGGAAAAAAAGACGCAGGCGAAGAGTTAGACAACTTAATTAGTGTCGTTCTAAGATGTTAAAAACCAGATAAGAAACCAAGCCCTCTTCTCTCCTGACCCTCTTTTTCATGTTAAGACAACCTAAAATGGAAACCAACACACCTACTTAGTTGCTTAAAAACCCTTATACGAGTTAAACTGAAAGTACATATGTCTAAGTGTTGCTACTTGTGCTAATTGTTGCTTAACTACTACGAACTATAAGATGGACAAAAACAGAGAAGAAACCCTATCCTCTGTGTATGTTAAGACACCCTAAAAATCGAATAAACTCACCTACACACTTACTTAGTTGTTTAAAAGCCCTTAGATAAGTTACCTTGTGAGTATATCTGTTGCTAATTGTGCGTTGCTTAACTAGTGTCGTACTATAATATGATCAAAAACAGATAAGAAACCTCAGAAATCCTCCTCTGATCCTCTTTTTATGCTAAGATATCCTAAAAATCGAAAAAACTCACCTACACACCTACTTAGTCGCTTAAAACCCTAAGATAAGTTACCCTGAAAGTATTTCTGTTGCTAATTGTGCGTTGCTTAACTAGTGTCGTACTATAATATGATCAAAAACAGATAAGGAACCCTGAGAAATCCTAATCTAATCCTCGTTTTATGTTAAGCCACCCTAAAAATCGAAAAAACTCACCTACACACCTACTTAGTCGCTTAAAAACCCTAAGATAAGTTACCCTGAAAGTATTTCTGTTGCTAATTGTGCGTTGCTTAACTAGTGTCGTGCGCAGGACGTGTGCTGCCTACTGGACCGTTGCTTCCAATACCCGCGGCGGAGCGCCCGCGACTGCGGCTGTCAGTTTGCATTGCTGCATGCCGTGCCCGACGATCAGACCCACGGTAGCTAGCGGAGTCCCGCCCGCGCTAACCCGCGGGCTTGCTCCTACTGCCAATGCCGGTGCTCCGGCTGTGAACACCAAGTAAGCCAAGCACGCTTACTAGTGTGAAACGAGCGTCACGTATGCTATCGCACGCACACACTCACGGTTGAATTTGAGGGATTCGCACGTTAATTTTAACTTTACACTGACTTGACGTGTAGTTGAACGCTGGAACGTGAGTATTTTGTTTGTGTCACGCCGGGTAATTTTAAAAGCGTAAAAAGAGTATAGCCCAATTTTCGTAATGTAATTTAGACCCAATTTTCAATGTGTCATCGGGCTGCCAAAGCTCTGCGAGTCACATGAATTATTTTAGTGGTAACATTGCTGCTACTGAACATTGGCATTAGAGACTTAGGCCCGCATTCTAAAACCACGCTCAGTCTTGAATCTCGATTCAAAACTGGTTTTACCATACATAGAAACAGTTTTAGATCGAGATTCATGACCAAGCGCCGTTTCTGAATACGGCTCTTGGGGCCGAATGCTAAATCGACGCTCATACATGAATCTCGATTTAAATCTGGTTGTAACCACACATTTAACCAATTTTAAATCGAGATTTATAACTGAGCGTCGTTTAAACATACGGGCCTTAGATCATATTTATGTCTTATTAAATCCAAGTTTACAAGGCATGAACAATAATGTTCACGCGTTAAGTTAAAAATGTAACAGTTTCTAGCATGGTTCTAAGATTCACGCTTCATTGAGCTCTACTTCGATTCGAGTCGGTGTTAAGTTGATATTGTGTGCGAGGACCTTTATGCACCGGTTGCACTGGCAGACGAGCTAAGGCTTGTTGTCTGAGAGTCATTTTATTGCCCGTTAATCAAATTATTCAAAATAAGCTTTTAATTTATTTATACGGTTTTAAATTTGTACAATTTTGAGCACTTGTTATTGTTACATTGAGCTGTACCTACTGACACTTAATTTGAAACCTGCATAACCTGCATTCTCACATATTGCAAATGGCACTCGTATTACCAAATCGTATTAACAAATTGAATATATGTAAGGGCTCTTCCATTAATTACGTGAGGTGTTTAGGGCAGGAGGGTTTCGGGGAATCTCACGATCTTACTTTATTTTTTTCCTCCCGCTAAAACAGTGTGAAATTGCTAGAAAACTGGGTTAAATTAAGTGTAAAATATGTACAGTAGTCTTAAGTACTAGGCCGCATTTTGTAAGACGCATTTTGATAAATTTCACGTTACATAGGAGGTAGGGAGGGGGGCGACTCAAATCTCACGAAATCTCACCAGGGGGAAGAGGGGGGTCGAAAACTCGCTAAAAACCCCTAACGTTAGTAATATACGACCCTTTGCAAAATTGACTATAGTTCAACATAATATATATGTATTTAATATTATAATATATAACATAATTATACATATATAACATAGCTTGATTCGCGGGACAGCTATCAAGATGACATTTTATAGTTATAAAAGTGTCATCTTGATGGCTGTCCCGCGAATCAAGCTTAGTTGAACGAACTATAGTATTGCTCACTCTACGTTCATAAAAGGTACCTATAGCATCACTTAGATTTATAAAAGATCATCATCATATAGGGACCTAAAATGAATCGGAGTATGACCCTATTAAAAGTCAGGTAGGTAAGCTAGTTGAAGTGAAACTTTTATTGCGACTTCCAACAAGGTTGCGTTAAACATTTAACGCTCCTGGGGAGGGGGAATAGAAAGAGACAGAGCGAGAGTGAATGCGTGGCACTCGAACGCATGCGCGTAGTAAGAAAGATACACAGAAGTCTCATTTCTTGACTTTGACTACACGCACTATTTTTTTCCCCAGTAATTTAGACATGAGAGGTTGAGCCAGTTTAAGTATGTAAAAAACAATTTTCTAATCCTTTTTCACCATTTTCTGAACGTTATAAACCCGACCCCGATGAAGCCTGCTAGTATGAATCCACTCAATTTACAGTAAACGAACCTTTCATTTTCGTACTGAAATTGGCTAACCGAGCTTCCCCTCTATTCTAACGGTAGGTAGCTATACGAGTACGCTTGCAGCACAGTTCATTTTGCTAGTCAGTATTCAGGTTTCATTTTAATTTTAAACCTTTACCAGATGCTATGGGGATATTTGCTAAGAAAATTATTGTAAGGAATTTGTTTTGTTACATGAATAAATAGAGAGGGACAGCATAGGCTAATAAAAATTAACAAAAAAAAAAAGAAAGGTTAACCGCTTGCTTGCCCATGGGGGGTCCGCGCGCAACGCGCCTTTGCCCGGGCCCTCAGCGCGTGCCTATCTCAAATGTCCCACGAAAAAAACGTGACGACCCCACTTTGCCCCGCCATTTTTTGCGCAGTCAGCGCGAGGGTCGGGTTTCACAAAATCGTTTCTTGTGACTCAATTTGTTTAAAAAAGTGTCAAGTGTTTTATATATTTATGTTCACTATGAAACGACCTAAACAATGTCATCTTTTGTTTATCAAATTACGACTTTGGTGCAGAGTTATGCTGTGCTGAACTTAGAAGTAGGGCGTTTTGAAGCTCGTCTTGAATTCAAAAGTTCATACCTCAAAAATAAAAGCGATGACATATGGTTTTTATTCTTTGATTATGTTGTCAATATAATAAATAATAGAATAAGAAAAAAAAATGATCACTTGTTCATAGATATTTATTTTTTAAATGGCCTTTGTTTCCATACCAATATCTGGCGCCGCGCGGCGTAATTTATCTTAACTTAACAAGGCTATTAAATGCACAAATATCACTTTTAGGAAAAAAAATAACTAACACTAAATAAGTAGTCTTATATTCTTCGAAAACAAATAAAAATCATGCGGATAGCATTTACCACATTTGAGAAATATGCATATTTCTAAAACAGTTCTCATACACTCAGTAAAATCACTCAGATTATCAGTTTTGTTTGTTATATAAGTACACTTATGGATATAGAAAAATTAAATCAAAATACAAAAAGAACTCTTTATCCCCATTCCAAAAAGGTATAACACTTGTACAATGTCATAAGATGTAACACCGGATTATCTCCGAATCTTAAATTTCTTATCTGCACAGTCCTCACCGAATCGAGTATGATTCGGACTGAAGTGAAGCGGAATGTTTTTATTTTTTGTCTTGACCTTTGCTCTCTCATTGGATGCTCGACTGGTTGTGTGGACGGTAAATTTCACGAAGAAACGGGACAAATAATACAAATTAGGCCCTGGAGCGATAAAGACGGGTAGAAACCGATTTTTTGACGGCGGGAGCGATGTTAACCACAGGTTGACATGGGCATAGCTGAGTGAAATGCAATGTCAACTACCAGTTGACACGGGCAAAGCTGACTTCAAGGTTATGTTAACTACTACTTGACATGGACATTTCTAAATTCTCGATTTGTTAACTACTAGTTGACACGGGCAAGCAAGCGGTTAAAAGTCCGACTTCCCGTCATCCATGTAAACAGTTTTTAGGATTTTGTTTATATTTCAAAAACTGGATGACTGATTTCGGTAAAAATTTTACGAGACTAAAGTATGATCTACCAAACATAAAAATTGATTCATAGAGTAAGTAGAGTAAAATATACATATATAAAAAAAAAAACAAAGATTAATTGAAAACCTCCTCCTTTTTTGAAGTCTGTTAAAAATTGTTAACCATGGTCAAAAAATGGTACCTATACCAAAATAGTTAATGCGTAATAATTGTATTTTCATCTAACTAAAATGGGTAAGTATTTTAAATCGCATTCCATACAAAATTTGTAAATAACAAGCAAACTTTTTCTACAGAAATTGTGGCAACCTAGGCAAATACATATACGCGTATATAACCAATAACAAACAGTACAATTAACCCCAAAAAAAATATGAAGAGAATATAACTGACTACAGCCATCGCTCTTCTTAGTTGTTCGCGTATTGGTCACATTTTTGACAAATTGCGAAACAGAAATTTAAGCGCGAATTCAAAAAAGAAAATTGTTTGAAATCCGATTGCTTTCCTTTCCAATATCGCCTTGAAACAGCTGTTATCCGCGCTATTTTCCTCCCATTACCCTATCGCAGTGGAAGGCGAGCATAAACGCTTGGTCGAGTAAATACCGGATACGGAGTAGGGCATGTTTTAATAAAAAATAACAAGCCTTGAGCTACTTGAACGACGGACGTGTCGGTACACGCAACGCATAGAAATGAAACTTTAAAAGCGGTTATAACGAGCAGTTTTACTATGTACATGCTGTTGTAGACATTTTGTGAGTATGCGTAAGAATAAATTTTTTAGTGATCTCGTTCAGGAGTCGTGTGTCGTTTTTAGGGTTTCGTACATAAAAGTGATAGCTGACTGTTTTTTTCCTTGGGTTTTTTATGGATACCACCAACAGCCCCGGGGTGCGGGAACAGAGTGGTTATGTGAGGCTCCCGCCACTGAAGGCCTACCCGTTAAAAACTCAAGGGCGTTTCACCTCGGCGCATAATGTCGGGGCTACGGGGACACTTTCGCACTCTTCCGCGGCCCGAAAGCGCTAGTCCCTTCGGGCACATCTCCGAGCTTGCGCTCTCTCCCTCTCGATGACGATATGTCGAACACCAGGCATACTGTCATCATCCATCTCCTCGGGGACCAATTTTGCCAGTAGGTGTCAGACAGCACTCGTGTCTAGGCACCCATATAGGTGGGCGACCCCGATGGGTCAAATGAGTGAGGAACCACAGGATAGGGAAAGCAGCAAAGATACACCGACACGCCTGCTCCTCTGCGGCCCCACCGCGTCCGCCATCAAAACGGTGGCGACACCGTTTGGGCCGTGGAAGGTAGGGAAAATGGCAACGAGACACCAACAGACCTCTTCTGCCGCGGCTCCCAGCTTTCGGCTTCAGTCGCGCCCATACGGTACTGTAGTCCGCCTCAGTTGTGGGTCTGCTCATACAGACCCACACCCTACTTAGGCCGCTTCCATGTGGGCTTTGGGTGAAAAGTCCCAAGAAGCGGCCCCATCTCGGATTCCTCTTGGCTTCATCGTGGTTGCCGAGGCCACGGTTACTGAGCCCCCCCGCCACGACAATGCGGGAACCCTCGGGGGGGGGGGGGAAGTGATACCTACCTATACTAACCTAATTAAGCACTGATAGGGTATTCATGTTAATAAATATGATTAAAGCGTCAAACAGACAGAGGCGGCCTGACAAGGCGGCCTACTGTCACTGACTGTCAGCCGCAGCTCCAGCCGCGGCGACAACACACTGCCGCGGCCATTGACAGAGGCGGCCGGAAGCGTCAGCAGTGTTGCCACATTGGGTTTTGAAAAGGCCTAGTTGGACAAGGTAGAACGGGCTAGATATACCAAATTTTAGCATCAAAAGTGGTGCTAGAAAAAAGAGACTAAAAAATAAACACTTTTAACGGGGGAAATCTGCATTTTGTGTTCGCATTTACATAGGTATATTTCGGGCAATTACAAATACATTACTTACAAATTGATTTTCGAAGAATGATCACGATCCATACAAAATTAACCCAGCCCCGGCGCAAATTAATCATATCGAATAAATATAGTTGTTTTGTTATTTTATGTAGGTAAGTACTTACATAAATTTTCAGTTAAAAAAAATTATACAATATTTCTGTGGCTAAGTTACTAAAGTTGCCAAAGTTAAGATGTATTGTCGTTGACAACAAATGACGAAATCAAGAAGACAAACCACAAACCGATACGTAACTACCATCCCCCAATCGAACACGTTATATTTCGGTCGGACGAGGTTGGGCATGGTGTTCGTCTTGCCGGATTACAGAAATCTCAGTATGTCTGGTGAGTCGGTCTGATCTCTGAAAGTAGGTAATTTTTTTTACTAGGTATATAATAAAAAGCCTTTTAATCCATGCAAAAACTAAGATGCACACAAAGCTTAAAGAAAGAGAAAAAAAAGATAAGAAAAAAAATGTTATTTACACGTATTTCACTTATTTTTGAAAAAAAAGACAATTAATTCTAGATAATAATATTGAAGTTTGTTTGCCTGAACCCCTCCTCCAGTGAAGGTGAAGGCCTCCTCTAAAGAATACCATGTGTCTCTGTCTTGAGCTATTTGCGGCTAGCAGGTACCAGCTATTATTATCAGTCTAGTCTTTGAGACGTTTGCCGATTGGACCCTTCCACGTTGTTAGCCTGTTGGTCCATCTCTCGTCCTTTAGCCTCGCTACGTGCCCAGCCCGCTTCCATTTTAGTTCGTCACTTTGGTGGTTTCTCTAATTTTTGTGTGAAGAATTTTTTGCATCTTTTTAATATTGAGCATACGCTATCTATTCCGCGTTGGCAGGTTAAGTTGGACGTAAATTTCCAAGTTTGACATGCATAGATTAAACAAGGTAGGAGGCATGATATCATGACTTCAGTTTTGATGTTTGTTGGCATGTTTTGAATATTTATTTTAAGGACCAGTACTTTTTCCAAGTATTTATTTATTTATTAAAATAAGTAGTTTCAGAAAATGTAACAAACTAATGCTAGTGGCTCTGTAAGCTGTAGAGCTCGAGGCTAAGTCTGTCTCGGCTGCAAGTTGCATTTTTCAACCGATTCTCATAAAATTTTGTGAGCAGGTTTGATAATTATGCCGATTTTATTTGCGTCGAGACAGTTCTTGGAATTTTCAAAATAGCGAAGATATGATTCGAAAAAATCATCGAACCTACTCACAAAGTTTCAAAAGAATCGGTTAAGAAATGCGACCTGTAGACAAAGACTAAGGTTTTTATTTAGTAAGACGGAATTTGGACATACGAAAGTACTTTTGTCGAAGCATAGACGCTTCGCTTACTAACGCTCGCTCGGTCGAAAAAGTAAGTTATTATTAAATTGTTAAAAGTCGGAATCTTCATCAAAATCTTCTTAAAATAATATCTACTGGCTGAAGTAGAGCAAGTTGATGGCTGATTGACATCTGCTTTTTTTGACAACTTATAAATTATTACAAAAACACAACATTAAAAATGCTAGATCTAGCCCGAAAAGTGCTAAAGTGGCAACATTAAACGTCATTCACCATTTGTCAACGCGGTACTAGAGATGAGCAATGAATAATTTTATTCAGTTAAATTAACGCGTTGAAAAAATTTAACATTAACATCGTTAAAAAGTATTCTTCAAAACGTTAATCGATAAAACCAATTTCCGGTTTGCATTTCTTAGAATTTAACGTCATCTATGAGAATATTGGTACATCATTCATTGATTGGGCCACAAAAGTCTTCGAATTGTTGTTATAATTATTATTATTATTTGTTTTATTTTATTATTAACATAAATTTAACTACAATTTAAACTAAATATGCCCTTAAAACCAATGTGGTTTATCTAGGACAAACAGTTCTCACCCCTAATTAACTTAAGTATGCCATATTATGCCTAAATATAAATATTTAAAGAAACGTTGATTTATCGACCAAGCAATTTTAAACAACATGATAATTATTTTAAACATTTTATTCAAAATGTTTTTTAACAGTTATCAGTTTATTTTTTTTAACGTTTAATCCCATTTCTACGCGGTATCCGCGGCTGACGTAGCTTGTTGTAATAAGTGGTCAAGTGCAAGCCGGGCTCGCGCACTAAGGGTTCCGTTCCAGCATACCAAATAAAATACAAAAGTACAAGGTTGGTATCGAAAATTAGACAATACTAGAGTCTTGCGCAATTAGTAATTACCTAAACTTTTACAGTTATCTTTTTACAAACGTAACTTGATATATATTATAGTACTTTAAAAAAAAAAAATATTATTTCAGTCTCTGGCAGCCAAATTACGAGCTTTGCTTAGTTTGGGGTCAGATGACTGTGTGTGCAAAAATGTCTCGTTTTTTTATTTCAAACAAAGATAACTGACCATCATCTCATGTCTCTCACTCATCCGTCTGTCTTTGAAGGACAGGCAATCAGACGAAGGGACGGACAGAGGGCGTAAGCTTAATAATATGGTTCCGTTTACAACGTTAGGGTACGGAACCCCAAAAATGTTTCCGACGCGCGGCCAGCCGCCTGCAAGCCGCGTGGTGGCCGCGCCTGTGTGAAGACTCCCATACATTTCAATGAAATACAACTGGCCGCTCTGTCAGCCGCCGCGCCAGGCCGCCTCTGTGTGTTTGACGCTTAATGATTATTTTAAGCTACTTATTCCTAACAATCTGCGTCCAGTAGTAACACCCGCAATTTGATGAATCTTTAAAAAAAACCTTATTGGCGCAAAATAAAATATTAGATTTCGCAATGAACTACTATTTTGACAATGTTACTCATTCTTAGTTATTTCAGTCAATTTAATATATCGTCACGCCTTTCCTCCGAAGAGACTAGAATAAGAATAAGAAGAATTTATTGCAGAACTGTGTACAAAGGTCTTAATTTAAATATAGTCTCTACAGTTAGACCCAAGTCGGGTGTGCAATGTGATATACATAGGTACTTATACATGTAGTCAAACAATATGAAATAACAACACTATCAAAATAACAAGCTAAAATAAATAACTAACTAGCAAAGATGTATTACAACACCCACAATTCACCGAACTATATTCAGTCCCAAATGTGCCTGTCGTCGCCATACACTATATTGGGCTCCAGTTACGTAGTAGATGACATCAAAATTAAATACGCACATAATTATGCTCACACGATTTCGGCTGGGATCGAAGCCGTTCCCTCTGGCTTGAGAGGCGATCCTTCTCCAACTAGGCTATAATCGCTTAAACCTTAATTAAAGTGGCATAAAATATTCTTAACTTATTAAATTCGAATTTGAATTAAAAGTATTTCTTTATCTAGACAGACTCCCTTCGTCAATTTAACGTGTTGTTGGGAAACATACAAGATAATGTCCTTTTGTATAACCAACTTTATTACTTAAGCATAAATTAGATATAAACCGAACGGCTAATAAATAACACCAGCTGTCTAGTAAATGTATGCCAGTTTCCCCATTGAAAGTAAACTTGAAGCCGAGCTATCCTGCATTGCAGTAGAGGTTTATGCCTTCCTATCACGACACAAACTTCTCAAGACCTTGAATTATATATCTCTAACTATCTACACATATATCTATATAGACCTGCATTCTTTCACGATAATTATCAATAGAACTTCCACTTCCTAAACTCGCAAATCGCGTGTCATCCAGTGACAGTGCCTAAAACTGTTTGACTTGCAACTGTGAGCCTTATAGTAACGCAGGAAGGACTAAATTATTGTATATGTCGGTTGGAGCTCAAGTTTGGAGTGTTATGGGAATTGTGACTCGGTGGCACAAGGGTTGCATGTCCATCACGCTGTCATGGCGAGTCACGCGAGTCTACATGACGAGTCGCTATTCCAAATAACTGTACAGTACATTATTTATAAGAAAAAAATAACACCTTTACTAAGTATTGATTTTTCTTCGCATTATAGTTTGACTCGAAAGGAGACCTCGCTTATTTCTACAACCTCTCGTCCGAGTAAATTCATTCATGAAATTAAAAATAATATTGAAACAAGTAAGTATCCAAAAACATTCCTTTTTTTTATGCAGAAGAGGTCGGCATTTGACCACCAACTCGCCTGATGTTAAGCGACGTTGTGGTTTAAGATGGAGCACGACGACCTATAAGGTACTTATTCACTCTAGCCTTGAAGTTTTGTAGAGTGAAGTACAAAGTACAAAGACGGTAGTTGAGTGAGGCGCCACAAGTGCGCTACTGCTCAGACCCGTCTTCGGAACGGTTACACCGGACTACATCTCGAAACACGACTAGGTCATTTCACGGCATGGCTTGGTCCGGTGGGTGGTAACTAGCCACGGCCGAAGCCTCCCAGCTAACCGGGTAGCAAACTCTGCTAGGAGGCTTCTGGGACTCTATTCTGATTCTGATTATACACGTAGTCCCCGGGACTACCCGGGGACTACGTGTATAGTGACCCAGAAGCAAGTACACTGCTATGAAATTTGTGGTTGTCTAAAAAAGTTAGAGTTGAAATAAAAGTTCAAGAGATTTAAGTAACCCAAAAAAGACGGAACCTTTAAATATTTGTCGGGCGGACTATCTAAATCACAATCTGCGAACGCCACCTTGGGAAAACCCTTTATGGAAACCAGCAACAGCCTCAGGCGCGGGCACAGAGTGGTTATGTATGAATCCTGCCCCTGACGGCCTACCCACCCAAGGGTGGTCGACCTCGGCGCAAAATGTCGGGGCTACGGGGACGTTTTCGCAATCTTCCGCGACCCCGACAGCGCCAGCCCCTTCGGGCACCTCTCCGAGCTTGCGCTCTTTCCCTCATCATCCACGTCCTCGGGGACCAATTTGCCCGTGGGCGCCAGCCAGAACATGTTCCCCCTGTGACGGGTCAAATGAGTGGCCCCACCACCGCCTGCCTTCGGCCGCAGAGGATAGGGAAAACGGCAACGACACACCAGCAGTCTTTTCCCGCCGCGGCCCCCAGCCTATGGCTGCAGGTTCGCTCATACGGCACTACACCCCGCTTCAGTTATGGGTCTGTAAATACAGACCCAAACCCTACTTTACCCCAGCCAAACCCAACTCTTTGAAAACGCTACTACTAAAAATTCCCGTTTTTTTTTTTTATAAATACTTTAAAATGAACGACAAGCTCATGTCATCAAACATCAAAAATCATTTTATCCATAATGCTAACCAACTTCCTATGTTCTTTTCTGTACTCTTGACATCGACTATAATTATGCAAAATGTTATGATGATTGGGATGAGTAGGTGAAGTGTGTAAGCGTTACAAACAAGCAAAAATCAAACAAACTCACTTGCGCATTTATAAAATCCCACTTTTTATGAGATTGTAACAGTATGTGAACGTTTTCTTCATTCGTCCCATCAACGAATATGAAATATATCGTAGAAACATAGAATAATATCTAATAGAATAATACACAGAATAATACATAGAATAATATCATAGAAACACTCCAAAAACTTACCTAATTTACCAACTTATTAACAAAGCTACAGAACCTACAAACATTATGATTGCATTGAAGGTTTACGTACATATATGTAGATGCCATTAAACTATGGCAGAGCTCAAAATGCTAAGCAACTAATGTAATATTCGTCACAAATTGTCTCATGAGTTACAACAATGAGATTACTATCATCCTATGTCGGGTACATTAAAGTTAAACAATACAGACTACTCTATGAACTAATTTCACCTATTCTGACACAATAAGCAGATTTACTGGTTTAAACGTAAACCCAATTGTTGTGTGGCTTGAGTGGACTATTCAGTTTAAGATGTAAATTTAGATCTCTCAGAAGCTCTTGTGATAAAGTATTGTTTTTGAGCATTTTATTCATTTCATCAACGACATAGAGATGGTAAAACTCTTCGGGTTTTAAGGATTTGTCACACTGGAAGCGTTCAGAGTCTGCAGTGTATTTATTCCTCCTTGTTTAGTTTCAAACTGTTTTATTCACTTTTGTTAAAATCTCTTTACTTATTTTTCAACAGTTAAGCTGCCGACGTAGGTAGGTTAAGTCATCCTGTAGATTGTTGTCTAGTTCCCAGTTTTTGTTTTTAAATCGCTTTTTAAACCCTGTTATAACATTCTGTTTTCTTGGTTTCTGTAGCTGTCTCTGTCTCTCTCTCTTTATAGCTAGGCAGAGAGTAAGACCTACTCCTAGATAACTGTGAATCGCGCTTGGCCCCACCTCTAGGTGAAATGTAACGCTAGAAGTCCTACGGTCCGGCAAAGTGAACGCAGTCCGCATCATGTATGAACATCATTTACAGTTCATACATATTTTGTGTAAACAGTTTCTGACAAAAGATCTTATGGAAAGCACCGGGCAGGATGAAATCGGTGACCGATTGCCCGACCTGCCAAATGTTGTTTAAACATGATGCGGATCGCGTTCGCCTTGATTGGAACGCGGGACGTAGAATACGCATCCAGTGTGACAAACCCTTTATCAGCGATTTTCAGGTTTTACCACATTTTCTGGGTAAAGAAAGATATTCTATGTTCTTCAATAACATCATAAAAGTTCCTAACATTTGTGTTTTGAGATTTTTTTCCAGCACTGATACATAAATACCCTCGTAATTAATTATTTATTTCAGTGTAATTTTCTTGAATTCTATTTTTACCTCTACAACGACATTTTATGAAACAGTGTAGTCTACACGCTTGAAAATGGAAAATTATTTATGTTAATGTATTCCAAAACCAGCGATATGATCATATAAAATACTTTACAGCTATCATGAACGAACACCTGTTCAGTATTTCACGGAATGTAAATTTATATTTTATGGATAATCATCAAAATAATGAGCAGTAGGAAATATTATTTACATGCTTATTACTTTGAATAACGATAGGTTAATTTTAATATTCACTATCATTTTCAGGTGCATTAATTCCACTACACCATACTTTTTATCTCCGATTATGTTCCATATTCCAAAATAATGCAATACCCACTAATTTATTATATCTTTATATTTTACGTCACGTGTTTTAAAATCACTTTTTTGCACTGTTAAAGGTCCTGATTTCACTAATGCAATGTATTAATTCTTTTTAACTAAGAAATCCAAATCCAATTTTATGACAGACTAATTACGTATTTCAAATGAACGACTGGTAGTAGACGTTGTTACGCTAGATGATACAACAGCATACAGTGTTTAATAGCTGAAAATTGACGTAGCATCGGTACAACTGTCGTATGATATAAAGTTACAGGAAAGTAAAGTTAGGTTAGACAGACAGACAGGACGTAAGACGTGAAAGATACGGACGCAGACACGGCGGCCCTTCAGTGTATATTCGTACAACATGTATAGAAGAGACGAAACGCAACACATATAGAGAAGACCTGGCGCAGACGAGGAGGCGGATGCGACGCTTTTCGTTTTGTATGAAGGTGACATGTCTCCGCTCCATCCGTGTCTCGTCCGCGTCTTATTTCCTTTCTGTCTGAGCCAGCGCCTTACAAACTACAATACAGGGTGACTGGTTGAACACTTTAGATATTCTAGGTTATCATAGTACTCATCATTTTGAACAACTTTTATTATGAGACCAACACGGAATTCGCGAAAAAAAAAGTTAGCTGTTCCATAGAAAAATGTCAACGACACTCGAAAAATGTATGGAACAGCTGATTTTTTTTTCGCGAATTCTGGGTTAATCCCATAATAAAAGTTGTTCATAATGATGAGTACTACATGTGATAACCTAGAATATCTAAAGTGTTCAACCAGTCACCCTGTGTAAAGGATTTAAAAAAAAAGACGATTATCAGAGTATAAATAAATCACTGTAATACTTTCAACTAAAAGTTTTACTATGTTTGTTGCAGCACTTGCGTTGGTCGCATACTCATACCCAAAGCCTGGAGTGTGAAGAACGTCTACTGGCGCAATGCAGCCGGCCGCGTGTCAATTCAGCTATATTCGTGTCTGCCGAACCTACGGGTTTCGCTGGCTTTGACGCTAGCGAGTTTCTGAGGAGGCATGGTTCCCAATCAAAGCTTTGTCGGAAAGCTAGGTAAGTCTAAGGGACTCTGTAGGAGTCTGCCTAAGAAAATGGAAAGCACTACAATATCGTCAGGTATTGAAAATCCACGCAACAAGATTTGACAACTAGTGCTATCAAAACGACAAATGGGAAGCCGTGCAAGATTTTGAAGGCCAAATTAGGGGTGGTAACAATTATGAGGTGCTGACATGACATCGCAACATGATATAATTATCTTGTTATTAAATTGTATTATAAAGCAAACTGTTACAAAGTTACAAAAACCAAAACAGACAACTATTCTGACTACTTTCTGGCTTCATTTCTCGTCTAGAAATTCAAAGTGTATGGCTTGTTCACAGATCTGCAGACAACATACCCCTCACTTCAATGAGTGACTCGTCAGAGCGTCTTTGTAAGATAAAGCCTCGAGAAGACACCATCAATGAAGAAATAAGCAAGTCCGATGACAGCGGGAGTGTGGAGACCGTCCGACATTTCGGTCTCCCCATCCTCTCAGTGTCCGGCCCTTCTCCCCCCGACGAGGATTATGATCAGATAGATGAGTATCTGTAGCATTTCCACACCGGTTTCCAGCTCAAATATGTGCTGGAAAAAATGAGGCCTCCGTGGCCCAGCCCTGCACAAAGTATATACTCAGACGATTAAACTCTTTACTGCACGGGACTTCTCTAACTTTGTGATATAGTGTATCTTTTAGTGTGTGTACTGTGTGTGATTCTAAAACTTTCAGTGGTCAACCTGTCGCTGAAGTCTGTAACTTTGCGTGTCTTGATAAGGGACCATAGTCTTAGAGTGTGTCTTTGCATTGATCCTATTCATCGTGTCTTGAGTGTTAAATCGATAGAATTACCTACTGAAAAATAATCACTCTTAGAATTTAAGGACTGCACAATAAATTTTACATATTAATAAGTAACAGTGCCACTTTTATCGACTACAAGTGATGTGTCTAATCTTTCTAATAAGCAATTTTGGTGTAAGTATTATTTAAAAATTGTATGATAATCTACAGTGTCTTAGAAACTTCATTAGACGATGCTCATATTGCTCTGCGCCACGACGGTGCACGATATTGCGTTTTTAACGTTGTACCAAAGTATCTCAGTTTGTATAGAAAACACGCGCGGTACAACTTTCCCAACATCTCTCCACGATGGAGATATGGTTCGTTTTTTCAGACGTCGTCCCAATACAACGCAAATACGCGATCATCGCGCGAACTGGCGAACGCGCGATTAAATCAGACATATTGGTACCGAATAGGTGTTCTAACTGATGCTTGCGCGATGTGAATCGCGAGTAAGTTGTTTGATAAACGCCACTACGCAATTATCGTGTGAACTGGCGATGTAACAATGCACGATAATCGCTTGCGTCGCTATAGTATAGGACCGGGGATTATACGACGACGCGAACTTCAATTAGGACATCCAATGTTTGTCATCGCGCGAGCGTGCGATGATGGCGTAATCGCTTTGTACTAAGACGACGCGCGACGCCTTAGAGTGTGGCGTAGAGCAGTGTGATGATTGCAGTCCACTAGGAATAAAATTATATAGAGGCATAAAATAATGTTTTTAAATGCTAAGAGTCGTATATTTTGCATTGATTAGTAAATAATTCAATTATGAACGTAGTATAGAGGTTCTAGTAGAAAAATGAAATGATTTGAAGGTTGAACTTTGGTCCAATGAATGTATTATGCACATGGTGTTCTAGAAGGTAAGATTTGAATTGAAGAACGGTGATGGTACATTAGTTACCAAATTTTAATTAAAATGACACGTGTAAATACATTTTATTCATAGCTAAATAATAAATACATTTTTAAATTTAAGTAGTCTAATTCTAAATTTGACCATGGATTTTGTAACTTTGCGTTTCAGGTACAATTTGGTTATTTTTTCCTTCCATTATGGTTCCAAGCTCCCTACCTCTAAAAGCACCTAATTAGCTACCTAATTTGAACTACCTAGTAATATATATTCATCATATAGGTTTACAATTTCCATGAAAGTCAATTATTATTCACTAAACATTATCTAAATTAGATTGATAATTATAATGTACACCAAATTAGAATATTGTAAATAATTAAAATGGCACTAATTCTCATAATTTTAATCTGAGATAAAAAATCTCTAATATCCTCGTATTTACTATTGTGAATTTGTCATCAGTTAGCTTCGATCAGATTATATCTGATCAGAGTTAGTAAAGTATGATTCTGTAATGGTGATTGGGGACCAGATGGACAAATCACGTCGACGTAGGCCTTAAATCAAATCATTTTCAGAAAATATTAGGCCGCTCGTACACAAGGCTATACAAGTATGGATATACTTATAGATACTCGGTGACTTGAGGACGTAGTAAATATCAAAGTCGCGCTTGAATGGAGCTTTATCAACGTTTCGTTCTCGGT
This sequence comes from Peribatodes rhomboidaria, assembly GCA_911728515.1. Taxonomy (NCBI): domain Eukaryota; kingdom Metazoa; phylum Arthropoda; class Insecta; order Lepidoptera; family Geometridae; genus Peribatodes; species Peribatodes rhomboidaria. Next base: position 10,300,330 of record OU452182.1, read on the forward strand.
TGACAAAAGTCGATGATGCGATCGGCATGGCGTGAGATATGGCGTATTGAATTTTCGGCCATGAATCTTGTCACGTTCGAACATCAAAGATTTACATAAAGTAGAAAGTCAAATATTAAGCTCTAAATCACATAATTATGCATTACTTGTATTGCCTTGAGTACAAACGGCCATAGCTTTTTCTTGAGGCACTTTTAAGGTTATTATAATCCCTCCACTACTCATAGATAAATCCTTCATCTCTTTTAGGAACTTGAGTGATGCACTATAATTATGGAAGTGAATCGGTAAACTTTACTATAAGTATAGGTAGGCTTATGTACTTGCTATATTTGTTTTAAAAATATCATTATCAGAATTATAAATAAATCCCGAGCCATTCATTCACAAGGCGATGCAAGTGTCCGATACAAATACTCGACGACGACTCAAACAGCGTATAGTGACGTACGTCACCGACGTTTTGCTGAATAATTTGCGGTACTCAGAGTCGCCTGTTGAGTCGTTGAGTAATCGCTAGTCGCATCATCTTGTGTACGAACGGCCTTAATCTAAAGAATATGAACTAAGAAATATTTTGATATTTCTAATGTAATCCAATAAACTGTGTCTGTAAAAAATAAAAATCACGTCTATTTTAAAAAGGTTTCCAAATAAAATACTAGTTTTGATAGAAATAGTTTTAACCTTTTGTAGTTCCATGAATTTTATCGGTTTTATCATAGAATTCGTGCCAACACCAAGGTCACGTTAAGACTTTATACTAGATTCTAAAAAAATATAATCTAACCATTTTCTAGGAATAAAGCCTCATTCTATATTTTGCGGTACTTATTACCAAAACTCTACGTACAATTTTATCCCTAGGGTTCTTCAAAAGATCGTCGTAAGGGGACGACGACAGTATGAAAAAAAAATGTACAATAAGTACTCCGATCAGACATACATAGGTGACGTATCTCATAAAAAATTAGGACTCTATAATGGCACCGCATCAACACTCAACATCTTCGATATAATCAAATACATATTATTACTTCATTCGAATTTAAGCCTTATTAATGCCGTACTAACACTGATGACAGCTAAAGTGTTTAAATCACATTTAGGCGTCTTGACACCAACGCGATCACAGAGCGACTGACAGCAAAACAAGGCTTACACTTGATCTAAGCCTTGTTTCCAAAGTGCCATTTTTTGTATTGATACTTGAAATATATGTTTATCTGATCGAAGAGTAAGTACAGTAATAGTATAACTTATGTCGTTTGGTCACCGTCTTATCGACGCTTAGTCGCTCTACCAGTCAAGTCCCGGCCTAAGAGCACAATCTGATTGACCTTCCCAAGGAATACTGACTCATTGAATTACATACTAACCTGAGACAATTTTCCTCCGGTTTCACAATGTGTGTTGATAAGCGAAGACAGCAGCTGCGAACCCTCAGTATCTAAAGGCAGTCTGTTCTTTTTGGTATCTTTGACATCTAGAATAGGAAAAATATTTTTGTTTTTGGAAGAGTGTTTTTATATAAATAAACATAACTTTATTCTTAAAGCTCCAGAAAAAAAATATTCACTAGAAATTCTTAATAACTATTATTAATAATGCCGACGTTTAGTTCAACGAAATGTCAAAAAGTAGCTTTAGTATGTTTTATTCTTAATTATAATATTATATGGTAACTAACTAACTACACCAGTAGTGGTAGCTTTTATATAATATTAGTGTGCGTAATAATATAAAGTTTTACTAAATAAAGTTGTACATATCTATAACGGACGATTAATATATACATACATATAAATGCTCATAAACATAATGTAAAAATAATAAAATATTATATTATGATTTAATTATATTGTACAATTAATATTTACATCCTTGCGTCTATTTACTATCACAATGAAATAAAAAATAAATAGATAAATTAATTCGTTTTATTTTCAGACTCGTAATTAGCTTGATATTATTTTGATTGAGTGGACATGAGTAAGGTATATTATACCATTTATAAGTCAGACATATTCCCTCTTACTAATAAACGTTGTATAGTCTCGGAATAGTTATACAGTTTTTTGTCTTTTTCATTCGAGATAAACATTCAAAAGCAAAAAAAGGACAAAACACTACAAGTCAAGTCAAGTCAAAGTCAAAATGTTTTTATTCAATTTAGGTATCAAAGATACACTTATGAACTACTTAACACTTCCGAGGCTATCCAACAATTATGTTGTACAATAATACTAGTAGCTCTGTGAGATGTAGACCTCGAGGCCGACGTCTGTCCTTCGACCTGTAGATGTGGACAGAGATCCGGACAGAATTCGGACAAACGAAAGCATTTTTGTCGAATCTAATGCATAGGCACTTCGCACGCCAACGGTCGCTCGGTCGTAAAGAGGATGTAGGACATAAGCTACTTTTTATTTCCGTCATATTAAAGTATCTGTGGAACATCGAGTGGAACCGTGAGTATAACACTATTAGTTAGAAATGAATACCTAGAAGAAGAAGAAGAAGAAGAAGCCTTATGATCAAACATTGATTGCTTTAAAACGTATGCTCGATTATCCATGAGACCTATGAATCGTGAGTTTTAGAGTTTGCCAGGTCGATGCGTCAAAATCCCTAAAAAGCCTTGTGCTCTAACTATCAAAAGCATTAAGCAAGTCGCTCGGTGCCAACCAGGAATTGTCTATGCTCTCATTAAGTTTATTGTCATCGCCCATACATTCAGGTGCACTGTAAAGCATCCCCTCGTGGTGGAAATAAGAGTGTAGGTATAATAATTTTTAATATTTTTCGTCACCCGTGTATCAACGTAACTGTAAAGCTCACGATTCATAGGTGTCATGGATAATCGAGCAATTAATATTTGATCAAAGGCTTTTAAATGTCAAGTAGAGAACCCCTAATAAATTACTATTGGAACTATTCTAGTACAATAGATCCAGCCATTTTGAAAAAAAAAACCGCGAGTAACAAACATTTTATCTCAAAATATAATATGTATTATTCCTTGTTCTGTCGTAGGTAACATAAAATTCATAAACCCAATAAGTAGCTAGAAAAGTGATTTTTTCATTCATCATTACAGTCTTTTACTTCCTACTACACCGACCTACCCTACGATGAGCATTATTGAGCCGTTATCCACCACGCTGGCTCAGTGCGGGTTGGTGTATGTCACATGTCTTTCGAATTATTCTTCTAGGACGCATGACGGTTTCCTCACGATGTACCGCAAGAGCACGTGTCAAACTCATTGGTGAACGACCAGCAGGCCTACCATGCGCAACATGACAACGGTATGTCAACTCTTTTTATTGAGACAGACGCATGTATGCACAAAGCCTTGTCACGTTCTCACACGACAAAAAGTGACGAGAAGAATTTTGTCGCGCGCGCTTGCTAGGCCTGCAGGGTCGAATCCACGGCCTCCAGATCGGAAAGCGCCGTCCATCCAACACGGATCTCTTCTCTTTCTGATTTTTTCATTACAAATACGGAAATAGCTGCTCCAATAATGCGCAAAAGCTACAAACTATTTTCAACTCCGTGGCATTTGGCTCCATAAAGAAACAAAACGAGGTCTCGACTAAAAACAGAAAGTCTAGCTTTTGTTTCAGTTAATTTGTTCGCTGGTCTAGAAATGATATCGCTATTTCTGAAAAGGTCGGCAAATGGTTAGCGATGATATTTCTAGTTTTCCCTGAGGCTTTTTTCTGTGCTAGGGTTTTTAATGTAGTATATTTTTAGCATTGTTGTAATAAATTTTAGAATAAAAATTTGGGGCATTTTAACACACACGGCCGTCTGACCCAAAACTAGCAAGCTTGTACTACGAGTATTGCTGCCAGAGACTGATAACTGAATGATGTGTTACTTTAGGAGTTATCAATACACCCGTTGTTTGGTGCAGAATTTTCAAATTTTTGTGATGAGCGGTGCTGGACTTGCGCTGACATCGAGTACTTAGGTTTGCATTCAGAATCATACACGTTCATTAGTGGAGCACATGGGACTACGTCGTGGTTAGACCATATAGTTACTACCGAAGTCGCGAGAAAAACAATTCTGGATGTAAGAATAAGATACGAGATGTCAGCTTCAGACCACTTTGCTGTAGATCTGGTATCTGATCTAAATATACTAGTGCCTAAAGCAACGCTCGTAAATTCCGTTCCAGACAATTCTGTGTGGGGGGAAAGAGACGATGCCCAAGTTGATCAATATACGCGAATTCGCTCCGATAAGTTGCGTGATGTAGACTTTCCTGTAGAGTTTGAAAAATGTAGTGATCTAACTTGTAGTAACATAAGGCATAGGAAAGTGATTGACGAAATGTATAATACAATAGTATCTATATTGCGAAATGCTGCTTTGTCAACTTGTACAAAAACTAGAAATAAACGAAAAAAGAAAGCATTAATCACCGGATGGAACAAACATGTTAAAGAAGCACATAGAGAAGCTCGGCTTCGGTTTCAGGATTGGATCTTGCTAGGAAGGCCGTCCTCTGGCCCAATATACGACCAAATGCGTGAATCGCGTAATTTTTTTAAATCTAAGCTCAAATGGTGCAAAAACAACGAGACACAGATTAAAATGGATATCCTTGCGACTCAACATTCAGCTAAAAATTTTAAAACATTTTGGAAAGAGACCAATAAACTGAACCCGAAGCCGAGTGTTCCAGTGAGTGTAGACGGTATTAGTGATCCTCTCCAAATTGCCAACCGATTTAGGGAGCATTTTAAAGTTTGCTCTCCGCTGGGTTCCAAGATAGAAGAAGAGGTGGATTTATTGGCTGATGGGACAACTATAGTGCACATAACATCGAAGGAGGTTGCACGAGTGGTAAAAAACATGAAACGAGGAAAATCCCCAGGACATGACGCTTTGAGTATTGAACACTTGCAAAATGCGGGTGTTCATCTGCCGAGGGTGCTCACCATGTTTTTTAGTTTTTGTGTTAGTCATTCTTACATACCGGAAGCCATGATGAGGACTGTAGTTGTTCCCATCGTCAAAAATAAAACAGGAGATTCGTCTAGTTTAGGCAACTATCGGCCGATATCACTTGCAACTGTAATAGCCAAGGTGCTGGACGGTGTGATTGATGTGCAGTTACGGAAGCATTTGAAGTTGCACGACGCGCAGTTCGGTTTTAGACCTGAACTGTCGACAGAAACGGCTGTATTGCATCTCAAGCACACCGTTCAGTACTATACTAACAGAAGCACGCCTGTCTACGCCTGCTTCCTAGATTTGTCAAAAGCTTTTGACTTGGTGGCGTATGACAGGTTGTGGAAAAAGTTGGCAAGTGATACTGACCTACTGCGAGAGACCATTTCTCTTCTGAAGTTTTGGTACTCCAATCAAAGCAATTTTGTGAGATGGTCGGGATCTATGTTGGATGTGTACAGATTGGAGTGTGGTGTAAGGCAGGGTGGTCTGACATCGCCGGGCCTCTTCAATCTTTACATGGACCGACTGGTTCATGAGCTTAGCGGTGCCGGTGTCGGCTGCTCCATTGATGGTGTTACCACCAACAACATCAGTTATGCAGACGACATGGTGCTGCTTAGTCCATCGCTTGGTGCCCTTAGATCGCTTATTGGCGTCTGCGAGCGTTATGCGGAAGCGCACGGTCTCAGATACAATGCAAGTAAGAGTGAAGTCATGGTCTTCAAATCTGGCTCGAAAACCTATAACACTCAGTCGGTCATGCTTAATGGAAGTGCTCTCAAAATAGTTTCGCAGTTCAAGTATCTGGGACATTGGGTTACCGAGACGCTCGCAGATGACTATGACATGGAGAGGGAGCGTAGGGCGTTGTCTATCAGGGCTAACATGCTGGCTCGTAGGTTTGCACGGTGTACAGGTGAAGTGAAAGCAACACTGTTTAGAGCGTTTTGCCAGACATTTTACACCTGCAGCCTATGGGTCAAGCACACAAAGAAATCATACACCGCCCTGCGCACCCAATATAATAATGCTTTTAGGGCGCTGATGAAGCTGCCACGTTACTGTAGTGCGTTAGGGATGTTCGCGGACGCGCACATAGATGGCTTTGCGGCTATCATGCGGAAACGGGTCGCGTCCCTGATGCACCGCTTGCGGGGCAGCTCCAACAGTTACCTGCAGCTAATTGCTTTGAGGATGGATTTAGAATGCCCAATAATACAGTACTGGACGAAGATGCATGTTGAGCACTCTGGATCCAAGCCTAAATATAGAGTAAGATGACTTTTAATGGATTTAGAAGTAGACTGACATTGTATTATTATTTATTTTGTGGTATTTTTATTTAATTTAATATAAGTATTTGATTTATCTTTGAATTTTAATGTAATTATGTAATTTAATTTTTTGTTATTAATTGTGTAATTTTAAATCTTTATTAATACTGATATGGATTTAAATCTGAAATAAATGACATTATTATTATTAATACATTCTGATTTCTGGTATACATACATAGATCCTATTCTACTTATTTTATAAAGTTGAAAGTTTGTGTGTGCATTTGTCTTGATATTCACTTCTTATTTATCTTCACAAAAAGCACGTTCAATTTTATTACTTCCAAGCTATTCTTCATCAAGCTAAAACGTAACATTCCTTACATTTTTTAAGCCATTTCGTTTCACCATCAGCCATCGATTTTTCCGGTACCAAATTAGTCGATTAGAAGCGTGTGATGTGAACCGTGTAGGTGATATTTTATTTATTCCTCGCTAATGGGCGAGTCGAGGTGAGCACAGTGTCAGCGTTCAGGAAACATGTGCATTTTTTAAAGGCTACCTAGTGTGCTTATTGTTCAGTGTTCATGTTCACTCACTTGTTGGCAACTAGCCGGTAATTGTAGTTAGTCAGAAACGGTATGAAGTTTTGTGTAAGCTAGCGTTAAATGACTGGTAATTAAAAAATAATTACTTGTGAAAAATTACGTGAAAAAATTGTCTGATTCTAGTAAATTTAAATTTAATTACATTAGCGCCAACGAGATTAATGTACTAGTAGTACATGAATTATATGGATAATTCGCTGTGTACTTACAAGAAGGAAGCTATGCTTAGCAGTGGGCGATTAGGAGCTGACAATGATCCTGAGTAACAAGTAACATATTTAAAAAAAAAACAAAAAACCCGGATGTCTATGTTCTTTCCACCATTAAGACGATTCAGATGACAACTCATATGTCGAAGTCCACGAAGCTGTTTATGCTGTAGGGCATGCCAAAGAAACCTCATACATACACACCCACATACAAACATACACTCTATAAACATAACCCTCCTTGCGCAGTCGGGTAAAAAACTAAAGATAATATTAATTCATAATACTTATTTCTCAGTAAACAAGAAATGAATTCAATAACATCTATGGGCTCCAAATTTAAACACTTAAGTAAGAAAAACATACGAAGGAAAGGAACTAAGCCAAAAGAAAATCGGAATAAAAATAGGCCATTATATACCTATTACCTATATTAAGTATGGTAGGTAGATACTGGAAATACGTATTGTAGGTACTCGGTGCTACTAGGGTAGCTAGCTAGTAATTATCACGTTGGTCGATTTTTCAATATCTGCATTATAGATTAAGTAGGTTCAAGCGTGACACAGACTAGCTAAAACATTATATTACAATTATTTTATCCTTTTTTTATACAACTAAATCTTATGTATGTGTAATAATAATATGTATATGTATATAATAATAGTATGTATATGTATATAATATATTTACATATAAGGCATTTACAAACAAATAAATAAATAAATCAATCAAAAATAAACCAATATGCTAACTGTTATGTTTATGTAGTTCCAAATAAATGTATGGAAACTATTAGAGAACTTTATTTTTGATTTTTGTGACTACATCCAGAAATAAAATACCCACTGCAAAGCGCTAGTAACTATTACGGCGACCTAGTAACTTTAACATTGGGGCTAGCCACTCGGCCTATACGAATTCGCTTGCTTTTTAATGCTATGAGATTTAATCAGTAAACAGTCATAACAAATAACCACTCTTATACAACCATATATTCTATACCTACCCTCAATTTTATTATGATCAATGCAATGCGGAATCTATTAATATTTCCGCCACAAAATATTTTTATATCGCCATAAAGTACGATCAAGTAGTATAATTCAGGAAGTAACAAGTAAAGGCAAACTTTATTATTTTGGTCACGAAACTGAGCGATTTCTAATAAATATTAACATCGCGAAACTTAAGCTAGTGATTAAGTAGATTTTACTGCAATGCGGGTAGTTTTATAAAATGCTACGAAAATGGCATTTGTTTACTTGAGGGTTGGTAATTTTTAATTTTATTTGGCAATGCAGCCAGGTTGCTGAGGCCACTGCCAAGCATAGAATTTTGATTATATTTTGCTGACTAGATAAGGGAAGCTGTTATTATAGCTACTTACTAAACTCCTTTTTTGTAACATCTTTATGTCGACAGAGGAGCATTATATGTTTAAAAACTTTTTGGTAACAGGATTCCTCGACACAGGCTTTGTCTAGTGAGGAAACTGTTGTTAATTTACTTCATTTTCAAAAACTCCTCTGCATGTTATATTACTACCAAGTTTTATAATTTATGTGTATATTTCTTATATGTGTAGTATGTATATTGCAGCTAATAAACATTTTCATTTTCACTAAACTGCTTTAGTAAGTAGGTACTTCGCTGCTTTTAGCTTCCTAAAGTAAGTTCTTTTTTTTGGAAGTACTGTATCGATTTAGTTTGAAATTGTAGTAGCTAAGATAATTTCTAATGCTGGAGCTACATTAGCGGGATTCGGCGAACTGGGTATCGCGAAAAGTGTGGCCAAGTAGTACTTCCAATCGCAATATACCTACTGGTGAACACGAATGATAATAGCGGCACTGCCGGTAAACTAGCGCGCTTCAAATGGTTTTCAACAAGTCGACTGCTTATTCTGCATAATGTAGACAAGAACATTACCGATAACCGATACACGACAATGGGACATGAATTATTGCACGCTAATATAGCCCCAGCATAAAGGTTAAGGGTTATGCGACGCTCTGAATTTTTCAAACAAACGCGCTTGTCAAATTTATTGGAAACTAGACGTCAAATTATTATGAAATTTGGCATGTACATTTAAATCAACTATATATCCTCCTCTATGTTCTTTTTTTTTTTTAAACTTCCTCAAGTGAGAATAGAGCTCTGTAAAATATCCACATTTGTAAGGGGTAACTTTTGAGTGATTAATTTAATAGATAAACGAAGAAAATCATTAATCCCTTTACATAGGGCGGTTGTCTACATCATTAGCTTTTAAATTAATCCATAATACAAGGTAAATTTTTAGTTATTTAAGAATGATTATAGAAATGCTAAAGTCATAAAAGAGTAATTAAATTGCAATGTGTCACTCACTCTCTAGATAGTTTTAGAGGCTTATCAGTATCTTTACTTGCTTTCTTCGCTCGTTGCCTCTTTCAAGACGAAATGGCAATAGAAAACCTTTAGCCAATGCAAAGTGAGTTTAAAGTGTTCACCGGACCTTTAATACAAATAATGTAGTTACAAATGCCTTGCTTATTTACTGATAATGATATCAAATAAAGTCAACAAGAATAAGAAGTTCATTTTACGGCGAAACTTGTTCATTAGTCAGCTTTATAACCGTCTTTGATCCAAATAAAAATAAACCCTTTTTATAACCTAGTAGGTACCTATTAGGTATGTCTGCGTTAGACTTGTGTCAAACCAAACGAGGGTATAAAACGTGATGCGAAAGTCAACCGAACCAAATTTCTTTCTACGACAGGTTTATTGAGACAAAACATAATCCTGGGTCCAATCTGTCTCAATTTACGTTAGCTTGTAGTTCGAAGAGGTGAGAGGGGGATGAACTCAGTTTTGCGAGGAAATCAATTAGCAGCTGTCAGTACCACCGCTCTTGATATTAATATTAGCCGCTTGCTTGCCCATGTCAACTAGTAGTTAACAAATCGAGAATTTAGAAATGTCCATGTCAAGTAGTAGTTAACATAACCTTGAAGTCAGCTTTGCCCGTGTCAACTGGTAGTTGACATTGCATTTCACTCAGCTATGCCCATGTCAACCTGTGGTTAACATCGCTCCCGCCGTCAAAAAATCGGTTTCTACCCGTCTTTATCGCTCCAGGGCCTAATTTGTATTATTTGTCCCGTTTCTTCGTGAAATTTACCGTCCACACAACCAGTCGAGCATCCAATGAGAGAGCAAAGGTCAAGACAAAAAATAAAAACATTCCGCTTCACTTCAGTCCGAATCATACTCGATTCGGTGAGGACTGTGCAGATAAGAAATTGAAGATTCGGAGATAATCCGGTGTTAGATCTTATGACATTGTACAAGTGTTATACCTTTTTGGAATGGGGATAAAGAGTTCTTTTTGTATTTTGATTTAATTTTTCTATATCCATAAGTGTACTTATATAACAAACAAAACTGATAATCTGAGTGATTTTACTGAGTGTATGAGAACTGTTTTAGAAATATGCATATTTCTCAAATGTGGTAAATGCTATCCGCATGATTTTTATTTGTTTTCGAAGAATATAAGACTACTTATTTAGTGTTAGTTATTTTTTTTCCTAAAAGTGATATTTGTGCATTTAATAGCCTTGTTAAGTTAAGATAAATTACGCCGCGCGGCGCCAGATATTGGTATGGAAACAAAGGCCATTTAAAAAATAAATATCTATGAACAAGTGATCATTTTTTTTTCTTATTCTATTATTTATTATATTGACAACATAATCAAAGAATAAAAACCATATGTCATCGCTTTTATTTTTGAGGTATGAACTTTTGAATTCAAGACGAGCTTCAAAACGCCCTACTTCTAAGTTCAGCACAGCATAACTCTGCACCAAAGTCGTAATTTGATAAACAAAAGATGACATTGTTTAGGTCGTTTCATAGTGAACATAAATATATAAAACACTTGACACTTTTTTAAACAAATTGAGTCACAAGAAACGATTTTGTGAAACCCGACCCGCGCGCTGACTGCGCAAAAAATGGCGGGGCAAAGTGGGGTCGTCACGTTTTTTTCGTGGGACATTTGAGATAGGCACGCGCTGAGGGCCCGGGCAAAGGCGCGTTGCGCGCGGACCCCCCATGGGCAAGCAAGCGGTTAGGTAGGTATCTGGGGGCACGGTAGTGTCCCCGCCAAGTCTAGCTACAAAGGCACAGTCGTACTATCCTTTTCTCGAATCCATTCAGGCCATTTTTAAACCCCTGTAGCTTCTCTGTGGATAAAGCTACAAGTCTGAATGTTTAGAAAGTAAGAGGGTTAATATAACTAGATCAAATTAAAGGCATCAGCTTAAGAATTATTGTAAGTCAAATTTCTTTAATTTTATCACTGATACACTCACTAACTCACTGATAGAGATGATAATAATTTCTAAGTAAGTTGTACACTATTAGTGTCATATAAAGTACAGAAAAAATGAACATCGCAATTTTAGAACATGTTTCCAGTTATAAATAACTTTGTATTTCTTCCTGTATACTGATATGCTAGAGTCATTCAATTCATTATAGAATAGTTTGAAAGATGCTTCCATAGACAGATGGTAAATAAATTTACAGACTTGGTCTTATATTAGATACATCTCACAGCTTTTTACCATAGTTTGCTTTGTGAGATTTGCGCTTTTTACATATAATGTTTATGATAGGATCTAATGAGGGTGTAGAAACTTCAACAATCTCTTTACCGTACCTTATCGTACGTCACCTCATGCTATAATATTATACTCCACCAGGTATAGCATTCAGCAACACGTAGTGGCCTCAATTGATGCTTAAGCAAGACCGAAATAAGTCATTAACAACAAGTTCGAAAGAGAAAGATGACTATGGCCTCATTGCGTGTTTGCTGAACTTGTTTTTTTGGATTATGCGTCACTCTTCTGTACGGTTTTAGTACGGTTTTTCTAGGTTTTCACTAAACTAGAAGAATCATATTTTTTTTATTCAGACTAAGGCTCTCATCTCTATATCAAATTTCATCAAAATCTTCCCATCCGTTTGAACTTGAAGAAGTACCTAATAAACATATATACAAACTTTCGCATTTATAATAAGTAAAACCATACCTTCCATATCACATTAGTAAGTACAAGGAATAATCCAAGTTACTTGGTCGTAATTGGATAATTACCTTTTCGTAGGTACTCACATTTCAAGGTTAAATTTGATTACTTACATACTGTATCGTAAAGGTAACATAGTACGTCTCGATTGCGATGTCGGTGAGTTTAGAAGCGTTTTCAATTATTACTTCTTCTTCTTCAAGTTATTACTAAATACTGTTCTTTGAAGCATTTAATTTTGATGTAAAAACTGGGTAAGGTACTCATTAATTACAATTCAAAATTAACTAATCAGTGTCGTATGATACTCAATTTCAACTTTTGAGTTAGGTGTTAAGAATAAAGATATAACCTACAAAAGTTAAAATTTTAATGGAATTTCTTTTGCTAAAATAACACAAAGAGATTCAAACGAGTACGATATGTATCTCTTCAATTTAAATTAACAGAGACGCAACATTTTTTCTCAGCATTAAAATCAATAAGAGCGATGATAGTCTAGTTGCAGAAGAGTTGCCTCTCAAGCCAGAGAGAGCGGGTTCGGACCCAGCCGAAGGTACGCACCAATTTGTGCATTGTGTGAACGTATGTGCGTATTTAATATCATCTGCTACATAACTGAAGTCCGGTGTATGGCGACAGGCTCTCCCCCTTTCACATTTAGATAGATAGGTAAACTCTTTATTTTTTACACCACAAATAACAAAACAACAAGAGAAAAATTATAATAAAACTTGTTAAATAGTGTAACAACTGGCGGCCTTATCACTAAAAGCGATCTCTTCCATGCAACCTTAGGATGGAGAGGATACGACAAATGAGTATGGGACAGGGTGTGCAAAAATATTTGGGACTGAATATCGTCGGGTGAAGTGTGGGTGTTACACCTCAGCCAGCTCCTTCGAGGGAAAGGCGTGACGATATGTATGTGTGTAGAATCAACTCTTCCATAAAAATAGCTACTAGCAGCGCCCCGCGGTCTCATATCCGCGGTCAAAAAGTAACCTATTTGATATTCCAGACCATCTATTTTTCTTTCAAGTTTGATCCAGATCTGGAGGGCTATTCCTGCGCGTGAGATGAGATGAGATTTTATCTTGGTCACTCTCACACCTATGACGTTTCAAACGAGAGCAACAAGGACGAAACAAGGTGAGATGAAAATCTCAAATCTCCGAATAGGGTCACCGTTTGGCGTTCTGGTGTGATTGAATACGAACATCGATCCATACGACAATCGAAAGTTACTGGCTGCGCCCCGCGTTATCATCGGCAGTTAAAAATTATCTTTTTCGCTTTTCCAGACTATCTACCTCTGTGCCAAATTTCATCCAGATCCGTTCAGCCGAAGGACAATGAAAATGAAAATGAAAATGTTTATTAGCTGCAATATACATACTACACATAAGAAAAATACACATACATTATAAAACTTGGTAGTAACATAACATGAAGAGGAGTTTAAAAAAAAAAAGAGGTAAATGAACAACAGTTTCCTTACTAGGCAAAGCCTGTGTCGAGGAATCCTGTTAGCAAAAAGTTTTTATACATATAATGATCCTCTGTCGACATAAAGATGTTACAAAAAAAGGAAAAAAGCTAACATAGACAAGTTACAAATGATTAAATATATATGTAGGTATATCCTACAATAACAATGAGTGCATAAGAAACTATAATAATAAAAGTGATTTATGAACGAATGGTAAGTATCACTCAATCACTCCAGAAGGCGTGATTGAGTAACAAACAACCATCCATCCATATTTTCGCATTTATAACCTCAGTGCCCATAGAAGGCTGTCAATAGAGTCCTTAAAGGTCGGCAACCTATCTGTGATACCCTGGTATTATAGGTATCCATAGGCAACGGTGATCGCTTACCATCAGGCGGCCCGTTAGCTTGTATGCCACCTATGGCATAAAAAAAGTACAAAGTGTGATTTTATATTACAGTGTGATGGTAAAGCAAAAAACAATTACATTCACTCTTATAGAAAGTAAACCAAATAGGTAGGTACGGAAATGTAGGCAGTAAACAAACAGAGTTATTACAATTAATATTGTTTAGCACAATTACCGCCCACATCGCGAGCAGGTGAGTCGTGACGTTAAATTAATGCTTGCCATATTTTAATCTTTATTGAGCAATTGGCTGTGCCTTGCGGATTTACCTGATCAACTGATTTTAACAGGAACGATGGGGTTTTAATTCGCGACGCAAAAACGACGAGGTGTCATCCGTTTGACGTGTGTGTGTGTGTGTGTGTGTGTGTGTGTGTGTGTGTGTGTGCGTGTGTGTGAGTGTATGTGTTTTTTTTCTACAGAGGTTTGGAAAAATACACTTACGTATCATCAAGGCCTGATGATGCCTGGGTATGTCGGACTCGATAAGTATCCCTACCGACCAAAACCTTCCTCTGGCACCAACCTCTACTTCCCCCGCGGGACCGCCGGTAGGCATTACTTCGCGGGGGGAGGCTCTAGCTATTGCTCTTCCTTCTGAATTTTCCTAGCTTCTATCTAGCTGTCTTATTTCAGCCCGCTTCCTTTCTATACTTCGTAGTTCCTGGAGAACTTCCGTCGCGAAACAACTTGTGGCCTGTCAGGCTTCCTCCGAGGAGAGCATAGCTTGTATTAAGGTCTCTGGCTGTATTTTCTGCGCGAGAGTATCTTCCCAGGCCCTGCGCGTCTCGTTGAAACGAGGGCACGTGAAAAATACATGCTCTGCATCTTCATTAACTCCCGGACACGACGGGCACTCTGGGGAGACATCGTGCTTAAATCGATATAAGTAAGCCCGAAAGCATCCATGTCCTGAGATCAGTTGAGTCAGATAATAATTCACCTCGCCATGATTGCGATTCAGCCAGACAGCCACTTGTGGAATAAGTCGGTACGTCCACCTGCCATTCGCTGTGTGTGTGTGTGTGCGTGTGTGTATGTGTGTGTGTGTGTGTGTGTGTGAGAGAGAGTGAGTGTGTGTGGCATCTTAGCTCCCAAAGGCATAATACAGATTTTTTGTTTGAGTGTTGCTTATAGTGATCTTTTAAGTAACCATTTACGTAATTTGAGTGCTGCAGTTAGGTTTTAAACGTGTTTTGTTTACTTTATACGTATGATTTTTTTTTTCAAAATATACACATTTCAATTCTGCCCATCTCCACACAGCTCCAATGTATTCTAGCCCAGATGCTATTGTATTGGTGTCTTTAACAGTTTGACCGAAAATATGAAATGTTTTTCTTATTGAATCACTCGAGTGAATTGTACAGACAGACCACCCTCTCTTTTCATGAAATTGAGAGTTTCGCGCGAATGTTTTTTGCGTATCCGGTGTGAGGGACAGGAAACTGTGAGAATAACATTTTAAGCGTCAAACAGACAGAGGCGGCCTGACAAGGCGGCCTACTGTCACTGACTGTCAGCCGCAGCTCCAGCCGCGGCGACAACACACTGCCGCGGCCATTGACAGAGGCGGCCGGAAGCGTCAGCAGTGTTGCCACATTGGGTTTTGAAAAGGCCTAGTTGGACAAGGTAGAACGGGCTAGATATACCAAATTTTAGCATCAAAAGTGGTGCTAGAAAAAAGAGACTAAAAAATAAACACTTTTAACGGGGGAAATCTGCATTTTGTGTTCGCATTTACATAGGTATATTTCGGGCAATTAAAAATACATTACTTACAAATTGATTTTCGAAGAATGATCACGATCCATACAAAATTAACCCAGCCCCGGCGCAAATTAATCATATCGAATAAATATAGTTGTTTTGTTATTTTATGTAGGTAAGTACTTACATAAATTTTCAATAAAAAAAAATTATCAATATTTCTGTGGCTAAGTTACTAAAGTTGCCAAAGTTAAGATGTATTGTCGTTGACAACAAATGACGAAATCAAGAAGACAAACCACAAACCGATAAGTAACTACCATCCCCCAATCGAACACGTTATATTTCGGTCGGACGAGGTTGGGCATGGTGTTCGTCTTGCCGGATTACAGAAATCTCAGTATGTCTGGTGAGTCGGTCTGATCTCTGAAAGTAGGTAATTTTTTTTTTACTAGGTATATAATAAAAAGCCTTTTAATTCATGCAAAAACTAAGATGCACACAAAGCTTAAACGCGGTCAACGCGGTACTAGAGATGAGCAATGAATAATTTTATTCAGTTAAATTAACGCGTTGAAAAAATATAACATTAACATCGTTAAAAAATATTCTTCAAAACGTTAATCGATAAAACCAATTTCCGGTTTGCATTTCTTAGAATTTAACGTCATCTATGAGAATATTGGTACATCATTCATTGATTCGGCCACAAAAGTCTTCGAATTGTTGTTATTATTATTATTATTATTTGTTTTATTTTATTATTAACATAAATTTAACTACAATTTAAACTAAATATGCCCTTAAAACCAATGTGGTTTGTCTAGGACAAACAGTTCTCACACATAATTAACTTAAGTATGCCATATTATGCCTAAATATAAATATTTAAAGAAACGTTGATTTATCGACCAAGCAATTTTAAACAACATGATAATTATTTTAAACATTTTATTCAAAATGTTTTTTAACAGTTATCAGTTTATTTTTTTTAACGTTTAATCCCATTTCTACGCGGTATCCGCGGCTGACGTAGCTTGTTGTAATAAGTGGTCAAGTGCAAGCCGGGCTCGCGCACTAAGGGTTCCGTTCCAGCATATCAAATAAAATACAAAAGTACAAGGTTGATATCGAAAATTAGACAATACTAGAGTCTTGCGCAATTAGTAATTACCTAAACTTTTACAGTTATCTTTTCACAAACGTAACTTGATATATATTATAGTACTTTTAAAAAAATAAATATTATGTACGTATTTCAGTCTCTGGCAGCCAAATTACGAGCTTTGCTTAGTTTGGGGTCAGATGACTGTGTGTGCAAAAATGTCTCGTTTTTTTATTTCAAACAAAGATAACTGACCATCACCTCATGTCTCTCACTCATCCGTCTGTCTTTGAAGGACAGGCAATCAGACGAAGGGACGGACAGAGGGCGTAAGCTTAATAATATGGTTCCGTTTACAACGTTAGGGTACGGAACCCCAAAAATGTTTCCGACGCGCGGCCAGCCGCCTGCAAGCCGCGTGGTGGCCGCGCCTGTGTGAAGACTCCCATACATTTCAATGAAATACAACTGGCCGCTCTGTCAGCCGCCGCGCCAGGCCGCCTCTGTGTGTTTGACGCTTTATTTTCATTTAGGTGTGTTTTAATGGCGATTGCGTTAGTAGCACTGTTTTTATAAATCATGGCTATGGAGGTAACAAAAAAAATTATGAGAGTTAATTATATTAAAGAATTACTCGTATAGGTACTTGGTCAAGTAGGTGTTATTATCTGTGTTGATTTTCCGCTTTGATAAAGACGAGACCAATTTGTGACTAAGTAGGTAGGAGTCTATGAGGATACAAACCTATATGCCTAGAGAGAGTTCCGTACTGTACTCGTATATGAACGAAAAGTGACAGGACAACATTTTTATACTCGTGTGACACTACCGTGACATGTACTTACGTCTTCTACAAGGGTTGCGTCAAACAGTTTATTTAGTACCTAACAGTTGGTTGTTATTTTTTTTTGGTCCGTGCAATGTTTTTTCAGTCCATTTAAATATATCAGTTGTCAAAGGTAGGAGTAACCTTTCAACTAAAAAAAAAATCCCAGTAACGTACTCCATTAAAGAGACAAGATTTAAAACAATACAACTAATATAATAACATTCTTCTTAATGAAGTCAGTTAATAAAACCGAACAGTGCATGAGCGTCAAAAAACAGTAATTAAAAATAATTATAAAGATCGTTGGTTTCACCACGTAATAAAAAATAAAATGTCTGAATACCACTGGTCCACTAGTCAAGGGCCAACGTTTCACATAAGGCGCAAATTAGAATTTTGAACAGTTTTTTTTTTGTTTTTATAACTAAACCGGGTAATTATTATATTTGAAAAAAAAAATGTAGTTATTTTAGACTATTTCTCTCGTTATTTTACAGACATATTTGACAAATACGGACCTGATTACTCAAAAAGGTCAATAAACACTTCAATCAGTTTATCGATTAAATGACCTGAACCGACCCTACTTTAGTGGGATAAGGGTACGTAGATGATGATCAGTTAAATGACATATTGGAGCAATCTGAAATCTGGTGTATATCTGTATTTCTGCAAAATATCGTAACAAATGTTCTACGATTGGTTCAAATTCTTATTATTGCATTATGTTTTATTTTAATAATTAAATACATAATACAAATTAAAAACTATAAAAATAAAAAAATCAAACTCTAAATACTAGTCTACGTTGTAACTCAACTTATGTGTAAACAAAAAAATGGAAAAAGGGGCCGTTAGTTGACTATACAACCAAAATTAACCTTAAACTTAAAATGGACAATCACATGCAGTTTTAATTTTTATTTCATGCACATCGGACGGTATGCATGCGTACTTTTCAAAATACCTAAATATGGTCCTGTGCATGCGTTTATTTAACTTAGTTATCTAGGGCCAAAAACAAATGAATGACATTTAAATTTCCCGCCATTTCTAAACGTTTTACTTTAAATCAAGCAATGGAAACAAACTCGAAAGTCTTAAATTAGTCAATCCCACAAACATCTCCAAACTTTGACTCGATATTATTTATTTATTTATTATTACTAACACGATTAAAAACCAGTTACATTAGCAATATTAGAAATTGATTGATTTTATATAACATTAATCATAATTTAAAAATATAACAGTTTAACGAAATAAAAATATTGTAATTCAATTATAATATAAAAATAGTGGTATAAAATGTCAGAAATATTATATGATGTCAAAATAAAAATAATGTCACAATGCAATTACAACACAAACATTGCAACAAAACAAAATTATGTTAATGGTGGTATACATGTCAAAAATTATGTTAAGTAATGTGTCAAAATACTAATAATGTCAAAAATGCGATAGAAATAACAGTAGTAGAAATAACATTATTGAATAGTAAGTTACATAAACTGTAATTTTTTCAAAGACAACTTGTTACAAATTATTGTATTCAATTCAGTTAAGATACGTTCCAACTTCGACATCAAAGGTCGCTATCCAGTTCACGATATCGTTATAGAAAATTCTCTAGGAAAACTTTGCTGCAAAACTTTGAACTCTATTTCGGTTAGATAAGGGGTTGATTTAGAATATTGTTCTTTTCAATAGCAGGACCCGTGTCAAATTATGTTAGTTCGCTGGATAGTTTTTCAAGTCAATAGTTTAGTGACATAGACGTTGTTGGGAAAATAAAGAATTGTATTTCCGTAAGGAAAATATTTGGAGAAGAAAACTTTTCTATCGTGAGAAAGGTATCTCTTTAGACACGTACCAAAATGAAATAAACTGAGAATGTTTCAATTATGGTAGATAATTTTTTTTTCTCACTCAACAACTTTGAATATTGTTTTTTTGTTTCAATGCTTTGTCAGTGTTTTATCTAATGGTAATTGGATAAAACAGTGATAGCAAACTAAATAGATAGATGGCAAAAAAATAGATGACTAGCAAACAATTTAACAAAATCTAATCTCGGAGGCTAATTTTACATAACATAACATATCGTCACGCCTTTCCCCCGAGGGGCTGCAGAGGTATAATACAACACCCATGCCATGGCGGTGGCAGCCTAGTTGGATGAAGGTCCGCCTCTCAAGTCAGAGGGAGTAGGTTCGAACCCAGCCGACGGCACGCACCAATTTGTTCATTGTGTGAACATATGTGCGTATTGTATGTCATCTGCTTCATGACTGGAGCCCGGAGTATGGCAACAGGCTCGCCCCCTGTCACATTTGGGACTGAATATCGTCCGGCGAAGTGTGGGTGGTTGGAGCTAATTTTATTCTAATTCTAATTGTTGGAAGTATCGGTATTATGTAGTTCGCGTGACTAAACTACAATTTGGTATTTCAGAGTTGACCTAATGTTAGCGCCAGGAGGTAAAAGAGTATTTTATGATTTTCAGTAAAAAAAAAACTGACAGAAAATAATCGGTTTATTTCTTTCCATTTTTGACATAAAAAGTGTCAATTTGAGACAATTTATTCACAATTTAAAATTAATTAGTTAGTAGAATTAAGACCGGGTAGAAAATTGAAGGAGCTTCACCAAAAACACGTTAACCGTTCGTCTATGACATTTGATGTTATAACATACTCAAAACGATGTTCGTAAAATAAAAGCCAAAGTCATAAATTTTTCAAAGCACTCACGAGCTAGTGAATTTACATAATGTGCTGGTAAAGTCGGGATTTGTTAGATTTTCATACTCACATGAACCTCATAGCGTAAGTCTGAAATACTCATTTTGCTACACTAACAACATTTGGGATATTTGAATAAATTTCTTGTAGAAATTTACAAGAAATTTATTCAAATATCCTGAATATGACGATTATTGGGGAGATCAAGACGTGGGGACGGGGAGTATCCTGAATATGATGATTATTGCGAAGATCAAGACTGAGTCTTTTCGTAAATCTTTTTTACGATTTTATCCTGAATGGATTTGAATGACTTTAGAATTAAGTACCTATCGTAAATTTAAAACACTTTGCAGTACATTTACGATTTAGTTAAGTATATTAGAGTTTGTGAAATTAAATAGGTAAATAAATTTGTTAATTTGTAAATTTGCTATTTTTGTTAGGTTTATATTGTTATTTAAGTGATTGAATATAAACAGGGTTATAGGTACCTCACCAAAAACCTCTTAAAAGTTCATTCTACTCATCAATATGAACAACTTTTACTATGAAGCCAATCCTGTAATCGCGAAAAAAAAAACAGCTGTTCCATACAAAAAGTTCAATCACCTGAGACAAAATGTATAGAACAGCTGTTTTTTTCTTCGCGATTTCAGAGTTCGCCCCATAACAAAAGTTGTTCATATTAATGAGTACAATGAACCCTTAAGAGGTTTTTGGTGAGGTACCTATAACCCTGTTTATGTAATGGAGTCGATTAAAGTTTTGATTGAATTAATCTTTTCCTCTAAACACATCAAATATGATTATTAAGAAAACCAAGGCTAATTTATTCACTCTACCTAATATACCTACGTAAATATAGATAGGTTCTTTTAAAAATTTAATAACTACAAGTATAAATTAAAAAT
This sequence comes from Peribatodes rhomboidaria, assembly GCA_911728515.1. NCBI lineage: Eukaryota > Metazoa > Arthropoda > Insecta > Lepidoptera > Geometridae > Peribatodes > Peribatodes rhomboidaria. The sequence continues at coordinate 10,321,701 of OU452182.1, forward strand.
GTAAGAATCCCCCGACACTAATTTTCTTCAAACTTAACTAAGAACACCCCGACTAATTCACCTTTCGAACAAAAAAACAATCAAAATCGGTTCATCCGTTCGAGAGCTACGATGTCACACACACACACACACTGACACGACAAACTTATAACACCCCGTCGTATTTGCATCGGGGGTAGTAAAAGTAAAAAAACTTTAAGTATTTCAACTGAACCCGAGTTTTATTCAAAGTAGAAACATTGTTTGTAAAATGTAGACCGCCACTACAGTACTACTAACTTAAATATGAAACGACGGATATAGGCAGCGAGTTTAAGTTTAACTAAAATTTTACGAGAAAATCCAACACTGCTGCTTCCAACAGAAGTTTCGCGAGTTCCACTAGCATTTACATTTTGCTAGCAAATTGAAGTAACTGTGGCTACAATGTAAAACCGTATAGAAGCTTATCCAGGAACAAATTTTATGAGTCTGAACTTTCAATGCCATTTGAGTTCAAGGAATAAAATTAAGTCTCACTTAAACTTCACATCTGCGGTGGCGGAACTGAGTGAGAACAGAAGGGGTAGTTTAGTACCATGATACTCTGGCATTAAGAGGGCCGCGACGCTCTGAAATTTCCATACAAACGCGCTACTCAAATTTCTTGAAAACCATTTGTCAGATTATGATGAAATTTAGCATGTTTAAATTAAATTAACAATATTTCCGCCCCTTTGTTCTTGTTTTTTTTTTAAAAAAAAACGTTCTCAAGCGAAATTAGAGCTATGAAAAATATCCGCATTTTTAAGGGGTCACTTTTGATTGATTTATTCAATAGGTAGACAAAGCAAATCAAAAATTCCATGACATATGGAGGTTGTCTACATCAATAGCTGTTAAATGAATCCATAATACAAGGGAAATTCTTGGTTACTTAAGAATGATTACAGAAGTGCAAAAGTCATAAAAAAAAATGAAATTGCACTTTATAACTCTGTAGGTATGTTTAGAGGCTCGTCAGTATCATTACTTGCTCTCTTCGCTTGTCTTCTTCTTCTAGACGAAATGGCTATAGAATATCTTAAGCCAATGCGAAGTTAGTCTAAAGTGGTCGCCGGACTCTTAAAGCCGTAATTGAAGAAGAAATCATTACATACATATCGTCACGCCTTTCCCTCGAGGGAGCTAGCAGAGGTGTACAACACCCACACTTCGCCGGACGATATTCAGTCCCAAATGTGACAGGGGGCGAGCCTGTCGCCATACACCGGGCTCCAGTCATGTAGCAGATGACACACAGTACGCACATATGTTCGCACAACGAACAAATTGGTGCGTGCCTTCGGCTGGGTTCGAACCCGCTCCCCCTGGCTTGAGAGGCACACATAAAGCATTTTTGTCGAAGCTGAAGCATATTGCTTCACTCGCTAGCGCTCGCTTGGTCGATAACAAAAAAGAAATTCGCCTTTATTATTCTTTATGGATTGCTTCACAAAAGATACTTGACGTCCGAGCCTAAGCAAATATTTACGTAGGTATAGCCATATTGCAAGCATCAGTACTGAATACGCGGTGGTTGAGTTGTGACCCTGAATGGAAACCTTCCTTTTCAATATTTACATACAGCTGGCACCACTCCACATGCAAATTTGGGGACTTGAATGTAGTGTAATTTAGTATTTGTGCGATATTATTTCGTTGAACAGTATGAATTACTTTGCGTGGAATTGAAAGATTTAATTAACATTTTTAGCCTATTATGGCCTTGGCTTATTTTGGCTTTTTAATTGTTGTTGAAATTTGTATTTAAATCTTGTTGGGCATGTCTATGTAAGAATAACAATAAGAATACTCGTATATTTGTTGTTTAACTGTGTACAAAAGATGTTCCAAGTTGTAAATTAGTTTCAACAGCCTGCCCATTTCAAGCGTACAATTTTCGTCATTTTTGAAATATAGTTTCTATTTAGTAATACAAGTACTTAAAGATCTAATATAATATATTAAATGAGACTAATTTCCGCTCCTCAAAATATTCTTCAGTAGTGTAAAAAACTTTATGGATAAGCCAGAATTTAAGTTTATTTTTGAATCTTTTTCCTTCCAAAAATTTTATGTCAAGGGGTAAGGTATTATACATTTTAAAAGTCATTACATTTACACTTTTATAAAACTGAATTTTATAGATATTGTGTTGTAGTGGGTTTAGGGTTCTGAACCTTTTTTTAAATATTATGTAAAGTTTACTCGTAAAACATAAAGTAATTACAGTTTCAATGACAAAATATGCCCTAAAAACGTATAATTATGGTTTGTCTAGGACAAACAGTTCTCATTCTCTAATATGTCAATTATGCCATTCTGATATTGTAACAAATACAAAAACTAATACTACTAACCAAAACGAATAATAAAGTAATATTTCAAAATAAAAAAACTGACTTCCTGTCATCTAATTTGGATTTTGTAAAAAAATGGGACCAATCTGTAAGTATATTACCCCATTAAAATAAAATCAGTTCATAACTAACGGAGTTATGCGGTAACAAAAATTAAAAACAATCCAATTGAGAACCTCCTCCTTTTTGAAATAGGTTAGTAAAAATAATAAGAACCTACCACTTATAATAAAAAAATGGCCGTGTTTCAAATATTGTTTCTACCACATTGGACAGATTTATACGAGTACGTAGATAATACCAAGATCCAAAAAAACAAGGTCTAGCATTCAGCAACACGTAATGACGTCATCGTCATCCGTCTCTTTCGAACTTGTTGTAAATTACTTAATTCGGTTTCGCTTAAGCATAGATTGACGTCACTACGTGTTGCTGAATGCTGTACCTGGCACAGTATATTATTAAGTCATGGATAATACCTACTACAGAGTTTTTGTACCACTTATGAATCTTAGTAGTACCCAAGTAGTTCGGTATTGAAATAATTGAATTTTTAACTATATCGTTTCATACATTGTACGGTAAAAGCCAATCAATAATTTAATTTGCCGAGATTCAAAGAAAACGTAATTGGGTCAAAGCCTTCGGGCGATAGAAGTGCAGAGTCGTTTCATAGTCGATAGTTACATAGCGGGTGATAAATTATATTATACAATAATATACTTTGAAAGAAAGAAAATGAAGAAAATATATTGAGAATTAAAATGTTAAAATTAACTTACTAGATGTGCACTGCAGTTTTATCCGCGGTTTAAAAGTCGTATCAATCCAGGGTATAAGCTACCTCCATACCAAATTTCATCAAAATCCGCCCATCCGTGCATGAAGCATGAAGAAGTAACAAGCATATACACACTCAAACTTTCGCCTTTAAAATATTAGTGTGATTCTGTAAATATTATATTTTTGATGTTTTTTCTCAATAACGTCTCTTCGTTAAGCTCATACGTATAATAATATATTCATTCATTCGTTTATCCATTTAATATCCTCAGCTACAATGTTCATAGCTTAAAGACATTAAAGACGTAATGTACCTTCAATTTGACAAATTTCAAACATGTTATCTTGTTACACGCATCCTACACAGCAATATTGTGTTTGACCCAAAAACATAACATATCGTCACGCCTTTCCCCCGAGGGGACTGGCAGAGGTGTAATACAACACCCACACTTCGCTATCGATAATTCAGTCCCAAATGTGACAGGGGGCGAGCCTGTCGCCATACACCGGGCTCCAATCATGTAGCAAGATGATGTCATCTTACAATACGTACATAATGGTCACACAATGAACAAATTGGTGCGTGCCGTCGGCTGGGTTCGCCCAGAGGGAGCGCCCTCTGGCTTGAGACGCGGGCCTTCTCCCAACTAGGCTGCCATCGCTCCTGATCATGGGTTAGTGGAATTTATGTCACATCAAACATGTGACATAAATTCCACTGACCCATACAAAATATGCAGACAAATTGGAATAAACTTTGCATGTTTTAAAAAATTACATCCCTTACACTTTGGTGGGAGTGTAACTTATCCATACTTGAATCCGAGTACATCATATGAAGTTTAATAATAACGTTACACAAGCAAGGTTTAATTACTAAATGTAATATCAATATTCTAGACAGATCTACGAGTATGTTCAGGAATTGGAACAGCCCTCTAACAAGGTTTCCTAACTATGACGTAGCATAGCCTTGTTAACAATGTCAGTCTTCATGCAATTTTACGCAGATATAAAGTTGTAGGTAATTTGCACGTGTCTGTAATGTATCTTCAATTAAAACCATTATTAGCACTTCAACAAATTAGCTAATAAGCTAATAATATCTAAAGAACTATGCCTACTAATATTTATTTTTAATCATTTGTACATCAATTATTAGTTATTTATTATTGTTGTTATTTATAGTTATTTACATCTATTGCCTGTATTTATATTGTATTTTTTAAATTATGTCCATTCTGAATAATATTTTACTATTTAAAAGAGGTAGAAAAATATAAAGATTGTAAATGGCGAGTAATCTCTGGATCTAGGTACTTGTTTAATATCAAAAATTCTTTTACTACTAAATAGCTACTCGTCATCTATCATTGAGTGCCATAGCATTTGAAACTTGAGTGGAAGCCACGGGTAGCCAAGCTAGTACATAAATAACACTATCAAATCCTAATCCATCCTGACTAATATTTTAATTGCGAAATAAAGTTTGTTAATCTTTTTGTTTGTTCCGCTTTCACGCCTCAACTACACAACAGATCATCATGAAATTTTGCACACACACTGTGAGGGGTACAGAAAAGGATACAGGGTATTTTAATCCCAAAAAAAAAAAACAGTTCTTGTGAGCCCGCGGGTGAAACCGCGGGGTGAAACCATTAAATGAGATTTAACAAAATGAAAAAGTAGCGATGATAGCCTGGAGAAAGCCCGCCTCTCAAGCCAGAGGGAACGAGTTCAAACCCAGCTGTCGGCACACAGTATTTTGTTCATTGTGTGAACATATTCGCACATCCGGTGCTAAAACGTCACTTATGCAACTTTTGTCAAAACTGAACTGAGTATGAGAAAATACACCTAATCTACCTCTTTACTTGGTGTGTTATTGTCATTTGTGTAGTACGCATACTTTCTGCGTGAGAGTATTAGTGTCGTTATGGTTTTGCGGGAATCTAGACGACACTGGGAGAAACAACGTTTCATTGGTCAGTTGCGCGCGGCCTCCCGCACAACAAACAGTCTCCTGGAGCTACAACGTCACTAAGGTAATTGTAACAATTTATTTTTTGTTTTTGGAGCAATAATGACACTTTGTTAGTTGTGATGGTTGTTTCTTGAAACAACAATGACACTTGTGTATGTAATAATGACGTTGTTTCCCCAATATTTTTACTTTTTTATGGTATAAAATTAATGTTAGATTAACTTATGCCCCTGGAGAAGAAAATAATAATTTATGTGACAGTTTCCACTAACACCAGGAAGAAAAAAGCTTAAGTAGACATGAAAAAGAAAGGGATATGAGAAGTGTCATGAGCTATTCAGCCATAAAAGTTACGCGACAATAGAGGCAATCGAAGAATAGATGAAATTCCCTTGAAGCAAGCATAAACTTCAAAAATACCAATTACGGAACACGATGAAAATTATCTAATTTTTATTTTATTTATAGACTACAAAGCCACATTTACACTTGCAGGGAAAACAACTATTATAACCGCAGCGTAAAAGACTTCCTGATTTTCCCGGGAATGTGGCAGTGATTCTAAGTTTACCAAATTAGTAGGAACATAATGAAAATTAGTTTGGGTAAAAGAATTGCATTTGATACTGTTGATTATTACGTAATTAGATTTAAATACCATACGGGTACAAGGACTGTGATTAAAACGCCTTGTTAATAGGAAAGTTCTATGGATAATTGTAATGACAGCGTTGAACACCCCAGATTAACCAGGAAACATAACAATTGTTTAAGTTTTTCTGAGTGTTTACCAAATTTGTATTTTAGAAAAGTAAAATAATTTGATACAGTTGATTATTGCCTAATTTTTTTTTTAAATGCTATTACTGATCAATCAATGATTGATTGAACACGGAACTTCGCCTAATTAATAGTGAGAAGAAGACTGTTTTTACAATGTCTGATTAATAGTAAAATTCTATGTTGAATTAAGAAATTGTGTTTTACTTCTTTGCTACTATAGTAAATAGTTTTTTTAGAAATGTATGATTTCGTGTTTTATTTATTTTGACACAATTGTCCGGTATTTTTTTTTTCTAGTGCCATAACGTCACTTCTGCAAGGGTAGTAACATTTAAACGTTTATATTTTTTGAATAGTAATTACTGAGATGTTTCCATTTAGTTTAAAATGAAGTTTAAAGTTGTAGTTTAAATGTTATCATTTTATTTGTTTAGTCGAGAAGAACTATTTGGTGTAATAGGATGTTGAATTTTCAAATGCTTCTCCTGAAATATTACATCATATGCATAAGTGACGTTACAGCACCGTATGTGCGAATTATGTGCGTATTGTATGTCATCTGCTACATGACTGGAGCCCGGTGTATGGCGACAGGCTCGCCCCCTGTCACATTTGGGACTGAATATCGTCCGGCGAAGTGTGGGTGTTGTTTGACACCTCTGCCAGCCCCCTCGGGAGAAAGGCGTGACGATATGTTAATGTGTGTACGTAAAAAAACACAATTTGCATGACACCTATAAATAGGTCAATAATGTCAAAATAGATAAATATAAATCCCATTACCATAGTATAAAAAGTTTAAGGCGAAAACTTTCCCTATTTCATATTGTAAAACTCCTAAATGAACATCAATAGAAAAAGTAATAATCATAAATGGAACTTCCATTCCTTCTATATTCCATCTAGAATTTTCCATTCAATACTCGTCATGAGCTCAGAGCATTACTACACGTCGCCGACGTCTGGCTGGAATCCATGTTTCTACTATTCCATTTGACTTGTTAGCATCCTTACTCTGGATATTGGCTTTGGAAGCTAACTTTATCAATGTAGAAATTTGCTCTAGCATTTGCTGAGTATTAGAGCTCAAACTCGTTCAATAGAGCTGTATGCCAGAACATATTTTCTAGATTAAGAAAATAGCTACAATATTACTAAAAGATGTTTGAACGTTGCCTTGGGCATTATTAAGGGTTCCGTGAAGGTCTGAATTTTCCATGCGAACGCGCTTGTCGAATTTCTTGGAAACTATTTGTCAGAATGTGATGAAATTTGGCATGTACAATTAAATTAACTATGTTTTTGTCCTCATGTTCTTTTTTCAAAACCACTGCAAGAGAAAATTGATTTATGAAAAATCTACGCATTTGTAAGGGGTCACTTTTGAGTAACTCTTAGTTATTTAGGAATGATTAGATAAGTGCGAAAGTCATAAAATAAAATTGAAATTGACATTGCAACACTGTAGATAAATTTAGAGGGTCCTTTTAGACAAAATGGCAGTAGAAAACCTTTAGCCAACGCTAAGCTAGTCAAAAGTGGTCGCCGGACCCTTAATCATTGAAAGCTGGCCGAAGCCCAAGCTATTTTAAAAAACTACTAGCTGTTACCCGACTTTGTTCGCGTTTATTCATAAATAGTACGCAAAAACCGTCCTCGTGCAATACTGTAACTAATTACCAAATTTCATTAGGTTCCGTTCAGCCGTTTAGCCGTGAAAGCCTACAAACAAACAGACAGACAGTTATTTTCGATTTTAAAATGACGTTAGTGATGGATATAGTTATTACTCTCACTTATTAGTTTATAGTATTCAATAACTGATGGAACTTAAAAAGTATTTAGCAAATTAAATTTCTAACAAGATTATGTCATAGATTAAAAAAACTGTAAATCGTTATCGTAATTGTCATGTCAGTGTGTCAATGTCAATGTCATCATTCCACCACCTTGTGGGATACATAGTTAGGAAGAGCGGGAGAGAAAGACTCTACCAAATGATAGAGCTTCGGGTACGCCTAAAGCCTAAGTTAAACAAGAAGCGAGCTTCTCGAATGCGAGCGGCAAAAATAATCCGTAATTATTATAATTATGTAAGAATTCTCTATAAAAATTCACAGCAATAAATGCCTGTGAAACTTGCTGCAAAAATTGTTTTCGAATTGTGAAACAGAACAAACACAAATGTTCATCACATCAATGTTTGCTCTAGATGGGAATCGAACCCATGCCCCCAAGCTCAGAAGGCAGGTCTACTACCAACTGAGCCACCGAGGCGGTCACAAGTCGATTAAATTACTGCATAGCAAAAAACTGCCGCTTGTATCTGATACATTCTTCTTGTGTAACTTAGGCTTTAGGCTGCATATTTGACGGAGACAACCAAAAAAGAGCTGTCTGCGAGAAAAAAAAAAATACAAATAAGATCACTTCGCTGTGTAAATAAAATTATCCTCTTGGTGGTCTTTCCCGTACATCTCCGGTGAACACACAGCCTTAAAGCTAGCTTCAGATAAGCATTAGCGTCAAATATCTGTGTCAAATCCAACACCATCCATTATTCTCGACGTGTCACGTTCGCTCTGCATGAATTCGAGAAGCGAGCGTGAATAATTCATCCTTTGCTAGACACTATGTTCCCAGATTGTCACACATTTTATGGCACATAACCTATTAGGCTAACGTACAGTGAGTCAGATTTAGGTGCCAATAAAATTAGCATACGATGCAGCATTTTGCTGCAGCTTCTGTTAGCTTACTTTATGTTTGCGTCGGAGGTTAACATTTAAATGATTGTGAATGAATGAATAATTTTGTGACAGTTCACTTTCAACTTCGTTTAGGATTAATTTTATTTACTAGGATAGTATTTAGTTATAAAGTAACTCATACGAGTCTCTCTTTTAAAGATCCGTTCTTTTATAACTGTACCAGGCGCACCAGTAAGAGACACCCTCTTATGATGGAAATTCTGCCAAAACGCACTAAGCGTTTCAAGTCAACTTTTCTTGTAAGAACTGCAGAGGTGTGAAACTCGTTGCCTGCGGCTGCCACCTAATACGAGGGTGTTTAAGAGTAAAGTGAATACCTATTCACTTTACATCTTCTAGGCAAGCGTGTTACACCTTCGATCACGTCGACGCTTCCCATCAGGCGAGTCTGTGGACAAACGCATGCCTAGTCTGTTGTAAAAAAAAAGATTATCTAAGCCTAAGATGTTAGCCTAGTTGAAGAAGGCCCGCCTCTCAAGCCAGAGGGAGCCGGTTCAAACCCAGCTGACGACACGCATCAATTTGTTCATTGTGTGAACATATATGCGTATTATATGTCGTCTGCTACATGACTGGAGCCTGGTGTATAGCGACAGGTTCGCCCCCTGTCACATTTGGGACTGTATATCGTCTGGCGCAGTGTGGATGTTGTATTACATCTAGTACCTGGATGACCGAGCTTTGCTCTATATATTTTTTTTAAATTGTGTTTTTTGGAAAATAAACAATTAATTTTAGTCTAACCTCAAAGCAAACACTCATTGACTTCGTGTTACTTATCAACGCCATCTGCTGTTGTGTCGTTAAAGCAATTAGTTGCTCACAAAAAATAGTATTATTATTCGCCAATAGATGTCAGGAAGAGTCATGTTTTTCAGTTGAGACTACTCAAACGCCTCCTTTTTGTTATTTTTCTTCCAAGTTTGTATATGTTGATTATCGATAAAACACGAATAAAATGACATTTTCTAAAAATGATTCCTAGCTAGATCGATTTATCGCCCCCGAAACCCCCTATATACTAAATTGTATGGAAATCGTTGGAGCCAATTCCGAGATTCCAATTATATATATATATTTATATATACAAGAATTGCTCATTTAAAGATATAAGATAATGTAGACATCATAGGCGTAACGATAGATAAATTATTATGTTATGAATAAGAATGATGTGTCTAAATACGTCACTTCCACCAAAAACCACTCTAGAAAAAAATAGAGTCGCCAACAATAACACAGCACGTGGAGACTCCCATTTAACTTTCAATAATTTATTCACGTCGGAACGTAAAAGACACAACTCAGTACTTATCCAAATTCGGGGGAAACAAATTATTAATCAGCCATCGGTCGTCAAGTTTCAAGGTCGGCTAATTAGTTAAACGACTGGTGAAATCGATCGTTGACATAGCTGTAACTTAAATTTATATTGATCGAAGATTATGTGTGCGTACTTGCGTAGCTATCAATGTTAATATTTGAAAACTACTTGAAAACCATGACGAGAGTTAATCAGAAAAAAAAAACCATCCATCCACGTTTTATATATTTCTGAAACTAAACTCAATAACAAGTAACATTATTAGAGAACGAAAAACCCGACTGCAAAATGTTGTACATGTCATGTCACTTTCACTATCAAGACTATTCAAATACCACCTCACATGTCGAAATCTATGAAGCTGTTTAGGCTGTAGGGCGTGCCAAAGAAACCTCATACAATACATACACTCGAAAAACATAACCCTCCTTCTTGCGCACTCGGGTAAATATGAATTATTTACTGGTTTTGGTTTTAATTACTGTTCACTATCCGGGGAAAATGAAATTGAAAACTGAATTGTTTTTTTTTTTTTTGTGGTGAGACTGTTAAATTAAGATTTTGATCTGCTTTGATCAATTAGTTAGATTTAAATTTTGTCAAACCATTCACCAAGTTAAATTAATTTAATATTGTACTTCCAATAGTGCATCACAGAAAACCAGTAAAGTTTATGTATCTACTAGCTGCGCCCCGCGGTTTGTATCAATTTTACACAGTATCCATCAATTTTTTCGTGAAAAAAGTACCATATGTCCTTTTCTGTATCCTAGACAACGTGTATACAAAATTTTATGAAGATCGGTAATTTTTTTTAGGACTTGAAAGCGTAACAAACAAACTCACTTTCGCATCTATAATATTAGTTAGGATAGGATTGAATAGAATATAATATAACAATCTCCAGTGAAAGCTATAAAATTCTATTCTGATAAAAGAAAGTGCAAGAAAAGAAACGAATAACTGCGATGACTTTGAACATTAATGCAATTTTTCAAAGTCTAACAAAAAATTGAAATGCTATAAAAACGATACAAAACTTGAGGTTTTCAATCTGTACACGAAAGCCAGAAAAAGTGTTTTTCGCTCGGAGCCACGATAAATATTTTATGATTCCATTTCATGGTTCATTCACTCGACACTTTCGCCGACCGATGGCTTCACCACCTGCCACCTGTGAAATATGTGCGTAGAATGTGTTTTATGTTTCTGAAAAAGATATTCACTGTTACATATATTAGGAGTTGTAAATATACCTACCTCAGTCGTTAATTGTTCAAAGTCTAACCACGAGTAAGCAACCACATTGGGTGTCAATATCTATCTATGTATTTATTAAAAAATATATATTTGTCTCTGGCAGCCCTAGTATAAGCTTTGCTTAGTTTGGGGTCAGAGGACCGTGTGTGTAAGTGTCCCGAATAATGATAATTTATATTACATTAAACAGCGTGAGAAAACACAAATAAACTAAGTGATGTGGTGATTAGCCACTTACCAACTATATACAGGGCTGTAGGTAACTAACCAAAAACCTCTTAACGGTTCATTGTACTCATCAATATGAACAACTTTTGCTATGAAGCCAATCCTGAAATCGCGAAAAAAAAACAGCTGTTCCATACAAACATAGTTCATTGGCCTGAGACAAAATGTATGGAACAGCTGATTTTTTTTTCGCGATTACAGAGTTCGCCCCATAGTAAAAGTTGTTCATATTGATGAGTACAATGAACCCTTAAGAGGTTTTTGGTAAGTTACATATAACCATGTATACTTACAACTGTACACCCTGTTCGTAGTATCCGCTCTCCATTCTAAGATAGCCTGGAAGAGATCGCTTTTAGTAATAAAACCAATAGTAGTTTTTTTTTTAAGTTATAAAACAATTTCTCTTGTTGTTTTGTTATTTCTGGTGTAAAGAATGATAATTAAAAGTTTATCGATCTATTTACCTATAGCTTAAATTTCTTGCCAAGCACCTGTCTTTGCAGTCTATGCTATTTTTTTGTTTATATTTTGACGTGTACCATGAGTTTAGTCTAATCAGTAACTAAACTGTGAGATCCAGCAATCACACTGATCCCTAGTTGTATTTACCAACTTCGATAACAACGTTATACATAGCGTCAGAAGAAATTATTGTCTGGAAGTGCAGTGGCTTACCGCCGACCACAACTGTTGCCCATGGCATAATAATGTACTCCGCCAGGTATAGCGTTCTGAGTGAAAATTGATCACGTGGGGAATACGCAGTGACGGCAATCGATGCTTAAGCAAGACCGAAATAAGCCATTTACAACAAGTTCGAAAGAGACGGATGACGATACGAGTGACATCATCACGTGTTGGCCCCCGGAATGCTAGAATAGAGAGAGAATTTTTGGGTCATGCGGTTATCGATAGACAACAAATGTTGTTGTTAATTTCTCACCGCCGCACTTACATACGCTAATGATTAATTTAACTTTCACTAAACAAAGTTTAAGGCCCGCATGCTAAGACGACGCTTAGCATGAAACTCGATATAAAACTGGTTTTACCATGTATGAAAACAGCTGACTGACTGATGCATTAGATTGGAAAGAACAATATGAACCACAAGGAAAAAAAATGGGAATGTAATTCCTTGACTACAGTCAGTACTTACCCCCTTTAAGGGTCCGGCGACCACTTTGGAGTAACTTTGCATTTGCTAAAGGGTTTATATTGCCATTTCGTTTATAAGGGGCCGACGAGCGAATAGAACAAGTAAGGATAATTACAAGCCTTTAAAGTTATCTACAGAGTGACAAAGTGCAATTTCAATATTTTTTTATGGCTTTTGCATTTCTCTAATCATTCTTAAATAACGAAAAATTTCCCTTGTTTTATGAATTAATTTAAAAGCAAATGATGTAGACGACCTCCCTATGTAAAGGGATTTTTGATTTATTTTGTCTGTCTATTAAATAAATCAGTCAAAATTGACTCCTTACAAATGCCGATATTATTCATGATTCTATTATCTCTAGAAGACGTTTTTAAAAACCAAGAACATAGGGATGTATACTCGTAGTTCGTTTAATTGTAATAACACATAATTATAGTAACATGCCAAATTTTATCATAATCTGACAAATGGTTTCCAAGAAATTTGACAAGCGATTTTGTATGGAAAATTCAGAGCGTCGCGGAACCCTTAAAATTGAATTCCTCTACAGCTAAAACCAAACGTTCATTTCGTAAAGTCTGCACTTCAGTTCGAGTATTTTCATCCATTTTCTTGAAACTTCAAAATGAAAACTAGCAATTTATGTGTGGTGCTTTTCTTTTAAGATAAACGTACTCTTATTTCCCTAGTGGCGTGGCCACAAGTTTGAGGTAAATTGGATGAATATTTAAAAAAATAAAATATTTTTATCATATTAGATTATAGGTAGCGGCGTAAATCAAATTTCAAAAGAAAATTTACTGTTTCACTACTTTTAGGGTTCCTATTAAATTAAGGAACTTTTGTAATTATTTAATACGTCTTTGTTTTTCCAGTTGTACCAGGAACGATGTGACCTGAACGATGAAAACTGACTCTTGTATACTGGGTTTTTCGTAAAGAACTTTAGCTATAACTATTTAAAACTTTTCTTTTTCATGAATAAAAATAATCATTGCTGTATATGTGGTATGAAGCGATGGCAGCCTAGTTGGAAAAAGGCCTGCCTCTCAAGCCAGAGGGAGCGGGTTCGAACCCAGCCGACGGCACGCACCAATTTGTTCATTGTGTGAACATGTGTGCGTATTGTATGTCATCTGTTACATGACTGGAGCCCGGTGTATGGCGACAGGCTCGCCCCCGTCACATTTGGGACTGAATATCGTGCGGCGTAGTGTTGGTGTTCGGGGGAAAGGCGTGACGATATGTTATGTTTTATGAGGTCTCGTGTACACACACACATACGTCTTGTGGCCATTACTTTTAAGGTTGTCAGTTATTAAACCCCGACGCAAAAATCACGAGGTGTTATAAGTTTAACATGTCTGTCTGTGTGTATGTTTGCGTGTGTGTGTCTGTCTGTCTGTGGTATCGTATCTCTCGAACGGATATACCGATTCAGATTTTTTTAAATTTGTTTGAAAGATGAATTAGTCGGGAGTATTCTTAGCTATGTTTGATGGAAATCGGTGTTGATGAAAATCATCGGTGTCGCGTTTTTTTTTTAATTTGAAATTTATATTTTTATCCAGATTCTATCCTTTTATATCTACTCTTGGGTAGTGACGCTATTGACTGTAAAGATGGTACAGTAGCAAATACAAATTATTTTTCCTTATTAAGGATGAGAATGATTCTCTAATTAGGAAAATATGTTTGATGTTTATGTTGAATTATCCATTTTAATTAAACGTTCTGCGATTCTTAGTTTTCCCCGTGATTTTGTTAATTTATCTCATTTCATAGGACAAAATATTCTACTTCCGTCCTTGTCAATCTATGAAGACATTTTGTGAATGAGTATTAAACAGACAGACAGATGATGTTAGTGTGATCATCAAAATAATAGCTAACCTACTAGTTGCCAGGCAAAAGTGAGTCAATCATGACCTTCAAATATCTAGATATCTATTTCCAATCCTCAACCCATGATAAAACCCTTCAAATTTCTAGATATCTATTTCCAATCCTCAACCCATGATAAAACCCTTCAAATTTCTAGATATCTATTTCCAATCCTTGAGGATTGGAATATAAATGTTGGATTCTAGGTACCGATACCAATGTCACATGTCTGTTACACCTCGGTGGCCAAATATCGGTTTCCCAAATACCTTCCCCATCACGGTTCGTTAAATAATGCGTATTCTCTTGACGTTTCAATCCTTACGAAGACAAATCGAATCAGGCTTGTAGGCAAATCAAACGACTGTGATAACAACTGACACGACACGTGCTAGGGAAAATAGAAAGCCGGTAAGGTTATTCTCACACTACTACGCGACAGACGGAGAGCAGGACGAGTGAAAATCTCCTGCGCTTTCAGGGTTATTAAATAAAAAAAAATAAAAAATAAAATGTATTGAATGCCAAAACCTATGAGTTAATAATACATTAAAGAAAAGTACTTATATCATTACACCTAAACTGAGTATAATTTAAAAAATTGAATAAATTGTTTTGGCAATTGGAGTAGGCTCAGCACTGTTCTGAGTAGACGAGGTCCACGCAGAGCTGGTTTTCAGTTTACCCCTTAGCTTGAGCTAAGATGTTTGTCAAGCGTGGTGAACATGTGGCTATAGCGGGTTTTCTTCATCAACATAGTTGCAGGTGCCTATTTTTATACATCTAAATTATTTTACAAATTGAACAATTTTTATTTATAATACATTTCAAGATTACGGTACGGCCGTTGAGTTCATTTACTATGTATGTATGGGGAAGACACGGCACATCACTACTGTTTCGTTCATTTTTTCAAGCCATCCGGCCACACTTCACTCAGTGGCTTGCTAGCTCTCAAGCGCTCAAGTCGCTTTTGACCTTTTGTTTGCGAGCAAACTACGCCTTAACAGGTTTCTAGTGCTGCGTGGTTGTACTGTGTGGTTAGACGACTAACTATTGATTCAGCGCTGCAGAAAACTTTAGTTTTACACACACATATCGTCACACCTTTCCCCGGAAGGAGCTGGCAAAGGTGTAATGCAACATCCACATTTCGTTGGACGATATTCAGTCCTAAATATGACTGGGGGCGAGCTTGTTGCTATGCACCCAGGCTCCAGTCATGTAGCAGATGACATACAATACGAACATTTGATCACATAATGAACAAATTGGTGCGTGCCGTCGGCTGGGATCAAACCCGTTCCCTCTGGCTTTAGAGGCGGGCCTTCTCCAACAAGACTATCATTGCTCTAATTTCAGCGATCAACAAAGTGGAGCGTGACCTTTCCTTATGATAGCTTCTCTATACTTAGTAATAGAACTCAATGGGCACGGCGCGTGTCTTCCATATAAGCGACGAAACAAATGAGATTTAAAAAAACTGAGGTCCTGCTTCGCGTAACGAACCGGAGTGTTGGAATCGCCTAAAGGCGGTAAGGTGAGAATTTATCAAGCAATAAGTATAGTCAACGCTGTAAAAAGCCGGAAAAAAGAAAAACCAAATCAATTAGACTGTTTTAGTAATCTGTGAATTAAACTTGCGAGTGATCAAATTTAAATAAGAAACTTGTGGAATGTATCTAAATTGGCAATAGATAAACTATGCATGGTTAAGTGTTTTTTTTATACATAACAATACAATACATCTATCACGCACACTAAAAACACAAAGTAAAACAAACTTGAATAATATATATATTTATCATTTAGCAGTGCAAGGGCGGCCTTATCGCCTGAAGTGATTTCTTCCAGGCAACCTTTGGATGGAAACGACAGATATTAAATTCGGGACACATCCACACACTAAGCAAAGCTTGTACTGTGGCTGCCAGGGACTGATATATATACTTAGATATTTTAAATACATACTTAAATACATATTAACACCCAGACATAGAACAAACACAAATGTTCATCACATAAATGTTTGCCCTAGGTGGGAATCGAACCCACGCCCCCAAGCTCAGAAGGCAGGTTCACTACCAACTAAAACACAGAGGCATAAAGAAATATGACAAACGGTCGGTGGTTTTTAAACCAAGTAGTCCAGGACACGAACTTACAAATTCTATTTGTTTATATATTTATTGTTAGTGTGGATGATGCACATGTAGAAACTACATTAATGAAAAGAGGGTATTATAAGGTTAAGACTTACTTAGAAGACAAAAATGTCTGGAGCATTCCACTTCCGCCAAGTAGCCACTAGTATGTATGGATATTACCTAGTTGCAAGCCAACATTTGTGAGACTGTAATTTATTTATTCTTTGAAAAATTTATGCCTCTCAGTTTCTTGCCTGTTCTTCTGAGAAGAGGCTCTTTATCCGAACAAGGCGCTCGAGTCTATTTAAAAACTTTGTCGTTCATAAGTGTATCTTTGATACCCAAATTGAATAAAAACATTTTGACCTTGACTTTGATAGGCCTGATTTTTCTGTTTTTTTTTTTATTGGATTGTTGTAAAAGAATATTACAATACTTCGTTAATAAAATAATTCGATAATAAAATAATGCTTCGTTTCCAAAACCTATACGTAATTTTTCCTCTAAAACGTTTTCCTCTAAAATAACATGGATGACCGAAAATGAAACAGACGACATCAAACAACAAAAACAGAGTTACGCTGATGTTTTTTTAACGTCCCTTTTTATACAGTTACAAGCGGGTAGAAGGTGGTAGTGTCGTCCCTACCCCCTTGACACAGAAACAAACGCTCGTTGACAGTTTCCCTCGCTCTGGCAGGGACCCTATTTTAACGAATGCGATATTATTTCATTATCTTTTTTTCTTTCATTCTCATGACTTTCTTGCAAGACGAAGGGCCTTATTTAAGCCATTCGATATGTTTTAAGATCCCTAATCATTTATAATCTATAGTCCATTAAGCAAAGGAAGCGATGATAGCCTAGTTAGAGAAGACCTGCCTCTCAATCCAGAGAAAGCGGGTTCGAACCCGACGGCACGCACCAATTTGTTCATTGTGTTAACATACGTCATCTGCTACATGACTAGAGCCCGGTGTATGGCGACAGGCTCGCCCCCTGTCACATTTGGGACTGAATATCGTCCGGCGAAGTGTGGGTGTTGTATTACACCTCTGCCAGCCCCCTTGGGGGAAAGGCTTGACGATAAATGTTATGTTATGTAGTCCATTAAAAACTTACTTTAGCCTTATTTAGGGATTATTATGTTTTTTATAAAGAATTGTTGTATTGTATTGTATAGTGCCTAAGCTCCAAGTATTATACATTTTTAGAACTGTTTTTGCAACTACTTTTTAATGTATTTCCGCTTCATCGTGGCAATAAGTATACCAAGGGATATAGACGACACAACGTTCAGCAAAGTAACGCCTGACTCGATCAACTATTATTATGAATTTCGTTGTCTGTGCACATCACATAGTTGTATTGATTGCACTTCAATTTAAATTATTTTTGTCTGTGGCTCTATCTAACTAGCTCCTAAGTTAACAGATCTTTTTTTTTTTTTTTTTATGTAGTTTAACCACCAACTCGCCTGATATTAAGCGACGTTGTGGTCTAAGATGGAAAACGACGACATATGAGGTACTTATTCACTCTAGCCTTGAAGTTTTGTATCTATATTACCATCAATTTAAATTTCCTCACAAACGTCTTAAATATCTCTGCATTAGATGTCTAATAAACATTTCACGACGCTTTAGTTGGCCAGAAACTTTATGTCGTCCATAAACAACCTGTAGCTTCATCTTGACCGCTTAATAAATCTGAGACCCTTTTCCCTTTGGCTTGACAACCCATGAATAAATAAGCAGAGTGAAAGCGCTCAGTAAAGATGATATTTATACTAGCGGACACTGGGATTGTCTATTATACCGAATGGGTAGGGTAGGGTAGTAGTTTGAGGGCAAATTAGAGTTATTAAGGTATCTTTCGCAGTTGATTAGTAAGCTTTTTGGTTTTTAACCGACGAAACGGAGGACGTTTATAAGTCTACGCGTAAATACATTTAAATAATTATGTTGATGTATGATCACGCATAACTTTTACTGTAAGTGAAAGACTGCTCTGTAAGTCCAATTTTGATAAAAAAGTTTATTGGATAGGGTATACCTCGAAGTTGGTCTCATTTAAATTTGGAAAAAAAAATTACTCTAAGGGTGGGAAAATAGGGGGGAAAAATAATAAAAAAAAACACTCACAGATTTTAACTTCACTTCACTGAGTTTAGACTGGTCAGTCTATTTTTTTATATACCTACCCACAAAAAATTATAAAACAAATTTTTTTTACCAAAAATTAAACCGCCAAAATACTGAAAAGCAAAAATTACTAATAACCAAGTTCTTAAACTAATGTAGGAATACCTAAGTAATTTTGAGTCGTCGCCTAACAAGCAAATCAGGTCATTAATAAATACCTACGTAAAGCGAGATGAGCGTCGCAATTAGGTATAGGTTACCTACCTAAAGTTGGCGCCGACTCATTACTTAGGTATTCCTACATTAGTTTGAGAACTTGGTTATTAGTTATTTTTGCTTTTCAGTCATTCGGCGGTTTAATTTTTTGCTTAAAAGTTTTTTATTTAGACATTTTTATTTTGGTGTCTATTTTAAAATGCTACACGTAAACCTAATTCCGCTAAAAAGGCTGCTGTCCCAAATTACCTTGTAGTACCTTTTACGATCGTTTTGGCAACTTCTTTGAAAATATTTTTGCTAGTGGCTTTGTAAAGTTATTTTGACAAGGCGTTATCGTAGAGTTTTATTTGCTGTCAAATAGAATTAAATGGAAAAAAATATCGCATCCTTTTTTTTATCGAGTGATATGAAAATAGGAGCCTGAAATGAATGTGGCTCTTCAAAACTCTTTCTTTGGCAAATATCCAAAAGAAATGTAGGCTGAAAAGATTCGCTTTGCGTATTAAGTGGCTGTTTTCATTTTCAGAAAAGCTTTTCAATTTAATATTTATTATGTTTTAATTGGTTTTAAATTTTTAGAAACCGCGAAAATAGCCTGCAAATTGCTTTTAATATGTTTCATTAATTACTGCAGTATAACTTATGTTTATAAATTAAATGTTGGGTAAGTATAATTGCAAGCTTTTATATAACTCGTAATGTATACGACATGAATGTATGTTTGAGACTAGGTTTAGGACTTAGACGTTTCAAAATTTACAATCGTTTTTCAATCATATGCTAGCATCCGATTCAATCTTATGTAAGTTGGATGACAATGCATTATTATGACACAATTGGTCGAAAAACTCACAAGTTCACAAAATCTTAAAAGTTATAATAATAAGTATTTCATAATGGACCCTATTAGAGTATTGCAATGTCACGTGGAGTGGGCCGGCTTGGTCTACTTTTGTACTTTTTACACTTATGTTACATTAATGACATAAATTCTAAGTTTTTCACTTGTTGTATTTTTGGATTTTCAGTAATGGAAATAAAACATTTTGTCTTTTTTATCTTATCTTAATTGAGCTGTTATTTGATGAGATTGTAATATAAAAACATATTTTTTACGATTGTTTTTAAAAACCGTTTTAAATTAAAACATAGGATTTAAAAATAAAATAAATTATCTACTTAAAAAAAACTGCGAAAATATTGGTTTGACACTTTTTACAGTCAAATTATAATTAAAATTTTTAAAGTTGATAAAAAGCATAACATATTATCTTAATATTATTTTAAAATACTTTTCCCCGGTATCAAATTTGGTTTCTCCTCCACACATAAAATGAGAAAAAATAAAATGAACGGAAAGCTGTAATAAAGGTTTCGTTTCAACACACGCTGTTGTTTTATTCTTTGTTCAGAAAGTTAATTTGGCTTTTGCGAGATTAAGTACACCTAAGGATTAAAACCTGTGCTAAAACTGTGGTTAATAAAACTGAAAATTGTGCTTGTGGTGCTTGTAGCCTTAAATGTTTGAGTAGATTGTGCAACAGTTTTTGTGCTTAGAAATGTGTTTAGTAATAAAATAAATTACAAACGAATACAATTTATTTTTAATTAGATTATTAGATTGATTATTGGTTATTAATTTATAATGCATATCCATATGGTCATGCCTTTCCCCCAATAGGGCTGGCAGACTCGTAATATAACACCCACACTTCGCCGGACGATATTCGGTTCCAAATGAGACAGGGTATGGAATGATATTGAAGTAGAAGAAGCGAAATATTTATGCCAGTAACGTAGCAAGTGGAGAGAAGTGGTCTCTGCCTACCCTTATTGGACACAGGCGTAACTATATGTATGTATGTTTTCTCTAGTGCAGGTAATTAAAAATGTATCTCTAGAGACCTGACGGAATGACATTGATTCCCTGGAGTCATGGTAGGCCACTGGTGTGGGATGCCACATGCGTCGACACACTGGCGGCATCCCATGTATCATCTACCTCCAGGACGGCGGGAGCGGCGGCAACATCGGCGGAAACCCTCAAGAGGCGGAAATATAAATCCCTCGGTGATGGATACATATTTCTGCCTTTTGGGGTAGAAACTTTGGGCCCTTGGGGTCCAAGCGCATGGTTGCTCTTCAATGAGCTGTCAAAGCGGCTGATAGAGAGAACAAACGACCAAAGGGCTGGTGCTTACCTCGGTCAGCGAATTAGCATAGCTATTCAGCGAAGTAACGTTGCCAGCCTTTTGGGTACTTTACCCGCGGATACTGACTTGAGCTCTGTTTATTATTTGTAATTTGTTATTTTTGTTTGGTTTATTTTAGGCTTATATTGTTAGTAGCTAGTTATTTTATTAATCTTTGAAAATATTATGTACGTTCGCAAAAATAAACATTAAAGTCTCTAGTGTGTTCTAATGTTATAGTTTTGAAGATTAATAAATTGTTTCACAAAGAACCTCCTCATTCAATAAACTTTTTCAAAATTACGCAAAAAAAATATTTAAATGTGGTGTATTAGTTGTCTTACTTACAGGTTTCACTACGTTGAGTGTTTTTCTTAAATGTTTTCCCCAACTTACTCATTGAAAACTATTGTGAACTCACAATAGTTTTCAACATTTTCAAGAAGACACTCGTTTACTTTGATTTACTGCTGTCCTTTACTAACTGTACTGGTGGTTTAATTCAACTTTGACCGAGCGAGCGTTGTGCGTTAATAAAGCGTCTATGCTTCGCTTCAGCTTCTGTAAAAATGTTTTCGTATGTCCGGCAGTCTTCCTCTACAGGTAGGTAGGTACATAGAAAAGAACTAAAAACTAAAGTAAAAAATCATATCTCCGCCATTTTGAAAAATTGAGAAACTGAATTAAGAAAAAAAAAGAAAAAAAAAATTTATAACACGGGAATTATTCACGTACGATTCAGTCGATTATTCCGACTATAGTTTCAACCAATTGTTATAAATCATAATCTGTGAAAACCACGTCAGTTTCCATAATAAGAAAAAAAAATTTTTACAATTATCGAAATTACTCACAAATTTTCCCGAGAATCGGTGGGAAATGCAACCATATTTAAAAATAAAATTATTGTAGTTCATTGGTATTTACAGTTTAATTAAAATTTGGTTTGCAGAGTTTGATTCTCATGCGGTATATGCATAAACGACTGATAAATATCTGACTTAAGAATCCAACTTCGTCGCTTAAATCCGACTCATACAGCTAAAAGGTACCTAACAAACTTAATGATAGGCCATTCTAAGTGGACCTAATCTCTGTTCTTAGAGGAAGGTTATTCAGCAAGCGGAGATGACACTTAGCTCAGTTGCTAGTGGCTTGTTCTCTCACATTTAATAAAATAATGTATACTTTTATAAAACTGTAGAGCTGCAAGGCATTTTTAGATGAGAATTACGCTTTTAAAACTTTTATGAAAGTGGAAATAACAATATGAGGCTTATTTGGACTATTTTTATTATTGTTACCATTTTTCTAAGTTTTCATAGGAAAGATACTTCCACACGTCGATTTTTATAGAAATACGTAGATAGATTTTGTGGCATAAATAAAATAATATAAAATTATAGGCACGATTGCACGATACTCAAATAATAGAATGTAATAAGAATTTTCAGAGATACGCTAACATATTCGCGTAGGCGTTTGTCTACACTGCCGTAGACGGCTACGCTAAACTAACTACGTTGTTTGCCTACGCATGGCCTACGCCGTAGACTCTACAATCTACGGCGTGTTTTGTAAATCTACGCACTCTTGTTAATCTAACGTAATCTTGTAAATCTACGTACGTTACCTTTGCAAACAACCGGGTTGCAAATTGTTTCTAGCATAATTGCGTAATTTATTTATTAACCGCTTTCGAAATAATATAAAGGTTAGCTTAAACAGTGTCCCTTTTACTAATAAACGTTGTAAAGCATTGGAGTATTTTACTTATGTGCAGTGTTTTGTCTTAGTCGATCGAGTTAAAAATTGAAAAGAAAGAAAAAGACAAAACATTACATAACTTTTCCTAAGCCATACAACTTTTATAAGGAAAAGGGATAATTGTTGTTATTTTTGTTCTATACAAAGACTGTACCTACTTCTTTTGACACAAGTTAGAGACACTATTAGATTTAAGTATTTATGTCTAACAAAGTCTCAGAACAAGCAGTACCTAATCTGCTTAAAAAACATTCTCTGTTCTTTGAAAGTACTGAAAAAAAATTGGGAACCTTTAAAAAAACAGAGTATATAAAACCACAAAAGAGCGAGTTAGCGGTGTGAGTGACACCGTGAGACTTTTCCTACTTTGATGCCCTTCAGCGGTCGGCGAGAGCTCTCGTGAGAACTAACGAGGCACCGCACAAATGAAACACTGCTTTCATTCCTTTTGGAACTGTACAATATATCTCGGAAAGGACAAATAACTAAGCTGATTAGGAATGTATTAAATAGGCAGGTTTGGGCAGCATTTGGACTACTTGTAATTAAAATCCAAATAAGTACGTAATTGGTATTTGTATTTCAATTACTTTCTTAAAATGTAATTTATAATTCGTATTTCTTATGCCTGACGCCGAGGTATTTTGTAATTAGTATTTGAAATACTTGAAGCTTCAAAATACATTTAACCTTCATTTAGCGACTGTGAGTGTGGGTGCAAGGCGAGAGTGTGATGATGGTAAAGCAGTTTGAGTTGGCAACATTCCAGTGCTGTTTGTCAAAATTGGC
This sequence comes from Peribatodes rhomboidaria, assembly GCA_911728515.1. Taxonomy (NCBI): domain Eukaryota; kingdom Metazoa; phylum Arthropoda; class Insecta; order Lepidoptera; family Geometridae; genus Peribatodes; species Peribatodes rhomboidaria. Next base: position 10,345,525 of record OU452182.1, read on the forward strand.
CAAAAACGCAAAAAAATTGGCCAAAAAGTCTTGTTTTCTCTACTTTTCAGCTCGTGCTTTCAGGTCTAGATATCTTATTTTGTATTTTGTCATTTCCATTTCGTATTTCAATTAAAAATTGCGAAAATACTGTATTTTGTATTTTATATGTTTCAAATACCTTACTTAAGGATATTTTGTACTTCGTATTTTAAGTACTTGCTATTTTTTTAAAGTTGTATTTCAATTAAAGCAGAGCATGTATGTATTTTGCCTAGCCCTAAAGGCAATGCTGGCATTGTATGATGTAATGTTTCAAGGTGAAGTGCGTTGCCTCAGAGGGTTGTAAAATATTGAAGTTTTAAAAATTCTAGGTACATACCTAGATCGTTTTTTCTTTTAACAAGAAGAGAAATTATTTCTACATACAGTCTACGATACATTTACTCTACATGATACGCCAAGAAGAACAATGATGATGATGTTTGGCAATTCAATCATTTTGTATCAATTTGGTATGGATTAATATGTGAGTTAATATCTAATCTAGACCTAGATTAGATAGATAGATTCTAATGTAGATTAATCAGTATTCTTGTAACAGATAAATTATTCTTAATATTCATTTGTCTTGTTGATAGATAGATATATAGATTCTAATCTAGATTAATCATTATTCTTGTGGCTAAGTGCCTAAATTAAAATTCCTTTTAAATTTGTTTAAAAATCTGACGAAAGTTATACTAATCTACTCAGACATTAAGTGAAAGAATAACAAAAAAGCCTCACCGCCTTTGTAAATATTTGATTGAAGATTAAACGTCGCAAAAATCATCTTCCTTTCCCTACCTTCGAGATTTATAAGGTGTTTGCTATCTCACAGCAATTTCGACAGTAATTGTATAGAAGAAGAAAATTTGTAAGATGCCACCCTAAACATAGGATTTGTAATAGGTAGGGAGTATTCTGTACACATGGTTTAGAACTTACATATCAAGTACAGTCTTCTATGAATTTTTGTTTTCTCTTTAATGTTTTTTGGGACAATTTGTCTGACCATAACCTGAGGAAAGCTTGTACTATGGCTGCCAGAGACTGATAAGTATACAAACATTTCATAAACATAGACGTACTGACTACTGTATAATATTATATTTTTAACTATATACTTAAATAAATAGACACCTAGACATAGGAAAAACATAAATGTTCATCGTAATAATGTTTGGCCTAGGTGGAGATTGAACCCTCGCCCCTAAGCTCAGAAGGTAAGTTTAACTAAGCAATTGAACCAATAATTAACCAAGCGAATTGTGGACCCTAACAGTACTGCAACATGGTCCAACTTAGCATTTGGTTGAACGAATACAACTTGCGCATCGTTGATCAGATCTTCATTACATTTTGCAAATACCTAGTTTATGTTGGAAGATCAGCGCCGGTTTTCTACAGATGCCGGCATTTTGCTGAGTTGGGACCAGTTTATGGAAAAGCTGTGTTGATAACTGTGTAAATGTTATTTTCTTTGTATCTTTTTGTTTTTGCTAAAAATAAATATTTGTCTATTTGTTTATATATCTTTTTCAATACAATTTCTAAGTTTGAATTTGAGCCAAATGTACAAGTATCGCAATAAATATAGAGCTCGCGTCTCAGTCGAGTGAAGTATGACGCTATGAACTATTCAGAACGCTAAACTGCTAAATCAAAATAAGCTATAAATATGTGTCCTTGTTATTGCTGCGTATTAGATAAGGACATTAATACTTTTAGTTAGTTCAGATTTAGCAATTTAGCGAATGGGACCTAGTAGACTTGGTAATCATAATAGTGAAATAACAGGGTAAGTATGTAATATTTTCCTCTCTTCGCCGGTTTCGCCACTAAAGTTTTTGTCCCGAAATTAATCGCTAAAATGTTGCATGTAAAGTATGGACTCAATCAATAGCCAACAAAGTAATTAGTAAATTAATATCGAAAGTATCCTGACTGAAAATAATGACGCTTTCATAATTAATCATTCATTAATAAACATTTAGCGAGAGAAACCATTTTGTTAATTAAAATGTTCCATAAAGAGCTACGAAATTGAGAGCATCATATTAATTTGCCTACTGAAAAGGTAAATATTTAATTTCACATAAGGGTAGGCAGAGTGGTCATTATTTCCTGTAAGGAAAGCTATACATGTAATCGGGACGGCACATTCGGTTCGGCAGTGTCTCGTCACTATAATGCCGTTCGCCAACTTCGCCAATTATCAAATTATGGACACAGTTGACATATTTAATCATTCATTTTGAGCTATAATTATTATGGTTATTGGCAGTATTTTCCAGAAATAAAAAAAAGTTTATTAATTTTAATAGATTTTAAAATGCAAGGCCAGCCCGAAGAAATCATTACCTAACAGCATGCTGGCCGCGCTCGCCGACAGGCTGAACTGTCCCTACATAGCTCACTGTTGCAAGCTACACGTTTTCGCTGTCCATCCCGTGTGATTTTCAGCAATTTTTAGTGCTTAAATGACTTCTAGTTTAATTTTTAAAATATTTTGTGAAGTGACTGACTGTTTTATTTTATTTTAATATGAATCTTTGTAATTTGAAATAAATGAATTTTATTACACATTTTCGGGCAATGCCGATCGGGTACTAGTCTTCGTCCCACTTTCTTTGCATTACTGGAAGGCAATTCAGCTAACCAAAGCCGATGCTTAACTGAACCGTTGACGTTTCATTAGCCTTAGCAAACCTTAGCAGCACTAATGTTTTACAAACGTTACACTGGTAGTCCAGCCGGCCCGTTTTTGGGGCATTAGTGATCAAGTCTGTCACTAGTGATCTGAGTCAATCCCCTTCCGCTTTTTTATGACAAACGCAACATGAATGGTTGAGTTAAGCATCGTCTGAGGCTAGCTGAATTGCTCCCTTGAACTGATGTTGATCGGCAAAACCCGAGGGCTTAACGAGCCTGGCAGCTTTTTTCCCGAACATCTACGGCATATTTGGTTTTGCCACCCGGTCCTGATTATTGCCGACCAGATTATGTGTGTAGCGCTCCTTACATAAAGAAAACGGAAATTGCTAAACGATTTTGTTCGCCCTATTTTAGGGTACCGGTTTTTTTGTTTTCAACTTAAACAAGAGAGAGTTATGTCATGAGCGGAGGGCCACGTTACAAAACAGACCATGAACTTGAATGTGAATAGCTATATTCTAATAGTTCTAATAGTTCTAATAGTTATATAGATTTACTGGCATGTGTATCCCCGCCTTATTGGTAGAGAACGACTGAAGATAGTATGGATGAACTGCGTAAAATTCTGAGACGAATAGAGGAAATGTACGTACTATACTGACCCTACTTGAGTGACATAAGAGTAGGATTAAGAAGAAATTACAACTCTCATTTTCCAAGTCAAGAATTCTTACTTTTGTGCAACCAGCATTTATAAGCTAATGCTAATAATGGATTAGCATAGCAGCTACTTATCATAGCTATTAGCTTATGCTTAACTGAAACTTAGCCTAGGTCTTTGACATCATCTCCCCCGAGGGTTCCCGCCTTGTCGTGGCGGGGGAGCTCAGTAGCCGTGGCCTGATCGGCCACGGTGAAGCCAAGAGGAATCCGAGGTGGGGCCGCTTTTCTCGGGGCTTTCTCCTGAAAGCCTTTGTAGAAAAAGCGGCCAAGGTAGGTTGCGGCACTGCCGTAACTGAGGCGGGCTGCAGTGTGGATTGGGTGGCACTGCAGTCGAGGGGTGGAGACCGCGGGAGGAAGGGCGTTTTTCTCTGCCTGCCGCGGCCTCGACGGGATGGGGCTGCTGAGGAAGAAGAGCGCGGTGTGGTGTTACACCACTCTTACTGTCCTCCGTGGCCGGTGTGAGAGGCGGACGAGGCGTGGCCGTTCCTGCATTCGGCGTAGGACTCTGGAGGACCTCGTTGGGGACCACGTTGGAGTGGCCTGCTTGAGGCTGCTAGCTGAGGGGGGCCCCGGTGTGTCGCCCGCTGGAGTGGCCTAGGACCGCTAGCTGTGGGAGACATCCTTTGGGTCGGGAAGTCTCTGCTGGAGTGGCTTAGGACTGCTAGCTGTGGGGTGGCACCTCCCGGTGTCCCCGCTGGAGTGGCTGAGGGCCGCTAGCTGGGTGGGATCCGTCGTAGGTTTTAAAGGAGGAACTCGAATGTGGTGCAACGGCGCTCCATTCTGAGTGCCCTCTGCAGCCAAAGTGGCAGGCGGTGGGGCCGCTTACCTGACCCGTCGCATAGAAACCAAGGGCGTTAGACACGGGTGCTGTTTCGCGCCCATCGGCTGAGTTGGTCCCCGAGGTGGATGATGACGATGTGTTTAGTGTTCGATACATCGTCATGGTGAGGAAGAGCATAGGCTCGAGGAGGTGCCCGCAGGGGCTGGCGCTGTCGGGGCCGTGGTCGTGTGAGAGTGTTCCCGTTGTCCCGACATTCTGCGTCGAGGTGGAACACCCTTGGGTTTTTAGTGGGTAGGCCGTCAGTGGCGGGATTCCCACATAACCACTCTGTGCCCGCCCCGGGGCTGTTGGTGGTATCCATAAAGGATTTTCCCAAGGTGAAAAAAAAAAAAAAAAAAAGGTCTTTGACATCATTAGTCATCTCAGTTGTGATTGCTTAGTTCGCAATCAATGCATCTTCATTTAGTGGAAATCTGTACAAGAAGGCGTTAGTTGCCTAATTTGTGAAGGATTTGTCAGTAATTTTCGAAAGACGCAATTGCCCCACAGGCACATTTGCCCCAGTTGACCCTATATCCTCGGAGTAGTTATAGTATTTTTAGTAGTTGCTTGTTTGTCTGTTTAGCGGGGCATTTTCCGCACTCAGCCACTTGACTGGGCCATTATACCTGAACTCTTCCTCTCTTCCTTTCCCCTTACTCCAACCAGCCCAGGTGCTCCCAGACGGTTAGTAGCTTTTCCAGGCTGCCACAAGCCTCCAGGAGCGCCGGACGATATTCAGTACCAAATGTAACAGGGGCGAGTCTATTGCCATACACCGGCGTCCAGTCATGTAGCAGAATTAATTTGTTTGTTTAATATTTTACTTGATTTAAATAAACTAAACACTGTAGATAGTAACTATTCCAAAGCTATACAACGTGTATAAGTAAGGGGGTTTAAACAAATCGGTAGGTGTAACAGTTATCTGTCTTATAATCTGAATGTATATAATATGTAATAAGATATGTGTGTGAGTGCGTGTGTGTATATGTATGTATGTCCATTATGTATCACTTAATGTTTGTGTCTTTACGTGCGTGTTACAAAACATTCTTTAGAAACCACACCAAACCAAAGATTATAAAATGTGATAATTATTTTGCATGTATTTAAATTTTGCTCTAATTTTACTAATACTAATACTCGTTTAACTTTGCAAAATTATAAATCCAATAGCTAAATCACGCTTTCCAGTAAACTTACTTCCAAACCTCACCTAAAAGGTAGGTACACATTATTAAAAACACAAATCGCTTAACTTTCAATGTCCTTTAATACGTTTATACCTACTTCGTGGTCCATTACCCGGGGGTTGACCGACGCCAACGGCCCTATAAATAAGGCCCTTCCCGTACGCTTCCCGTCTACGTTGTATCTTATCGCAAGCTGTTGGAATCGATGTGGTCCTGGTAGTTTGCTATGTGGTTTTGGGAGCTAGCCATGCGATTTTGAAAGCTAGCTATGTGGTCTTGAAAGCTAGCTATGTGTTCTTTAAAAATATTAAAGAAATACTCGTACCAACAACTTAAGACGTGCTTTGTGAATCGATCTTTACCATTCATATTCTCGGACTTCCCACAGACGAGACAACAAGCGGTCCCGGATATTGCCCCGGCTCGTCTCTGACGTTAATGGATTTATTCTCTTCGTCTAAGTAGTCTCATACACTAGCTAACACATACTTTTTTTGGTGGATAAATTTAGACAAATGTCTTGACTGAAATCTAATGACATATTGATTCAATTAATCCTTCGAAACTAATATTATAAAATACGAATGCGAGTATGTTAGTTTGTTTGTTTATTCCGCTTTCACGCCTTAACTACTCAACCGATCATCATGGAATTTTGCATATACATTTTTAGAAGTTCAAAAAATTACTACATTGGGTACATTTTTCATCCCGATAATTTACAGATCCTGTGGAACAGAAAGTGAAACCGCGAGACGCAGCCAGTCTTTTATATTCAAAAATAGGCTTGCGCTTGGCCACCATCCCACGGCAATGATGCGGCTTACGATGGAGCTAATTTATTTTATTTTTTTATTGTAGAATAGTTTAATAGTTTTAATGTAGATTAGTTGTCGGCGTTTGACTATTAACTCGCCTGATGTTAAGCGACGTTATGGTCTAAGATGGAGCACGACGACCTATCAGGTAGTTATTCACTCTAGCCTTGAAGTCTTGTAGAGTGAAGAAGTACAAAGACGGCAGTTGAGTGAGACGCTACAAGTGCACTACTGCTCAGACCCGTCTTCGGAACGGTTACACCGGACTACATCCCGAAACACGACTAGGTCATTTCACGGCATGGCTTGGTCCGGTGGGTGGTAACTAGCCACGGGCAAAGCCTCCCATCAGAGAAACTTTACTCAGAGAACAGAGATTTACTTGAACTCAATTCGGTTGATTTTTTAGATAAATCCTGTGCATTGATGTGCTTCAATTTTTATATTAATTTTGTATATTTTTGTAAAAATAGGTTCGTATATCTCATTATTAGCATTAGGAATTTTTTAAATTATTTTCAAGGCATAATTGGCCCAACTGAGCAATGGGCATATTTATCTTACTTTGTACACACCATTCACCACCCTGCGTTGCAGTACTGCTTGCAGGACTGCGAAGCAGGATGTTGCTAACTTTATACACTCACTCACTCCTACACTCACAGCGTGTATATTCTCTTTGATCGTTGCCGGAGGCGATGCAGGTTGCGACTACATTCACCATCCGGCATGAAGCAGCGATGACGTGCAGGATGTACGTGCAGGATGCTAGGCAGGATGGGGAAAGGTTACCATTATCCTTGGAATAGTTTTACAGTGCTTTCTCGTTCTCTTTCTTTTACCTTTTTAAGCTCGATCAGAAAAGACAAAAGACTGTTTAACTATTACGAGCTTATACAACGTCCATTGCTAAAGGCGATCATTTTTTACTAGACAGTTACTCATCCAATTTTGCTTCATTTTGTAGGTAAGTCTGCTCAAATAGCTTTAATGCCCGGTTCACATTATTTGAGAGTTATTGCAGTCCAGCGATCGAGTCCAGTGCTGGAATACTACTCGTAAGACGGCACTGGAATGCACTGGATTGGATGTTTACTTGAATGGGTACAATCTAGTGCTTTTCTGTGCATTCCAACGCTGGACTCAATTGCTGGATTAGAATATCACTGCATTAATTTGAACCAGGCATTACTAGATATATTGTGATTTATGAAACGGGAATTACTCACGTACGATTTAGTCGATTATTCCGACTATAGTTTCAACCGCATTCGGCGGTCTTCATCAAGGCGACTGCGCGCGCGCGGCTGCGTCTCGCATGGCACTAAACCGTACGTGAGTAATTCCCGTTCATAAAATAATGTGTGAAAACCACGTCAGTTTCCATATTAAAATTACTAGATAAAGCTAATTGCTCGATTCAATTTTGAGTCCTCCAAACGTAAGCGCAATTACTTACCTACTCGTACCTCGTCCCACACCTGATAGGGCTATTATCTAAAGTTGATTATTGTAGATTTTTTCGCGTGAATAATCAACTGGTTGTATTATCTATGCGTTTCATAGGTAGTCATAATCAGTGTAAAGCTGTAAAGAAAAGAAGAAAAAAAACATTTTTTTACCAAGATATTGATTTTTGTTTTCATGACAACACATATTTCTTTATTTACAAGATTATGAAAAAAATTAAACTAGAAAACAGTTACAAAGACACAGTTTACGACTTTTCCAATAGGTACATTGTATATTATAACCATATAATGAATAAATAATCCGACACACTAACATGCCTAGCACGCGCAACGTGACAAATGTCAACTCTTTTATAGAGACAGACGTATGTTTACACATAGCCTTGTCTCTTTCTTGCATGACTTAAAGAGACAAGAAAATTTTTTTCGCGTCGCGTGCTAGGCCTGGGAGCCTACCATGACATTATAATTATTGCCATGATGTAACGTTCTGTTTTTGACGCTGCGCGACCATGGACCTTATTCCACGGCGTTACGATTCGCGGTCGCGCAGCGTCGGAAACAAAACGTTACCATTATGACAATAAGATATAATTCTAGCCCCCCTGCTAAAGTGATCTGTTAAATATATTTGAATAGCACTACTCAGTTTTTTCGAGATCGTCAAATCAACTTTACAAAAAATCTCAAAAAGCATAAAACGTTTTTGAGCATTTATTGTTCAAAATAATACTATATTATACACAAGCCATTATTGTAACCTTTGCTGGTGCAGTGCCCTTAGCATAATTTCTGTAAAAAAATACGCGGTACTTTTTCGCGAATCGTATGGATTAATTACAAAGTTTAATGAACCCTCGACAACCCTAACTAAGAGCACTCACGAACAAAAAAAAACGGAATCAAAATTGAAATTTATGTCCGTTTGAAGAGTATGATGCCACATACAGACAGACAAATGTTAAACTTATAGCACTCCATTGTTTTTGGTTAAAGCATAGACTAATGATACTACTATTAGTAGTATCAGTATACTACTACTGGTAGGTATTTATATACTAATAATATTTAGTATCATTAGTACTATTACTAGTAGTATAGTCTATGGTTAAAGAAATGTGAAATATGCATGCCATTTATGCCCGATAGAGGGACGCTATCCTATTTTTACCCGACTGCAAAAGAAGGAGGGTTTAGTTTTTCGAGTGTGTGTACTCGTATGTGTGTATGTATGAAGTTTCTTTGGCACGTTCTGCAGCCTTAACGGCTTGATGGATTTCCAAATGTGAGGTGTCACTAGAATTGTCTTGATAGTGTAAGTCACATAGGGTACAATATTTTGCAGCTGGGTTTTTGTTTTTCTATTAATAATGTTACTTGTTTGGACAGTGTCTATGAAATACTCGTACCCAATACATTTTTTTAAAGAAGATATGGGTACAAATGCTCATGAGTTAAAGTCTAAAATGTAGGTACTCGTAACAAATATTTATAACTGCATTTAAGTAAGTTCCTACATGACTTTCTAACACCATCTTTTTTTTAACTATACTTGTTGTTCATGACGTGCGTCGGTTACAACGGCTTGCATATTACATAAACTTAAATAGATGTCACGAAAAGATTTGCTTTAAAAAAAAATTTAAACAGTGAAGTCGGTAAGGAGGTACTTATTTTAACACTGATTCAGTATGCAGACACAAATATTCATTATTAATTACACAATTCACAACAGCTATTTTGGTTTTGGGTAATGAAGATGTCTGATGTTCAAAAGCAATTATTCGCAGTAGCTAATTTTGTTTAAGTGTTTTTTTTTACTAAAAGCCTTTCAAACCTTTCAAAGAAACTAAAAAGTTTCCAAACATAAAAGAAAATAAAACCAATATAATTTTTTTTTCATCATAAACTGTTTCTACTTAAAACGTTCTAACGGAACCATAATTATTAATAATTCCCGTTAGATATTTAGAAAAAAACTTGTTAGAAAAGGTAAAGTTTTAATGCAAGATTAAAAGTAACATTAAACGAAAATGTTTCAAGTTGCATAAAACTTATACTTTCAAAACTTGAATTCAATTTCCAAAATAGCACATTTCCAAGAACCTGCGCGAGTATAAAATAAGGTTGTTTTATGAAAATATTGTATGACAACAAACATCTTCTTTATGTACAACATTATAAAATTACTTACTAAACACATATAACTTGTAAAACATCCAAAATACATTTAGATAAACCGTTTATTTGTTACGACAATAATATAAAAGTGCGTTATAGTAAAAATTCCACTTAGACTGGTGCATCAAAAAACTATATAACAAATGTTTTATAGATAGTGATAGCTTATAAGAATGCGTAAGGCGTTGTCCTATTACAACGCGTCTACGCGAACGTCGCGCGATCTGGCGAATGCGCGAAAAAATCAAACAAATTGATTGCGAACAGTCCCTAATTCTACTAACCAATTGTTTCAAAATTGTTAATAAATTGCCTCAAATTAACACAATTTTGTATTTCAGAAGTGCCAAAAATAAACAAGTCATTAACAGCTTAAACATAATTGCTTAGTAAAATCGAAGCCTATCATTGGTATTCACAATTATTCGAAAACGTTTCCGTTCGGATTCCATAAATTTTAAACTCAAATTATGCGAATCTTAGTCCAGACTAAGAACGCGTAAGAACTTATGAATACAGATTCATAAGTTCTTACGCGTGATTCATTCTCCCGATTGGATTTATACTCGATTCCCTTTGCCAAAATGTATAAAAGTAGACTGAGATTCGAAAAATTTTAGTTTGAAATTTGTGGGATCCGATCGGAAACGTTTCCGAATGATTGTGAATAGCACCGCTGGTGACCTGACTGACACTCGCGGGTGAGCGCGCGATGGTCGCATCGCCAGATCGCGTGACGATCGCGTGGTCGCGCTGTAAAAGAACAACGCTTAAAACACCAATATTTAAATGAACACGAAACTACCTAATTACCACTCAATGATATTACATTATAAAAAGTTCATAGCAACATTTTACAAAAGAATTCCGTCAGTACGATGATATAGTTTAGTTCACATCTTTTTCTTTATAAACAACGATTTTAAACACATTAAATTCCATGTTTTATCTAAATTTACAATAGTGTCCACATTCCAAAAGAGGGCCAGCTCCTGGACTCATAAGAAATTTTTGAAATGTCATTCTTGCTGTCTCATACCCTAATTTCAAAATGTTCCGTGTCCAATATGATATACATCCTCGGCTTCAAAGTACAAGGCCTACAAGACAATCCAATTTTTAACTTAATATTGAATAGTTAATACTTAATACCAAGACAAGTATTTAATAAGTAAAATGTCAAATACTCGGTTAAATAAATGCCATTTTTTTATGAACAATGAACACCAATAAGATTTAGCGGCAGAGGTAAAAAATACATCTTATACATTACCCAATCTTATTTCTTTTAGAATTTTAAGATTTCAAAATTTAACTAACACAAGCTCCAACGCACACCGTACGAAAACGGTTTTCGAAAGAATAAGAATGAGACAGCCGATGACCTTTTCATTGCTAACTAAACTAGCTTTTCTAAGGAGAAAGCGCGTGTTGACCTCGAGTACTCCACCGCATTACAACGGCCGCGCTTAGAGGAGGTACTCTCATTGGTCTGGTTTCTCAAACGAAGTGTTTGGAGTGCTTTCGACTTTCTTAAGGACTATTTTAAATGCGAAAGTATGTTTTGGAGACACAGATGCTGGGCGCGGCGTGGTTGGTGAACGCGCCGGGGGATCCGGAGGCATCTCCGAGCGAGTCCGCGAGCGGCGAGGCGGCTGCGGACCCAGCGCTGGCGCTGACGACGGTTCTTTAACTTTCACTGGTGAAACGACGGGCGAAAGTCTGTTCGGTGATAAGCGCCCAGGAGACGGATCTGGAGTTCTCGGAGGCAGCATTAGAGGCGGAAGATTTGCGCACGGAGATCCTCTAGAACCTCTTCTCTCTTTTAGCCCCATCTGAGGAGGAGGCGACATAGGCGCTTCCTCTTCAGCCGCCGCAACCACGACCACTGGTTCCGTTCTCAACAAGGGCGCTCTTGGCTCGTAAGCATCCGACGCCACTGACCGCCTAAAGTAATTCCACCCGTGCTCGATTTCAGCTAACGCACGCTTCACAAAAGGAAAACTCTCCGAAAGTTCCGAAGTAGATTTACGCACTGGAAACTCAGTATCACTATCACGTTTTTTACTAGGTCTACACCGCTCAAAGGTAGCATCTCCCGACGACGCCACTGTTTCGGACACTTGTCTAGTTAGAGCGGCGTGCTTAACAGAGTCAGATTTAGACCGAGGTTCTCTCGTTTTAGGGGTTGGGGAACGTCGATCGCCAAACTTTTTGCTCGCAGCTCTTTTAATAGAAGAGAAGAGTCCAAGTTTTTCTGGCGGTTTGTCCGGGAAAGGAGCGACGGATGCTGAGGAAGGTCCGGGGACGGGTTCGGGGGGAGGACGGGAAGGGGGGTTCCCCTCGCGTTAGTTGTGTCTACTGTCCGACGACGGAACATCGCTCGAGCCGGTGGAGGAGAGGGTGGTGTTTGAGCCGTGGGGGTCGAGCGATGACTGCACGGACATGGAGCGGCCGGCGCGCCGGACTCGCGCGGGGGACAGCTTGCCTGGATCTATGCTGGCCGGGTCTGCCTGCAACAACAGCGTATTCAGCACTCCACTCAGTATGCTCATCTACCCCTAATAAACGAATACATAAATAAAAATTATTTGCTTCAGGCGTAGCCATAAATGCCCAGCGGTACAAATTATGTATCTACACAATAAAAAAAAAACACTGATCACAAAACTCAAGGGGCATTTTATACTATACCTACATAAAAGGTTGCAAACACCACAAATACCACAGAAAACATACCGACCAAAGCTAAGTTTTTTTTTTGCATTAATCTTAACTTTCTTTGAAAGATTTACGAGAGACTGTGGCTATTAATCTGTAAAAGAAACAAAAACTACTCTTAATTGTGTTAAGGAACATAGGAACACGCACGCACCTGGTAAGCCAGCGCGTTCATGATGATGGAGTAGGGCACCAGGCCCAGGGGATGCACCTCCCTCATCAGCACGTTGGCCGGGATCTTGTGGAACTGGATGTACTCCAGGAAGTTTCCGATCACGTCCTTGAGGTTTATGTTCTGATTGGTGTCGCAGTATTTCTTGCTCCACATTAGAGCTGCCTGGAGAATTTTATTCCATTGTTACAAGGTTCATTAAATTAGTTTTAATTAGATTTTTTCTAGTAGGTACTTATGGTTAGTTTTTAATGTACTCGTAGGTTAGGTTAAAAATAAATCAATATTAGCACAAACTCTTTATTGTATTTAATGCGACGTTAAAGCGAAAATATACTAGAGACTTGTTAAATAAGCAGTTACATTATGTTGCTATTAAGCTCTACATTTTGAAATTTGTAGAAAGACTAATGTTGAGTTTTAATTTTTTTCTTCTGAAAATTTGAGAAAAACTATAAGTAAATTAAACAAGGCTAAATTATTAAAGTTGTGAAAAAAAGTGAGTTGTAGACTTCGCAGCCGACGTTTGTCATCTTCCATATATCGCATTCATCAACCGTTTCTCGTGAAATTTTGTGAGCAGGTTCGATAAGTATGTAGATTTATTTTTGTCGAGACATTTTTTGGAAATTTATCAGAATGAAGGATATTTTTTTTTCAAAACCGACTCACAATATTTCACGAGATCGGTTAAGACATGCGACCTGTAGAGGAAGACAAAGATCCGGACAGAAATCCAGACAGAATTCGGACATACAAAAGCATTTTAGTCGAAACTGAAGCAGAGACGCTTCGCTCGCTAACGCTCGCTCGGTCGACGAGGTAAGCAAACGAAGTGAAGTGAGTCCAGTTTTTAGACCGGCTGGTAGATTTTGAATTGTACTTATTGTAATCGTAGGTATATTATATTGTAATAAAGTATCGATCTTACTTAATTGAAGAATGGCTAGAGCTAATTAGCCCTCTCCACTGTGAAACACAACTACAAAAATAATTTGCCATGATCCATACATTTATACAGGGTGATTGGAATCCAGACCGTTTCTTTTCAAGCGGTGTTTCTACGCTAATGCTATAATTAGCTTATGTTTTAAGCATTACATTAGTTCAACAAAAATAATGAATTTTCGAGCTATTTTCAATTTTGTGGTTTTTTTTTTCAAATTCAAGTGGGGTTGGGCTGATCACGTCTGTTGCATGTCTGATGAACTTTAAGCCAAAAGAACCATTCAGTGGATGCCAGATCGAAGTCGAACTTACGGCAGACCCAGGAAGCGATGGCGGGACGAACTCGACAAGCATTGGAGGGACCGGCCACCTGTAGCTCAAGGAAAGAAAGTAGGGAGGCTTTTGCCCAACATTAGAACAGCATAGGCATAATTTTTTTTTTGTACTCCATTTTCCACAAAATTGTTAAACAACTCAAAAACTGAAGTTTTTGGTGAATAAATGTAACGCTTTAAAATTAATAATAATAAATTTATTTCAGGCAATAAAACTTGCATGCAATGCAAGTTACAGAGGCCCATAGCAAACAAATACCTTATAGACTGATATACATGTATACAAATAAAATAAAAAAACTTAAATAAGGTCATGAAGGTCGGCAGATGGTGAGATGGTACTCGCACAACAACAATAACAGTAGCCCAGAATGAGAAGAAACAACCCTTGAAAGGATACGATCTAATCACCCGGTATGGGTAAAATGTATACCTGGAATTTCGTGAACTCATCAGCACGAAGCTCATCCCGTGCTAGTATTAATCTGACGACGTGCTGCGGCAGGAGCGTGAAGGAGCCCAGGTTCAGAACATCATTCCCGTGCTCGTCGACGAATTCCAGGACCTGAAAACGGTTAGAAAATCAGTTAAGTCACTTTTTGATTGAAATGAAATGAATGTTAATTGGTGGAAACAAGCGTTACATATGAATAAATTATCAAATAAAGCCTAATTTAAGTGTTTAAGTCAGTGTTGAGAAGCATTACTATCCAAACTAGGAGTTAACCTGTGTTTTGGAATAGCAATACCCCCCGCCGGACGAAAAGAAACAAATCATAAAGTTATTGTACAAAAAGTAGGTAACAATTTTGCTAATTTTGCATTCTGTTGCATTTATAAGTAAATGCAAGTACTTATGGAGGAAAAGAAACAAAAGGTCTAAAGGTTATAAAAGAAGTACCTAAAAGATGAGCGTCTTTGGCAAGAATAAGATAATGTGTCCCTCAGCAACTATAATTACTATAATTACCCAATACAGCGGCCTCACACAGGTTTAACTTTGGATTCTAGCTTAAGTTCAATTTGAAATTGCCAAAAACATTGGTTTTAATATAAACTTAGTGGCCAACATTGAGGTGTTGCCAAAGCTTTTTTTTAACAACCGACTAGGCATGCGTTTGACCACTGACTCGCCTGATGGGAAGCGTCGACGTGATCGAAGGTGTAACACGCTTGCCTAGGAGATACCTATTCACTTTACTCTTAAACAACCCCGGATTGTATTTAGGTGGAAAGACAGACGCAGGCAACGAGTTCCACACCTCTGCATTCAGGCTGGATTTAAGGGATGGCAGGCGGGGCTACAGCCCCGGGGCCTCCACAAGAGAGGGCCCCTACAATACACATTAATAAAATAAACAATTATAAAATAACGGTGATGGCTGGATCAGGTCGTGCAGTTCTTGTGCACACTCGCATTACATTCTCGCCGTAGTGTATTCTGTAGAATACCGACAGACTGGTTTATATCTACTTAACAGATGCTCTGTGGAAGAGTCTCGTATGTCCTAACTTAATTTAAATTTTGCACCGATCAATCAGCAAATAAAGTACCAGGAGAGGTTTATTATGCGCCAAGTTTCGCAAGAATTAGTCAAACTAGAAATAAACCACCAACTACGAAATCCACTGTTAAGTCTAAAATAACCTACGACTGTTTTTTGGTGTATAGGCCAAGTGACCCCAGTACAGTTGAGTATTTTTAGGAGATTTCCTCCCCATCCCTAAAAAGGTTTCTACAAGTTGCTAACTCTTCTTTCTTTAAGCTTGCAAAATCATCGCAATTACCTTCTGCACAAGGCTCTTAGTACACTTGTACTGTATGTATCTCTCAGCGGAGGCCAGTAGAGCGCAGACCGTGTCGACGGTGATGCAGCACTGCACGAACCCCGCGCAGGCGCGCCGGAGCTCGTCCAGGCCGTAGTAGTCGGCTGCGTTCATCACTCCTGGAAAGCAGGGAAATGATACTTTAAAACACACATACAAAACTTTGTAGCAGGGGTATTAAGAGTCCGGCGACCACTTAAAACTTACTTCACATTGGCTAAAGGTTTTCTATTTCCATTTCGTCCAGGAAAATACGACGAGCGATGAGAGCAAGTAAACATGCCTCTAAAGTTATCTACAGAGTGATAAAGTGCAATTTCAATAATTTTTAAAGACTTTTGCACTTCTCTAATCATTCTTAAATAACTAAAAATTTCCCTTGTATTACAAATTAATTTAAAAGCTAATGATTTAGATTTAGACAACCTCCCTATGTGAAGACATTTTTGATTTGCTTTGTCTATCTTTTAATAAATCAGTCAAAATTGACCCCTTACAAATGGAGATATTTTTCATAGCTCTATTTTCTGTTGAGAACGTTTTTTAATAAAACCAAGAACTTAGGGACGGAAATTTAGTTCAACTAATTGTACATGCCATTTTCATCATAATCGTTCAAATGGTTTTCAAGAAATTTGACAAGCGCGTTTGTATGGAAGTTTCAGAGCGTCGCGAAACCCATAAATTCGTTTTTAAGTCGGTTCTAGGATTTTTTAAAGTTTTTTAAAAAGTTTTAAAAGTTTTTTTAAGATTAAAAAAAAACTGTTTATGATTAATTGAGTTTATCAAAAGTTTGAATTTAGCAAAAAGTCACAAAATAATGAGTATATTGTTAAGCGTATACTCGTACACAACGTAAATCCAATCAAATAAGAAAAAACTGTTAAATCAGAGTTAAAAATCATTAAAAAAAATATCTACTTTTGGAGTCTATCTCTCTTATTGAAATCGGTTAAAAATCTGTCACAAAGGAAGGCATAGTCAACTTTAGGTACTTTGGTTTCGGGGCGGCGGAGCCACGACTGGCGTTGGTCGCGGCTGTAGGGGCGGACCTCTCGCTGCCGACCATCCTATCTAGGATGGTCGCCGACGAGGGGTCATGGAAGGCTATGGTCTCTTTCTGCGAGGAGGTGATGTCGCAGAGAGAGACCGAGGAGCGGGAGAGAGAAAGGGACCCTCTTTCTCTCCCGCTCCGGAGGGCGCGGACACGGAGGCGAGCCAGCAGGGCTCGCACACCGTCTCCGCTAGGAGGCCCAGGGGCACCGGACACGGGGGTGTCTGGTGCTCCCAATTAAGGAGGGTCTCCTGAGGAGTCGATGCCTTGGTGTCCAGGGCATCGCTTCGGAGCTGGGGAGGGGGGCGAGTCCCCTCCTGAGGTGGGTCCGGCTGCGGACAGCGGCGTGGTGGGGTTACGGAGATTCTGAGAGAGGCCCCGTGACCCCGCCATGGCCGACGAGGATGGACACCGTGGGGGTTTAGTCGGTAGGGGTGCCCTTCTGGCATCGAGTCCGACATACCCCGCTGCGCCTCCCCCGGGGCGTAGCGGGGATGTGTAAGCGCATTCCCCCACGAAAAAAAAAAAAAAAAAAAAAAAAAAAGGTACTTTGGTTTATTTATCAGAGATAGCCAATACACATATACACTACGTATAAGTTTGCTGAATACCTATCTTTTATTTTTATCAATAACAAATGACCTTTGGAGAGTTAATAAAAAAGATACTATTATCATCAACAACTGGTATAGTAATATACTTTTCGAGATAAAAGAAATTACGCCGAAAATTCCTCCGTGATTGACTTTGCCAAAAATATACCTAGCAATTTGTGCGCTTGTTCACAGACAGTAACTAATTTCAGTGAATTCTAGACAGTCCAAAAATAAAGTCGACCCAAATCACTTAGACCTTTTACCCAGACATCATACCTATCTAGTTTTTTTGAAATAATTATTAAGGATCGTTAAATAACCTTTTAAAAATACATCGAACCTACATAATATAAATAATTATAAATTGGATGTTTCTTTAGACGACGAACATATTTCAGGATATCGTTTGTTCTTTCATATCGTCGCTCCTTTCCCCCTAAGGCGCTGGCAGAAGTGTATAACACACACACTTCGCCGGACGATAATCAGCCCCAAATGTGACAGAAGCAGAGCCAAACAGCGGGCTCCAGTTACATAGCAGATAACATTAAATACGCACATAAATGTTCACATAATAAACAAATTAGTGCGGGCCTTCAGCTGGCTCCGAACCCGCTCCCTCTTTGTTCTAATAATGTATAAACCACTTTTATTATTTAATAACACTGAAATAGTGAAAACAAAATCAGCTGTTCAACACATTACATCGATAATGAATGTTTATCAATGGAACAATTTTTTTTTTCGCGATTTCATTGTTGGTACCATAGTAAAAATTGATCATAATGTTAAGTACAATGTTATTATTTACACTACCCTGTACAGGTAGGTACCGATACACTCAGAACTATATAACTTTGAATAAAATGATCAAAAGATAATGAAACATCTAATCCATTAAAGCGTCACACTACTTTGCGTCGCGTAATAGTGCAGGACCACATTTTTATATTTGTCCGAAGTACTCAGTTTTTACCCGACTACGCAAATAGGAGGGTTATAAGCATAAAAATCACGCGCGGTATAACATGTTGATAACGTCTTACCTGGTGGGAAATTGGGCACATCACCCGTCGCGTAACACGATGCAGTGTGGGCATCGGTTTTTACTCAAAACTTTGATCCATACAATCGTAATTAAATAGCTAAAACATCTCTATTAATAAAGTTTCATATCATAATCATAATCTCAGCCGGCATACGTTCACTGCTGGACAAAGCCTCCAAAGATCTCCACAACGACTGGTCTTGCGCTCCTTGCATCCAAGTACCTAGTATCATTCCACGACCCTCACCAGACCGTCGGTCCACCTTGTGGTATGTTCTATAATCGAAGACTTTTCAGGCCAATCGGCCGTCAAAATAACATTATTATTGTAATGAAGAATATTACTAGCCCAATGATTAATCCCCGTACATTCCTCTACCTAACACGAGTTGGAGTTACCACCTAAATTACAGCTTTCCCCCGAAAGGGCTGGCAGAGGAATAATACAACATCCACACTTCGCCGGACGATATTCAGTCCCAAATGTGACAGGGGCAAGCCTGTCGCCATTCACCGGGCTCCAGTCATGTAGCAGATGGCATACAATACGCACATATACATAGACTGCCTCGGTGGCTCAGTTGGTAGTGAACCTGCCTTCTGAGCTTGGGGGCGTGGGTTCGATTCCCACCTAGGGCAAACATTTATGTGATGAACATTTATGTTTGTTCAATGTCTGGGTGTTAATATCTATTTAAGTATGTATTTAAAAATATGTAAGTATGTATATCAGTCCCTGGTAGTCACAGTACAAGCTTTGCTTAGTTTGGGATCAGGCGACTGTGTGTGGAAGTGTCCCGAATTTATTTTATTTATTTTATATGTTCATACTATGAACAAATTGGTGCGTGCTGTCGACTGGGTTCGAACCCGCTCCCTCTGGCTTGAGAGGCGGGCCTTCTCCAACTAGGCTACCATCGTACCTCCTTTCAGTGTCCTGCATGTATTTTTATGAAATGGCTAAATTTGTAAAATGTAACCCATCATTATTTACGGCTTTTGATAGCTGCAACAAAAGAACAGACACTCATATAAAACTCAACATGCCCAGTGTAAGATTGGAATTGTTCAGGAACAACTGCATTTACATGGCACCTCTCATTTATAATTCCCTTCCAAATAGAATAGTAGATTTGCCTTTTGATAAATTTAGTACGGAGTTGAAAAAGTGGCTAGTGAGCGAAAGTTTTTACACGACAAAAGAATTCTTGGACAAAGCATCGTGTCGCTACCATATTTATCACGATTAATATTAAGTTTTTTTGCTAACATTCTCATTATTTCATTTTTTTAAGTGTTTAAATATGTTTTTATTTGACATTTTATTTACTTAATTTCATAACATTTTATTGACATCATATTTATTGACAATTTGCACACCTAATGTGAGGTAGTTATTGGCTGTTCAAACCTAAATTAAGATCATTGTAACCCATTGACGAGCAAATAAAGAAATTGAATTGAATTGAATCGTTTTTTATTGTTTCATTACAGAATACAATCGGATCAAACGACTAAACTCATTACAAACACAAGTCCGTCTGCCAAGTCCTTGATATCAAACTCGAAGTCATTTTGGCAAACCAATCTCACTTCCCGTACCCTATGTAAATACAATTTCGTTATGTTGACACAATTCGTCAGCCATTGATTGAGTTTTGCTATTTATAGGTACTCGTAAGAGAAAGCGTGGCCACATCAATGCTGGTAGAGCGAGTGGTTTGGTTTTGATGAATGATTTTTTTTTTTACTTCACTAACAGAATTATACTATAATCTAGACTATGGACTAATAACTATAAACTAATAACAGTTTGTACAATTCCTGAAGCAGTGAACCTAAAAATTAAAATACAAAACTACTATAATATCTACTACTACATTTTAAAAATAAACACTATTAATACTATTTATACAACAAAAACAAGTTAAAAATATTTGATGATGATGCGCGCTGAAGGTGATGAGGTGTTCAATTTCTATTCACTGTCAATAGCAGTCAAAGTCAAAGTTAAAATGTTTTTATTCAATTTGGGTATCAAAAATACACTAACGTTAAAGTTTATTTACTTTGAATAGACTCGACCGCTTTGTCCGGATTAAAAGAACTCAGAAAAACAGGCAAGAAAGTGAGGGGCATTATTTTTTTAAGGAATGATAAATTACTGTGTCACAAATGTTGGCTTACAACTAGGTACGAGTAATATCTATACATACTAGTGGCTACTTGGCAGAAGTGGAAGGCTCCAGACATCTTTGTCTTCTAAATAAGTCTTAACCTTAAAATAACCTTTTGCAATTTATATTTATAAATATGTTTTTATTCAATAATAATTATTTAGGGTGGGCCATTTAGGGTTTATTTTTCATTCATGTGTTGTTTTAGCACTGACTACTCTTTTTAATATTTTCGGGGGCCAAAATGAATCAATTTGCTCTTGAGCTACGTTGGGATATATTGAAAACTTACTACCAAAATAACTGTTGTGTGTAACAAAATAACAAAATAGTGCGTAATTTAAAAAAAAGGTCAGAAATCGTATAATCAGTCGTCTTGGCGATGTCAATTGGTCACCGTCGAATTGGATCAGAGCTGCGAATTTTCGCCGTTAGACTTATTTTTGACCCCCGACGCAAAAACGACAGGGTGTTATAAGTGTTATGTCTCTCTCTCTCTCGCTCTCCCCCCCCCCTCTCCCCCCCTCTCTGTGTGTATGTATGTGTGTGTGTGTGTGTGTATTGTGTTTTTAGCTATGTTTGATAAAAATCGGTGTAAATTATAATCGGTGTTGGGGCATTTTAAATTGCGAGATACTGTGAAAGATCGATGTTATGGAGATAATGTACAAACGATTTGGGCCCCTAAATTGTATATTGATGGGTAGTATCTGACGAATGAAGTCAGATAAACCATCGACAAAGTATTATAAAACTATGTTGACAGGATACGCTCCCGCCAAGCCAGAGCCGAGGCAGCCACATAAGTGAAAATGTGTTGCATAAATTTAATAATGGCAATATTTGCTCTATGTAATACCTGGAGCTGTAATGTTTGGATGTTAAAGTGTTTTGGTTAACGTTATCGTACTTTTAAAAGAACTTATATTTCGCCCATCCTACACGGTAGGAACTTTTGTCATGATAATGGAAAGTTTTTAGGTCTGTTGGTGATCCATCACTAAAAAACTATTCGGAGTTTTTTTCGTATCTACCAAACGACCTAGATTTCAGTATTGGTTCTTGTCATACAATACCTACTTCAAGTACATCTTTCCAACATTACACTTCAGCTTACCTCCAAAGGGAAATTTTTAGAGAGGCAAAAGCCATTCAAGGATCCAGGACGCTAAATCTCTAAATCTCAAACAGTGTCTAGTCTATATATCGTTACGCCTTTCCCCCGGAGGGGCTGGCAGAAGTGTTATACAACACCCACACTTCGCCGGACGATATTCAGTCCCAAATGTGACAGGGGGCCAGCCTGTCGCCATACACGGGCTCCAGTCACGTAGCAGATGACAAACAATTGTTCACACAATGAACAAATTGGAGCGTGCTGTCGGCTGGGTTCGAACCCATTCACTCTGGCTTAAGAGGCGGGCCTTCTCCAACTAGACTATCATCGCTTAACTTGTCTAATACACAGCTATAACAAAGACAGGTATATTATTAACTAGCAATTTAGCGTTCTGAACGAGCCCAATATGTAGGCAAATTCACCTCCCATTAATCCCACTCTCGTCCGCTTTCCATCTGAAAATATACTAACTCAGATACCACGGTAAACTTTCTACGGGCTTTGCTCATCTCGGGTTTCGTTTTAGTTCAGTTTCAAAGTAAATACCGAACCGAGTTGGGTGGTTTGCGAGGTTTGACATAGTTGCGAGTTACGATGTGTGTTTAGGAACGCAATGGTAGATAATCCCTTAAGAAGTTGTCTTCAGTGCTGCCAGGATCCGTTACTGCAGATTTAGCAACCTGCTTCTCTCTTTTTCGTTAATAAAAAAAGCTTAAAAAACCAACTTCCTGTCAGCCATGTAAACAATGATTAGAGTTTTGTTGATATTTCAAAAATTGCTTGACCGTTTTTGATAAAATGTAACCTCTATAGTATGATCTCCTAAACAAAACTAAAGTAGAGGCCATTTTTATTTTGCAAAAGCGAGCGGTCCGCGCTATCTACGGAATGGGTCCCCGCAAATCATTGAGAGATTTATTTAAATAAATAAATAAATTAACTTTACCTTCTTTGTATATCTTTGAAAATATTAAGCACGTTCGCAAAAATCTACATAAATTTAAATTGAACTGTGACTATCACAATTATAACACTAGAAATAAGGATAGGAAAGCTGTACCGAGATTTAGACTCACTAAGTCAAATAAGTCATTTATGTATAGGCAACTGCGTTCGTTTTTACAATAAAATCCCGAAAAATATAACAGGGCTCACTGAAGGAAAATTCAAATCACATGTAAAAACTACATTAATAAAAAGAGGATATTATAAGGTTAAGAATTATTTAGAAGATAAAGATGTCTGGAGCCTTCCACTTCCGCCAAGTAGCCACTAGTATTTATATGTAGATATTACCTAGTTGTAAGCCAAAATTTGTGAGACTGTAGTTTATTTATTATTTGAAAAAATAATGCCCCTCAGTTTCTTGCCTGTTCTTCTGAGTAGAGGCTCTTTATCCGAACAAGGCGGTCGAGGCCATTTAAATAACTTTGACGTTCATAAGTGTATCTTTGATACCTAAATTGAATAAAAACATTTTGACTTTGACTTTGAAAAAAAAAATTTTTTTTTAATGTAGAATAGGTCGGCGTTTGACCACCAACTCGCCCGATGTTAAGCGACGACCTATAAATAAGGCACTTATTCACTCTCGCCTTGAAGTTTTGTAGAGTGAACAAGTACAAAGACGGCAGTTGAGTGAGGCGCCACAAGTGCGCGACTGCTCAGACCCGTCTTTGGAACGGCGGAGTAAACGCGTAACATATGTATATTTATAAAAAAAACATACTGACTAACTTAAAACCACCTCCTTTTTTGAAGTCGGTTAAAAAGTTGCTAACAGTAATCTAATGGACTTGAATGTTTCTTTTAAAAAAATGTAGTAGGTATGGTAGTAGTACTAGCATTCCGGGAGCAAACACGTAATGACGTCACTCGTCATCGTCATCCGTCTCTTTCGAGCTATTTGTAAATGACATCATTCGGTCTTGCTCGAACATCGATTGACGTCACTACGTGTTGCCCACGTAACCGGAATGCTTTACCTGGCTTAGTATATCATAATACCGTTATTTTGACATAAGTAATGAAACATATTGAATGATAAAAATCTTTTTAAATTCTAAAGACCAAAGTCCAAGCAGCACCGTGTACAAAATCGCGGCCAGCTCGCCCATTATAAAAATATTACCAACTAGCTGTTACTTGCGACTTCGTTCGCGTATATAAAAAAAATAGTATTTAAAAACCTTCCACGTGATTCACTGCAACTAATTATCAAATTTCATCAAGATCCATTGTGCAGTTTAGCCGTAAAAAGCATACAAACAGACAGACAGACAAAGTAGCTTTCGATTTTAGTGTGGATGGGCCCACAAATTTAACAAATAAGGACGTTAGGTATCTAAGAAAATGTTTAATTTTAATTAATGAAGGTTTTAATAGCATGTCAAGAGCAAGGATTGGCTGCAGACCCTTATCAGACAGATATTAAGCAGACTATATTATACCTACACTGGCTGCGCCCCGCGGTTTCACCCACGGTAAAAAAGTATCCTATGCGCTATTCTAGACTATAATCTATCTCTGTGCCAAATTTCATCCAGATCTGTTCAGCCGTTCTGGCGTGAAAGAGTAACAAACATCCATCCATTCTTACAAACTTTCGCGTTTATAAAATATTAGTAGGATAGTAGGATTAGTAGGATTAGTAGGATAGGATGTACATTGTATGGATCTATTCCTTCCGAGTGTAAAAGCCAAGAAAAAAAAACTGCATAATAATCTTTATGGTTTTCCAAACAATATTTGACTGCCTCGGTGGCTCAGTTGGTAGTGAACCTGCCTTCTGAGCTTGGGGGCGTGGGTTCGATTTCCACCTAGGGCAAACATTTATGTGATGAACATTTGTGTTTGTTCTGCCTGGGTTTTAATATCTATTTAAGTATCTATTTTAAAATATCTAAGTATGTATATCAGTCTCTGGAAACCATAGTACAAGCTTTGCTTAGTTTGGGGTCAGACGACCGTGTGTGTAAGTGTCCTGATATTTATTTATGTGACGAACATTTGTGTTTGTTCTATGTCTGTATTTTAAAATTATACATTATTAATCATAGTACAAGATTTGCTTATTTTGGGGTCAGGCGATCGTGTGTGCAATAATGTCCCCGAATATTTTTATCGAGAAATGTATAAAGATTGAATAAAGGTACTAAGCACCATTGCTATACAAGGTTATCTTTATCGAGTGTGCTAAGCCATAAGGGAGTCATTGTACTCATCATTAAAACGAAACACATCGTCACGCTTTTACGCTGAAGGGGCTGGCAGAGGTGTAATACACCATCCACACTTCATCGGACGATATTTAGGCCCACATGGAGTCCAATGAGGGTGAGCCTGTTGCCATATACCGGGCTCCAAGCCTGTAGCAGATGACGTACAACATCATCACCTCATAATTATGAACAAGCTTTACTATGGAGCTAAACCAAAATCTCGAAAAGAAAAACAGATGTTCCATACAAAAAGTTTTAGTAATTAGGTACATAATTAGTAATATTAAGAATTCCGTGCTTGAGTTCAGTCTCATGACACATTTGCCTATGTATAATTTTTGGTTTTTCTGTACACACTATTTTTGGATGACAATCCAGTTCAAAACTTAGTGTGTATTGTGTTGGTATATCGATTGTTATTTGTTTGTGTGTCTAATAAAAAAAAAAATGTTCATTGATCGTCGATAAAATGTATGGAACAGCTGTAATTTTTTTCTCGATTGCAGGGTTGACCTCATGGTAGAAGTTGTTCATGACCATGTTCATCCCTTTCGGCTTAGTACACCCTTTCCTAATAACCCTGTATTTATGTACTTAATCGATGTTCGAAAATAGCATGCAAAGTTAGAATTCAATTGAATTCCGTTTAGTGATGCAAAATGTTAAAGTGTAGCATGTTTCAGTTGCTAATTACCGTAATTGAATCTGCGTCTTTTGTTCTCGGAAAATGCAGTCTGAATACTTTAAATCGGAAGTCATTTAAGCGTGCTCTGTAATAAGATATCATTTAGGTAACACATTCACATAGAACGTCAGAATTGATACGCCAGTCGCAGCCGACGAAGAAATTATACGTTAATCTTCGGCGATGTTTACAACTACCGATAGGTAACGCAGTTTAGGAAATGGTAGCCGCTCGAGTCACGCGTCCCATTGTTGAAATCCGGAACAAAAGAGATCTTTCTGGAAGGCAATTAATGTGCATCGTTTTTATGATGTTTTTATCTATTGAATAATAGGATGTTTGTTTGAATCTTTTGTACTGTCCGAATGTCCTAGATTGAACGTGAGGTTCCGTGTGATAAACAACTTTTTGTGTCCTTGCGCTATTGTTTAACCGAATGTTCTGGGTATCTTAAAAATTGTATAAATACGCGGACGACCGACGACTCGGCAGTCAGTTTCGATTAAGCGTTCAAAGTGCTTACATCGAAGTGATTGTACGAGTAGTGTTCAAAGCGTTTTAGTGCAAGTGTCTATTGTGGTGTAACAGTGTTTGTGTATGTGTGTAATTGGTGAATAAAGTGAATTTTCGGATACATCGACGTTTCATTCCTTTTATCCTAACCCAGGTCGTAACAGGACCGCTTTTTACGGATCCGGATCCGCCGCTACTCGTTCACACTTACATAAATACTACGTATTGGAGAAGCTGTTCTATAGAGAAAACATTACGCAAGTTGATGGTAGCAGGGCCTACCCGCGTATAGTGACTACAGATGTCCTGCAGCGCTAAAACATTCGTTGTGTCGTTCTCTCCAAACTATTCAAATCTCAGATCAACCTAGAGGAAAATATAGAACACTGCGTTATATCTCGCTGAAGCCACTTTTTTTATTAAACTTGTGTGCGTGGTAATGTTGCCATAAAAAACATTCACAATTACACGAACACTAATATTAATTCCCAAACTCTACGTTAGCCATTTTCGTTCCAATATACAACCTTAGCAGATTTAATATTCTAAAACTGAACATATTTGTAAGAGTTTAATGTTATTACTTTTTCAAAATTGACTTGTAAAAAACTGCACACTTTTTAAAAAGAACCTCAAAATGTAATAGTCCTGGCCACACTTATATAGGTAATGCACTAGTATATTTATGTAAACGAAATTATACCATAAACCAATGCGTATAATGTCGAGGTAAGAATGACCAAGCGAGTAGCGTAGTTTTGCGTCAATGTGTGGGTGTTGTGGACATAACAACAGTAGCGTAGTTTTTGGATAGTTATTGTCTTTACCTAAATCATACGTTGTGCACCATCTTATTCTCTAGGTTGATCTGAGATTTAAACATGCAGCGCTAGATCGCACAGCGTGTAAAAAAGTTAAAATGTATACTTGAAAGTTAACCTGTTACACGGATCGTTGTAATCGCTGTACAGTAAAAAAAAATATTTATAAGTAGGTACATATCTGGAATTTTATAAAATTCGAAAACGGCTCTGAAATTCAAAACATCTATAGAAAACACAATTATAATCTACCTACGAGTATTATGTTCAGCTTTAAGTATTTCTTTAGAAGTTTACGGAACCGTATAATGTGCTAGGTAGGTACGCCAAAATATTTGTAATATTTCACTTCGGCGAATATAAGACGCTAATCTGCTGCTTCCTTGAATTCTTAATTAACTTCGGGAGTAATTAATGTTCCTTGCCTACACAGTATTATTTAGATCGCAAACACGTTTACCTAACTTCGAGTTTACACTCAACTGTCGAGCATACTTAAGATTTTGATTAATCTAAAGATTAAATTCTCAAGAATTTGTAAGAGGAACGAAATTGGTAAGAGGAATTCGGTCTTAACGTATTTTAGAATTAAGAATAAAAAATAAATCTTGTTTGTATCGTAGACAACTCAGGCTTTGACTCGCGTAAAAATATACATAAGTCTTTTTAGTTTCACGTACCTACAACAAAAAAAAATCTTACACGTTTTATTGCATTGTACCTAATTCAGCTCCAAATTTCATACAAATTATGTGTATTTAAGAACTTCCAAACAATATCTTGATCATTTTCAATGAATTGATGATAGTTGATAGTATTTATGGTACGCCACCGACCGTTTGTCATATTTTATTCTGTCCTGTCCATCCAAAGGTTGCCTGGAAGAAATTGCTTTAGGCGATAATGCCGCCCTTGTACTGCAAAATGATATATTTTTTTATGATTGTTTTATTTTGTATTTTTGGTGTGATAATAAAGAAATAAAGATGTATTGTTTTGATTCCTGGTCGTCGAGACCTTTGTTCAAAATGATTTAAAATTGTACCGAACCAACAAAAAACAAACAAATAGATAGCTATATTATGAAACCGAATATAAACTTGGTATACACAAAGCGATGGCAGTTAGTTAGTTAGGCCTAGTTGGGAGAAGGCCCGCCTCTCAAGCCAGAGGGAGCGGGTTCGAACCCAGCCGACGGCACGCACTAATTTGTTCATTGTGTAAGCATATGTGCGTATTGGATGTCATCTGCCACATGATTGGAGCTCGGTGTATGGCGACAGGCCTGTCACATTTGGGACTGAATATCGTGCGGCGAAGTGTGGGTGTTGTATTACACAATATCTGCCAGCTTCTTCGGGGGAAAGGCGTGACGATATGTTTATTAAGCACACAAAAAACTTCAAACCTTACAGGTCTTAAACGTCTTCGTCTTCTTGTTTTTAGTACTTATCAATTTCGTTAAAATTTTTCAAAATACTTATTTTTAGACATATTTTCCATTCAACAGAACCACGTCCACATTCCCATTTAACAGCACTACTAAATACAATTGCTTCACAAAAATCCAAAACATTCACAAAGGCGAAAAGGTATTCTGAGTAAATCCTTTGAGCTCCGCTCAATCGGCAAAATACTAAAGTTAATTCCACGTTTTCCTCTTAGATCTTCCGAAAATGTGAGAAAATTTCCTTTTTAAACTCATAACATTCCATATCGTCACGCCTTTCCCCCGAGGGGGCTGGCAGAGGTGTAATACAACACCCACACTTCGCCGGACGATATTCCGTCCCAAATGTGACAGGGAGCGAGCCTGTCGCCATATACCGGGCTCCATAGTCATGTAGCAGATGACATACAATACGGACATAGTGCTCACCCAATGAACAAATTGGTGCGTGCCGTCGGCTAGGTTCGAGCCCGCTCCCTCTGGCTTGAGAGGCGGGCCTTCTCCCAACTAGGCTGCCATCGCTTTTTAAACTAGCCATTGTAAAATTGGGTTTCGTAATAAAGTTTTACTACTTCTCAGTTGATCACACAAGCTCTTTGAGTATTGGTCAAATATAATCACATAAAGAGATTTTATTGTTCCAAACGTGAGCCCGAGCTTCGAGGATAATCTTGTTACGGGACAGATAATGCCTTTGTCTGGTATATTATATGGAACAAAATATAATGGCAATGCTAAAACAGCGTTATTGCCAGTCCAATTTTTCGCTTCGTTGGTTCAGAATTGAATGTAATGAAATAAAGATATTCGTGCAAAATAATTTATTTTCTGTTCGTACAAAATAGGAAAATAGGCAATATAAAACTTGAAATGGACGGATGGGTTGGATGACGTAGTATGAGTAAACTGTGTATAATTGTACTTAACATATAGGTGACATTCAGCCAAACGAGACTGGCAATGACGATAAATCAACTTTTTTTCATGTCAATGGCTCAATAACATAAACGTTGCACGGCTCACTTCATCCGAGAGTGGGTAGTGTAGCGTGAGACTATGGTCCACTCTCCTAAGAGATCCTGAAGCTATCCTTAGGCCCCTAAGTAATTTAGTACAGACAGCCGCACCTAGTCTTATAAAGATTCTCCTCGCGCAAAAAAACTTGCAGTTGTGGCTTGCAGTTTTAGTAAGTATTATTATAATTTTATTGCTATGAGCCCGTATGTCCCACCGTTGATCAGAGGCCTCTCCTCTCATTTTATTTTTGTCTATTTTGAGTTACCAATTATCCTTTAGATGTTTTTCGAGCTCGTCCCGCGTAGGAGGGGAAGGAGTTTATAAAAACCATCATTAGCTTCCATGCATTAATAACACAACATAACATAACAGTCACTCTTTTTCCCCAAATGGGCTGACAGAGGTTTGTTTCACAGGCGAAGTGTGTTTCGCCGGACGATGTTCAGTCCCAAATGTGACCAGGAGCAAGCCTGAGCTTCCATAGAATCATGTGAAATGTCAATTAAGTATAAACTTACCAAGTAGAGTGCGGGGCTGCAGTGTTACGCATCCAGTGTGAATGTATTCGATGAGCTGACGGAACACGTCGGGCTCAAACTCTTCAATGATCAGGGTCTGGTGCTGCTGCGAAGACGGCTGTTAGAAAATTAAACGCTTTAGAAATTCAAATCAAAATATTATGTAGGTTTTAATGAGGTTTTTTTGCAAATGCTAAAACAATGTTTAAAAAAATAAGAAAGGTACGAGTACGAAGAATGTAACATAGAAATGATGTACACAGCGTTGAAATGATTTCGGTGTAATTATACATCTTGTATATACCTATGGGTAACGTTAATTTAAAATTTAGTTGTCACTAATATATTTATGTGGCAAGTGAATTGTAAAGTTTTGAATAGTAAAGTGACTTATTTCAATTACTTAGTTCATTACATTTCTTTGAAATTTTGAATTGATAATTATTTATTATATTTATAAATCAGATAGCTAGCAACTCAGCAACTCTTTTTATATGTAGTCAAATAAACTTAATTTACTATTGTATGTGATTTATGTAGAAGTCAACAATAACATCTATTAAAAGAGACTATTAGAACATATTTTATAGTAAATCAAATGAAGTATGTATAGGAATAAGTATAGTCAATGGATAGACGTAAAATCAATTTGACGGCGAACGCCGAGTCTTCGATTATGAATTTAATAATCTCCGCTAAAGCAATTTCTGCTTAGCAAGTGCAATCTAAAGTGACGAAGTGGGTCGGGACAGAATAAAGTGTTCGGATCGTGTTCAGTGCTTTTCTGAGAATAGGCAGATACTAAACTTAGAGACTTACCACCGCACTCAACGAGGTTAATGATTACTTAAACGATTACACTAAGGACCACATTTCATAGGGAATCTTTACTCAGTGATAGCTTAGGTTTTCATTAAGGTGTCTCTATCCGAGTGCGGTGATCAGACCTACTGTATTGGAAGTCTGTGGGTTAGACTTAGACATACCAACTTAGATGGAAACTTAGGGACTTAGAGATTCTTATAGATAGAAACTTAGAGATATTAGGTTTAAGACTAAATAAAATTACTAGCTCTACAAAACTACTTACAATTAATAGCTAAAGGTAGAGAAGCGTTAGTATTAACAGCATGCTATTTACAGGTACCTATGTATTCCTTTTTATACAAATAATAATAGTACAAACTAAATACAATGGTTAAGGAAGATTGAATTATTCACATCTTAGGAAAGCATGCAACAGAAAACTATCGAAGTAGCCTCAAATACTTACTAACAAATTGTATTTAATAAGTAGTTTCAAATCTAACCTTATTCTACTTACAATAAAGTCAAAAAATGAAATTGTACAATGTGAACACCGAATTACCGAAATTAGTGAAAATTATGTGTTGATTGCCCTAAAATTTTGCTTTTACCTCTTGTATTGGAGCCAATTGCTGCGCGAAAGTCGATCTCTGTATTAAAAACAATTTACTTTAAAAATTGACTTTTTATTTATAACTAGCGACCCTCCCTGGTTTCGCACGGTACCTATAAGCTTTCCGTGTAAAAATATTTAACTGACGGTGAAAATCGCATGAAAATCCGTTGCGTAAGTAAGGAGAAGATAGCTACAGAAACAGACGCGAAAAGTGACTGTTTTAATTTCAAATCAACCTAGAGAATAAGATGGCGCACGGCGTATGATTCAGGTGAAGCCAAAAACTATCCAAAAACTACGCTACTGTCGTAAATATACACAACACGCACACATAGACGCAAAAATGCTCCTCGCTTGGTCATTATGTGCATTGGTTTATGGTATAATTTCGTGTACATAAATATACATAGTGCATTGTAAAAGAGTGGCCAGGACTACATTTTGAGGTTCTTTTTAAAAACTGTGCAGTTTTGTTACAAGTCAATTTTTAAAGAGCGGTAAAATTAAACTCTTACAAATATGTGTGCAGTTTACAATATTAAATCTACTAAGGTTGTATTTTGAAACGGAAATGGCTAACGTAGAGTGTGGGAATTTTAGTTGTCGTGCAATTGTTAATGTTTTTCATGGCAACATTACCATGCACACAAGTTTATAAAGAAGCGGCTTCAGCGAGATACAACGCCGTGTTCCATCTTTACCTCTAGGTTAATTTGAGGTTTTAAACCATGTAGAAAGGAAGAGAAGAGTAGATTTGCCAATGCGTCTGGTCGAAGCATCTCGCGACCAACATGCTTGCGTGGCCGATACCTTGAGCATTGCAATTCTATGCAATGATGAATCTAGCATTTTTAATGTACTATGTCAACTGGTAACGTTAAGATTAGGTTTTTATTTAGTTTAATTTAGTATGGTTTAGTTTCGTGAAAAGTATGATATTGTAGGTTTAGGTTACACACACCATTAGAGGGTTAGAGTCACCCTCATATAGTGGTAATTCCGCCAAAACGCACTAAGCGTTTCAATTCAACTTTTCTTGTAAGAACTGCAGAGGTGTGGAACTCGTTGCCTGCATATGTCTTACCATCTAAATACGATCCGGGGGTATTTAAGAGTAAAAGTGAATAGGTATCTCCTAGGCAAGCGTGTTACACCTTCGATCATGTCAACGCTTCCCATCAGGCGAGTCAGTGGTCAAACGCATGCCTAGTCTGTTGTATAAAAAAAAGTATGTTATTTTGTTTGTACCTACAATAAACACCAATTATTTGGCAAGTCGAACGAAAAATGAGCAGGATTCCATTCTTTGAAGTCATCTCATTCAGATAAAATGTCTCTTTGAACAACTAAAAGCGTTTGTGCATTATTGCAGACAAACAGCTAAACGGAGTCGCTAAATAACAACTCTCTAAATCTCGAATAAAAAGCATAACCGAATAAAGTTATGCTGAAAATATTCTTTGTCGGGTAAAAATATTAACTGTTTTAGCCTTTTTTTAGTTTACGAATATTCGTGTTGTATTTGACTTTATTTTTTTATAATATCGTCACAATTGTATTATAATATTGATTCAATTTAAAAACGTTGTAAAAAAACGAAAAATTGAAAATCCATCATTCGCTTGTAATCATTAGGAATTGATACGTCAACTATACTTGATCGTTTAATTATATTATTTACATAAATTAACTTTAGTCAACTCATGTTCTCAATAATCTTTAAGATGAATTAATAGGTATAAAACGTTTCTTCTAAGAATATAAATGAATGCAAAAGCTATTCTCGCAAAGTAGCAAATTCTTCAGAAAGAAGGATGGTCCAATCAAGGGACGGAAATTCTCAAGGATATTGGAAATTCTAGGCTTGCAGCGACGACGCAAGACTCTTAATGAAATTCTTTGAAAGTTATAACAAACTAGGTCATTTATCTGATACAGTTTTAAAGACTGACTGACTACTTAAGTTTTGTTATAAAACACGATCCGAGGGAAAGAGATTTGAACGTCTCTTGTTTCGACTGCTAAGTACTAATTGTTTGTTTGTTATTCCGTTTATTTCAAATAAATGAAGCAACTGTAAATTATGGCAATTGAATTGAATGGCATGGCAATTGTAAATTAACTTATAGTTAGTAGATCTCTATCGTCTATGGCTATTTGAGTGTCCGTTTTTTTTTTACTTCTAGCTTCTGAGCTTCTGCTCCTTAGGGTTTTGGGGCAATTTTGCCATCAACAGTGAGGGAGGTGATAGTATTTGATATGAAAAGAAAAGAAGAGAAATAATCCTGGTAGGGCAGATGGTACTATGAGTGTCAGTTATTCGTTTATGCTAACTTGGCCCGTATACGCCCTATTGCAATGATTTTTAGGTTCGGCCGCCGACGCTGCGCGACTATGAACTTGAAAATCATCGCAATAAGATGCAACACTACGGGCCCAGTTCTAAATTTTGGGTCATTTGGAGCCAGGGTATCAGACATGGTTGACATCTAGCATTCCTTGCAAAATCATACCAATAAAGTTGACGATTACATTACCTGTTGTCCTGAGTTCTGTAGATTCAGGAGTGGTTCTGAAGATCTCTTGAGGAACAATCTGAGCTTGTTCTCGCGAGGAGCAGGTTCCTTCTTCCGTTGGGGGCTGGGAGCTTGGTAGAGCATTTTTTGAAACACTCTGTAGATAAAATATAACATTAAAATACATACCACCTCAGGCAGTAAACTTTGGTTCAGTGGTATTAGGCAGTGAACACTTACTTTTAAATAAAAAATGAGTTTTAATTTACAAAATGTTTTTAAAATGAACTTTTACAATGTCAGACTTTGAATATTTATTTGGGTATTATTTATTTAGACATTATGACATTATTATTAGGAAACTACTCATTAAATGCAAAACCACGACCTTTGTGGCGGCGTTCTTATGGCCACCATCAGACTGCATGATCAGACCAGCTCCATGCGACCACAACTATCGCTTTTCACCAAAGTTACAAAAAGTATTCCACTAGTTCTTATCTACCCAAAAATACGGCTCTTTTGTCAAAAGTCACAGGCTCTGATGCTAAGGAAAAGCCTCTCAAAAATATGAAAAGGAGCAATTTCTATGATAACATAAACACAGCACTAAACTCTCGGCTATTGTCCTGTACGGAAACAATTATGTCCAAGATAGTAATACAATGTCCAATTCGCCAACGGCGGGCAGTGAGATGGGTTTGTGATTATGACAAAGGTCCTCATAACAATGTCAGTTTGTCAGCTATGTTAGGTATTTCAGCTATGTTAGGTATTTCAGCTATGTTAGGTAAAATTGTTTCCATTGCGGGAAGTGGGAGTATTTTTGCTTTATAGACAGCGCAGTAGGTTGATTTATTATATTTCTTTTTGGAAAAATGTAATGAAACTTTCTTTGTGTAAATAAAATTCTTCGAAAATAAGAAATCTTTTCTCCTTGCTATTTTGTAGGTACTTCAGGTACTACAAGAACTTAATTTAAGTACGTACTAGCGAAAATTATCTTAAGAGGCTTTCAAAATATTATGTTTTTAAACTGACAGTCATTTCAACAACTATGTATTGTTTAAATAATTTCATTTTTATGCTATTGAAAACGCTGTTATTTTAAAGTTTTACTAACAAATGCAGAATTGTTTCCTCTTGTTCTTAGCTAGAAGAACGTGAAACTGCAATGCTCAGTTGACCAGCGTACAATGTATTTATTATTCTCAGCATAGTATTAAGAAAAAAAATTAAAACATAAAAAAAGATAAAAGTCAATATTATAAAAAGAAACTTCTAGAAATTAGTACTCTCACCTGCTACGAGCGGCCAGTACTGCTTTCACAGCACAGACCGGCTCCCTCGTGTCTCCGACCAGGAAGGTGACGTCACACAGCTCGGGCATGGAGGCCAAGAACTTCATGTCCTCAGCCAGGCCCGATTTGTTCTCGAAGGTGCTGAGGTCGGGCTCCGCCTCCATCGCCGCTAACGCCCCGCTTCGCATTGACGACTATGAAATAGTAAAAAAAACTAGTATTTTGCGTAAGAAATGAACGGCGCCCTACGGACACGTGATTACGACACCTTTGTCCCCTTGATCGGATAACACGCGCTTCGCGAAACGTATAGAATTGTGTAACAGTTGTTGCTGTAGAGAATTATGAAAAGCGCCATCTAATTTCATTCGATTTAAACTAAAATTTGTGCTTGGTTGACAATTTAATTTCAACCAGTTAATTATGCACGATTTGATTTGTGAGAGAACGGGCCATTATCCTTCATTAAAACTGATGATGTTAGATATTTTTTTCTGTAAATACTTACCTACTATTAAAAGAAGTTATTTATCATTACAAAGTCAAGCGAAGGTTAATTGAAAAGAGTTGCTGTGGCTCTTGACGTAAAGTAAACAGAAAGCAATATTGAATCGTTATTAGGTATTGGAAATTCATAACTTTGCTTCAGAAAACACTGAAAATCAATCTACGAGATGAGCTTAAGAAAAAATCTGGGCTCGTTTTTGACTTACGTTAAAACGTAGGACGTTCTCAAGTCGACGCGTATATTTTTTTGTGTGGTTAGCAACTTATAAATTTGGAAATTCATATTTCAACGGAATTTATAAGCTTTACAGAGTTAGCTCTATAACTACAACAATTTACCATATTTTATTTATCCATAAATAGGTGTTTTTAGTAGATATTTTATAAATAAAGTTACTCCTATGTTGTTTTCATTGAGGATGGTACGGTGCGGGTGACGTTAAACAAATCGTTTCTTCAACACTAAAGCACGAAATCATTAATAACTGACTACATTGAGCAATAAACAAATTGAAAACGGGTGTCAACCGTACTATGCATATATGTATACGTAAATAGAGTTAAAATGGACACTTAAACCGTAAACTTCAGTCGTCGTATTAGAAACCATACTTGGAAATCGATTACCAAGAAGCACCACATGCTGTGGGTGAAAAGTAATTAATTAAACTACAAAAAAATTGATTATGCGTAATGAAATAGTTTTAGTGGATTAAAAGCTTGACTATTTACGTATTCGATGTTTTTATTTTACATTTAAAAATTACACTCCATGAATTCCGGGGACCGTGAACTTTGTTAACATTACTTAATCGATTTTGTGATGATGATATCTTCCTAAACGATTCTAGCCACGGCGATTATTGCTGTTAGCTAATATAATATATTTATGTAAAAAAATTTTGTGAGCTTTAATGGTGTGCTGTCTCATGGCATATGTATCTTTGCAGTGAACGCCTGAGACAATCATTGTGTGTCAGGATGCCGTTACATAATTGTAGGATATGTTTGAGGCCTATTTTTGAGCTCATCACGTCTCCGCACCAACTCACACTTTCTCTCGTCTTCAAAAGCGTGGACGTGGCTCTGCAAAAGTCGTCTTCACTCTGACTTATTCTCAGCTTTAGATTCCTCACAAGACGGTTCAATATTGCAAGTTTTCAAGCGTCTCTTCCAAACATCTTAAAACTGGCCAGGTTTCCGCTTGCCGTCCTGAAGTTCAGAAAAGAAAGTGCGCTTCGCATTTGTCACTCTCTAATCTTCTCTATAACTTAATCTTCTTATTCCAGTATAGCCGATCGTAATTGGGCTACCACGCGACACGAGTTATTTCAATCAATATTATCATGAATAGTATCTGCGTGTATGGGGTTTAGACTTGATTGAGTATCTGCTGCTAAATCTGGCACAATCACTTACCAAATGTCACTATAAATACCTACCTTTCTGATTGATTGTGTACTAATCTTTAGCTATAGTATATATAGAAAGTGACTGAGTTTTGTTTATCTATATCGTATGGTTCTTGCGTCATATGTCATGGTATAATAAACTCCGTTAGGTATACCGAGACAAAACAGTCATGTTTAATTATCAAAAAATCATAAAAAACTGAACATAACTTACAATAATCTAGTGAGGAATATTACCGCTTTAAAAAAGTAGTTACTCTTTTCGCTGTGTGTGTGTGGGTGTGAAAACCGATTTCATTGTCAGAAAAAATAATAAGGATAATAATAATAATAGTGGGTACAATGTATCTATCCGCAAATATCCGCTAATTTTTGTGAAAAATCATTTTGATTGTTTGGTCGTGAAACGTATGTTGAATGTATGAAACGTAACGTATTCGCTAATGAG
This sequence comes from Peribatodes rhomboidaria, assembly GCA_911728515.1. Classification (NCBI taxonomy): domain Eukaryota; kingdom Metazoa; phylum Arthropoda; class Insecta; order Lepidoptera; family Geometridae; genus Peribatodes; species Peribatodes rhomboidaria. The sequence continues at coordinate 10,383,244 of OU452182.1, forward strand.
TTTTGAGTTATCTGTCGTATCGAGAGCTTTTTTCGCTCCATCAGCCTTTCAGCCACCGAAGATCAAATCCAACTCACTTTTGAACGCCAATTATTTCAACAAAAAGCTTGTAATTGATCTAATTTTCCTTTCACCAAAGGAAATTCCAAAAACATCCCGCCCTCGTATTCCACAGTCAGTTGTTTGCACAAAAGGCGTACCGAGATAAGCTCAAAAAGTAATGAGAAAAGTGCCTCTCAGATATCAGTAATTAACGAATAAGTCTTCAGAAAATCTCTAATATGAGAGAGATCAAAGGCTGTATTAGGGCCAGTAAGAAGTTAAGCTAAGTGCTTGATCGAATTGGAAAAGTAGAAAAGTAGCCATTGTTCTAGAAATGGCATCATTTCTAGAACAATGGCGTGTTGTTAAGCTTCTTGACGAGAGATTAGTTTTGTTATTATTAAACTAAAGTAACTGGATTTTTTTTACAGATTTTTTCCTCGGATTTTCTTAATATTTTTCAAGACTTTTCTTAGAAGGTACAAATTTACTAAATTATATTTTAAGGCTGACTTGGGGATGTCGGTCCGTAAGTTTGTTAGTTTTGTGACCTCATTAAAAGCTTGACATTGTTTTTCGACCGAGCGAGCGTAAGAGAGCGAAGCGTCTATACTTCAGCTTCATCAAAAATGCTTTAGTATTATTTGGATTCTGCCTAGATCTCTGTCTTTCTACAGGTTGCATTTCTTAACCGATTCTTCTGAAATTTTGTGAGCAGGTTTGTTATGCTTAAGAAAGAGAATTAATTAATTAAAAAGGAGAAATAATTAATCATATCTCCGTCATTTTGAAAAAAAAAAAACAAAATACTAACTCGATAAAAAAACTGTATAATTATTAAATCTGCCCACAAAATTTTACGAGAATCTGTTGAGAAATGCGACATGTAGAGGAGGAGACGTCGGCCGCGATGTCTCCAGCTCATAGACCAACTAGTTATATTATTGTTACGAACGGGGTTAGGATAAAAGGAATGAAACGTCGATGTATCCGAGGATTCACTTTATTCACCAGTTACACACACACACAAACACTGTTACACTACACTAGATACTTGCACTATAACACTTTGAACACTTCTTGCACAATTACTTCGATGTTAGCACTTTGAACGCGTAATCAAAACTGACTGCCAAGTTGTCAGTCGTCCGCGTATTTATACAATTTAAGATATCCAGAACATTCGAATTAACAATAGCGCAAACACACAAAAAGTTGTTTATCACGCGGAGCCACGCGTTCAATCTAGAACATTCGGATTCAAATTAACACCCCATTATTCAATAGATAAAAACATCATAAAAACGGTGCAAAATAATTGCTTTCCAAAAAGATTTCTTTGGTTCCGGATTTAACAATGGAACGCGCGGCTCAAGCGGCTACTATTGTCTAATCTGCGTTACCTATCGGTAGTTGTAAACAACGTCGCCACAGATTAGCGTATAGTTTCTCATCAGCCGCGACTGGCGTAGCACTATGGTTCTTGAAGGATATCAGATGGAATCTCTGGGCGTAGACAGAAAGCATATTTGTAAATATATAGGTACTCTTTTATCGTGTGTAAAATCGTAAATCACGCTCGGGTTGCGTTTACGACAGAGCGCCCGTTACGCACATGACACCAGAAATAAGTGGCAATCGTCTCATGTATCTGTATAGATACCTATATATAGACTACAAACAGTACGTGCCTTTAAAGATAAACAAGCTTAGTCTCAATCAACAGATGTTTATTTTTGTCTTCTACCATTTTCATGAGACATTTAAGGAAATAGGTACTTACGTTTAAATACGTTAAATAGGACGTTTACGTTTAAATAGGATACAAGATCAAAAAAAATTGCTCAAAAAAGAGCAAACCAACTAACATTGTGTCGGGAAAGCCGAGGTGTCGTGTCTAATTTCTGATCCAAGAACTCGTCATCACAGGTATCTTTGGTGGGCGATAGATTTTAAGGAACGTTGAAATAAGGGAACAGCAGTGTTGACTTTACATTATTTTAATATTTAGATTACCCAATTAGTAGAGGATTAAAATGAAAATTGGTGATTTAGAGTAATGGGTTTGCGAATGACCATTGCGTGCTACCGCCCTACATGACGTTCGCCCGCCATTCCAAACGCAACTTCATTCGGTGCTAACCGCTCTAAATTACCATAAACAAATCGATTAATCGTCAAAAATACCCGAACAACAATATCATTGATTAACAACTCTCAAAATAAACCGATCTTCTTTATCTAATGATGTCCCGCGCCGTCATATATATAAAATATCCGAATCAAAAATATGTTAGACTTAGATCAGTGTCTTGACAACTATAATATTGGTTTATATTGATTAGTAGAAGTAATTTGATATGTCATGTTCTGTCGAAGAGCTTGTACGATTTCATCCCCAATTATATTTGTTCGAATTTAATATGTCATACCGAGTAAAAGTTTTTTGGACTTTTTACCATCGATGTTTTATCGTCGTATAAAAACTAGAATAAATTTAATTTGTATCTATTTTTGTTTTGCTTGAGTACCTGCAAAGTAATACAATGAAACGAAGCAATTCTTTTGATTATTTTTGGGGTTTTGACGTAAATTAAAAAAAAAATGAGTATTCCGCAATTCAATTCAATTCATTTATTCAGGCCATAGGTTATTAACAACACTTGGTAACGTCACATTTTACAATAATTACCCTAATATAATAATAGGTACTCCCTTACTAATTAACGTTGTATGGCCTAGGCTCAAATCGAAATAGTCGATACGAGTACCTGCAGTGTGTTGTATTTTTTGTTCGAGTTAAAAAGTTCAAAAGAAAGACCAAGTAACATTATTAAAAAAAAACAAAAACCGGCTGCAAAATGTTGTACCCTATGTCACTCCCATTATCAAGACGATTCAAATGACACCTCACATGTCGAAATCCATCAAGCTGTTTAGGCTGTAGGGCGCGCCAAAGAAACTACATACATCCATACATTCTTACCCACATACATACTTACATACATACACACATACTCGAAAAACATAACCCTCCTTCTTAAAAAGACAAAACACCGTACAACTATTCCGAAGCTTTAAAACTTTGATTAATAATAAAAAAAATAGGAAGAAGTGAAACTTCTGTGTATCTTTCTTTCACTCTCCCTCTTGCGTTGGAATATTGGACGCTAATCGTTGCTAACGCTCGCGCTGTCCTGTAACAGGTATACTACGCGTATGCGTTCGAGTGCCACGCATTCACTCTCGCTCTGTCTCTTTCTTTTCCCCCTCCCCAGGAGCGTTAAACGTTTAACGCAACCTTGTTGGAAGTCGCATTTGAAGTTTCACTTTAAAAGGGGTATTTGTTTCCTCTCTTTCCTTGTCGTGAAATACGTAAACGATAATTTTCTACGAAATATGATAAACGTCCGTGTGAAAACAGTCTTTATAAAGAAAAGTTTTGAAAATAATATAGAAAGCAAAGCATAAAAAACCGACTTCGAGACATCCATGTAAACAATTTTTAGACTTTGCTGATATTTTAAAAACAGCTTGACCGATTTTGATAAAAAAATAATGGTAAAGTATGAAAAAATAACCATTAAAATCGATTCATAACTGACAGAGTAACCGCGTAACATACATACAAAAAAAACATTGATACATATTGAGAACCTCCTATTTTTTACAAGTCGGTTGAAAATGAATTGAAATGTCTTCCACCGACTTCGTGACTTTATCTTGCTCCAAATTATTACGATTCACGGATATTACAGTTGGTTTACTGCTGAAACCGAACTGATATAGAAAAAATGTTTTTTATTACCCATTACGCTTCCATCGCAGCCGTAATGGTGGCGAAGGAATTTGAGCTTTTTTCATTACCATGAATACGAGAGAAGATTACAAATTATCGGTAGATGTGTGAAGTACATAGATGTATCCTAACTTATATAATAAATACGAAAGTGAGTTTGATCTTATGTTTGTTTTTTAATGTTCGTCTCTGATCTCTTTGGTACCGGATTATAATTCATAATTTGATAATTAGTTACAGTACACAAGTATATCACGAGGCGGGTTCATGGATACTTTTTTCTGAATAAACGGAAACGAAGTTGTGGGCAACAGTTAGGATATCATAAAGGCGAGTTTGTGTGTGTTTGTTACGTCTTCACGCTTAAACAGATAGACGGATTTGGTTGAAATTTAGTAAGGAGGTAGCTTACATCCTTGCTTAACATCCTTGCTTGCTTAACACCTAGACTACTTTTTTTACACTACTAGTTGCACTAGTAGTAATACTAGGCAACTAGTATCGTAATCATAACTAATATTATAAATGCGAATGTGAGTTTGTTTGTTTGTTTGTAACGCTTTCACGTCTCAACTACTCAACCAAATTTTCAAATTTTGCTTACACGTTGTCAGGGGTACGAAAAAGGACATAGAGTAATTTTTATGCTGAAAAAACGGTTCGGTTTATTTGTATCTATTTGGTAATTCGGTTTATTTGTACCTATTTGGTAATGATTTATGTAGGTATTAGGATGTAGTTTATTATTTAACCTTAATTTTTATTATTTTTCTTAAGCACACACCACCGTCCATGCTAAATCATAATGTTTTTATTCCATCCAAAGGTTGTCTGGAAGAGATCGCTCTTAAGCGATAAGATCGCCCATTGCGCCTTTATTTTTGAGTGTTTAGTTTAGATTTATTTGTATTTAGTGTCATTATAGAGTTTTTTTATTGTATTGTATTGGTTCCACAGGGACCGCGAGTGAAACCGCGGGGCAGAGCTAGTATTAATATAAAAACGAAAGTAAGTTCGTTAGTTTCTAATCTTTCAAGCTCAAATTACTTAACCAATCATCACGAAATTTTGTAAACACGTTGTCGGGAGTAAAAAAAGGGCATAGAGTACCTTTTACCCAAAAAAAAACATCGGTTTCTGTGGGACCGCGGGAGAAATATCCTGCTTAAGTACAAGCTCCATTTTAAAAACATTTTTCACTAAAAATAGTCACACTACATTCCATAGACTAAACGACGGCAAAACAAGAGTGATATCACGGGTACCAACTAAAATAATACGAAGGTATAAACTAGTACAGCATAAATAAATAATAATAAATAAATTCGGGTCATTGTCACACACGGTCGCCTGACCCCAAACTAAGCAAAGCTTGTACTATGGCTGCCAGAGACATACATATATACATACTTACTTAGATATTTGTAAATACATACTCAAATAAATAATAACACCCAGACATAGAACAAACACAAATGTTCACCACATGAATGTTTGCCCTAGGTGGGAATCGAACCTACGCCCCCAAGTTCAGAAGGCAGGTTCACTACCAACTGAGCCACCGAGCATAAAGAACATTAAACACAAAACACAGCACTAAGAAATTATACGAGCAAATCATAAACCTAACAAATCAATAAGTACTACAACACAACAATGGAAAAATGTAATAACATCGATACTTCTTAGTTACGCTCCCACCCAGTCCTACAACTATTGTGTATCTCAAACCAATCGAATTGATAAATTTTACGGGACAGTCACTTGCACCGAAATCAAAATGGTCCAGTGAGCTTTTCCTTTGGAAGCAGTCAAATATTTGTAGTACGTGGAACGTAAAAGCCAAGCCGTTTACTTTGATCTCTCATCTTACACTTTATGTGCTTAAGCTATTGAAGTTGGGAAAAGTCGAGAACTCTCATATTTTTAAGTAGGTAAAATTTTAACATTATCTTTATTTTTTGCTCTTACATTTGATGTGAATGGATTTTTATCAAACGCTTTGTTTTGGAATAATATGGTTGAAATTTAGATTTAATTTTAAAAAACGTTGAAAGACCTTTATAACGGCACTGAAAAGTTTTTATTATATCAGCTTTTAACCTTTTTACAATATCTCTGATCAATAAAATTTTCATGAGAGATTTAATTTGCAAAATTTTGCACTTACTGGCATGCAATACATATTTCAATAAATTATCTAGCTTTAAAAATCTTTTTTAAATTTATAATAATTACTTACTAAATACATTTTATGTACCTACTCAAATTAAAAGAAATTAAAACTCATCCCCATTAAAGTTAAACATTAGACAATTATTTTTTAAGAATACTTTTTAAAAAATACTAATAAATTCTACTCACTTCATCCAAACTAAAATGCCTCGTTATAGTGATATCCATCTTGAAGTAACTTTGAAAACTCCAAACTTTAATTTACCAAATTTCCGAACGAATTTTCCGCCTCACGCGACCGACCCGCTCAGAGTACCGTCAAAGACTGACGGGGAGCGGAAAATGCGGAAATAGAGCTGTCACGTCACTGCCATTTCGAGAGCGGAAAATACGGACTTTCAATATTTTAGGCGATAACTTCAAGGGTCGCACTCCAGTCCGGTAAATTTAATTATGCCCATTCAGATCTTTTAAGTGGCGTGAACTTCAATTTGTAGAGCTAGTGACAGAAATGTACTACGGATACATTTTATTATGTGATGTAGACTTTAATAATTTTTTATAAGGACTTACTTGAACAAGTTTCCTTTTTTTATTTATCACCACTTTGCATGATGTTAAGCAATAAAGCGGCTTATGATAAGCACAATATGGTCAATAGTCGTCGTCTAGCAGAAGACCTGGATGAGTGGCGTATAAGGGAAGTTATATGATACATAAGTAATAATTAAGTTCAGCAAAAGGTGATTATGAGCTTTTGATGACGATTACAAATGTACGTAAGTAATCCTAACTAATATTATAAATGCGAAAGTGAGTTTGATCGTTTGTTTGTTTGCAACGCTTTCACGACACGTCTCAACTATACTCAACCAATCGTCTTGAAATTTTGCATACATGTTGTCTGGGGTACAGAAAAGGCCATAGGGTACTTTTATCCCGCAAAAAAAAAACGGTTCCCGTGGAATCACGGGTGAAACCGCAGGGCGCAACTAGTTTTGAATAATAATTCTCATAGTTAAATTTGAGCAGCTTTCACTATTGTCCCAACTTTGAAGTCGCAAAAAGGAAACAAAAGTTTTGATTACAAAAAGCCCATTATGTATATCGTCACGTCTTTCCTCCGAAAGAACTGGCAGGGTTGACCATAACACCCACACTTCGCCAGATGACATTCCACCCCAAATATGACAGGAAGCGAGCCTCTCACCATAGGTACACCGGGGCCAAGTTACATGGCAGACGACATTATTTTTTTAATTGACATACAAAACCCTGTAATTTATTCTCTGGGTTCTCAGTTCACGCTTAATTTGTACTTAATTAAGTCCGCCCATGCTTTCATTTGTTATTTATAACTTTCTTAATTGAAAATCTAAAACAATATTTACGAGTATTAAATGAGCTATTTCAGCTAGTCTAATAGCTAGTACCTGGATGACCGAGCTTCGCTCGGTTTTTTTTTTATTTTGTTTTTTGGAAAATAAACAATTGATTTCAGTCTAACCTCAAAGCAAACACTCATTGACTTCGTGTTATTTAACAACGCCATCTGCTGTTGTGTCGTTAAAGCAATTAGTTGCTCACAAAAAATAGTATTATTATTCGCCAATAGATGTCAGGAAGAGTCATATTTTTCAGTTGAGACTACTCAAACGCCTCCTTTTTGTTATTTTCTTCCAAGTTTATGGTTAAGTTGATTTTAGATAAAACACGAATAAAATGACATTTTCTAAAAATTATTCCTAGCTAGATCGATTTATCGCCCCCGAAACCCCCTATATACTAAATTGTACGAAAATCGTTGGAGCCGATTCCGAGATTCCAATTATATATATATATACAAGAATTGCTCATTTATAGATATAAGATTTGCATGATCCAAAAAAACAACGTCTAGCAATCCGGGAGCAAACACGTAATGTTGTCACTCGTCATCTTCATTGTCTCTTTCGAACTTGTTTTACATGACATATTTCGGTCTTGCTGAAGCATCGATTGACGTCACTACGTGTTGCCCACGTGACCGGAATGCTGGACCTGGCGGAGGATATTATTATACCATGGCTATTTGCATAAACAGCTAATTATTAGCTTAGGCAAATTTGAAATATGTTTAGCCAGGTATATATAATTTATGCAATGCAAACTATATCCAAATTATCAGACGTAATTTTACCGCATCAATGTTTTGATCCGGAAGCAAATTTCTAATAAAATTATTATGTAAATATATTGATAGTGAACAAGAACACGTAACATATGTGTGCAATAACCTAGAGGTTATTCTCAAAGAACGCCAACATTATTTCCTAAACCACGCCACGAAAAACAATATTATGAACATAATTTTAATCCTTTAATGGCCTATCTATGAATAAAAAACGTATAGGATTCGTAACTTTTTTTAAACCGACCTCAGGTAATGGTTTTCAAACTCGTTGAATATTTTTTTTGTATGTTCTCCGAAAACTTAAAGACGCAAACCGATTTGAAAAATTCTTAATTTGTTTGTTTCAAAGGGTTTTTCTTTTTTGGGGAAATTGTTTCCAGAATCCAATTCAGACTTAGAATTCAGAAGACGGAAAGTCGGTTTTTCAAATTTGGAGTAATGGAGTAAAATAACCCATGCACATAAAAAAAAATTGTTTCTAAATTTGGCATTTTTACTCTTGCCGGCGCTCGATCAAAGGCCGGCCGTTGCCGGTAAGTGGTAAAGCGTACAATAAAAGACAATAGGCAAAATTAAATGGACGTTGGTCCAAACGCCCGCAGGATTGACACTATTGGCAATTTGTAGGTAAGGTTTGTAGGTTTTCGCATAATAAATCTCGCTCAAATCGAACCTACAGTTTTGGAGAAATTTTGTATTGTATTGTTGTACAATATTCGACACGCCACACGACAAAAGAAGATGGCGTGCTCCTCTAAGTGCTTGTCTGGCAAAGAGTTTCCCACCATGCAGGTCATGTCATCGTAATTTCGTGACGTGACCATGGAGTTTTTGCTTATCATTTCTAATAAAAAATAATATTTTACTATTCTAAAAAATAAAATATCTCGGTTTCTTCATAGACCAGGGTCAAAGCCTACAAAAATGGTAAAAAATGAAAAAAAATTACAGTAGGATGAAACCCATTAGAAAAGCAGGGGAATATGATCAAAATGAGAGGAAAAATAAATTACGGTCGATCCGAGTTCGGGAAGTGGGAGGGGGTGAGTTTTTAAGGGTAAAAAATGGTTTATCTTGATTTCCGGCAAAACTACAAGTCCTATGGAAAAAAATTAAATGGCAAAGTTGTAGGCAATAAAAAGATCTACAACTTTTGTATTTGCAGATTTTTCACTTAACCTCAAAAAGCCCCCAAACTTTTTGAAAAAAGCTGATATTTTGACGTCAGAATTTTCGATTGAAAATTAGGGTGCTTTTTTGATATTAAATTAAAATGAAGCGAAAAAATAAATATTTCTAATCAAATAAATTACAGTGTATTTGGGACATAATAAGGTAAGTTTTCACCAAATTTCGTAGAAAAAAATTTTTTTTTGAAAAAGATATAAATAAAAAACCAAAAACTTGGTTTTTTGAATTTTTCACCTAAATTTTGAGGTTATGTGAAAAATCTGCAAATACAAAAGTTGTAGATCTTTTTATTGCCTACAACTTTGCCATTTAATTTTTTTCCATAGGACTTGTAGTTTTGCCGGAAATCAAGATAAACCATTTTTTACCCTTAAAAACTCACCCCCTCCCACTTCCCGAACTCGGATCGACCGTAATTTATTTTTCCTCTCATTTTGATCATATTCCCCTCCTTTTCTAATGGGTTTCATCCTACTGTAATTTTTTTTGGTTTCAAAAATTATCTACCCTGGTCTATCAGGTTGAATTTTAGCGGTGTCGTACTTTTTTTTAATGCATTAAAACATCTACCGAATGCGCCAACCCTGCGGGCAAACTTATTATTTTTTTAATGCTTTTTGGACCAATTTGCCCATTGTCTTTTATTTTATTTATAATTATTCATATATGTTATATTTATTTTTGGTTATTTATTTAAGTACTTAGTTTTAATATTATTAATTTTCTAAAATTTTAATTTAGTTTTATGTACACCACCTACTCTTTTCGTATTTCCATAAGTTCCTGTCCATCCAAAGGTTACCTGGAAGAAATCGCTTTAGGCGATAAGGTCGCCCTTGCACTGCCGAAAAATGTATTTTAGTTTTTAAGATTTTCATGTAGTTTTTGGTGTGAAATAAAGTAATATTGTATTTTTTTTTCGTATACGTCCCCAGATGTCGTACTCTGCCGTATCGAGCAGTGCCGGCAAGTGGAAACTCGTCTATTAATGGAACAACCTTAACCAAGTTTAGTTGTAAATAGCAGTTACGGTCGCTCTTACAAGCCTCGACTAGGTCAGTCGTCCATTAACATCGCTGAGCGGAACTAATAGAGTTACGCTGTGAAAGCTACTGCAATATAAAATATGACTTTAAAATATACAGGTTTATTTTTAATTTTACATAAATCTCTCTGACGCAGCCTGCCCCTAAATTCATCCTACTAATATTATAAACGCGAAAGTTTGTAAGAATGGATGGATGGATGGATGTTTGTTACTCTTTCACGCCAGAACGGCTAAACAGATCTGGATGAAATTTGGCACAGAGATAGATTATAGTCTAGAATAGCACATAGGATATTTTTTAACCGCGGGGCGCAGCTTGTATTTCATAAATAACTAGCTGACCCTGCAAACTTCGTACCGCCTAACAGTCGATTCTTTATTATTATTAAAAAAAATACGTAAGAACGTAAGCACCATCCTTGTACTTCAAGGAATGTTCTAGAAAAGAATTAGCGCAATCGGTTCAGCTGTTCTCGAAATTGCGCTTAGCAACACATTCAGCGATTCATTTTTATAAAAATAAACATGATATTTCACTAAACTTAATGCAAAAGTATTTTTTTTGGATGTTTATATGAAACAATGTAAAAAAAATATTTTTCATGGTTTACTTGACAACTTTTAAGGTTCGTCCGACTCCTTTTGTTACATAGAATTTGAAACCGCGTAAAGTAAGCCTAGTTTAAATAATGTGGTTTTTGTTTTGGGGAAAAAAAAGTAACAATCAGGTCATCACATAAGTAGGGAAGTTTTAAGCGGGAGATCTGAGGGATGTTTTAGGTGATTTAAAAATGGCCCTGTACTTACCTAAATTTAGCAGTCAGGAACTTTCAAAAATTAGTACCAACAATAAGTTTACTTTTAATTCAGCAAACTTACGTCAGATTCAAATTCTAAGTCATGCCAAGTTATTATAAGTTCTAATAATAATAAATAAATTCGGGACACTTCCACACACGGTCGCCTGACCCCAAACTAAGCAAAGCTTGTACTATGGCTGCCAGAGACTGATATACATACTTAGATATTTTTTAAATACATACTTGAATACATATTAACACCCAGACATAGAACAAACACAAATATTCATCACTTAAATGTTTGCCCTAGGTGGCAATCGAAGCCACGCTGAACTTGGCTCAGAAGGCAGGTTCACTACCAACTGAGCTACCGAGGCAGTCAATTATTCATACTAAGTTGTTCTAAGCCAAAAAAAAAAACTCTCAAATTCAATATGCAATTCAAACTCTATCTATATTCCACAGACCTTTACATCTCTTTACAAGTCGTTACTTCCATGTCAACAGGTTTAATTAACATAGTTGCATGCTACCTACACTGCATGTCCTGTCTGTATGTAGGGCGGGCGCGCTGACCTGTGCCAACGCACACACATGTATTATTGATTTTCGAATGTGCTGTTATTGTGTACCTACTAACATGCCTATAAATATGTTCTTTTTAAGTGTGTAAGTTATGTAGTTCTTGTAACAGGGCTCACTGAGGGAAAATTCAAATCACATGTAAAAACTACATTAATGAAAAGAGGGTATTATAAGGTTAAAAATTATTTAGAAGATAAAGATGTATGGAGCCTTCCACTTCCGCCATGTAGCCACTAGTATTTATAGATATTACCTAGTTGTAAGCCAAAATTTGTGAAACTGTAATTTATTTATTATTTGAAAAAATAATGCCCCTCAGTTTCTTGCCTGTTCTTCTGAGTAGAGGCTCTTTATCCGAACAAGGCGGTCGAGTCTATTTAAATAACTTTGACGTTCATAAGTGTATCTTTGATACCTAAATTGAATAAAAACATTTTGACTTTGACTTGACTTTGAAAGTAATATTGCGAATAAATGTGGAACCCTGGATGAACTGCGTTTTTGCGGATTTGAAGGACAAGTGAGTGAATTCTGAGATGACGAGTGAAAGAGACGAAGGTAGCATCCATACTGTACTGACTCCACCTGAGTGGGATAAGGATAGGAAGATGATGATGTAAAGCAATATTGCGAGCCTTAAGACGCGGTCCTAACACGATTATTAGGTCATACACCGACATGCACGTTTATTTAAGCTGCTTCATTTAGAGTTGAAAATCGTACATCATATTTGAGATTGTAAGATAGGCGCTTAGAATTACATTTTTTAGCCGTTTATTGGTATTAATCGTAACAAGGACACAAATAAAAATATGTTGCTCGGTTAAATTTTAGAGAACTAATCTGGCTATTTAATAATAAAAAAAATGTGATAATTTAGAGATCCACGCTCAATAAGTTTTTTTTTTTTTTTTTTATGTATGTATAATAGGTCGGCGTTTGACCACCAACTCGCCTGATGTTAAACGACGTTGTGGTCTAAGATGGAGCACGACGACCTATACGGTACTTATTCACTCTAGCCTTGAAGTTTACTAGAGTGAAGAAGTACAAAGACGGCAGTTGAGTGAAGTGCTACAAGTGCGCTACTACTCAGACCCGTCTTCAGAACGGTTACACCGGACTACATCCCGAAACACGACTAGGTCATTTCACGGCATGGCTTGGTCCGGTGGGTGGTAACTAGCCACGGCCGAAGCCTCCCACCAGAGTTTGCTACCCGGTTAGCACTACCCGGGGACCACGTGTAGGGAATCAGAATAGAGTACACTCCTACGGACGTGGGTAAGTTTTTTTATTTTAATATTTATTGTGGTTTTTTCTTCAAAAATGCGAATGATTTTCAAAATTGTCCTTCGATTAAACTTCAGTTGGTTGTTTCTTCTACCAGCGGTATTTTTTTTTGCACCTGATCATCATAATTCTTCATAAAACTAGGTGCAAAAAAAAACTTGTTTTCGGTGATTTCGTGTAGGTAATACCAGGCCTTAAGGCCCGATATAATCACGATTCGAATTTCATTTTCTACCTGCGCATACGCGGATAGAACTGGCGAAACGCACGGACGACGGTGCGCGTACGTAGTGCAACAGCTATCTGGAGACCTACCACGATATCTTATGCTTACGTTTTGTTGTCGACGCTGCGCGACCGCTAATCGTATCGCCGCGCAATAAGGTCCACACTTGTACTCACATTTATTCACAAGGAACGTTGCATACAGTATATGTGAAACATGCAGATAAATCTTTTGATTGATTTCATAATCAATAATCGTTCTTGCAGGATAGAGGATAAAATGGGCCATTCCCGAATTCCTCACTACTTACTCCAATGGGGATTTCGGGAATTATCGTCACTAATATTTTTCATTATTTTACTTCAACCTAATATAGAATATGAAATAGATTTAGACACAGTTATAAATGTAGCAGAATAGGAATTAAATAACCAATAATCAATGTATACGCTGATGAGAGTTGGAAGAACTTGACTTTATGTCATCATAATTATAAATTAATAAATTAATGTATGTAGGAGATACAGATAGGAGTATTGATATGTATCATATAAAGCAAACTCACTCACTGCAGATAAGATTTATAGGACCATCTGGGATTGTCGAATTAACTATTTCAGGTGGGAGCTCGATGCTTACGCTACAAAAGTATAAAACATTGAGTTATTATTATTATTAAGCCAGACTATCCAACTACGCAAAGGTGTGCTTCATAAGTATTTACGCCTAGCATCCCTTAGCAGGTACTTGTACTGAGTATTTCTTATTCTGTGCAAGTACAAGGAAGTTTTCTATAATCTGTTGTTTTGCATTTCCGCCAAATTTACAAAAGTATGTGTACTTTACCAACAGAGCGCGATTCATTATAAAAATCATAAACAAAAAAAATTAAAGTTTTAGAAAATATATTTCTAAGTAGGAAAACCACATGTTGTACGAAGTCGCGTACGTACATAAGCAAAGTACAGCTGCAGCGGGCCGCGGCGGCTTCTTTGACTTCACAACGACGTAGTAGCTTCTTTGACGGGGCCGGCGCGCGTTTGATACATAGAGATGTGTACTGTCTTTTTGCAATTTTTAGTACTCTAATATAAATTGGTTAAATGAGAACTTTTAATTCAATATGTAAAACGTAAACTTACTTATTATTATTATAAGCAACAATTGGTTCCACTGACGTCATTTAACTTAAGTCTTGATTGCTTGACCTAAAATTATATAAAAAGTTATTTTTTTTGTTAAATGCGTGAGGTCTTAAGTCGTTGTAAATTTGAATCATTATAATTTAGTCTCAACAAAAAAGGTAACTAAAGACGAACGAAAGCAATTCGCAATAAAGATACAAACTTTACGTTGCAGTGTGTCTCTATCTAGTTTATTTTACACAACTTTGAACATGCCCTAAAATGAATAATCAACGAATTATTCGATCATACTTTAATACTTTTTTGGCTTTATTTGAAAAATAACGATCGCACGATAAAAATGGTTAATAAAACTAAAGCTGTAGAAAGAATCAAATTTATAACAACTTAGTCCTGTTTTTTGTTGAAAACGATCCGATTAAAAAATATTTCCCATTAAATTCAAGATGGCGGCTACCGCACCGGCAGTCTTTGGTTGCCACTTTGAATGTAGACTACCAAGGATCCCCCCTGAAGGTTAGATAAGCAAGCAATCAGAGCAATAACATTGCTGACAGGGATTATTTTCAAGGCTCATAAATGCTAGCTCGTCTGGGCTCGTAGGTCTATACATTACATTGGTCTATACATTAGTTCTTCTGAGGTACTTGGTTGGCTAATATCAGTATTTGGTACCGTCATTTTTCGCTTCTCCGAACTAAAAAAACATAGCTTGGGTAATAACAACGAGGTACATGACGTCATCATAATGTATCTGAAAGTGTAGCATATACTGTCGTACCGTATACTGTCGGCGGCGGCGCTCGACCTGCTCAACGCGACGGCTCATGCTTTTGAAACAATCAATGTGGACTCTATTTATAGCGTGTTAAAGTGCAAAGTCATTTTACCAGTATGAATATTTATGAATATTTAAAATATTCATACTGGTAAAATGTATAATAAAGTCACTATTTACAACGTCCTACAATCTGCTATATTCAAGTTATTTATAATTTTCTATTATAATTAATATACGATGTATAATTATGTGATCAAATTATACGCCGGATCGTGCCACAGAGCGGCCGGGAACGACCTTTCACGTCGAGCGCTGCTCGACGACTAAATCGGATGTCGTAGTCTATTTCTTACCTAAGCAGCTTCATTTAATGTTGAAAATCGCATATCATATTTATGGTAAAATGAAATCGGTGCCTAGAATTAAATTTTCTTGCCGTTTCTATTGGTATTTAATCGTAAAAAGAACACAAATACGAAAAAGTTGCCCGGTTAAACTTTAGAGGACTAATCTGGCTATTTAATTATCGAAAAAAAATGTGTTGTAATCGCTGAAAATTTGGAGAACTACGCGCAAACAGTTTTTTTTAGGAAGATACTTTTTGTGATTTTTTTTTTCCAAAATGAGAATGATTTTCAAAATTGTACTTCGGTTAAAATTTAGTTGGTTGTTTTTTCTACCAGCTGTATTTTTTTGCACCTGATCATCATAGTTCTTCATATCAAACTAGGTGCAAACATAATACTTGTTTTCCTTGATTTCGTGATCATACGGCGCCTTAAGGACGAGTTATTAAAAGTCTGTGATTAGGGTTGGCTTTTAAATCTTTCATTATTGAATTCTATTGTGTCTGTACGTTGACTGTATTGATTTTCAGATAGATTCCTAAGTCTATGAAAGCTTCAAAAAATCAAATGAGTAAATATTGTGTAAATGTTCTAAGGATGAAAATAAATAGTCAAATACTACATTTTGGCTTTAAAAAACTAATAGTTGTCAATGGAATCCATTAATATGATGAATTTTGAACTCATAATGTTGAGCATTAAATAGTAGTACTTATTAATTTTAATTAGTATTAGTGTAGATGGTTTCGGCCACAACTCTCCCATGTTCAATATTATTACAGAAACGTCAGACCAAATATTAATACCTTTACGATAATCAAAACGTCAGTCTCATGTCTGATAAAATGTATTAGATAAGTAAACCAAACATTCAAGTTCTATGGATTAATCATGGTCACACAAACTCAAACCAATTAGTTGAAGACACTTCACATTTACTACTCGTGGACCCCCTTGATTCGGTCCTGCCACCAAATCCGTTCTTACTTAGCTGACGTGTCTTACCTATAGTTGGGAAGCCTAAAATGGGGTTTTGGGATATCCAACAATAAAAAAAAAATTTAAACGCTTTCGTCACCACTGCAAAGGGAAACATTACGTAGTAACTTTTTATTCGTTTTACTAGCTGCGCCCCGCGGTTTCTTCCGTGGTTAAAAAGGTATCCTATGTTCTATTCTAGACTATAATCTTTCTCTGTGCCAAATTTCATCCAGATCTGTTCAGCCGTTCTGGCGTGAAAGAGTAACAAACATCCATCCATCCATTCTTACAAACTTTCGCGTTTATAATATTAGTAGGATCTACTAATCTACAAAATCTAATGAGCTAATTTAGCATCATGGATTCCCCTACCACTATAAGCTACGAGTACCTACACCCGCCTAGATCAAGAAGTATTAAAGTTTTCAAGACAAAACGTACGTATGAGTATAACAAAATTGATCAAACAAACATATGACTTAGCATCGATAAGTTTATAATTTAAAACAGTGAACCGTCTTCCCCTAAAGTTCACAAGACCCTTGTCATTTGGGCCCGTCTACACGTGCTGTTTGAAATTCGTTCGTGAGCTGAATTTATTTGATAACTAGCTGCGCCCCGCGGTTCCACCTGCTGTCTTACAGAAACCATTCATGTTTTCAGAGAAAAAAAGTAGCATTTGTGTTAATCAAGGATTTAACTTATCTCTGTGTGACATTTCTTAGAGATACGTTCAACCGTTTAAGCGTGGAAAAGTAACAAACAAACATACAAAAATTCTCAAATTTTCACATCAGGATATTCCGTCTACGATGCTACGCCCACCGAGTCTGGCGTAACACCCACGCACTTCGTTGTACAATTTATACATCTACATATACGTCAAATAACTATAACCTAAACCTACCTGTTGATGATCCTTCTTCACACTTCAATGAATAACAATTGTCCTTCGAATTACACTAATTCATACAAGATTGTCGAATTTTCCACTAGAATAAGTCCACCCGAATCTAATTGGAAAGTTAAGTAAACGTGGCAAAATCTACTAAAGAAAACCACTACTGAAACTAAAACAACTACTAAAGAAGTCAAAATTGATTTTATGAGCACATCGGAGATGAATTATGACGAGTTTTTATTGAAAGTTGACAGATTTTGTTTCATGGAAAATGTACACAACAGTGGGCAAGCATTGGGCGCGCATGCGTGTGTTAAGGTATCAGTGCGCATGTGCACAGTTCTGTATCAATATGACATCGCCTCGGTAGAAGGGAGACGTTCATTGAACGAAGGGTCGATTCATGAATGAAGCAAGAATGAAAGCTTTTGTTTCGTATTTAGCTTAATTAATTTGACCGTGACAAAGGATTGCAGACAGCAATAGATGCGATTAACTGATAATATGCTTCTTTACATAATTGAACAGATGAAAGTTTGTTAAGGGTCACTAGTCTTGATGTTAGAATGTTTATGATGTACAAAAGCTTGTTTTAATTTCTTTGCGGATATCTAAAATACAGTTGCCTATTTTTGTGGGCAACTTACTAGATAGATCACTACAAAATGGTGTTATCAGTACTGTTTTTTTTTATGAGTTTATTTTTTTTATTCTCAATTTTTAACCCCTAAATAAAAACGACGGGGTGTTTTAAGTATGACGTGTCTGTGTGTCTGTCTGTGGCATTGTAGCTAACGAACGGATGAAGCGATTTTGATTTTTGTTTTTCTTGTTTGGAAAATGAATTAGTCTCATACTATGTATGGCATGAGAACACACAAGTATAAATACTTTATACTCGTATACGAGTATGACTGCCTCGGTGGCTCAGTTGGTAATGAACCTACTTTCTGAGCTTGGGGGCGTGGGTTCGATTCCCACCTAGGGCAAACATTTATGTGTGTTTGTTCTATGTCTGGGTGTAAATATCTATTTAAGTATGTATTTAAAAATATCTAAGTATGTATATCAGTCTCTGGCAGCCATAGTACAAGCTTTGCTTAGTTTGGGGTCAGGCGACCTTGTGTGGAAGTGTCCCGAATTTATTAAAATAAAAAAAAATTATACTTGTGTATATAAATAGACAGAGTCCATACTGGGCTGCAAATTAATTTTGTTATAACATGTTAAAAATGCCATCTATATAATTTCTGTGGAACCGAAACGATTGTTACGTAGGTCCTATCGCAAAACTAAGGGTAACATAACTAATGTTTGGAACTGGAAGCTCAACCACTGAACCATTATAGCATTTGTTTGCAAGCACGAGCACTGTAAGGTTCCAGAGAAAACTGCTAGATGGCGTTTTCCATATTTCCTTTATCCCGTTTCAATAAAGTGTGGGTACACTATGACAATACAATACAATACATCTTTATTGCACACCAAAAATACAAAGTAAAACAAACATAAAGAAAATATTAAACAACTAGCTGTCACCCCGCAACTTCGTTCGCGTTTATTATTTATATATATATTGAGATTTAAACTATCCTATCTCTCAAGTTGGATCGAACTGCACATGGTGTGCGAATTTTATTATAATCGGTTAAGTGGTTTAGGAGTTCATTGAGGACAAACATTGTGACACGAGATATATATATATTAAGATAAAACATCATCATATATCATCAAGGGCGGCCTTATCGCCTTAAGCGTCTGTCAAAGACAAAGTGTCTGTCAAATTCTTTAATTGGAACGAAACCACAATTAAACTACTTTAGAATAAGTAAAATAAAATAAATGGAATAAATTGAATATTAGTAGATATTTTAACACGTCATGTATTTACGAGTATCAATTAATTGATCGGTTAGAAGTATCGAAAAATGTACTAGAGTATGAGTAGAGTAGATAGATAAGAACCTACATTTTCAGTATCCTACTAATATTACAATGACGAATATTTGTGTATGTGTTTATTTGTTACTTCTTCACACTCATAACAAGTAGATGGGTTTTGATGACATTTAGTATGGAGGTAGCTCATAACCCCCTTTTTTATGCTAGAGGTAAATTCGCATTTCCTTCCCGTCACCCTTGTGGCAGAAGAGAAAGGGTATGTGGGAATCAAACCCACTAAAATCCTTCCCCGTGAACAGTCGTCCGCCGAGGTGGGGATGGGATCACGCTAGCATTCACCATCTCACCCCGGCGGGGTAGCTTATACCTTTTTTTTTTTTTTTTCACCAAGGGAAAATCCTTTATGGATACCACCAACAGCCCCGGGTGCGGGCACAGAGTGGTTATGTGGGAATCCCGCCACTGAAGGCCTACCCACTAAAAACCCAAGGGTGTTCCACCTCGGCGCAAAATGTCGGGGCAACGGGTACGCTTTCGGACTCCTCCGCAGCCCCGACAGCGCCAGCCCCTTCGGGCACCACCCCGAGCTTGCGCTCTCCCCCTTTCGATGACGATGTGTCGAACACCAGACACATCGTCATCATCCGCCACCTCGGGGACCAATTTGCCCGTGGGCGCCAAACAGCACCCATGTCTAGGCGCCCATGATCCCCATGCGACGGGTCAGATGAGTGGTCCCGCCGCCTGCCACTTCAGCCGCAGAGGATAGGGAGAGCGGCAACGATACACCGACACGCCTCTTCCTCTGCGGCCCCACCGCGTCCGCCATCGAACGGTAGCGACCCCGTTTGGGCCGCGGAAGGTAGGGAAAGTGAATAGAATAGAATAGAATAATTTTTATTGTCATTAAGTAACAGTTCCTAAAAGATTTTAGCTAAAATTAATTAAGGATGCTCCTATAATGGACTCGTCAAAAAGATAATTACAAAAAATTACAATTAATTACAATTCAAATTGGTAATATTATTAGTCTTGTGTCTCCCTCAAAAAACGACAAGGACAATATTGCGCGGGTCTCCAGACTAGATATTCTAACTATGTTTAACTGTAAAATAAGTTCAAATTAATCTAATTCTAAGTCAGCTGTATAGGGGCTTCGTCAAATAAAATAGAAAAAATTAAATGAAAATAATAGTAATTGTAATACTATAATTGTATGGACTTTAACTTCTATAAATAAATTAGTTCTATGACATCGTTATTAGAATTACATAATAAAAACAAAATAATAAATCACAATACAATAAATTCCTACCGTATTACCTACTCATCAGTCTCTATTAATTGGTGGTAGTCATGTAGTCTTGTAGTCATTACAGAGAAATTCCGATATTTTATAGATGGATTTAGACAGGAGCAGCTTCTTAACATTGGCACGAAACTTGTCTTCGTTCTCAATTAGTTGTATGTTTTCAGGTAGTTTATTAAACAGTTTTTGTCCCATCAGTTTCGGCAATTTACTTGTCATTTTTAACCTGTGCCTGATTGGAACCAGGAAATTATTACCATTTTTACAGTTCCTAGTCTTAGGTTTACTTTTCTTTTCGTACTCATGCAAATCGGAACGAACATATTTAAGTACTTCAAAAATATAGACTGCGACTGCCGTCGTTATAGACAGTTTTTCAAAATGATCTCTGCACGATTCCCTAGGTGCACTTTTAGTTAGTACTCTGATGGCTCGTTTCTGCATTTTTAGCACACGCTCATAGTCTGTGGAACATCCCCAGAGGAGTATACCATAAGACATTACCGAGTGTATGTATGCGAAATATACCTCTTTGAGTTGCGTTTCTGATGTTACATGTCTAAGTTGTTTAAGAGAATATATTCCTTTCGCCATCTTTTTGCATGTAGCGTTTATATGTTCCTTCCACGTTAGTGCTGAGTCTATCTCAAAACCTAGGAGTTTTACTTTATTAACACTTTGCAAATGTTCGCCCGATGTAGTAGCACAGAATATTAATTTTTGCAATGGTGAAACTGCATTGAAAACTATTAAGCTAGTCTTACTGGTGTTTAATTTCAAACCGTTCATCACGAACCACTCGTTAATAATGCGAAGCGTTTCGCTGATATTTCTGTGAAGGTCTTCCTCCGATGTCCCTGAAACATCTTTTCAACCGCAGGTAACATCAGGGGACGGAGCTAGTTATCTATAAAAATTTTGACAATCGCCTATTACGCGAATATTAATTTACTCTTCTTAGATATCAGTTAGCTATAGTAACTCGTATTCATTCCGTCCCAGTGAATATAATGAAAATGTTTACTTCCATTTCAAAACACGTACATTTCCTTAGACAAAACAGACGATATCTCACAACATTCTTTGTCAGGCACAAGACGTGTACATACATCAACGTCAGACGTCTCTTGCTCCATTACACTACTAATCGTATGAGATTCCACCCTGATGCTTCTAATTAATAGCCGTACGTACGTCCCTTCGGTAAAACTGTGTTAGGGTGCGCAAAACGACGATGCGACGCGACAAGACTTAAGATGCGAGTGGAAGTCGAATGCTTCGTATGACATAAATATCGTCACGCCTTTCCCCCGAGAGGACTGGCAGAGGTGTAATACAACACCCACACTTCGCCGGGCGATATTCAATCCCAAATGTGACAGGGGGCGAGCCTGTCGCTATACACCGGGCTCCAGTCATATAGCAGATGACATACAATACGCACATATGTTCACACAATGGACAAATTGATGCGTGCCGTCGGTTGGGTTTTTACCCGCTCCGTCTGGTTTGAGAGGCAGGCCTTCTCCAACTAGGCTATTGTCGCTCGTATGCCATCTGGTTTAAAAGCAAATTTTCGCAATTAGCTAGCGATTAATTCGTGGCATGGTGCCCCCCTAATTCTACTAACCAATTGTTTTTAAATTGTTAAATAATTAACTCAAAATTGACACTTTTGATGCTTTTGGAATGCAGTCACGCCTTTTCGCCGTAGGGGTAGGCAGATACCACTTCTCTCCACCTGCCACGTTCCTGGCACATATCTTTTGCTAATTCAACTTCCATGAGTATTTTCATACATGCTCGTCGGTTACGGGTACTCCTGACCTGGCCTTTCTTCAAAACGTCTTCATAATTATAAAAAAAAACAACAACTCAAAAATTTTGGAATTCAAAAAGTGTCAAAAGTGACAATTTTGAGCTGATTCTAAAAACTATTGGTTTTGTAGAATCTAGGTCCTGAATATGCATACGGACCGAATTTTCTAACGATGTATTGAAATAACTCAGTTTGTAAATAAAACACATGATACAACATACCTCCTCGAAAACAAGCCTTCGCGCAGACTATTTGGCTCGTCTACCCGCGCACCATCGCATTGCACCAAGCAGTGTGTGAATCCCCTTATCTGCAAGGATGATTAGATGAGATACTATTGTGGTCTCTCAATAAAACTGATAGCCTTTTGTCGTTGGAATGAGAGCATCCTTGTTCTATTTTCGACGACAAGTTCTTATTACTTTTTGTTATTACATTTAACACACGATTTGTACATCGATATTATGGAAGTAATGGATAAGGAATACTGCTATAGTTAAAGATGGTGGCACTAACTTTCAAAAAAAAAAAACATCGATCAAGTCGTCTTTCATACAGACAAAAAAAGTACTTAGCAGTTTATCCGTTTGAGAGTTAGGACGCCACAGACATACCCACAGAGATACATATGTACAACTTAAAACACCCCTCTGTTTTAAGTCGTGGGTTAAAAAGACATTGCTGCGACAAATAGTTTGTCGCGCCGTGTTGCGACAAATCCCTAGTGCATTTCAGCGCGATAGAGTCTTAAAGATTGTCTTGGATGGCAGCGAGAATTTAATTCAGGTAGTGAACCTTAATTAAAACTCGGAGTTAGTGAACTGTTAGTTAATAAAAATGAGAATTTTAAATGCGAGCTAGTTTTTAAGTTATTAAAACATTTATAATATGATGATCACAATCAGAATGATTACGTGCTAAATTAATTAGTTAAATTCAATTAGGTACAACGAATACCTACCGTCTAAATTGTACGTGAAAGCGTACCTTTGCAATACATTAAAAAAAAAAACCGGCCAAGTGAGAGTCCTATTTGCGCACGAGGGGTTCCGTACCATTATCTATAAAAACGGCAAATGTTTGTGTTTCTGTTTTTTAGTACTTGTTGTTATTGCGGCAACAGAAATACATCATCTGTGAAAATTTCAACTGTCTAACTATCACAGTTTATGAGACAGACAGACAGACAGATGAACGGACAGCGGAGTCTTAGTAATAGGGTTTCGTTTTACTCTTTGGGTACATAACCCTAAAACAAGAAAACAGGTAGTAAACTGCTAATAGAAAAGATTACTTACGTAGGTAGTCTCATTTACGAGTAGGTATATTGTTTTACCAATTTAAAATTACCAATGTTCAACATTAAATCTAACTGGAGTAATTATAACGTTAATTATAACTGATACAGCTCGGTTCAGAATACAGTTCTGTTTAGTTCTAAAGTGTTGTACATAGATAGAGTTAAAAAAAAAATACGATCTATGACAACATTTCTTAGTAAAAGGTAAACATCAAAGTTTTTTGATTCGATGTTTGTTTTATTAATCATGTAAAAACGGCTAAAAGATTTAGATGAAATTTGTTATGAAGATAGTTTGTACTATGCTTACATAGACCTTCATAATCGAATTTCAAATCGAATAAATTGCAGTCGGTCGGGTAGCGAGTGAAACCGCAAGGCGCAGGTAGTATACTTAAAAAACTTCCTTTTATTAAAACGGAAGCACTACTTGTTCAACAAGCATTTACAAAACACGACGAAGTTACTTTATTTCCGTGTCAGTTTGTCGCATGGAAATGTTTAACGCTATTTTTAAATTCCTTCGTATTGCTACCAGCTTTATTTGCTTTTCTTGATATGTCATTGTTGCTTATATTTTCTTTTTTTCTTATTTCCTCTACGATTGTACCTACAAGATTTAAAAAAAAAAACAGAATATTAAAGAAATCTTAAACTATTAACTAAAAACTAGAACTTAAAATAACTAAATAGAACCCAAAAAAAAATTAAAGGACCATTAGTGGAAGGAAATTTCCCCAGAATTCTGGCGGCATTGCCACGTTGAATGGCAATGCTCAGCTTGCAAAGTAAAAGCCAACATTTGTTATGGGACTAAGTTAAACTCAACTATTTTAATGGTTATGGTTTCTCGAAGAAAAAAAAAACTTTATAAAACTCTAAGATAAACAGCTGAACCTGCAATAAAATTTAATGTACTTACTTTTCTTACCCATCTTTCTGCTGTCTGCATCATACATTCATTCTGCATCATAAATTGTAAGTAATTTAGGTAAATATTGATAAAATGTCAATTGGCCCGCCAATATCATTTAAATACTTACATCAACATACTCGTAATTTATTTTTATTAAAAAATGTGCTGGATTTGGATTTGGGTGTAGTACTTTAGGGTGTAGTACTACTCTAACCGTCAAAGTGAACCATTTTTAGAACTAGTTATAAGGATCAATTTTGGATGAAGACTAAACTCTACAAGAGCTACAAAGTACATTGATCTCTAAAGTACATTGGTCTCTACATCAATAAAAAAACCTATATTACATATTCTTACTTCTGAATGAGCATCGGAGCATCCTACATCATCAGATAAGCATTTTCCTCACAAAAACGTCAGTCATCGAGGCAATTAACCGTGAAATGGGGTCACATCTACCCCGGCTAAGTTATTGAAGTTTGTAAGGATGGGCTTTATCGATAGCAAACTTACTTTGTATACTTAATAGGGTGATCAAAGTACGGCGTTGTCGCTCGAGTAACGTAGAAAATGATATCTTGCATGTTATAGCTTGAAAATAAGCAGAGAAAATCTTTATAAATATTAGGGAAAAATTGGTAGTTACGGAATACTGTTTTGTTAGAGGAAAAAAGTATTCTAGGATATAATTTTGCTTGTCATTTTACTTGTAAAGGGGAAAGTTTGTGTGTTTTTTGGTTACTTCTTCAAGCTTAAGCGGATGGACGGAGTTTAATGAAATGTTGTGTGGAGATAGCTTATTTTCTTGGATTAACAAAATTAAAGTTTTTTTAAACGCAGGTACCACCTTGGGGTGCTGCTATTTGTAAATAACTACTACTTTGGGACTTTTTAAACGATCGTTTTTGGTCATTACCAATATTTAATAATAATATTAATAACAATATTAAACGTTAATATTAGACCAGTTAATATTAGACGTGCTCAATCTCTTCATAGTTTTAAAACGCAGCTCAAAGTGTTCTACTTTTCCAAACTGGCTCATTATAAGTAGACTCGTTTCGTTTTTAATATTTGTCATATTTCAATGTATATATGTATTAGTATATTTATTGATGTAGGTACTTGTGTATGTTTATGACTGGGTAGTTTATTTGTATACCTACCTATTTAGTAATTATTTATGTTGGTATTAGTATGTAGTTTATTATAATTCTCAAATTAGTAAGTTTATTTAACCTTAATTATTATTATTTTTCTTTAGCACACACCACCGTCCATGCTTAATCATAATGTTTTTATTCCATCCAAAGGTTGTCTGGAAGAGATCGCTCTTAAGCGATAAGACCGCCCATTGCGCCTTTATTTTTGAGTGTTTAGTTTAGATTTATTTGTATTTGGTGTCAATAAAGATTTTTTGGATTGTATTTATTTTAAGTAAGTACTTAAAATTATTATTATTTTTTTTTTTTTATTTCCCTTTCCATAACTTTCGAATTAATGGGTAGGAAGTTACAGAGTAGAAAATATAAGAATTAAAAAACTTTTAGCAAAAAATTAAACCGCCGAAAAAACTGAGAAGCAAATAGTACTACTACTTAGTTTAAGAACCTAGTTAGTAATTATTTTTTGCTTTTCAGTGTTTTCGGCGGTTTAATTTTTTGCAGAAAAGTTTTTATGTTATATTTTTTTCTGGGTAGGTATATAAAACAGACTGACCAATCTAAATTAAGCATTAAAATCTGTAAGTGTAAATCACCCCTGTTTTCCCACGCTTAGGGTTAGTTTCTTTTCCCAAATTTATATGAGACCCTATCCAATAACAAAATAATTATCAAAAATCGGAGTACACTGTAAAAAAATATGCGTGGCGATACATTGCAATAAGTGAGTGAACAATCAATCATACCCTGTTTTCCTACCCTTAGGGTTGGTTTTTTTTACAAATTTATATGGGACCCCCTTAGAAGTATACCGTTTCGAAGGATATTTCCTTCGAAACTGTTATTCCAGTTATTGAAATCGGACTACTCTGTAAAAAGTTAGGCGTGATCACACATCAAAAATAATTTTAAAAAAATAGACGCGTTGACTTGTAAACCTCCTCTGTTTCGTCGGTAAAAAATACAAAACACTATAATACAATCAATCTTAAACGTAACGTGTACAAAGCGCATCAACACAGATTGTACAAATTGTATTTGCATGTAACAAGACGAACAGAAATCTCTCGGTGAAAGGGTATACAGAAACTCTAAAAAACTCGTAAAAGCGGAAAAATGACTTAGAGGCTTTCAAATCAGCAGCTCACTCGTAACTCTGGCTTTGAGAGTCTGGAGTGAAATAAGGATGTTAGCTTTTGAAGCATGCAAAAAAGGTTATCGATATATCGATTGACTGAAAAACAACGCACATAACAATACCTTTATTTACAGATAAATTTATAATTTTTTTACGTAAGATCTTTATAATTGTCAGAATCTGGCGAAAGTATTCACTGGTGACAATAATTTAATCCGTTGTAAATTGCTTCCATTAAAATCAATAAACATAATTAGTGACAAATTATTCTAATAATTTATCACTTCTTTTTTAGCACTTAACACCTAAATTTAATAATCTAGAGCCGAAATTATACCCGTAAAACTAGAATGGAAAATAAATCGATAAATCATCTATATTTATTATAATCATCAACGGTCAGTCGATTCAATTTCTGTTGTAAAACATTGTCGGAACATCAACACCTATACAATTTAATCGTTGTTTAATAATGTATTATTTAATGTCCTCTGCTACTTAAACCGGCGTATGGTGACAGGCCCACCCTGAGTTGACAGGTCACCAGGTTGAGTCTTATTATAAAAATTGACGTTCCTAAGTGTATCTTTGAAACCCAATTGAATAAAAATATGTTGACTTTGACTTTCACCCTCTGTCATTTTTGGAACTAAATATTATCCGGCAAACTGACAGTGTTCTAATACACGACGATTTATAATGTTATGAGTATGTTATTTCAAGCTCGATTCAAACCGTCACATCCCTAGTGTCATAACGTTCTATCTCAAAATTCAGAGTCTCGCGATGCTGCATAAAAAATACCAGCAGAAAGCGTTCTTTGTTTGGATTGGCTGATGAGTTGTTTGCCTTGTAAACGAGACCCGTATTTATCGTACAGGCAGCATTGCCTGCGACTTTGCTTGCGAAATGTTGGGCCATTTTATTACTTTATTGAGTTAAAAGCTAAAGGATATCCATAAAATAGTAATAAATTCGGGACATTTTTGTACATACGGTCGTCTGACCTCAAACTAAGCTAAGCTTGTACTATGGCTGCTAGAGACTGATAGGTATACATGTATGTATACCTATCAGTCTCTAGCAGCTGTTCTATCCTGTAGGATAGGACAGAACTTTAAAATAAAAAATATTTAACGCTAGTAGTTTTATTTTTCTGTGTTCGCGTGAGTTTTTTTTTAAACACAGACACGACAAACAGATTGTACCAAAAAACAATTTTGCTTTTTTTAGTAGGTTTAATTTTTTTTTGACTCTTAACAAGTTACAAAAGAGTATTTGAAAAAAATTCTAGCCTAACTTGTAATAAAAAAGGTCTTCAGAATGAATTTTTTTATGTAAATGATTAAAAAACAAACCTCAAAATGAATAATGTTAACCCAATTTAATAATGTTAAACCCAATTTGTAGTTAAAAACTAAGTACACATTTTATTTGAAATTTACAGTACTCCTAGTGTAATTACCGAAATTTTATCCAGTATTTCAGTATTATCTGTGACAGCTTCAGAACAATAGGTGTACTATGGAGCGTGGCATAATCTCGGAAATTATTTCTGGTTTCTGGCACCTCTCGCGTGGTTTGCTGGGTCACAGCTCGCGCCAGAGGTTCTACGTTCCATTTTATTGTGAAGCTAAATAATTATGAGTTCAAAGTACTTTTCCTTAATGCTCAAGTGTAGAGAAATTAAAGTCATGACGTAATTAAAATTGTATACCTACAATTAGGAAATAGGAAAAGCAAAATAGCATTTCTTCTTTGTGTTAATGTTTTATCTTTAGGAAAACAAAGTAGGTGAGTAAAAATTCCATGTCATAAAATTACTTTTATATTAAATTAACATTACGAATATAGCTATGGCAAATAATCGTAAAGAATTTTGTTATCAACAAAATAACACATTTTCGCTTAAGTGTTAAATAACATATTTATGTTGATTTGAAATACCTAGTGATTTTTGATTTCTGATAGTCGATCTGAGTGTTCGTACTCGCATTCAATAAACATTGCATTTAAATACTAAAAAAATTTAGTTACCCATTTCACACATTTCCTTTGCGTAATAAAGCTTTGTTCGAATATGAGCGAAATTAGATAAAAAGAGAAAGATAGATTTATGCAAGATCTCCGTTCAAAATATATAGTAGAATGGCGAGTTTCAAAAATTCAAATTCAAATTTTCTTTATTACAGGCCTATAATATTTGTCCCCATAAACGTTGTAAAATAGAATAAAATAAAATTAAACAAATCAAAAATGAAATGAGGCTTAAACTATCAAATTGAAATTATCATGAAATTAAAATGTTGCACCATTTAAATGTACATAATCTCATGATGTATAACTTTTGCTCTTTTTGTATACGTGCTTAAACTTTGGGAGCCGTTGGTGTGAGCCGCGACGGGTAAGTAATGAGGGCGGTACTACATGCACTGTCATGTTTGCGGCTATCCAAATATGTTCGTAGAATTAGTTCCATTTTGCTTTAGAAGTTTCGACATTCACAGTGAGAGTAAAAATATATTTTTACATTTTTATAGATAAAAATAAGCCTAGTTGGACGCGATGATAGCCTAGTTGGAGAAGGCCCGCCTCTCAAGCCAGAGGGAGCGGGTTCAAACCCAGCCGACGGCACGCACCAATTTGATTATTGTTTGAACATATATATGCGTATTGTATGTCATCTTCTATAACTGGAGCCCGGTGTATGGCGACAGGATCGCCCCCTGTCACATTTGGGACTGAATATCGTTCGGCGAAGTGTAGGTGTTATATTACACCTCTGCCAGCCCCCTCGGGGGAAAGGCGTGACGATATTATGTGTTATGATAAAAATTACATTGGAGATAGTGATTTAATAATAATAATAATATAAATAAATTCGGGGCACTTCCACACACGGTCGCCTGACTAAGCAAAGCTTGACCTATGGCTGCCAGAGACTGATATACATACTTAGATATTTTTAAATACATACTTAAATACTTAACACCCAGACATAGAACAAATACAAATTTTCTTACATAAATGTTTGCCCTAGGTGGGAATCGAACCCACGCCCCCACGCTCAGAAGGCAGGTTCACTACTAGCTGAGCCACCGAGGCAGTTAATGAATAGAAAAGATTAATTTGAATTTTATGTTGGTAGAGTAATGTTTTAGAGTAGATCAGTGTCTATTGTTACGTACCAAGCTCCCTAAAGCGAAGTAAGCTAGTATAGTTGTATTAGTAGTTAGTAAGGGAAACTATTGTTTAATAATTCAGCATTATCTGATGATAAAAATATGTCCACATGTATGTTTCTACATTTATATGATGGTAACTTTAGTACGATTAATCATTTCAATAAAAATTTTAAACTCAAATATGAGTCTAATCGGACGAAGGATTGTGAAAATATGGCAGTTCCGAGGTCTCAGTTCGAAGCGAATTACTAGAATGTATAGTTATTCAGTAATATTAGTAACACAAAAATCCTCATTATGTACCTCGCACAAAATCTTTTGTAAGCAGTGTAGTATCTATTCATGTAATGGAATCAGGCATCAATAGACGTGTCTGTCTGTACGTGGGAGCTCCGTAATTAATCTCAGTTGGCCTTAATCCCGGTCGATAGTGTGACGGGGAGGGCGATTCGTCTAATGCGACCCGGATATTTATCAGGTGACGGGACCCGTGATCAGGACGTGTATTATAGGTGCTGTGAACCTTTTTGTTGCGAAATATAGTTTGTAAGAGTAACCGTCTGATAAAGTATTTTTAGTCTAATAAAATTCATTAGTAGTCTTGCATAGAGGTAGTCTTCACTTCTTGTAAATTATATTTTTATCTTTCAACGTAACGGGTAGACCAATTCGTCGTATGCGACCAGAATTTTTTTAGGTGACGGAATCCGTGACCAGGACGTGTATTATACATAGGTGCTGTAGACCTTTTTTTTTTTTTTTTTGTAGAATAGGTCAGCGTCTGACCACCAACTCGCCTGATGTTAAGCGACGTTGTGGTCTAAGATGGAGCACGACGACCACCTATAAGGTACTTATTCACTCTAGCCTTGAAGTTTTGTAGAGTGAAGAAGTACAAAGACGGCAGTTGGGAGGCGCTACATGTGCGCCACTGCTCAGACCCGTCTTCGGAACGGTTACACCGGACTACATTCCGTAACACGACTAGGCCATTTTACGGCATGGCTTCGTCTGGCTTGTCGTGAAATATAGTTTATAAGAATGACCGTCTATTAAAGTAAGCCTAATAACATTTATTAGTAGTTTTATTTATAGATAATCTATACTTTTTTGGCCCGCATGCTAACACAAGGCTCTGTCTTGAATCTCGATTTAAAACTGGTTTTACCATACATAAAAATAGTTTTAAATCGAGCTTCAAGACAGCGTAGTTTTTGAATACGGCCCTAAAAATATATTTTCATTACTCAATAGTGTAACGGGTAGGTTAATTCGTCTAATAAGACCTTGATATTATATTTAATTTTATCAGGTGACGGAATCCGTAAAACAGGACGTGTATTATTGGTGCTGTGGACCTTTTTGTTACGTCCCATAGCCATAGTAACTATGCCAAACATAGGTTGGGTTACAGTATTTTAACGTAATAAAATTAGTAAGATTAATTTTTACCGCTTTTAAAATTATTTGATCATACAATAGTATGACGAGGAGAGCAATTTGTCAAATGCGATCCGGATATTATCAGGTTACGAAATCCTTTATCAGGACGTGCATTTAACACACATATCGTCAGGCCTTTGCCCCGAGATGGCTGGCAGAGGTGTACAACATCCACACTTCGCCGGACGATATTCAGTCCCAAATGTGACAAGGGGTGACCTTGTCGCCATACACCGGGCTCCAGTCATGTAGCAGATGACATATTGTACGCACATATGTTCACACAATTCACAAATTGGTGCATGCCTTCGGCTGGGTCTGAACCCGCTCCCTCTGGCTGCAGAGGCGGGCCTTCTCCGGCTAGGCTATCATCGCTTTTTCATTATTTTATAATAAGTGACGGGTAAACCTTTTTGCTACATTGCATAGTTCATACACGAAACCCTTTATTGCAGCTTACTCGTACCTACGATATTATCTAAATATAATGAGGAAGATTCAGTTGGTCTTGATAGGTATATTATTTCTATAGCAAATGCTATATAAATTAATATATGCTATTGATAGGTATATTATCAAGATATAGCAAATGCTATAGAAATAATATACATATCAAGACCAACTGAATCTTCCTCATTATATTTAGATAATATCGTAGGTACGAGTAAGCTGCAATAAAGGGTTTCGTGTATGAACTATGCAATGTAGCTACAAATGTAGCTGACACATCTTTTTATGGATTCAATATAGTAATGATGATGAACAAAATAACATAATTATACTAAGTAGATAGTTACTTGGATATTTAAAATTCTTCAATTCAATCCATCTTTATTGCACACCAAAATACAAATAAAAAAAAAAACAAAGAAAACATTAAAATTAAATATAATTCGGCAGTACAAGGGCGGCCTTGTTGTCCTAAGCGATTTCTTCCAGGCAACCTTTGGATGGACACCTTCTTCTTAACTACAATCTCTCAAAATATCTACTCTACTCTTTAACTTCCTTCGCTTTAAATAACATCACGCTTGAGACTTCGTAACAAGATTACACAATACACCTGCCAAGAACCATTAAAACGTAAGGAAGCTCTCTTATGCTGGTTTATTTAAAATTCTACAGAGGTTTCTATGATGATATCCCGGAAAAGTAGACAAGCAAAAGCACGTAGAAAGAAAAAGTAGTGCTCTCTAAAACATTTACTTGGTGAATTATACATAGCTATGTAAATCTAGGTAAAGTTATATACTGTAGAGAAAGTCTGCAAAATTTAACAATACTAAAGAGTTGTACACATTGAGTTCAGAAAATTGCATGTCATTTTACAGCTGCTGCTACGGTTACTACGATATTATGTGCTACGAGTCTACGGCGTGTGCTACGAAGGTGCTACGAACGACGTTTCTTCTACGGTATTTGCTATGCCGTTATCTATCTAATCAAAAGCATAGCTGATTTGGAAAAAAATAATGCTCTCGTATTCAAAATACAGATTAATAAAGAATGCATTCGAATAGCAACAGGGCAGCAGTTAACATTTTGTAATTTTGTAACGTGTGATAACTTTATAGTAGCGCTCACAGTGTAGCTCGATGATGTGTTCGTAACTGATCACCGATATTAGGCAAAGAACGACACGGTCAGTCCTAGGATATAGGATAACGACTCGGCCTATACGAACTTGCTTGTTTATAACTTTATAAATGCAACAAATAAAATAGTGACAAATATCTGTCTTGAGCATATTTGTTTATTAGATAAAAAATTTCTTTTCTAAATTACCTATACATAAGTGAAATACTAGAAAAACTAAATGAAGGTATAACTTCCAGTTCTTAATTCTTGTACTTACTTAAGAAGTATATGGAGGAAAACTCTGACCACTAGTGCAGTGCAGTTGTAAATTCGAACTTTAATTAAAAATAATTTCTCAACGCCACTAAGCTGGTACAAACTAGAGGGAAGAAAAGTTGGATGTGGCTTAAAAGCTATCACGCTATACGTATAGGTTAAAATGACCACTTCCTGCCAATTTCACCAATCTCCAAACTTTTCCTTAGAGGAAAAAAAAAAAAAAGTTCCGTCATCTCTTGCAGAGATAAATAAAATTTTAGTCGGATATTTTTCCCAAATCCGATACGTATGAAATAATGTCGCTATCAATTGACATAAGGCACGTTTTTTCTTGTATCAAACAAAAATTTTAACAGCAATCAAAAATGTTAAAATCAAAATTTGGTAAACCATTTCTACCCTAAATACAGAAACTTGGATTCCGACAATTTTACGCTGCCAAATTAGTAGAGCTTTAGAAAACGATCTACAAATTTAACTAACTGTGTTATAAACTTTCTTTAAGTTGAGGAAACTGGGTTCTTTTCACACTACTCTACTCCACGTGACGAATCAAGAAACGATGAGCCAAATCTTCGTTGAGAAACGCGTTGTCATTGTGTACTTCGGGACGTGTGTAATTCGGAACAACGTTTAAAAACGTGGTCATGTGCAATGTCCAGAGGCTGAGAGCAGTGTGGAAATAGCCTTAAATGTGCAGATAAATTGTTCAGTTCTCTCCCAATAAGAGTTTCGCAGTTCCTTGAAATTGTAATTAATGTTTTGCGGTAACGAGCATCCATTTAAAGTAAAACCGGTGGTTTTAATTTTGCTAAAAACGTGTTAGTGTCCTCATTCTGCGGACAAGTGCCTTGTAAGTCCATTTTTGTGGCGACTTGTGCTTTTTATAGTCCTTTTTTGCTCATTTCTGCTGTTAAGGATGCCGTATTTTAAGCAGAGTTGGGAATTTATCTCACTAGCAGCAAAACCGACACTTGGATTGTTAAACTAAATTAAACGGTGCTTAGATATTTTTCCGTCTTTCTTTCATCGTATTACAAGGCTTGCGGTACGCCGCCATCTAGTAATGATGTGGCTTACAAAAGGAATCTTAAACAACATGTCAATAGAGTCTTTAAGGGTCGGCATAGTATCTGTGATGTCCTTCGTATTACAGGTATTATACTATTATTATCCTACGCCACGATGATCGCTTACCATCAGGCGGCCTGTTACCTTGTTTGCCACCTTTGACAGAAAAAAAATGGAGCCGTTTTGCTTGTCTAGAAGATGTTATATTTTATCTGTCCATCCCAATTCACAGCCAAAGTTGACGTGGCTAAAGATCTCTAAAATCTAAATAAAATTATGCAACCATTTCATCAATGTTTGATAATATTGATTGTTAATATTGATTGATAATGTTGATTGATTGATTGTAATGACGTTGTCACATTAAACTATCGTCCGTAAACCGACTTTACAGACAACCAATTTTTTCAATGTATCCTTGTGCATACTCGGAATTCAGCCTATATAGCATACGCAACCAGGAATTCACACAAGGCAATCACATTATCAAACTAATATTATTGAGGTATATGCGAAAATTTGGATGGATGTGTGGATGAATGCAAGGATATATGTTTGTTACTCAATCACGCCACAACGGCTGAACGGATCTGGATGAAATTTGGCACAGAGTTGTGTCTGGAATAGCACATAGGCAACTTTTTAACAAAGTGGGGCGTATTTAGAAAATTCGCAATTATTTTTAAAGACTTTAAACAAAATTTACTCATACTTCTACAATAAAACACTCACAAATTATCATTTCGAAATAATTATCTCTGTCGCAAGCCCGTGCATATTTTAAAAATAATTTTCACTCCACATTCTCTAAGTAGGTATGATGAACAGCCCACTTGGCATTCAAAGTGGCGCCCCCATTACCCTATCATACGCGTGACTGACATGAGGCGGATTACTACGTGACAAATGTTTTATGATCTAGTGTTGCCATTCTCGAGAGCAGAATGTAATCTAGCATTATATTTAAAAATGGAGACCAAAGCATTTGCCATTATAAAAAACTAAGTGAACATAGAAATATAAGTAACTAGCTACTGCCCGTGATGATAACCATAGTTTAAAAGTAGCCTACTTGTTAGTCCAGGGTATAAACTATCTCCATACTAAATTACATCAAAATCTGGCCATCGGTTCGAGCGTGAAGCAGAAATGAAAAATACACACACACACACAAACTTTCACCTCTGTAATATAAGTATTACTACCTGTGTTACCGGCGGTTAAAAAACAGCCTAAGTATATGCTATTTTAGACTAATCTATCTCTGTACTAAATGTCATCTAAATCGATTCAGCCATTCTGGCGTAATTGAGTAACAAACATCCATCCAAACTTTTGCATTAATAATATTAGTTTAAAGTAGGAAGGGTATGAAACGAAAATGTAAGTAACCACTAGAAACGACATCTCAAACTAGCAAACTTGAACACACTGACTACCACTGACCATACCTGCTAAATACTCACCACGGCCACGCACACCCTCCTTATTAGTATCATAGAATTATTATTATCACCCTTGTCCCCTTATCATCATTATTAGTATCACCCTAGTATCATAGAATTGTTAAACAGTGCCTATTCGCTGCGTCTATTCACATTTTCTTTAAGGTCCCGCAATGAAAAACTATCGGTTCCTTGTTACAAATCGGTGCAATAACCGGCCACCTATCTATCTGTCAGTACAGACGGATACAAAATTGTTTTCCCCGGTAGGTGGTGCTCGTGACGCGAATGCGAACACACTAGTTAGCTGGAGATGGTGTTTGTCACGAGTGGAAATATGATGCAATATTTTTGAACGATAGAACGTCAACATGGGTGGTAGTTTTTGTGACAAACTAGCTGCGCTCTGTGGTATTGCCTGCAGTTTAATAGTAGCTTATCTGTTAACCCAGGGCATATGCTATCACGGAGATAGCATATGCCCTGGGTTAACGTTGGCAGAATTATACAAAACCGTCGATCCGTTTGAGCGTGAATAAGTAAATAATACACACACACATATACTCAACTCACACACACTCACATACTCACACACACTTACATACTCAGATACACTCACATACTCACACACATATACACGCAGAGAGAGAGAGAGAGAGAGAGAGAGAGAGAGGCTTTCGCCTTTAATTTGCTTGTCATTTCGCCTATGGCTCAGGTTTTGAGGTGGCGAGATGTACTATACATAACCCTATAATATAATTAGGATTTTCAGTTAATTTCATCTGAGAAATACGATTTTTTAAAGCACATTTTAATGCCTTGAGATCGGACAAATTTCTGTGTAAAAGTACCTTTACACTACGAGCCGGCACAGCCCGCCGGGCGTTCCACCATCTTTCCCAGAGCGTGAGGAAGTCTTACACAGTGGGCGTGACAAACAAACCGTTAGCCACGTGACGAAAAACTAATGACCGGGCATATTGTGTAAGTAATACGAATCAAGAAGACGGGTCTGAGCAGTAGCGCACTTGTAGCGCCTCTCTCAACTGCCGTCTTTGTACTTCTTCACTCTACAAAACTTCAAGGCTAGAGTGAATTAGTACCTTATAATAGGTCGTCGTGCTCCATCTTAGACCACAACGTCGCTTAGCAGCAGGCGAGTTGGTTAAACGACGACCAATAGGTCGTCGTATTATATAACAATATAGAATACTATATATATAATAAAAAAAAACTACATAGTAAACTGAAACTATTTCAGTTTTGTTTTTCTTAACTGTTGGCTTTGTGATCTCGCGGCCGATGTCTGTTCACTCATTCTCGTAAAATTTTGTGTACAGTTTTGAAATATCTACAGAATTATTATGCTGAGTCACATCGAGAATCGGCTAAGAAATGCGACCTGATCAACAAAGATCCGGACAGAATTCGGATATACGAAAGCATTTTTGTAAGCTGAAGCATAGACGCTTCACTCGCTTATGCTCACACAATCGAAGTAACTCAAAAGGAAAAAGGTAACACATACCTGTACCATACCATACAAATCAGTGTTTTTTGAGTATTTTGTCACATTATGTCTAAATAAAAAACAAAGCAATAAAACATAAAATAAGTAATAAAAAAAATTTTAAAAAAAATTGGTCGTCTGTAGAGTCGGTTTACTGACGATAGTTGAACGTGACAACGTGCTCACTCAAGTAGGAGAGAGACGGATGTCGAACGCTGCCGAAAGCAAAGGCCGATTGTGCTTCTTTGTCGCTCGTTCCGCGCTCTCGCTTGCACTTCAAGCCTTACATGGAACGCCTCAGAGCGAGGTAACGCCGCATTTTTTCGTGCGTGCAGCAGGCTCTATCGAATTATAAGACGTTGTCACGTCAAAAATAAACAACGCTTTAACATAATTGCGTTCCACATACGAGTACTCATTGGTAGCAATAAATAATTGAGTTTCACAAAAACGTTTTGCACTAAAATAAAACATCACAAACTAGCGGACGGCGTAATCAACGATGTAACCAAGCAGATTACAGTGAAAGAGCGCGTTCGACCGCACCACGCCAATTTGGATGGGCTTCAACGAGATGAACGCATCAAATCGTCCCTTGTGGGCTGTGAATGAATGTTTTATGCGAACTGAATAAATAAATATTTTGGGTTGTGAATATTAATGAGGTGAATACTAGTGAGAATAAACTAGACGAGAAAATTTCATAGTGCCATAAGATAAAATTTAATGTAGTGCGGCAAAATAATGTTTTCTCTGTCTTTGGATTTATTTTAGATAGTCATAGTCATTTATTTCGTAAAGCCAATTTACAAGTCAAAAATGAATAATAATTTAAAATAAAGTTCAAATAATTACATTATTATTAAATTGTACATAAAAATTACAATTACTTGCAAGTAATTAAATCACGAACTTAAGTATTCCTCATAATGATAGAACGTTTGCTCAATCGCGATTTGCGCCGATGACGCCGATGACATCGAAGACGATGCCATCAGCCGGTTTTTACGGCGAGCATCGGCTGCATCACCGAAGACCATCAAGGAATATAACCTGCAGATGGCCATCAGAGATCGGAACGCGGTAGTGATGGAGGCTCTGAGTCGGGAGGAGGCCATAATGTTATAAAAATATTAATTGTTATAAAAATTGTAATAATTTCTGTTCTCGTTATAGTTTTATT
This sequence comes from Peribatodes rhomboidaria, assembly GCA_911728515.1. Lineage (NCBI taxonomy): Eukaryota > Metazoa > Arthropoda > Insecta > Lepidoptera > Geometridae > Peribatodes > Peribatodes rhomboidaria. The sequence continues at coordinate 10,421,972 of OU452182.1, forward strand.
TTGTTATCGTTTTATATAAATTGTGGGTCCATCTCGAGCATTCATGCTCACTATCGAAGGCACCTTCTTGCGGCGGCGTCGTGTGTCGGGTCGTTCTCTTCCCTCAAATATGGTTGAGGAGAGCGATGGCTGACACATGCGTCATACTCGTGATCGGGTGCTGCTTGCGGGTCGCTGGTCTGCTCGTGGTGTACTCACAATGCATTAAGTAAATCTGAAAACCTTTAACCTAACCTTAGATTAAGACTTAATAACTAACCCCCCTCTACCTGTATTTCCTTTAAATAATAATTTAAGATATTTGTTAAAAAAAGTCACGGTCCCCGGAGTCCGTGGAGTGTAATTTTTTAAATAAAAAAAAAAAAAAAAAAAAAAAAAGAACGTTTGCTCAATAAGCCAGCGTTGTAGCAGGCTCCTAAAAGCTACCAGGCTAGGGGCTTCTGTGATGTGTTTTGGTAGGCGGTTATACACATCGGGGCCCATGACATGAGAGAGTTTGGCCGACTTTGCAAGTGTTCGTGTGATGCCGGCAAGCTTGTTCGCAGTGCTCGTTGGCGCGATATTCATTGAGGTTCAACATATTTTTATGGCGAATCTGTTTAAGTTTTATAATATAACAACTTTATATAGTATAATTTGACCGGTGACTTTCATATACCCACCCTCTTTGCATTTTAAAATCAAAAAGTCATGGCCATCGCTAGGAGGCACATTAATTGGCAAATACCATTAACATTTAATTCGAAATGATTTGATTGATTGATTGATCATTCATTCACCTAATTGTATTTGTTATTAATTCACCTAATAGTGGTTTTAACGAAATTGTCACAGAGTATAAAGTTAGTTTTTAATTTCTTCACCTAATTTTAGTGTGATTAATGACAACCGCTAATAAAACATGATTAAATCACGTGAACTAAGCAACAAAATAGACTTAAAAATGTAAAAACTCATCCGACGCTCAAATATTGCAAATAAGCCAAGAATATAAAAACCCAAATAATACGATCTATTATATTATAATACATAAGCCAATGCGCACCAATCTCCCCAATCTGAAAAAAAATATCCAAAACCGGATTATATTATAAGAATCCGACAATATCAAAGAAGGGTCCGGGGTAAACTAAATTAGGTATCTTTCGGCCGGCCACCAGCCGTGATTGATCGGAGTCTTACCTCGGCCTCAGTGGCCATAATCCATATTTTTGGAGGTCATTCAATAAGCCCCAGTGGAGATTTAAGAGGTTTTCCTCGACCCGTCTTTTGAGAAACGTTGGAACAATGCGGAAAAAAGAGCGTTAATTGAGCTGATTAATAGCGGCTTGTTGTATTTTAACTTGAACACAAATTTAGCTTTTATTTTTACGTTCAAATTTATTTGAATAGAACATAGGTGTTTTGTATTTTTTTCGGGTAAAATAAGTAGGTCGCCTTACACAAAAAATTACTAGAAGTTGTATAAAGTGAAACAGACGCGTGTTTACTGTCTGAATTTGTCAACATAACAAACTTTAACGATTTCTCTATATGCACGTGTATATTTTACAGACCGTTAATTCCTACAACTTCATTCACACATCCCTTAAACGGCAGTTAAGCCGCCAAACTTCGGTCTCCCTACATTAAGTCCAACGAGCTCACGTAAGCAACTTTTTACGACTAACCAACTCCTATAGGCTTGCCTTATTAAGGTCAAATAGCTACAAGGCCTGTGGGCATGCATAAAATACAACCCCCAACTTTTCCATTTAACTTACCTCGTGACATCTCGATTATATCTACCTATCTAAAATTCAAGAGGAAAATTGTGAAAGTTAACAAAGTAGACAAACTTAGATTAACTAAATAATTCAGAGGGATTGGCTAAATAATTTTTGTAATCTTGGGCGCGACGAGGGTGACGAATTTGACCTACAAAAAATAAGTGCCAAGCGCTTTCGTAACCGAAGTTCTAATGAAATATAACAACGTGTAAAATATAACAACGTGTATTAAAAAAAAACACATTGTGTGTTTTTTTTTTCAACAAACACAAAACAGTTTTTTTTTAAACAGTCTTGCATTTGAATTTGATTTTCATTCAGATTTTTAGTTACTTATACTTTTCGCCTATAATATAGAAATAGTAGTTTAAACGAAACGATTCCATATCATTTATTTAGGTTGTGCATTAATAAACTATAAGAGACTAATCTTCATAATTATTATTATTTAACTAGCCACGCCTCTAAACGAATTACATTTAAATCTATTTCGCCATTTTTGCGTGACTGAGACACCAACAAACTATCTAAACACCCAAACTTTTACATTACATTAGTAAAAAATAATGCCCAGCATATCATCCTTTGTTTGTTTTATATTTTTTTGTATCTCACAACACTAGCAGCGTCCTGACACAACTCACTGAAGAAGTTAATCTCGTCCATATCTCAAGAGCCATAACTTCACAGTACACCCTGTATTGTTTCACAAACTCGAGACATCCAAACATAACTAATACTTGACGTTATCCTGTAACTTGACTTGAAGAAGCTATTCCGATGGCTGCGGAACACAAACCGCAAACTGCAAACTAGAATGCAGACCGCAAACCGCAGAGGCCATAGAAATCTTAAATTAAAACGTGTATTCAAATGTGACTAATTCTAGCTTTCTTGCTTTTTGCAGATAAATGTACGACCATCAACCCACTGCTGAATATAAATCTGCTCTCCAACGCGCCACCTTATAAACATAATTATCTATATGTCTTCTCGTATCCATCTCTTCTTCTCTATCTTCTCTACATAGTCTAAAACAAACCGCGCGCTTTATTGAAATGCATGGACGAAACGAAAAAATAATAATTGCGTAGCTGTCAAAACACATTCTAAGCTTACAGTTAGATAATTTTTACGGAAGATTAACTATGCACCGTACAAATCGGGACGGATTGCAAGTAAATACTAGACAGTGATTATAATTACTTTCTTCTTTATTCCTCGCTCTCCAACGCGCCACCTTATAAACATAATTATCTATATGTCTTCTCGTATCCATCTCTTCTTCTTTATCTTCTCTACATAATCTAAAACAAACCACGCAATAAATTTCGATGCTAGTAAGCTATGTATGAGCTCTCAAAACGTAAACTAGTATCATTTGGCTCATGGCTCAATACATTCATCGTAGTCCTTATAAGTCAGGGGCGCTTTATTGAAATGTATGTAGGAAACAAAAAAAAAGTTTACATAAGTGTCAAAACTCATTCTAAGCTTACAGTTAGATAATTTTCACGGAAGGTCAACTATGTATGTACCGTGCAAATCGGGACGGTTTGCAAGTAAATACTAGACAGTGATTATTATTACTTTATTCCTTATTCCTCACCATCATCAACATTAATCATTTTCCACCCACTGCTGCTGCTTAAGTCTCCTCTTTTCGCGCCACATTTCCTGATTCTGAGCTAGCCTCATCCATTATTTTGATGGTATTTACGTAGCTCTACGTTTTGCAGTCCGACGTCTGTGGTCGTTTGGAATACCAACTTGAAGATAACATTAATAACAATGGCTCCTTTATCCACTGCAGTGTTACAATTTATTCTAACAAATGATACTGTTTCCTGCCCCACTCCAGGATCAGCCAAATCTTGTCGTTTGTCATAGCGGGGAAGTTCAGGAGTACAAATTAGAGAATTTCGAGCTCTATTATTATTATTTCGTGGTAATTATTCATGGAGGGTCCAAATTTGCATAGAAAATTTAGACAATTAATTGCTAGGAGAAATAAGAATTTATTGTAAGTTCATAGAAATGTTGTAGTGATTTTTTTCGTAAATTAGCTACCAAAATGGAAAAGCTTTAATTATAATTATTTTCATATCTTAATTACAAGTCCAGATTTTATTATAATTGTTTTAATGTTGTATGTTTATTTTTGTGTTTATATTTCTGATCATAATTATTCATCATCATCATTTTAAGGTAATGGTATAAAAAAAAGCTCGCAATTTTAAAAAACAGGAAAGCTTACCAAACTTAGATTGCTTCCCTAACTAAAGCAGCCAAAATCTTTCTAAATATTTTGAATTACCAAAACGACTGATTTAGTCTCAACATTGACACCTATTGGTTCTAGAAAAACTATATTAAGTACGATGTTTATTTTCAATCGTAAAATGAGATTCAGCGTTAATGAAAACAGAAATAGATCCAGCCAATAAAACTCATTTAGTGACACCCTGCTGAGATAGAATAAATAGGTTTTCGGCTCCACCGTAAACAGTTAGAACTTAAGGCTCAAAATGTTGGGTGCTCGCTCGCTTTTTCAACATTTACAAAGATAGTTATAAAAAATAAGAAGATGTTATGTATGAAAAATAACAACGGGTTAAAGTTCCTGAGAATAATAATATTAAAAAGGTAAAAAAAAAAAAAAACTTACCAAGTTTTTATACCTAAAAGTGGTTGTTTCCACTTTATCTTAGTGTCCTCTATAATTATGTCCTTTTACAACATAGCAGGATGGATAAATATTTGTTGATAACTTTGCCCCAATAATTTAGTTGGCGCAAATTACTCCCTTTGTCTTTGTTAATTTGCAAGCAATGGGAAAAACATAAAATCCCATTTTTGAGTACATAATGACAACTTGTTTGGACGGAATCATTGTAACCCCCGATCCCCGATGCAAAGCAGCCTCTCTGTTTTGCGTGTTATAAATTGGACGTGTGTGTCTATTCGTGGCATTATAACTTACTAGCGGAATAACCGGGCTATTGTTTTTTTTTTCATAAATGTGGCTTCATCCTACTTCCTACTAATATTATAAACGCGAAAGTTTGTATGTATGGATGGATGGATGGATGGATGGATGGATGGATGTTTGTTACTCTTTCACGCCAGAACGGCTGAACAGATCTGCATGAAATTTGGCACAGAGATAGATTATAGTCTAGAATAGCACATAGGATACTTTTTAACCGCGGGTGAAACCGCAGGGCGCAGCTAGTATATAATATTATAAACGCGAAAGTTTGTAAGAATGGATGGATGGATGTTTGTTACTCTTTCACGCCAGAACGGCTAAACAGATCTGGATGAAATTTGGCACAGAGATAGTTTATAGTCTAGAATAGCACATAGAATACTTTTTAATTTTAATTTAAGTCAAGAATATTCTTAGCGAAGATAATTTTTTTGAAGATTTTTAAATTATCTTAACAATTTTATTAACCTATTTATTCTCATAGTTTCTCACAATAAAAGTTTTTTCTTCAGTCACCAGTTTCAGCAACAGCATCGGTACTAGCAAAGTAATCTCGTCCGAAATATGTAATTTCGGTCACGTCCAGTCCGAAACTGACCAGTAGAGCCCCAGAATAGCTCTGCGACAGTGAAAAACAACTCCGACTAACCTCGGCGACATTTAACAAATTATTCTAATACTGACATAATTCTTTTTCTTCTGAAATAAGATCAATCGGCCTCCACGCGCCGAAAACGCCTTTGAAATGTAACAATTTCACCACTTCGGTAATATTTGCGTGTAAGGAATTCGTGAGGAAATTTCCGTTTGAGTGTCTGTTATTGCCTTTGTTGTGTTTAAAAATACTTTCTTAATATTTTAAGTGATGCTTGAAAAGGAAGACTTATGCCTGATCACCTTATTTCTATGTATAACGTTTTGTGAGTACTTTGCAAGCCATTTTGATGAACAGTATTGATTTGATTGAATATGTGAATATCTGAGGCTATTAAAAAAATTCTATTGACAAAATAAGCGATGGCAGCCTAGTTGGGAGAAGGCCTCTCAAGCCAGAGGGAGCGAGTTCGAAACCAGCCGACGGCACGCACCAATTTGTTCATTGTGTGAACATATATTATGTGCGTATTGTATGTCATCTGCTACATAACTGGAGCCCGGTGTATGGCGACAGGCTCGCCCCCTGTCACATTTGGGACTGAATATCGTCTGGCGAAATTTGGGTGTTGTAATACACCTCTGCCAGCCCCCTTGGGGGAAAGGCGTGACGATATGTTATGTTATATGTATTGACAAAATTGCATGCATGATAGTATAGTAAACCATTTTTATATAGTAGTATAATAGTATCAAATTAAAGTTACTTTTAAAGAGTCCCAAAACTAAATTCTTACTTAGATGGCAAAACTATTTAGTTTCATTCAATCACTAAACATCAAACCATGCTCTCGCCCTGTTAAACTTTGATTAGTAAGGGTGTTATTTCATACAAATTTCTTCTTGCGTTTAGAAAAAAAATTATGAACACTTGCAGTACCTAATCTAAGTGTAAACCAGGATTTACTGAATTCATAGACATGAAAAAAAAACTACACATTGGGCTACATTTCATATCGGCAACTGAAATGAATGATTATATAAATAACTACATAAGTAGGTAGGTATGTAAGCCCAATCGTCCTATACTTACGTGTAACCTCCTTATTAAATATTCACAAAGAATTTTCGCGTGGCCTCCGCGAAAAAGGAAAATTTCGTATTCATCTCTCACATCACATTGAGGTTACCTCGTATGGAAATGCAAAGAAATCCGGCCAAAATTAAGCATCCGGCAAGACTAGTAAATAGCTGTAGGTAATGACTGTAGGTATTTAGTGAAACGAATGTTTGTATTTAATTAATATAAATATTTTTTTAAATTTTGTACCGCAGTGTGCAAGAAAGATTACGAAAATGATATTTTTACCTGACTGCGCAAGAAGGAGGGTTATGTTTTTCGAGTGTATGTATGTATGTATATTGGTATGTATGTATGAGGTTTCCTTTGCACGACCTACAGCCTAAACAGCTTGATAGATTTCGACATGTAAGGTGTCATTTGAAACGTCTTGATAGTAAGGTAATGATTGTCTTGATAGGAAGTGACATAGAGTACAATTTTTTGTAAAGCCACCCGGCTTTTTTGTTTTTCTTTTAATAAAGTCTAAGAAAAGGCGCCGGCAGGCGCTAGATCGTTTATTACTTAAATTTTCTTTCATTACGAGTAAGCATACCGACTGACGTCTTTTTGAGATGGTTTGTTTTCCAAACATTATTTAAATTAATTTCAATAATAATTATTTTCTCATACGAACCTAGCAGTAAAATTATTATTAATTTGAAAAGTGCCTAACTATACTTGTAGTAGTTCTAAATCGCATTATCCGGCAGATAAAACCTTCACATCACTATTCACATTTCTAACCGAAGAACAATTTAACATCCTTTTCTTAACTTTGCCAATTTGCTTCTAGGTTACAAAATTAATTTAAGAAGAGCAAAGAGAACTTAGAACTCGGCAACTTCAATTCTCATGGGAAAGTTGAGTTGCGAAAAGGTAGCTTGAAGAGACTTCTATGGCTTGCTGTTTCTAAAGTGTACCAGCAGGTAACATTTTTACAAACTTTTTAAGTCTTCTGCTTCATAAAACATAAGTGCATTTACAAGTTTGCTGCAATGAAATATGAATACTGCTCGCCACATTCTCAGCAATAGAGTTGTTCATACATGAAACAGGTTGCCTGAGGATGTAGTCACTGATTATCCATCAACGCATTTAAGAACCAGCTTGCTGGCTGGTTGCACCGAAAGCAAATGTTTCTGACATATCATAACATATCGTCACGCCTTTCCCCGAGGGCCTGGCAGAGGTGTAATGCAACTCCCACACTTCGGCGGACGATATTCAGTCTCAAATGTGACAGGAGGCGAGCCTGTCGCTATATACCGGGCTCCATTCCTGTAGCAGATGACATACAATACGCACATATGTTCACACAATGAACAAATTGGTACGTGCCGTCGTCGGATGGGTTCGAACCCGCTCCCTCTGGCTTGAGAGTCAGGACTTCTCTAACTAGGCTATTATAGCTTGTCTCAATATAGTGTATAATGTCTCTGACAAACATTTAAATGTGGAAAAGAAACAGTTTTTGTGTGAACAATTGGTGGTTTATAGGCACATTAGACCTAGGCTGCTCGCCTATAATTAAAAAATTAAAATAAAAGTCGTGGAATGTATTACGGTTTATGTCGGAATCTACACACCGAAGTCGCCGACTGCTGCCTACATTTTGGCATTTGTACATGGCCGTGATTTCGGTGGTTGTCGGCGACTGATGTGACTCGTCATCTTCTTCTAGACGAAATGGTTATGGAGAACCTTAAGCCAATGCGAAGTTAGTCTAAAGTGGTCGCCGGACTCTTCATAATTCGATTAAATCAAAACAGTTTCGGCCTGACTAATAAAACAGTTATTATCTAATATTATTTTCATCAATTTTTTTGATATTATTTTAAGTAGATCTTTATGTAACACTGACTTAAAAATTGTGTTTTTTTATCAGGTTGACTGATTATCATCAGGCAGAATGGCGATCAAGCCGACATTCGAATAAATAAAAAACTACACCAGTAAAAAATGTGAGTTCATATTTTTTTTAAGGGGCAGAACGTTTGAAGTGTCTACCTACCTGTTCTTTATGTTTGTACGGAGAAGGTAACTTTTCGTTTGTTCACGTCAAAATTATGTCGAAAAAAAATTATTTTAATCAAATCAAATCATTTTATTTGCATGTCAATGGGTTAAATAAGGTTAAAAGAATTAAAATTAATGTTCAGCCATTAACGACACTAGTCGTGCAAAATGTATTTATTCTTGGAATAGTGTCGTTTTTTTTTAAGATTATACTTACCACGTCTACAAGTATTATCAAATAAATTGTTATGTTCTAGGATTTATCAAGTTCAGATTCGTCAAAGAGCGTGGTTAAAAAAATACTTAATAAAATCAACAAACAAAAAAATTTTAAGAAGTAAGATTATATTAAAGAAAAAAGAACCGGGCTGCTAAATATCGTAAACTATGTCACTTCTACAGACTATCAAGACCATTCAAATGACACCTCACTTGTCGAAATACATCGAACTGTTTAGGATGTAGGGCGTGCCAAACAAACCTCATACATACATACATACATTCGAAAAACATAACCCTCCTTCTGGCGCAGTCGGCTAAAAAGGAAAATATGAGAAATAACTATTCAAAATGACTAACAGAAGTCAGAGACACCTAAGCGCAAAAATCATCTATGAAATAAATAATGAAACACATTTACGCAATATTATCAGAGTTTTCTTTGGAACGGTGAGCAAAATAGGTGTTGTTCGTGAAAAATACTTTCTTGCAAAATAGATATTGTAAATCAGAGTAACGAGACTATCTGTTCTTTGAAATACGGGTATTTCGACGCTTTTATTCACCATTCGGTAAAATGTTATTCGAAGAATCTGAAATTGGATAATAATGTTTGTTGAACTTGTTTACTATGAAGTATTTACTTCGAAGAGACCTAATATCAGTATCTATTAATAGCATTTATACTATTTATTTTAGATTTATATTCTAGAACTAAAGATATTGGCTACATAGGGTGTCTACAAATTCTTCTCCGGCTCAGCAACGCATCAATAGTTACAGTTTATAATCAGACGGTCTGTTGCTTGTTTGTCAGTTCCTATTAAAAAAAGAAATCTTGTCTTTGGCCGTGAAATTGCCTGATGTCAAGCAACGATACGGTTTGAGCTACAAAATAGTTCCAGCTTTTCATATAAACTTCTCTACCATTGTCTATTTTTTTTTATTCATTTTTATATTTCATGTACCTATATTGGATTATCAGATTCAAAGTCAAAGTCAAAATGTTTTTATTCAATTTAGTTATCAAAGATACACATATGAACGTCAAAGTTATTTAAATAGACTCGACCGCCTTGTTCGGATAAAGAGCCTCTACTCAGAAGAACAAACAAGAAACTGATTAAAATTAAAATAATAAAAAAGCTAGAAGTCGCTTTTCAAAATATCTTTTTGAAATAAAAACATCATTAGTTATAGCCCTGAACGAAATACTACCTACCTATTTCTGTATTATAATTATTGTTTTATTAATTTCAAGTTTATTACTTGTCTCTGGTAGCAACTGTTAGTGTAACAGCCAACCAACGTTGGAAATTACAAAGCAGTAAATAAACAAACACGATGGATGAGAATGCTGCTTCTATTTATTAGTTCCACCATTTCGTTCATTTATCAGAACCTTCACATTCCCAGTTTGTTTTTTACTAAAGCTATGTGCCAGTTGTTACATGATAAATTAATCTTGTCATAGCTCCGATAGGTTACGTAGACTACGAATTAACAGAGAGGCAACTGAAAGTGTCATATTTTTTTTTTACAAAAATACAAAATTTTGCTCTCACTTACGAATAAACTTTGTCCTCAGAATAGTCTGTTATACAGTGTTTTGTCGTTTTCAATTGAGTTAAAAATGTAAAAGAGAAATAAAGACAAAACACTAAAACTATTCCGCTAAAAGCAAGCAAGCAAAGTTCGTATAGGCTGAGTGACTGATGGTAGAGTTTATAAGCCGTCCGATGGCCTCTGACATGGTTTGACGATGGTCGTCATAGAACAAACCACCGAGAGCTACAATTTAACGTGTCATCCGAGCCACGGTAGCGCTCTGTTGTAAATGCCATCCGCGGTCACCCATCCTAGTCCGTGTCGTCCGTTGCTTAACATCGGTGATCGGCTACGAACACCTAGTCAAGCTACGCTATGAGCGCTACAACTAATCCGACGAATACAACTTTTAGTAAGTGGTAAATAATTATTATTTACCGAAAAATCGTAGGTGGAAATTAAAGTGAAACAGTTATTTACAAGGCTACATTTTACAAGTAAATCCATAATCTCTGAATACCTAACGGTTTTCACATATCGTCACGCATTTCACCCGAAGGAGCTGGCAGAGGTATATTATGACACCTACACTATTCGGACATTATTCAGTCACAAAAGTGACAGGAGGCGAGCTGGTCGCAATACACTAGGCACCAGTTACGTAGCAAGTGACATTTAAAACGCCTATATGTACACCTGTACAGCGATGATGATGTACGTCATCTGCTACATGACTGGAGCCCGGTGTATGGCTAGTCTCGCCCCCTGTCACATTTGGGACTGAATATCGTCCGGCGAAGTGTGAGTGTTGTATTACACCTCTGCCAGCATCCTCGGTGGAAAGGCGTGACGATATGTTACTCGTATATGTAAGCAATGAGCAAACCACCACCGAGCGTACCAAACGACCACGGTACTCAGTACAATTTTAAAGTTGTCTCTTTAGTCTTTCCTAATCTGCGCGCAGGACGTAGTACGATACGAGTGACAAACGAGGTGTAGCTGACTTATGATCGGCGATAGAGTCGGAATTGTTAAAAACAATATTTACTTTCTTATTTTCTTTTGGGGAAGTGTTACTCGTTGGTATTTTAAAAGTTGGAACAAACTTTTTTAAATATTTAAAACATAAAATTATTTAGGCCTACACATTAGGTAGGTACATATTCGTACTTGGGCCTGTGTTTACAAAAACTTGACATGGCGATTATAATTTATGTAGCTATCCACTGTTGAAAAATGACTTATTGAATAACTGTCAATGAAATAGACGGTTAAAAATTTAATCACCTTGTCAAGTTTCGGTGCACTTTTGTCTTAGTTACTATTCATTTCAGGCTCGGTATTGCCACGAAATCACCTAAACCAAGTTTTTTTTTTGGCGTAGGTTGATATGAAGAACTATGATGATCAGGTACAAAAAAATACAGCTGGTAGAAGAAACAATGAATTAAAGTTTAACCGAAGTACAATCATGAAAATCATTTTCATTTTGGAAAAAAAAATTACAAAAAGGATCTTCAAAAACTATTGGAACGTAGTTCTCTAAGTTATCAGCGATTACACCATATTTTTTTTTCGATTATATAATAGCCAGGTTAGTACTTTCAAGTTTAACCGAGCAACCAATAAAAACGTCAAAAAATGTATTTCTAGGGGCCTATCTCATTTTACCATCAAAGACAATCGTGTAGGAAATGACCGAGCCACGACTATGGACTAGTTCCGAAATAAATGATTTTTAATTTTTTAATTTAATTTAATTGTATTTATTTTAAACTTTAGCAGTAGTGTATTCAAATGAGTAGGCGTTAAAAATAGTTAGCTTGGTTTGATTTATTATAATATTACTAGCTGTTATATTATTACCTGCGACTTCGTTCGCGTCTATTTAGAAAAAAATAGTATCTAAAAACCTTTCTCGTGATTTACTGCAACTAATGATTAAATTTCATCAAAGTCCGTTCAGCCATTGAGCCCTGAGAAGCCTAGACATGACAGAAAGACAGACACACAGACAGACAGGCAGAAAGACAGACAGACAGGCAGAAAGACAGACACACAGACAGACAGGCAGAAAGACAGACACACAGACAGACAGGCAGAAAGACATATATACTTTCGATTTTATAATATTAATAATTGTGTAATTTCCATTATAATCTAAACAGATTTATGCACCATGCGTGCAAATCACTACATAGTATAAAACAAAGTCACTTTCTCTGTCCCTATGTCCCTTTGTATGCTTAAATCTTTAAAACTACGCAACGGATTTTGATGAGGTTTTTTTGAATAGATAGAATGATTTAAGAGGGAGGTTTATATGTATAATAACATCCATTAAATAGTGCAGAAATACTGTTATTTTTGAGGTTTCTAATGTGATATCGTTAATTATCAATTTTTCCGCTTACATTGCAAACGCAGGCTGAACCCTACGAGATTTATCAAAATAATAGCAGCGTTTTACCTGAAATAAAACGCATATTAAAATACTTACCTAACTGGAAGCTATATATATGAGAGAGTGCATTTCCGTTTCCGTCGAAAGTACCAGCGTTTTCGTACTTTTAATGCCTTCTAACCGGAAGTCCTAGGTGGCGCCACCTCTGCATTCGCGCTTTGTGAAAATATCGCGCGCCATTTTTTATCATTGGCTTAATTTTCCGAATTTCCACCAGGCAGAAATTAAAGTGATAGCTTCCAGTTAGGTAAGTATTTTAATATGCGTTTTATTTCAGGTAAAACGCTGCTATTAAATAACTTGACCGTAACTGGAAGCTATATATATGAGAGCCTGTTTGGTATTGCCTGGTGGTGCCACCTATAGTAGGGCTATTAAAACTTATTGTTAAAAGAAACGCCAATATGAGCTGTAAATAATATTAAAAATTATTTCAAATCTTCAAAAATGTTGTTGGAAAAACAACTTAAATAAAAGGGTTTACATAATAATAATGAAACCGGAAACAAGGCATTATGTTTTCTCTCTATTGGTCTGAAACAATTACGTATATTACCATTAAATAGTACATTTTCCATCTGTAAAATGTATGTCACCAGCATCTGTATAATGCCGTATTGTATAGAATACTTTGGGAATACGTTCCATAGAATGTCTGACACGTTCAGGCAATGTATAAATAATTATTTATGTCATACTTTCCCTTTGCATTAAGTTTGTATACAGAACCATACATAATATGTTGGTGGTTAAAATTGTTTTAAAAATCAACAACAGGTCGTTGATCCAAAAGATTTTGTAGTCTACTATCGCAGGTGACCAACAAACAACTTCAGACAATTGTGACAATTTAAGTGACAGGTATTAACCTGTCACTTAAATTGTCACAATTAAATAACTAAGTGGTGTGACAATTAAATAACTAAGTGGTGTGACAATTTAAGTGACAGGTATTAACCTGTCACTTAAATTGTCACACCACTTAGTTATGGTTGACTATTTAAACACTATCTACAGAAAAAATGGTATCACTGCTTGTCCAAGAAGTTGTTTAAAAATATTTCTATCGATCTGGACATTAGTCCAGATCGATAGAAATATTTTTCAACCAGACCGACTCTGGTAATCGGCAATTGTTTTAAAATGGCAACAACAACAATCGTAAATCATGTGAGTAAAAGATGAATCCGTAAAGCCAGTTCAATATATGTATTTCAACAGTTCAGTAAATTTAACGAAAACCAAGAATATTTATAATTCTAAAAACTTTACTGACTTGACAAATCAGTTACACGTGGGAGACAGCTAATATTAAATAATATACTAAAAATCAATTACATCAAGTTTTAGGCAGCTTATGCCAATATTAATGTTTATAGCGAAAATTAGGTTTACTTTCACATCTCTTAACTTCAATAGGCATGTACTGAATTTTTGATAGGTGAGTTTCCAAGTCAATGCATTAATCATCAGTGTTTGTGATGATTTTGTAAAATATATGTAAAACATGAAAATCACGCTAGACTTTCAAAGATAACGTAATTTTATCATGAGCGTAGTCTCATAAATAATCTATCACTTTAATAACACTATTTCGTTTATTATATAATTACCGTTATCAAATGCAATATAGGAAGGATTTCGGCTCCGATACCTATTGCCCTAAGAAAATTGTTGGTAGTTTAGTTAAGCAACTTACGATAAGCCAGTAATCAGGATTTATTTATAACTAACAGTTACACGTCACAGTTCGCAGTGCAAGTCTTTACATTGTAAGATAAGATAAGAAACACCTTTGGAAGAAGGTAGGTAATTAAAAGGAATGGGCGATGGTAGTTGCGAGCTACTATCTTAACTTACTGCAAACACATTATATCTTATAGCGGTAGGTAGCTTTTATGGCAATTTGAAACATACAATTTTCTAATGATTAAGTCACAGTCGTGCGAAAAATAATTGATATAAGCACCCACGCCCTACTATTTTTTCTCTCAGAGTCGTAAAAATATTTAACTAATTTCATATTTTAAATTATAATTGTGTAATTCAAATCGTTCATTGTGAACGAGAGGTTGCTAGTGTCAATGCGATAGCGCACTGAGTATGACAGACAATAGGCCACACATTCAGGTATTACGATGCTGTTCCAAACAAAATTATTTAAGTAATTAAAAAATAAATAAATATATAAGTATACATATAATTATGTACTTATATTCATATGAAAAAGGGGACACGCGTGTGACCTTACTTTGCCTCGAGTTAAATGAGAAAATGAAATTTAAACATAATTAGTACAACATTCGTTCTCGTCACATTATCCGTAACATAATGTCGTTTTAAAAACGACCTAAATTGCAAGAATCGTCAAGATAAGACATCGTTTTAAACCAAATAGCAGGTATCTCCGTTGTGATTGGAGTCGCAGGAAATACTGCACGAACTCTTAAGGTTATTGTGCTCATCGAGCACTTTTGTTCAATAAATAATCAAGTAAGGGGTAAGACTCACTTCGAAATTTTGAAAGAACATGTTTCACTTTGCAGTTGATTCAATACTATGCAACCCACCTCGAGGTGGTGACTTACTTCTAATTAAATTAACGTTACACAGGGAACATAATAAGTTCATATCGAAAACTTCTTGATCAGACTGCAACAAACTGGCCTGAAGCCTCGCTTCGAGCGTTTAATTTATCAGTTTCTAAAAACTTAAAAGATTGAATCTGCATTCAGCAGTAGTAGTAAAAACTACGTTTAAGACTGTCTAGCTGTAACATAGAATATTTTCACGGTCTGTTAATTTATTGATTTGGAACCTGTTTCATTACAATTTTATTCTTATAAGACATTCCCGCGAGGGTAGTTTTTGCAAAGGTATATTTTTATTTTACCTTGAAAAGGTAGTTTATTACAAGCAAGCTATAGTTTCATGAAGAATAAAAGACAGATTAGGCATTACAACAACAATAAAATACGTTTGAAATATTTGATCCAGCATAAAACTAGGTTTTGTTATGAACGTACAACATTATTAAGATCAAAAAATCACCCTGTTAGGATGGTTTGTAATAAGCCTACGATACTTACTTGATACAATGAAATATTGTATTTTTCAAAGAGATGCTCATCGGGTGAAGATGGTTTGTTACAACCAAACAAGTTTGTACTATGTTTATCATGAAATTGATATTTTGCAAATACATTTGCACAACTATAGAGTTTTGCTTTATTTATTACAAGCATACATTGTCTGTTGTATTAACTGCTTAATACTATGAAATATGATATTTGCAAAAAAGGTACTCACCTGCAATGGTGGTTTATTATAACCATAAAAAATATTAAAATACGTTCTGTTAAACGCTTATAGCAATGTAATATCTGTCAAGAGATTCACCCTGCGAGGGCGTATCGTTACAAGCGTACTAAAGAATAGTGTATGTATGGATCGCTTTGATTCAATTGCAAATAGGTAGCCTCCCTGCGAGGGTGGCTTTTGCAAAGATTACCTACCCTGCGAGGGTGGTTTATTACAAGCATACAATGATGTATGATGTATTGATTGCTTAAAGCAATGATTCAATTGCAAATAGGTAGCCTCCCTGCGAGGGTGGCTTTTGCAAAAGATTACCTACCCTGCGAGGGTGGTTTATTACAAGCATACAATGATGTATGATGTATTGATTGCTTAAGGCAATGTAATATGATATTTGTAAAGAGATTCACCCTGCGAGGGCGTATCGTTTCAAGCATTTCAGAGTATTTTGTATTGATTGCATAATTCAATGTAAGGAGGTACAAAAACGGTACTCCTGTATCTCCCTATTATAACCATGCGAATGCACGTTGAACTGATTGTTTGCATAACAATATAGTAAAAAGGAATAAATTCAAAATGAAATACTTGTTCCTCTAAACTTAAACGCAATGTCAAAAGATCAAGTGACATTTTGAGTAATATATCCACAAAACAAAATTAAAATAGAAATAATTACAAAAAAAAAAAAGGTTAAGGAAGCCTTTATATGCATTTATTTAATGAAAAGTTTTCAGCATACGGCTAGGTGACGTAAGATATTTTCTCCCCCACTATTGTTTGTTCCTAGGTCTGTGATACCTAGATTATGATTATTTCTTACGTCCAAAATAATAGGCATTACCTAGCCTCTAAAATACATGTGTTCAAATAATTTGCCATGATGTATCAAAAATTTATAGTAACTAAAGCTATAAAGTGAACGAACTGATAGATCGCTAGATATGGTCGAGTCGTTTGTATGACTCGTAGTTAAGCAATTGATACACTGTTGCAACATTTGAAAACCATTATTTTTATAAAAAGGATTTTTTCACTCACCAACTTTCTTCAATTATCGGCCAGCACGTCAACCAATACCGATGAATTAGTAGAATCGTAAAAGCACGCTGTTACGCACCTTTCACTGAACCACCGCCACGGCCCGTGCTCTGTAGCTTGGGCGTTTGGGCGGCAAACATTTATACGTTTCTGGAAGCAAAACTATGTTAAAAACTGGTGATAATCTTAAAGGCGATGACAGCCTAGTTGGAGAAGGCCTGCCTCTCAAGCCAGAGGGAGCGGGGTCGAACCCAGCCGAGCGACGGCACGCACCAATTTGTTCGTTGTGTGAACATATGTGCGTATTGTATGTCATCTGCTACATGACTGGAGCCCGGTGTATGGTGACAGGCTCATTTGGGACCGAATATCGTCCGGCGATGTGGGTGTTGGATAACACGTCTGCCAGCCCCCTCGGGGGAAAAGCGTGACGATATGATGAATAATCTTAAATATTACCTAAAAACACTTCAATAATGACAAAACACTGGTATGAGGCATCGTTTGACCCCCATATTGTAAGCCACATATGGTTAAAAACATTTAGGCACACAAAAAATTTTAAATATCAAATTAATCGAACGGTAAAACCGTTAAAACAAATTCTACTCACTCATTTTGAACAAATGAAATGAAGAAATGAAATATAATGTGGGTAGGTACTTACTGCGTAAAATGTATACTTAACACCGAGTTATTTTAGGAAAATAACTACATTTCAGTATTTTACCACATAATTATTAACAAATTATCACTTTGTATTAACTAATTATGCAACACGACGCAAGCTGCTAGGGCTGCGGCGATGTTACTTCGACGAAACTTAAAACGCCAATGATAAAAAATGGCGCGCGATATTTTCACAAAGCGCGAATGCAGAGGTGGCGCCACCTAGGACTTCCGGTTAGAAGGCATTAAAAGTACGAAAACGCTGGTACTTTCGACGGAAACGGAAATGCACTCTCTCATATATATAGCTTCCAGTTACGGTCAAGTTATTTAATGTACTAATTATTTGTACACATTGAAAAGGTCTACAGAAAACTCCGCGATGGTATATGTCTATCTCTTATGGATATCCCACAATAAAATTTTTTGTTTATACCCGTGCGAAGCCAGAGCGGGCCGCTATGTTTTTAAATACAACGTTCTGTTTTTTCTGTAGTGTATTTAGTATCAGCATTGCACCCGTGCGAAGCCGGGGCGGGTCGCTAGTGTTTTATAAATGGAAGAAAATTATATTAAAACAAAATTAAAGCAAGAGATCAAGTCAAGTCAGAATATCCACTTAAATGTTGTTTAATTATCAAAGTACTTCCTCAATTAAATTAATTAAGCTAAGTATTTTTATGTTAAAAAATTAAACATGCTTAAAATGTAAGCGAGAGCCTTTGCCTAAAAAAACAAGTGTTATTCTCTAGAGAGGCATTCATAAATAATGAACTAGCCGCGCCCTGTGACTCTGCCCGAAGTTTAAATGTCATTCGGGCTTTTCGAGATAAAAAGTGTATCGTATAACAAGTAACATTATTGAAAGAAAAACAAAAACTAGCTGCAAAATCTTGTAGCCTATGTCACTTCCACTATCAAGACGATTCAAATGACACTTCACATGTCGAAATCCATCAAGTTGTTTAGGCTGTAGGGCGTGCCAGAGAAACCTCATACATACATACATTTATTGTTTTGTAACTCTTTTCATACAAAATTCAATCTATTTTTGTCAACGTACGCACAGATAACGATAAAAGTTGTTTTAACTCTCAAAATATTCAATCAAAGTTTTTTCCTACCTGAGGAAAAGTTTTGAAGTAGATTTACGAAAATAAAATGCCTGTCGTAAATGGATAAGGCAATTCACAGCTTAACATAAGTAGGTAATAAAAAAAGAAAATTTTATATCTCTCTTACATAGCTGCATTTTGACGTTTTACCTTATTTTCCCAGGATAAAAATGAGCTCATTTTCAAACGTTATTCTATCATATACATTATAAACATAAATTTTTAAAGCTTGCATGTTTTAAATCAGAAATACGATTTGTTTATTGCTGGTTTATTTCGTTAAAATTAAAAGCCTGATTCGATTTAAAACATGGTGACGTGGATACAATACAAATACATGATTAATTTATTGATACTAGCAATGCGCTTGTATATGTACTCGTATATGAATCAAAATAGGTACATATTGGCTAGGTTAGGTAAATACTACTTGGAGATATTAGGTAGGTATAGCGCACCCCAACTAACTTAAGCTAAATGTCGTATTTAAAATATCTACGTTATTTTCTATGTTCTACGTTGCGTACGATTCTACGTTAAACTTCAAAATTGAGTATACCGTAGGTTGTTTTTGTTAAATGTGACACGAGTAATTAATATTTTCAATACGTCATTTAGTTCAAGTTATTTGGAGCGCGCTTTAAGCACTAAGTTAAAACAGAAAATCCGGAAAAATCAATTTAGTGCAAAAGAAAAGGTTAAGCATAACTCGATGCTTCATCGTTCAATGTTCAATGTTTAGGAAGTTCGCAAGTCTAATATCGTCTTGGATTTACGTCACCGGTTACGATAAAACATTTTTGCCAACTAAGAAAATTATTGTACAGAACACACACACCTCGCTAAGTACACACAGACTGTTTTTTTAACCAGTTCTAAAATGATGTTTGTACATGAGGCGATACAGGATGGAAACTTTTTAAAAATGGGGTAGGTGTGCATTTGACCACGACCTCGCGTCATGTAGAGCAACGTTGTGACTTAAGGTGGAGGGAGCGACGCTGACACACTAGCAGTACTGTCGCGACGACATGTCGTCTGCTGCGGCCATCTGCAGTCGGCCGCAGAAAGATACCTTTAGCCTTCTTGCTCCCAGTCCCTCCATTTTAGGCCACAACGTCGCTATACATCACGGGAGGTCGTGGTCAAACGTATACCTAGTCTATTGTAAAAAAAACATACAATTTGCACGATGTACTTGTACTGCTCTTGAAGATAGCATATTTGCTTGTTTCTTCTATGACTCAACGCTACTTTGACTCACTGACATCCAACTTTAATCAGCTTTGTACACGAACGGCTTAAAAAGGTTCATACTAAGTTTCTATTTTATTAACGCTCTCAACGTTTAAAGAAAACTGACTATTTTATTGCTTCCACAAAGTTTGAAACCTATCACCTTACATTGTTGGCTGGTTCAACTTGGATTGTCTAACTTATTCCTTGTTCTCGTTAAAGTTAAAGTGATACCTGATACTATGGGAAACTTACTTTATTACAGTGCTCGTTTGTTAGTTCCTTCAATGTATGTCTTATCTCGGCCATAATTATTATAACGATGTTACGACGATACGTGACCGTGTGCCGACTAACGTAACAGACGCTGTGAGGGCAATGTAGCTAACAATAACCGATACTTAACTGAACCGTTAACGTTGTGTTAGTCTTAAAAACGGACGGAGGACGGCTCAAGTTTACTAATGTTTCACAAACGTGTCACCCTTGGTCCAGCTGGCAGGTTTGTGAGACATTAGTCCTAGTCATAGTCATAGTCATAGTCATTTATTAATAACAAAATGTTACATGTCAAAATGTCAAAAAAATTACAATTCGTAATCATTCATTAAAATTATTGCAATTAGTACAAATAAAATTTCAAAATAAAGATTTTCAATTAAAAATAGATAGTACATATAAGTAATAAATTAGGACAACACAACATTAAATAATTTTGATTTTGGTCATATCGCTGAACTAAATCAACCAATCGATCAACCAAATCTTAACCTTGTGTTTAAAAGAACCCCTAGAAGGTGCATCCCTAAGTTCTCGCGGCAGTCGGTTATACACTTCCGTAGCGGAGATGTGCACCGGCTTAGCCGTCTTGGCGAGCCGGCGGCGTGGGACTGTGCACAGTCGGTCCGGGTGGCGCGGCGCGACGCACGTGCGCGTGTATCCTAGCCGCGAGTACTCCTCGAGGTGGTCCCAAGCGTACAATGCCGCCTGGAGGCACACCAAGCTCGGTACTGTAAGTATCCCCATGGACCGGAAATACGACATCGCAGACGTATCCTGTGACACTCGTACTATTGCTCGTACGGCTCGTTTTTGCATTTTGAAGGCGCGCTCCCAATCGGCGGCGCGCCCACAAAGCTCGATGCCGTATTGAAGTATCGAGTGCACTGAGGCGAAATAGCATTGCCGGACCATGGGGTACGGCAAGATTTCAGACACGTGCCATAGTGCGAAACAAGCGCCACCTATCTTCCCACACAGCTTGTCTATGTGTTCCTCCCAGGTTAAAGCACTATCCAGCTGGAAGCCCAGGAACATGGTAGATTGTACTTGTACCATCTCAACGCTGCCGATTCCCACTCTAAGAGGTCTGTAGGAGCGGCGGGCTAAGTTGAAATGGACAAACTGAGTTTTGCTGGTGTTAAGTAGAAGTCCGTTAGCCCTGAACCAAACATGAAGATTATCTGTGACTTTGTTAAGCTGCTGCTCTAGCTCGTCTACAGTAGTCGCAGTGACAACGACGGCTACGTCGTCCGCATACATAAGGACATGTCCACCCGCTATGTTCTCCGGCAGGTCGTTGAGGAGAAGGGAAAACATGATGTTCGAGAGCGAAGATCCTTGTGCTACTCCGATAGCCGTCCCTAGTCTTTATTTTCCTAGTTCTATACTATATATACCTACTATACGCTACCTGCTTCCGGTCCTCACGAGCTTCGAGTATCCGTCGGACCAATTCCCTAGCCAGCATTGTAGTAGACCTACCCCTGCGGTATGCGTACTGCCTATCACTTAATGACTGACACTCTGCCAGGTATTTTGTCAGCCGATCACTTAAACCATATTCAAATATTTTGGCTAATCCTGGAATAATTGACACAGGCCTATAATTGTTTATCTCCCCATGTTTCCCTACTAATGTTATAAGCGCGAAAGTTTGTAAGAATAGATGGATGGATGGATGTTTGTTACTCTTTCACGCCAGAACGGCTGAACAGATCTGGGTAAAATTTGGCACAGAGATAGATTATAGTCTAGAATAGCACACAGGATACTTTTTAACCGCGGAACACAGCTAGTTACATATATACTTAGACCTTTGTGTCTAAGCATATAGATCACACAAATGTACACTGAGCAGTCTCTGTCTCTGTCTCTGTCAGTCTCTGTATCCGTCTGCTTTTTTATGTCTCACTCAACGTCAACAGTTCAGTTTGGTATCGGGTACGGTTAACTGAATTGCTCTCTTGATTGTCTTCTTTAGATTATAAGGTAAGGTTTCCATTAACTAGGTTAATTATTTTCAAAATTTAGCTCTAATCTGTTTCAGCGTGAAGAAGTAATTAACAGTTAGTATACCAACAGATGAATACTATTACACAAACTATCGCATTTATAATGGTAGTAATGTGGTTTCAAACTGTGGTACAAAAGCACAGGATAAACTAATAATAAATTAATAAATTCAGTACTTTTTGACACTCTATCGCCTGACACCAAACTAAGCAAAGATTGTACTATGTCTGCCAGGGACTGATATACATACATATATATTTTTAAATACACACTTAAATAGATATTTAACACCCAGACATAGAACAAACACAAATTATCACCACATAATTGTTCCCTACGTGGGAATCGAACCCACGCCCCCGAGCTCAGAAGGCAGGTTCACTAGCACCTGAGTCACCGAGGCAGTCAAATATAGTCAAATATCTGCGCCCTGCGGTTTCACCCGCGGTTCAAACGTCTAACCTAATCCTATGTGCTATTCTAGACTATAATCTATCTATGTGCCAAATTTCATCCAGATCTGTTCCGCCGTTCTGGCGTGAAACAGCAACAAACATCCATCCATCCATCCATTCTTACAAAATTTCGCGTTCATAACATTAGTAGCATTTATTAGCAAGGGGCCAAAATTTTGCGATACTTACTTGGAAAATAAACTCACACAAAATTAATGTGTGTTTTTTTTGAATGGTAAAAAAATGTGAAAACATATCAATTGAATTAACCAAGTAAGTCTGCGTAAAACGTGCTTAAACAGATTTACCGAAACATATTCGAAGAGGCTATTTTAAATTATAAATGTTCGAAGTTTCAAGCCTCCATCACCGATTAGTCTAAACTTAAGCTTAGAAGCTTCTGCCATATACTTAAAAGTACTTTAAAATTAATCGGTGAAACTAAATTAAGATCGTTAGTTTGATTTAGGGAGTTGTAAATAATATGGGAGATTTCAGGTGGATTAGGGAAAGAGAGTTCGTAAATAAGAAGTTTTGTTTATTGTTACTTGAACTAATATCTAGTGTAATTCCGCTTCAACGTCGCATTAAGTACGGAATATGAATTTTCTATTCTATTCTTAATATAGTATTTTTTTTTAAATTAATTTAATGACATTTACTAGAAAACTTCATACAAATTGATATTCGAATCTAATTTAAACGTTATACAATTTGATATATGAAGCTAATTCAATACGGAATTTAACAGAAATTGTGTTATGAAATTTACAACAAAATTTTATCGAAAAATTAATACAATTAAAAAATTATACAACAAAAAGGAATAAAAAATAAAATAAAAAATCCCTATTCTTCGAGCACTTCGCCGACACGTGTTTCGCCTCTCCACGAGGCATCTTCAGGACATGTTGACTCTCCGAGCGCGTGGCCGAGAATACACTATTTATGCTAGATATTAGTTCAAGTAACAATTTTGAAGATGAACTTCCGCAAAGTAACGCCTGATTCAATCAACAGTTTTTTTTAATAAACTATAAACCAATTTCACATGAATCGGTTTCTTCTAGGCAAGTAAGCTTCATCATAGACGTAGTATTGCTTTACTTCAGGCTAAAGAGCATCCCTGCTCTTTAATAATCTTATTGCCATAATGGTCACGTTTTGATTTCGACACTGTGCGACCATGGACCATAATGCGCGGCGATACGATCAGCGGTCGCACAGCGTCGGATGCAAAACGTAACCATGATGGCAAAACATGTCACGGCTTCAAGCAGGAGCCCTGTTTCTACAATTCGAGATATTTTCTGGTCTTTGTCTCTCTCGTTTGAAAAGTCATAAGAGTGAAGTGATCAGATCTCATCTCACGCGTCAAGAATAGCGTATCAGGGGGGCTATTCCTGCGCGTGAGATGAAATGAGATTTTATCTTGGTCACTCTCACACCTATGACGTTTCAAACGAGAGCAACAAGGACGAAAACAGGTGAGATGAAATCTCAAATGTCCGAATAGGGCCACTGGTCTGGATGATATTATGCGCAAACAAAAGCCTATTTAATTAATGGAAAAATATAAGCGATGATAGCCTAGTTGGAGAAGGCCCGCCTCTCAAGCCAGATGGAGCGGGTTCGAACCCAGCCGACGGCACGCACCAATTTATTCATTGTGTCAACATAATTATGTGCGTATTGTATGTCATCTGCTACATGACTGGAGCCCGGTGTATGGCGACAGACTCGCCCCCTATCACATTTGAGACTCAATATCGTCAAGCGAAGTTTGTGTGTTGTATTACACTTCTTCCAGCCACCTCAGACAAAGGCGTGACGATATGTATGTGTGTAAAAAAATGCCTTCTAAATGTTTTCTAAGTATGACTATAATTTTACAGAGCACAGTGTATGGTACAACTGGCGTAATATTTTTACTGCTATTACAAATCTGTTCATCCTTTGAGCGTGACGAAGAAACTGAGAAACACACACACAAATAAGCTTTCGCTTTTAATAAGTAACTTAAGATAACGTCACGCCTTCCCCCCGAGGGGGCTGGCAGAGGTGTTTATACAGCACCCACACTTCTCCGGACAATATTCAGTCCTAAATGTGACAGGGAGCGAGCGTGTCGCCATGCACCGGGCTCCATTAATGTAGCAGATGACATACAATACGCACTTATGAACAAATTGGTGCGTGCCGTCGGCTGGGTTCGAACCCGCTCTCTCTGGCTTGAGAGGCAGGCCTTCTCCAACTAGGCTAACATCGCCTGAATACTAAGTACATATATAATAATATAATATTTAATAAGTATGTTCACATAAAACAATCTCCCACCACCAATGAGTATCAAGGCTATGTCGGTGACCTAAAAAGCTGCTCGTAAAAAAACACGCTCTCCCCCCAAAGGGGAAATGTCATAGCAATCACCTTACAGCATCGTAATTTAATGGACCACGTTCGCGGGAATATTATTTTTTTATTATATTACTTACTCATATTATGTAATGGTTTTTGTAAGGAGTTTTCGTAAAAAGTAATATTTGAAAGTTTGAGCGTTCCGCAGGTTGAGTAGATAGTAACTATTACAATTGTACATAAAAAGTTTTCCCAAAAACTGTATGTAGAATGTGTGTATGTGTAATGTGTGTGAATGAATGTATGTGTGGAGGAAATAGAGTTTAACTCTTATTTCTTTTGTGGGAAATTTTTGAAGAAGATACTTATGTACATAATTTACATACTAGGCTAAAAAAAATTGGTACGGTAAATCATTTCACGTGAGCGGAAGCCGCCAAAGCTAGCTAAACTTACATAAACCACTCATGCTAAGAATAAAACTTATATTTTTCGTCAATTTCTATTTTCTATTCTCATACCTACTTCCTAAACCTAAGTTCAAAGTTTAGTTATGAATAACCATAAAATCTATACCATTGCATTAAAGTATACTATCTGTGCGCCTCGGTTTTACAAACAGTCACACAGGAACCGTTTAGTTATCATAATAAATGGGACCCTATGTTCTTTTCTTTACTCCTGACAACGTGTATGTATCTTCGATCACATCTTAGAGAGAAACGGTACGAAAACCTAAAAATGGACCGCATAAATTAGGTGCATGCACACAATTCACCGTAGTCACAAACAAACGCAACCAGTCGCAACAGTGATAATTATTGTCGTCTCGTTCCTGCTATAGTCTCTTGTATGTCTCTCTATCTTTGTTATTGATACACGTAACATAATA
This sequence comes from Peribatodes rhomboidaria, assembly GCA_911728515.1. Classification (NCBI taxonomy): domain Eukaryota; kingdom Metazoa; phylum Arthropoda; class Insecta; order Lepidoptera; family Geometridae; genus Peribatodes; species Peribatodes rhomboidaria. The sequence goes on from OU452182.1 coordinate 10,448,079, forward strand.
CTGTCAACGGAGCTATGTAGTGTCCGTTAGCTTGAAGTTGTTTTGGGTTCACGCGCTGTGTACTAGAAATTAGGCTCGTGCCGTTTCTTCCTGTATTTATGTAAAATTTCATGTTAACCGATTTCATAGTTAGAGCGTGAAAGGGTAACAAACAAACACACTTTTGCTTGCATCTCATTTCAGTTAGGTTCACTTATAAAATATATTCTTCGTGTAAAAATATTCCTTGGTTAAGTCACAGGACATAACCAGTCAAGAAATATCAGTCAAAAGCCGTATATAGGAAAAGTTTCAGCCCGTTTATATCCATCCCATTCCTGGTTTATGTTTATAGGACAGGCAACTCATAAAGAACTAGCTTCAACATATTTTACGTGAAACTTACGACCGATGCCAGAAGTAGGTACGATTTGTACGAAAAAGTGGGAAAGTATTGCGTACTACGTTTACTGAATTTATGGCTCGTATCCGCAAACATTGATTGATAAAATATTGTTTATGATAATATCCATGGTCCAAAAAAACAAGGTCTAGCATTTAGCAAGCACATGATGACGTTATCGTCGTCAGTCTCTTTCAAACTTTTTGTAAATAGCTTATTTCGGTCTTGCTTAGGCATCGATTGACGTCACTACGTGTTTCTGAATGCTATACTTGGAGGAGTATATTATTATACCATGACAATAACTATCAGCACCCCGCAGTGTAACCCGCGGATAACCCTGCTATTCCGGACTATAATCTATCTCTGTGACAAATTTCATCCAGAACCGTTCAGCCGTGCTGGCGTCGTTATGTAACAAGCATCCATCCACACATATCAAAATTATTGCATGTAGAATATTAGTGAGAAAAGGTTTTAGCAAGTTTACACATATGGAAATTCTTCAATACCTATAAAGCAGATCAGATAACTTACCTACTAGATGTAAAATAAAGATTACGTTAACTTATTACTTCCTGTTTATTTTTTCAGTCATTTTATGTTTTTTAGTAGCACAAGTTGCCTTATTTAGAACGCTAAATTGCTAAATCTGAACTGACTAAAAGTATTGAAATCTATTTATATACATAGGTATATTTTATACACAGCGATAACAAAGGCAGGTGAATTTGTAGCTAGTTTTGATTTAGCGATTTACTGCTAATCGATTAATTTCAGTTAGAGATGATGACACTGCCGGATTAAGCGAGCGCGGGGCCCGTAGCAAATGTGAAGGGGCCCTTGAGTAGTTGATTTCCCATCAAAACACCTTTCCCCTGAAAGTATAGTGGTGTTGCCAAGTATGATCAGCGCTTTTCTCCCCTATTTAAAAAAATGTGGCGACTCATGTCTTCTAGAATAGTTATTAGGTGTAGGTGCTTTTTTTGTTTTCGTTTTTCTCGCGGGGCCCTTAGCATTTGTTGCGTTCTTTCATGTGGCTAATCTGGAACTGATAGGTACCACATTTTAATAAGTTTCATTAAAAAAAAATACGGTCATGCAGAGATGAGTGGGCTTAAATATTCGGGGTCCCTTTTCGCGCAGGGCCCGTAGCAATTGCTACTCTTGCTGTGGTTTATCTGGCACTGGATAATGATATTGTGTATTAAAAACTTAGAGGCATAAACAAATAATAATTACCTAAAACACTTTTTATGCTAGTGGAAAATTGACCATTGTAATAAATCCAAAGACGATAAATTAAGAAAACGTTTCAAGAAAACAACCAAATCACCAGGTGGTCATAAAACAAAACCAAAGAAAGCTTGAAAAATGTTTGTTCGATCATAAATTCCTGTTGCCCTCAACATATTTGTTAACCCTCATTCTCCACTCTCCACTATACAAATCAGACCAATATGACCCGTAATACGTTGTGATAAGGTAATAGATTTAGGCATGTAAATTAAAGGTTCCAGTTTCCAGGGCACGATGCGGGAGCAATTTTTCTTCATCCCTACGTCCAATATGTTGCGGGATGGTGGCGCCATCTATCTTGTATGCGGGCCATTATGTAAATCAGTTTGCGAGACCAGACAAATAGACGAGTGGACGTCTTCAGATTGAATTGAAGCTAGGAAAGTTTCATTTGAACTGTTTTAAAAATAGTAAGCAGTTGAAGTTTTTAATACCTTCATATTTAGATTTACTTACATTATATTATTTTGTATTATGTTTATTAATAAATAAATAAATAAATAAATACGTACAAAGTAAAGTAAAGGATTGGAAGGATTAAAATTTTATTGCTCAAAACTGTGTACATATAAAGGTGAAGTATGTTAAAGTACCTAGTCTCAACAATTTGTCCTAGCGGACATGTTAGACAGCGGACAGTTTAGAAAATTGTGTAATATTTACTAAACTAGATCATTTACAGAACTAGACATCTAATTCACACTTCAATAAAATTAACATCAAACAAAACAATTTAACGAAAAAACACTACTTACACTTAATTTATTAAAATGGCTTATTTTTATTTATTATGTAAAATAGTTATAAATTAAATTTAAAGTTAGTTATAAATTAAATTGAGATCAGATTTTAGAGCAGAGGCTAATCAGATTAGGTAAGTAAATAAATTTACCTTCTATAATATAAATACGGACCTGATCCATGTAGAGGCATAAAATTCTTTTACGTCGTAAAAAGTTTTTTCTACAAGCCATTTCTTAAGACTTTTTTTTTTTAATTGGTGTCCTTGTAATGATTTTATACAAATAAGTAAATCGTTATATGTATTTATAGCTGTCATGAACGTACTTTTGAGAAACATTTCGTTATTTGCTTGTGGAACAGTTATGTTGAATTTGTGTTAAGAACGTAAACTCTCTGATCGAACGTTTTAGTTGTTAGTACGTCGGATCGGAGGAATTTGTGATTAGCAAAACGAAATTTAAAGTAAAACCGCCACGTCTCTACCAAGTGGGTTCAAATAGCTACATCATACATCGCTTAACATCACAATATGGCGCCCAAGCACAAGTCACACATAAATATAATAGTAAAATAGGGGACTTTGATAGTGCTTACTAGATAAGCTATCGTAAATCAATCGCAATCAAGCTACCCAATCGGCGGTTGTGCCGGTACGGCCCGGCCCGGCACGGCAAAGTTGTTCTTTACATGAATGTTTGTCCTAGGTTGAAATTGAACCCAGACTCCCAAGCTCAAATGGCAGGTTCACTACCTTCTGGCAGATAGTACTATGTCCGGTAGTACCGGCCATAGTACCAACTGCCTTGGTGGCTAAGTAAGGCTAAGTAAGTAAAGGTGGTGGTAAGACAGTTTAATCACTATTTTTGTCAAACATTATCTCAACCCTGCTGAGTTATGGTAAACAACCACGTCCGTCAACCATTAAAAAATACCTTTCAACTTCGCAAGGTCAACCGTCAATTTGCACAAATGAAAATGTAACCTCTGGGACGAAAATTTAAAAACATAAAGAAGTTTAAACCTGCCTTAGAGTAAAATAAAACAAATATAAAAAAACAGTATACTTTTCAATTCTTCACATTTCTTGCTAATTTAATTTTTCACGTTTTAAGGCTATAAAACGATATCTTAACGACGACGACAAAAAAACCCACCGTCAAGTTTTAACCAGGTCTGTCCCGTGAGTGCCGTCTTTTATTCCAATGTTTTCTATTTAATGAAACAGATAGCTACCTTCAGGCACCGATAACCACAAAGTCACAGTTGATATTAAAATATCCAGTAATGCAACTTACCCAAAGTGTACACGGTACACGGTTGGTGTGTACGGCATACACACCAACGCCGCCGACACACCGACACAGTCTTCCGACATGACGTGTGCAATTTGATTTCATTTGAAATATGCCACTGATACTAAGAAACATAGCCACTAGCGTGATATCGGCTTGGTGTTTAGTAAAGTCGGCAAGCTTGGTGGTAACAGTGGCCATTCTATGCGTTGTATAATTAGATGTTCTGTGCCTAAACCTTAAAATAGAGCAAATTTTGGTTGCTGATATTGTTACTTTGCTTAGTTCGAAGCTGTGATGCAGTTCTAAGTAATCACTTGAGGAATAAAAAGGTGTATCGCATCGGTAAATAAAAGGCAGCCCTTCTTTTCAAACACCATGAACCTAGCAACTGTTTAATACTACGTCTTTGGACAAAATTTCGTTCTTGCATTATTTCAGTGAGACGTAGGAACGAGCCTACATACCTACATCTAGCGTAAATCTAAGTAGATATTATGTAGTTTTATTCAAAGTCAAAGTCAAAGTCAAAATGTTTTTATTAAATTGGTATTACTCGAGCGCCTTATACAGTATAGTATAGAGTCTGTACGTGTCAAAATATTGTAGACCTGTTGTAGATATTTGGTTATCGGCATGTTTTCAATTAACGTACGGAAGCGATGAGAGCTTAGTCGGAGAAGGCTCGCCTACCAAGCCAGAGGAAGCGGGTTCGGACCCAGCCGAAGGCACGCATCATTGAATAATTTGTTCATTGTGTGAACATATATGCGTCTTTAATGTCATCTGCTACATAACTGGAGATTCTTAACTACGTTTGAGATTGAATATCATCCGCCGAAGTGTGGGTGTTGTCCACCTCTTCCGGCCTCTTCAAGGGAAAGGCGTGACGATGTGTTATGTTATGTTGTTCAATTAACTAGATCTTGGAAATTAAATATGCAAAAAACGTATACCAGTTTATCAGTGGCCTTAAAACTTTCCCTGCTGCCATTTTCTGTGTAAAAGTGGATGAACGTAACGCACCCGTTTACGTGAACTACGACCGTGGTGGAGACTTGGCGGGAAAAATTCGTTTATTCCATTTGCGGTTTTTGATTAAATTGCTTTAAGGATGCAGATGAGGCAGAGATACGAAACAAATTTGTTTTAAGTTTTTCTTTACCTTTTTATAGCGTAAACATTTTATTTAGTTTTAAACGGCACGGGGTTAAGATTATACATTTTAAAATAAAACCCAGTGAAAACGTACTTATGTAGCATAGACATAATATTATGGATTTCATACTAGACTTGACATCTCTAACTGGCATGGTAGTACACTGCGAGGATGCCAGCCAGCACACAATCAATCACACGTAGTTAGGCACTCGAAAAGACAGCACGCGCTTTGTGTAAAATATTGCGTTATCCAAATATAAGCAATAAAAAAAAAAACGAAGGAGTCACTTTTCACAAGTAAGTTTCGATATTCGAAAAAACACATGAACATAATTATGCAAAACGTCATGCTCCTATGTGAATGATAGCTGTTCTACAAAATATGTTCGCGATAGCAACTCTATTTTTACGTTTCAGTGATATAATTATGTTATGTTTATTCAGAAAACATAAAAAACATATCGTCACGCCTTTCCCCCGACGGGGCTGGCAGAGGTGTAATACAACACCAACACTTCGCCGCACGATGTTCAGTTCCAAATGTGACAGGGAGCGAGCCTGTCGCCATACACCGGGCTCCAGTCATGTAGCAGATGAGATACAATACGCTCATATGTTCACACTATGAACAAATTAGTGCGCGCCGTCGGCTAGGTTCGTACCCGCTCCCTCTGGCTTGAGAGGCGGGCCTTCTCCAACTAAGCTATCATCGTTTCGGAAAACATATAGTATTGTATATGTAAGTAACAAGAATACTCAACTTTATTAAATTAACTTTAAATGTCAAATATTACACGTCAATAACTCAGAAAACAATACAATTCATCGTGGTATAATCCAATTACTTAAAAACGAGTTTAAAAAAAAATACACAAGATTACTAATGTATTAAATAGTCAAACACCATTTAGCAGTTTTCGTATATTGAAACTAACATACATATTGTGTGTAGTAGCGTTTTTTTAGTAGCTTTTGCAAGTAGGTTCGTACTTTATTCTCTGCATATAGTATAAAACCAAGTTTGCTTTAAACCAACTAGCTCAAGTGTCCATCCCACCATCCGCAAATCTACGCTTTGTATAACTAAGTTTCAAGTATCCAAAATTAAATTAAAAACACATAACGCACGCCAAATATTTGGCAAACATTTAAAGAAAAGCAAACACTCTTTTATATGAAATATGCTCTCTGGCAACCGCAACAATGGCTGACTGAATGTGGTCAAACCCTTTCTGTGGTCACGAGCCACCGTTGAAAGGGGATCTCTTACTTTGTAGTGGTGAAAATATTACTAACGCGTTTTGAAATGGGAATTAGAATGAGGTCAGTAGAGTATATTTTGCAACGTTTTATACGCAAATTAGCCAAGGCATGAAAGCATTGAAAATAACAATAATGTACTAGGTAATAGAGAAACTGTTAACAAAAAACGTTACCCAACTTGATGTTAGCGGGGCCTGCCGTGTAGACCTGACTACAGGTTTGCATCGCTAAAACATTAGTTACGTCGTCTAACCAAATTATTAAAAAATGCAGCTCTAATAGATCACAGTTTTCTTGCTGCGTGCATAACCTCACCGCGTGCCTGTTGAAGCCACATTGATGAAAGGTGTAGGGATTGCAGTACAGTGCAGTGGACGAAATGTTCGGATGATGAAATCTAGTACATAGTACATTTAATATCGACAATCTAAGTAAAATCAACTGCTCTTTCTGTAAAAAAAAAAAATAAAACTAACTAAAGCTTCATAGCCATCGCATCGCCAATACAGGGTAATCTATTAATAGTACCTCTAGTAGTAGTACTACTGTACTAGGTTTTCCTTGTCGGGGATTCTATAAACACAAACAAAGACAAGGACAGGTAACACCTAAACCCAGAACAGATAATTTAATCCATCATTCAGATAATTTCCTAGGCGAAAGTCGAACCCGGGGTGCCTTTCAGGACAGGCACGCTACCAACTAAGACAAGATTCGTATAGCTCATCGAGATTTCATGAACTCTTTTGCAATCTAGAGTCAGATTATAAAATAATTTAAGAAAATCAAACCTATTTTGTAACAGCTGTACAGCTGTAACTGTACAACATTTTTAACATTGTAAGGCCTAATTGCAGAAGTTCGGGTTAACTTTTTAACCAGGAGTTAACTTCTTGTCAGAGGTTAAACTGATAAATCGTCTTGTGCCACCAAGAGTTCGAAGCTAAGCTTGAGTTAACACAATACTTGAGTGACATTCATAACACTTCAACTCATTGAAGAGTTAAAGTGAGAAGAGTTCATTGAAGACTCAAGAATACTAAAACCAAACAGAACAGAATACCAAACAAACTTAATAGACTTGCGATTGGCCGCCAACATGCCTGATGATAAGCAGTGATGCGTCCTACGATATAGCACGCTTGCCTAGATGAATTCCCATGCTAGAAAATGCTCTAAAATTAACCTTACAACTAGTCAATAAAGTACACATCCGACCTGGCCGAAGATTTTAACTCCGTAACTTCAGCAAGTGCGCCTTAGTACATCAAAATTTGAACATCAGGTGCAAACTAATCAAAGAGCTTGTAATCAAAAGCGCACAGATAAATGAAGGAGAACAGAATGATTCAGTGATGCCATTGTAAAAGCAATTCATCGTCTTTTGTTCTCCAGTTATTGCAATGCCACAGGAAAAATAAAGGACCGTCAGAGCTTTGTCTCTCCGAGCATCTATTGGAAATCTTTGCTTTGATCTGCGTAGTAGCGAATAACGACTTAACTTGCAACTAGCAAATTCAATACTGCATTTTTGTAGTTTTGTTAGATTGGACGTAAAATTTGTCATCATTATGAATTTGATATTACTTTCTGCAGTTCTGCTAAAGTGTATTCTTCGTCCTTATTCATAAATTTAAAGAAGTTTTGAGCAATAACAGCTCTTTTTAATAACTTGGAGTATTTAGAGACACTCTCAAGTAGTGATTCAAGTGAGATCACATGAATATCTCTTGCAGGTACACCCGTATCCCAGAGTCCAAACACACAAGCTTTAACGCCTAGTTTGAAACATGTCGGTAATTAATTTTATGACAAATGTTTTCCACGAAACAATTATTGTTTCATTGTAATTGTTTTAGGTCTATTTTAGCTAGTTTATATTTAGCTGTTAGTGTTCTGAACAGAGGCAGAAAGTCTTTCCGGTTTAAAGTTGTTCATAGTCCATTTTTGATTTGACGCAAAGTCTACACAGTTCCGTAAAATAACTCTGTTTGTTTTCCTGTAATTCGTTGAACTCGCAGTAAGACACATCCGAGTCTGCTTGTGTTTAATTATGTTTGCCTGCAAAAAAAAAAAGGTTTTTAAATCCTAATCCTTACTAGCTGCGCCCCGCGGTTTTACCGACGGTTAAAAAGTAAGGAAAGTAAGTCGTCAAAATCCGTCCACCTTTTTGAGCGCAAGGAAGTAATAAGCCTACACACAAACACACATAAACGATCACAAACTTTCGCCTTTGTTTTAAGTGTGATAAATGCAAAAGTGAGTGTGTTTGTTTGTGTTTGTTATGCGTTTACGCCATCTAATCAACCGATCGTCACGAAATTTTGTATGTATACGATGTCAGAGCTACAAAAAACGGTCATAGGATATCTTTTAACGTGGATGTCGGAACCTTTGTCGTCACCCTATAGCTGTAGGGGTAGGTGTCGGTACCTATAGTGTGGGTTCCGGTAAATGTCTAACTTAACTCCGTTCCTTTTAGCGGGTATAATTAATACGATGGAAATACGATTGTAGAATATTTAATCCTCCAAGTAAGTTACAATCAGTGCGGCGTGTGGAGGATGACTGCGGGCGCAAGGTAACGCGCGGGCGCGGGTGGCCGCCGACATTCGACCCAAGCTCCGCGCCTCTATTCCAAACTGCAATTCAGCGCATTCCTTGCCCCCACAGTGGAAAAAAGCAGTAGCTACTAGCTACAGACTGCTAAAGTGCATGCATTAAATCATAACACAAAAACCGTTGTTTAAACTTGTATGATGTTTTGTATGTCATAGAATAATTATAGTTGTTAATTCTTAATCATATTAATGATGTGAAGATGCTGACACCATGATGATATTTATCCTAACTAATATTATGAATTCGAAAGTGAGTTTGTTTGTTTGTAACGTCTCAAATACTCAACCGATCGTCTTGAAATTTTGCTTACACGTTGTCTTGGGTACAGAAAAGGACATAAGGTACTTTTTATCCCGAAAAAAATTACGGTTCCTGTGGGACTGCGGGCGAAAACTCGGGGCGCAGCTAGTGATACAATAAAATAACCCTGTTGGTGATACATTTTTTTAATTATTTTAGTTGTTTGTACCTTTTCATCGTAGAACCAAGTCTGAGAAGCCCCTTTTCCGCGGCAGATATGTAACACAACAAAACCGAATACGTAGTCCAAACATAAATTGTCACTTTGAATTTCACCAAACTTTGTGTAAATCCAATACTGAAACAGAAAAATCTGAGGTTATTTTTAAAGGTTTGTCAAATTAAAATGATTAACCATAAATTATGTCTTTTTTAAATCGTTTCACGGTTGAACAATAGATCACTCTATCTACATATAATACCGGTTGGCCGAAACGCTTTGTCGATGATGTATGTAATGTAATGTAAACGATGAACATACAATACCTAAAAATCCTCAAAAAACTGTTACTGGTAGACCTAATTGGTCTACCAGTAACAGTAAATATTTTGTTTTTTTTGATGCACCTACCTGATTTCCGCCATAATGATGACATGGTGACAAGACTACAGTCACGCTCAAACTGTGTTGTCTCATCGATGAGTCAAGGCACCAATGAAAGTTTAGACTGGCAATCTAAAAATCATTTTATGCAATATTTTATTATGCGTTGACTGACCAAAAGCGAGATGATTGCACAAGTATACGGTTAGCACGTACCTGAAGCAGATAGTACTGCAGTAGAGAGAAATAAACTTAACAAAGGAATATAGACAATATCTGTTGATAATGACGATGATACATCTTTTTTTAAGCCATAAGTGATGCTTTTTAGTGTTCATACATAGTTTTTGTTATTGTTTAGAAATGTATTGTTTTGTTTTTCTAAATTTTAATTACATAGATTTGTGCAACGACGTACTACCTAATTTACTGTATACGATGTATTCTCATGTACGAGTAACTGGTTTAATAATCTTTAGTATTTAAACCTAATTCGATATTTTCGTTATTCTGGTAATGCGTTCTTTTAGTTAAAAGTCTCTTTAGTCGAGTCCACTTAGGAAAGTACAGCCTGTTGAAGTTGTTACTGCAACCATTGAACTAACAACGTGACTTCACCTGATTGCAACTGTTACAAGTGACATTTTTTTAAACCCACTACTGTTAAAGAGTTTTTTTAAAAATTATAAAATCTATACCAAAATCAGACTACTAGTTTTTGAGAAAAATAGCAACAAAAGTTTGCAAAAAAATGTTTGCTACAGCTTCCCCTGGCTAGTTGTCACTGTAACACCTATCTAAGAACATGCACCAATCAAACCCAAACCCATGACTGAAAACTGCATCAAAATCGGATTAGTAGTTTTTGAGAAAAATAGCAACAAAATTATGCAAAAAATATGTTTGCTACAGCTTCCCCTGGGTAGTTGTCACCGTAACACCTAAGAACATTTAAGAACATGCACCAATCGAACCCAAACCCATAACTGAAAACTGCATCAAAATCGGACTAGTAGTTTTGGAGAAAAATGCCAACATGGATTGCACAAACAAAAAACAAACGAACATCCTCTCACTCAAACGCATATACCGTCTCCATTCCATCGTGGGTAAAAAATTTGTTACCAACAGGTTTATAAGAATACCTAATTGTCGAACTTCAACTTACTTGACCACTTGCGACATAATTGTCAGGGATGATCAATTGTGGGTACACATTATCCAAATACCACTTGAATGATTTGCAATTCAGTTTCTTACGCAATGCTCTCCTTTTAGTGACGTCACCGAAATCTCCTTTATTGTTTCCTATTCTTTCGTAAAAAAATTTTGCGTAATCATCAAGCCACACCTGTAAAATAGTTTTAGTAAAAGTTAAAAGTCTAGACTTCTACACTACAACGTGTGGTTTTGCATTCCCGCAGAATTTGTAGAGTACCTACCTCTACAAATTCTGCGGGATACTTCACAAGCAGAGCACGAATAGACTAATGGGGCAATCTTAAAGTCGAGAGAAAAAAAATACCTGTTTTGACATTTTGTCGACAATCAACCAACTTTTTGTATGAAACAGCAGCTTTTTTTTTTAATTTCAATGTTTTTCCATAGTTCATGTGCTCTGCTGGTAGAGTATACTTGCCTTTACAAATTTTGCAGGAATGCAAAACAACACGTTGTATTACCTACATTTACAAAAATAAAAAGTCATTCTATAAAGTAACTACCTCAGCCAACCTTACGTTATTTCTTATATTGGCTCCCTTGATACCCTTATAAGGAACTCTGCTTCTAAATACATGTCCAACATGGGAACACGGAATTATCTCCATAGAACCACCACACATCCACGTTTTGAAGGAAAGCTCCAAATTTTCCGCTCCCCAAATATCAAACTCTTCATCATAATAACCCAACGTTTCAAAATATTTTTTGTCTATAGCAAAGAGTCCACCAGATATTGTAGGAGTTTTTACTGGAGCTACGTCATGGTTTCTCTCAGCGTTGATCTCGTGTGGTATCGAAATCCAGATATATTTCAAGTTCCATGTAAATCCACCAATCTGGAGGTCGTGGACATCCTGATGAATGTATTCGAAAGTGGAGGCGTGAATGTCGTCTATGACTGGACTGACCACTTTTGTTGGGTCTACGGATACTCTTTCCAGTAAAGGCTCTAGCCATCCTGGAAGATAAGGCTAAATTGTAAGAACACCTACTGTTATCACAACTATTCTCGTATTACACCGCAAATTTAATAAAGGTAGAAGCAAAATTTTACAGGCTGAATCTCTAAATCTTACTTTACTTTGACTTTACCTTGTACGCATTCACAGTGACTATCAAGAAATACTACTACTGCTGCTTTGGCGTTTCTTGTTCCTAAAATTCTTGCTCTTATTAGTCCCTCACGGTTAGCAATTCGAATCAATTTTACTTTTGGCAAGGATTGTATGTACTTATCCAGCGGCTTTTTTAGATGGTCTGAAACAATATGTGCGTTTTAATAATTTTTTACCGAACTTTAAAAGATTTTTGGATTATTTTTTTTAACGTATCGTCCCGCATTACCCCCGGAGGGTTGACCAAAGTGTAATACAACACCCACACTTCGCCGGACGATAATAGTCGGATTTATTTTAACAATAATGAAATGTATGGCCTGACACAAGATTCAGCTTTCTTGCTATGTTCTATTTTGGTCATACATTTAACGATTCATATCAGTCACAAGGTCATCATGATTGGTAAGTTGGTTGACTGTTTGTAGAGAGTTTAAATGGTTTTCCATCCTGGCTTGCAGTTCTGCTTATAGAACTGCGAAGCAGGATGTATAGCTCACACACCATCCTGCCTAGCATCCAGCACGTACATCCTGCACGTCGTTGCCGGACGCGATGCAGTCTGCTACAGCATTCACCATCCTGCATGAAGCAGCAGTACTACCATTCCAGGTTAGTAACCATTCTGAAAGTGCCCATTCACCATCCTGCCAGATGGTGAATGGTTACCTTCAGACAATCATGTCAACTCATGAACTCACGCATTGTCGAGGCGTCGTCAACTAATAAAACTTCTTGCAGAAGATTTCTTGGCGATCGATCTAGCACTGAATGCACAGTTCTTAGGAGAGTAGACCAAGCTTCATTATGAAAACAAATTATCACCGTTGCTTGCGGTAAGTTGCTTGAATAAAGCCTCCTTTTGCACCTGAAAAAATTAACAAAAGAACAATACCAAACTTTTTTGTTACATACCCAAGGGAAAAGATCGTAATGAATTCTCAAAATTGCGAGACAATTAACTTACTTTACTAATAACTTTGTCTAATGACGTAGGTTCGAATGTAAGGCTTAAAATCATGGAGCGCTTTTCGCCCGCGCTCGCCGCGGTTGTGGTACCGCTGTTTTATTTTAAAACTTACGACAATGCAGATTTTTGCGGTTCACAACTGCGACGAGGGCGGTTCGTGAAGCTGGCGGCTGATCGCGTACCGTGCCTTAGCCGGGCGTGTACCACGAGAAAACGCGCAAGCTGCAGGGCAAAAACCGCTTCGCAAGTTTCGATTCAATTGTTTACATACATTTCGGTTTTCTTGAGAAGCCGCGGGCTCGCAACTGCGGCGAGCGCGACTAAAAATCGCTCCGTGAGTTCCTGACCTTTGAAGTAAATGTTTCAATGATGACAAAATCGTGACGTACCAAGGATCTCTTACGTCAGGTAATGTCCGGTTTACAGGAATCAATTCACTGACAAAACTATTGAAAGCGTGATCCACCCATCCTCTCTTAACTTTATGGCGATTGTTCATTTTGAGGTCGTTTTTCAAAATCACTGGTTCTCCCATGGCACCTAGTAAACATAGATATTAAATATTTTATCTACACACATATTATAAATAATAGCAATAAAAAAATATTTTAATAATCTACCTGGTAGTTTTTCAGGATTCGTTAAAATTGTTTTTTTCTCATTTACACTCATAAAGTCATGTGCCGGTGGAAGCATTTGCCAAGCTAAAAAAAATTACAGTGAAATCGTTTACGAGTTATCAAGTAAAAAATTGCATAGACTAATCATAAAGTTTTTATAGGTATTCGTTAACGAAGCCATCAAGAAATGTCATAATTCGTAGAGTTGATGTTTGGCAAAGCAACTGGGACGTATAACAGAGGTAGTTGCTGGTATAAGGTTTAATCCTGCCTCTTGCTGATCGTTAACTTACGAACCATCTATCACGAACAAACATTTTTAAAGTCCTATAAAGTACATTTTTATAGCTCAGCGTTCTTGTCCAATACCTGTTTTTACCTTTGAAATTCGACTTTAAAAGCCCTATTTCTTTAAAAATTTTAAGCTCATCTTGAAGTTGATTAACTGTTTTTTTATCATCTAACACTTTTCTTTTTTTTTCGAATTTAACTTCTTTTACTATTAGTATAATGGATACTAGCCACAATAGAGCAAAGATAAATATTAATTTATAACATTTTATGAACATTACTTTTGATAGAATCGCGACTAGACGATTGAACGGAATGCGAAAGACTGGTGGTGTTTGTTTTCAGTTCACTTGAACAGTCGTCGTACAGTGTTTTGTAGATTCTGAGAAATTCTTGGAAAAAGAACGATAGTTAGTAAACATGGCTACTACCTCAATAATATGCAGATTTTAGTTGATAATTTTCTCATGAATAAACCATTTAGTAGTTATCTTTGAAAATATCATAGCTAATTATTAAAATCTCTCTTTTTACGGATTTAGCGCAATCGGGTAAAATATAAAAAATCCTCTAAAAACATGTTGAAAAACAAGAAGAAACCATTGTAACAATAACGATACAATAAATCTAGCTAGCACAACAACTCAATCAACCAATGGAAAGAGAACCCAAATCTTTAAAATTAATCTACTTACACTTACGTTTTATTAACTTAAGTTTTTATTAACCTCTATTATTTTTCAGAAAGCTCAAACCAAAGACTAAAATTTCAACTGAATACTTTATGAAAGAACTTTCCAAGTAATACCAAAGCTCAGAAAATAAAATAAGTAAAATAACACCGAAAAAGTTTTCATGAAAACACCTCTAACACCTTAAGTACATACTAAGGAGTTTGTCAATAAATTCGGTTAGGGCTCGTGCAGGGATACGCGGGGCGTAGTGCGCAACGTGGAGCGTGGTGGCACGCGACTAAACATAACAAGTCAATGTATGAGAGGGTTCAGGGCCCGTTATCATGACCACTTAATTCCATGATGGTAACGTTTTATTTCCAACGTTGTGCGACCACAAATCATATCCCTGAGCATTAAGGTTCATGGTCGCGCAGCATCGAACACAAAACGTAACCATCCATCTCGGCAATAAGACGTCATGGTTCGGGCTCAAGTAGAAGCGTGAACCCGTGTGTTTCATTTTTAACCGACTTAAAAAAAGAACGAGGTTCTCAATTTGACTGTTTGGTTTTTTATGTGTGTATGCTTCGCGATTACTCTGCCAATTATGAATCGATTTTAATGATTTAACGTTTGATAGATCATATTTTAGAGGTGGCCCCACTTATATTTAATCGAAATCGGTGAAGTAGTTCGTAAAATATAAACAAAAGTCTAAGAATTATTAACACGGATGACGGGAAGTCGGTTTTTAAAGTTTTGCTTTTTATGTGTGTTTTTTTGCACGCTGCACGCACCGCGCAACGCTCCGCGTCTCCTCTTAACTAAGCCTGGAGCTTGTCAATAAATTCGATTACAGTTCCCTTCCCACGCCGCCGTGGTGAAAACAAACGAACAGAGGGGCAAATATTTACTCCTGAACACAATGAATAGTCATCAAATGTAGATTTGAGAAGTTGTGCTTTATGTAAATTACGGAGAGTTCGCGTTTTGCTTGCCTTAGAAGATACGATCCGATATTTCACGATGCGTAAATAAAAATAGTACACTAGCGATGCACTTATAAATATAGTATAGGCAGAACACAGTACTGGTAGGTTTTTATCTCCAATATATCATAAAAAGCATACATTTCGTAAACATTATAGTGACTTTTTTTTTAAATTGTATAATATTTTCTACTATGTTTAACATGAAGAATCTTATTTAAGTTTTCTTTCAATACATACAAATCATCAATCCTTTCCCCCGAGAAGGCTAGCACAGGTGTACAACACCCACACTTCGCCGGACGATATTCAGTCTCAAATGTGACAGGGGGCGAGCCTGTCGCCATACACCAGGCTCCAGTCATGTAGCAGATGACATATTTTCTGATTTATGATTCTTTCAATATAGAGTAGTTTATTGATTTTTAGTATGTATATACCTTTTAAAAAGATTTCTTTAAAAAATGTCAACAGAAATAAGACGTGGAAAAAGCTCATTAGAGAACAGCTTAATTTACTTTAACTCATTAACTGAACTTAGTACCTATCATTGTAATGAGTTTGAGGTAGTATATTTAAAGAAAATTCTGAAAGAGAAACTTGTCCCGACTTAATTGTTTGACCCTACGGGAAGGACACCCTTTTCAAACCTTCATTAGACCAATTACTATGATTAAACAATGCAGTTGAAAACTGAAAGAGCTCAGCCAAAATAGGCTTTATACAACCCTGGGATAAGAGAATTAGGTCCGCGATTACAAGTTTTGAAATTCCAACTTTAACTTTGTACAGTACTCCAAGAGTCGAAGAAAGGGAATGTTTTTTTTTAGAATTTCTTTAAAAGGGCATCGTTAGAGTAAATTGAGGTAAAGGTGGGCAAATACTAAACGTAACGAGATACAAAGTAGAATCTTTATAAGGAAAATTGGATAAATTGATTGCATTTACGAAGGAAAATTTTAAAGTAAGATAAAGGTTCTTTTATTATTGGTTATTTTTGCAAAGTTCATTCATAAACAGTTTTTAGTAATTTTATATGAAAGTATCATACTTTTATGCTGAATCCTACTAATATTATAAACGCGAAAGTTTGTAAGAATGGATGGATGTTTGTTACTCTTTCACGCTAGAACGGCTGAACAGATCTGGATGAAATTTGTCACAGAGATAGATTATAGTCTAGAATAGCACATACAATACTTTTTAACCGAGGGTGAAACCGTGGGGCGCAGCTAGTTGATTCATAATGTTATAATTGTTATAATTTATGTAAACTTTGTATAATTTGTTTTAATAATTTGCCCATAATTTAAATACATACATATTAGGTAATTTTAAAAGTTTTGCAGTGATTGTAAAGTCGAACAAGAAGGGTTGACATTTTACTCAGACAAATTATAAATAAATATTTATTTCGAAAAAATTATAACTTTGTTAAGACGTAGCTATTTAAATAATTTACTATTAAATAACGAAATTGTACAAAAATATATAATTGAAAGCACTTGGCTTAAGAATTATGACAAATGTATTTTGTCAAAGGTGTTTTAATACAATTACTGGTATTATTTTCCTATTTTACTCTGGCAGGAGTAGCAAAATAACTCTGTGAGTTTCATCCATATTTCATCGTAGTCTTGACACTAACTTCAATAAAAAAAAAACTTGAAACAAAAATCAAAACAGTTCAAACGCACATCAAATATTCAAATTAAAAAAGTTATCACAAATTAATGGAGTGGACTGAATTTAAAAAACTTTCCACTTAATAGAATCACCAGTGAATTTGGTAGCGTTTCACTTTTTTCTCAAAACTTTTTTCACGGGAACCGTACTAATGATTTTCCATTGTGGGTTCCGTAAGTTTTTTTTTACATTCTTTAATTGAGAGTAGGAGCCAGTTCTCGTGCAGTTAAATTAACCGAGACTGAGGGAGTTTTCTCACTTGGCACTGTTTTTAAGGAAAGCTAGGTGTTTTAAAACTATTTTAGCTGGTAAATTACTTTGTTAGCAGTAAAAATACGAGAGCATTTTCTAAATAGCCATTTTGCTTAGTTTTTTCACTTTTGTCGAGTAATAGAAAAGAAAGGAAAATAATGCTGCACCGGCTGGTGGCAGAGACAAATAATTACACTCTTAATCTCATTATTGAACCGATGATAGCCTAGATGGAGAAGGCCCGCCTCTAAAGCTAGAGGGAGCGGGTTCGAACCCAGCCGGCGGCACGCACCAATTTGTTCATTGTAAGAACATACTAGCGTATTGATACTTTTTGTATGCCAGAATCAAAAATATATAGTTCTTTGACAATTTCAAAACAATTGGTTAGTAGAATTGAGGCCCTGAACGCAAGCGTTCTCTGCATTACGTATTGTGATCTTCCGCCCGCAGCGAGAAGGGATACAAGAACGGTCCTTGGTTACAGATATTGCTGCGTTCAGAGTATCGGAATGTCAGAACGGATTGCGTTTAGTGTGTAAAAACCTTTACTGCGGAACCCTAAAAAGGAGCTACAATACTTGTTGATACCTGATGATTAGATGATTAGATGCAAACTAACTGGTTATAGGTGACATTTTATAGATTCTAGACCCTGAATAGGTAAACATAGGTACACGAAGCCTTAGCACCGAATTCACCATTTATGCTACTAATCGAGATTTATTAAACCCAGTTTAGTGAAATGCAAAATGACTGTTTAACCTCAGTTTTTCACGTAAACCAAGTTTAAAATGAGCTAATCGCGTTTATATTCACTGGTGAAATCGGCCCTTAGAAGCTCTGCAACTTGATAAAGTACGCGATTTACCCAAAGAAATCGGAAACCCTAAACTTGAAAAGATATGAATGACTCGGATGTACTTTACGACAAGTATTTCCAAACGGACTAATACATACATACACACGTATCGTCACGCCTTACCCCCGTAGGAGCTGGCAGAGGTGTAATGCAACACCCACACTTTGCCGGGCGGTATTCAGTCCCAAACGTGACAGGGGGCGATTCTAAGCAGACCAAAAAATTAGACTTAATAATAATGATGTACAATAAACAAAAAAGTGCAATTTAAGAGTAGTTTAGTTCGTGAACTAAAATAATAATACCCATATAACACCCAAGCTTTTCAACAACACAAAACAGCGGTGATGCTATTGTCAGTCTTATATAAGGGCCAAATTTAAAATGCAGCTACTTTGTTAATGTTTCTTAAAATGAACTTAATTACAAGCGCATTAAGATTTAAATAAAGACGCCACTTGGTATTTGCAGCTGGCGAGATAATGACTCTGTCATTAATCATTAAAACAGTGGCTGTCTCGCGCTTGACTTGCTTTCAGCGGAGTACAGTGTGGGAGAATAGTTTTATCAATAAAAATTAATAAAATTAAAGCACTTTTCTAAAAGTGAAGAGAGGCCTTTGCCTAACAACGGGACGAAACAGGCGGATAATAATATACCTAATAACAATATATTTATCTTTACTTACGTTTTTAAAATACAAAAATTGTAAAACAATCAAATTATTTTGAAATTAACAGTACTTCCTCGACTGTTCTAATTTAAGATTATTTTTAAACTAGCTGCGCCCCGCGGTTTCACCCGCGGTCATTTTACGGTCACGGCTTATTTTTTCGGGATAAAAAGTACCCTATGTACTTTTCTGTACCCCAGACATCGTGTATGCAAAATTTCATGATAATCGGTTGATTAGTTAGGGCGTGAAAGTGTTACAAACAAACAAACAAACGAACAAACTCACTTTCGCATTTATAATATTAGTTAGGATTAGGATTATTACAAGAAAAGTACGGTATTACTGAATTATTCTTGAAATTCCATATGAATTTTCATTGCTATGATAGCAAGCAAGCAACTTGCATGCTATTGATTTGTTTATGTCGCCGCGGACTAACTTAACTTACCGCTCAATTAACCGCCTAGCCTTTTCTTTAAACGCTGCCGTTCAACTAGCTTCCTGATGATATTCAGCCATTCAATCAAATGGCTAGGCAAAATGACTTGGATCGGAAACATTAACTACTTGCCTAGCCCAGTCATTTAAGTAGTAGGTTACGGGTAGTTTAAAAAAGAAAAACCTTTGCTCTCGCCTTAGCCTTCTAACCTTACCAATTCAAATCGGATTTGCTTTGATAAAGGAATCGGGCAAGAAAGGTTTTAGGTTAGCATAATATCATGTCTATCAGAATTGTGGTTCGTTTAACCGATTTTCAGATTTTATTTTTACCATAAATAAATTCAAAACAATTTTTTAGTCAAAAATAGTTATTTTGGCAAATAATCATCCCTATTGTATGAATTACCTCAGCATTAGCCAGCCAGTTTATTAAAAGTTGTATTAAACGGTACGGCTGAATATGATCCAGGAAGATAGTTGAACGGCGCCATTTAGTCAAATGGCTAGGCTTTAAATCGAACGGCTGACTTAACAAGTTAGCTGCGACATATTTATGACATAATGACATAACTTTTTATTAGCTAAGCAAGCATACATGGAACGATAACTGTGAAAGTTACATTGTTACTTAAACTTAAGTTAGGTGAAAATGTTTTGCTCCATTAGATATTCATTGATCGAAGTTAGTTCCCCGCGGGAATATTTTGACACTGAATACCTTTAAAATTAGACAAGTTAAGTTCTGAACTTGTCTTTTATTCATTACTTACAAATTTTGAAATCTTTAAATGAGCAATTCTTGTATTTATATATATATATAATTGGAATCTCGGAATCGGCTCCAACGATTTTCATACAATTTAGTATTTAGGGGGTTTCGGGGGCGATAAATCGATCTAGCTAGGAATAATTTTTAGAAAATGTCTTTTTATTCGTGTTTTATCGATAATCAACTTAAACATAAACTTGGAAGAAAAATAACAAAAAGGAGGCGTTTGAGTAGTCTCAACTGAAAAATATGACTCTTGCTGACATCTATTGGCGAATAATAATACTATTTTTTGTGAGCAACTAATTGCTTTAACTACACAACAGCAGATGGCGTTGTTAAGTAACACGAAGTCAATGAGTGTTTGCTTTGAGGTTAGACTAAAATCAATTCTTTATTTTCCAAAAAAACACAATTAAAAAAAAAAAATACCGAGCAAAGCTCGGCCATCCAGGTACTTAATATAATGTGGGTACTTAGATTTCTTTTTTCCTTTTTTTTCGGGTTTTTATAATTTCATTTTTCTTTGGTTTTTTCATCTAACAGGGCTATTTTGAAATCATTAGCATGCTTTTTTTTCCAGCCAGATTTTCATTGTATTCATAAGTAAATTTTATTATGGTGTCAACTCTGTTAACACGAACAACAAAATCAGCTTTTCCATATAAAAATGTCATTCACGCGAGACAAAATTTTTGGAACAGCTGTTTTTTTTTTCAAACAAGCAAAGCCAAAAAACCGACTTCCCATCCTGTAATTCGTCATCCATGTAAACAATTTCTAGACTTTTGTTGATATTTTAAAAACTGCTTGATTGATTTCGATAAAATTCATAAATACCTCTAAAGTATGATCTCTCAAACAAAAAATAATCATCAAATCGATTCACTCAGTCAAAAGTTATGAGTTAACAAAAAAAACAGTTGAATTGAGAACCTCCTCTTTTTTTGAAGTCGGTTAAAATATACATACGCTTAATGTCTAAAGACTTACATTTTAATTATCACATTGATATTATGAATGCGAAAGTTTTTAAGTAAGTGAGTTTTACTGTTTGTTTGTTACTTTACGTTGAAACGACTTTAAAAAATGACAACTTGGTATTATAAATAGATTGAGTAAGTACTTAGATGGTATGTAGGAACGTATTTTGTTTTTTAAACGAAAAGAAAGAAAAAAAAATTCTGTATGTCCAATACATTTAACATTAAAAACATTAAGGCAATACCACCTACAAGGTCACAAATCAGCCTCAGTCAAACAAATCACTTTTAGTCAGCCACTTCCAGGTCAACGAGTAAGCGAATGCTTTTTCTCTTCGTCTGTACGTGTTCTGAAAGTACAGCGGAAGCATCTCCATTGAAACCGCGATGATTATCCTCACGAGTCGTCATTAAGCGCTTCGTGCTGATTGAAACCCGTCAACTACAGATTTGAAGAATACCCATTCATTAAACTAGTCACATGGTATCATAATATACTGCGCTAGGTATACCATTCCCGGTCACGTGGACAACACGTAGTGACGTCATTCTATGCTTGAGCAGGACCGAAATATGTCGTTTATTTATAGTTCGAAAGAGACAAATGACGATGACGAGTGGCGTCATTACGTGTTTGAATGCTAGACCTTGTTTTTTTGGATCATGGTTCAGCAGTAGGTTATGATTAAGTAGATTACTTTTGTAGTAATCGACCGAGCGAGCGTTAGCAAACGAAGCGTCTATGCTTCATTTTTTTTATTGTTAACTGGATACAAAGTCCTTAATGCCTAACTTAGTAATATGTTTTCCTTCAGTAATAGATGATGGGATGATGATGATTAGGTGATAATGAAGACGATGAATCCCTCCCCTTTCCCCATTCCAGTAAAGTTATGGATACTGAAACTTTAAGTGAAGTTTTGTAGAGAACACGAAAAGTCTCGTTTCGCAATGTTTGTATAATTTGCCCACACTCGTGCACGTCGACGAACCGGTAAACGTTAATAATCCACCATTATTACACTTTAACACTCGAAGAATCACAAGTTTTAGAAAATAATGCAAAATCACGACACCATCTTTTCGGTTCCCGCCAAAAAATCCGTTTATGCTTCAATTTCGACAAATTTTGTCGAAATGTTGTCTGGAAGAGATCGCTCTTAAGCAATAAGACCGCCCATTGCGCCTATATTTTTGAATGTTTAGTTTAAATTTATTTTGTATT
Organism: Peribatodes rhomboidaria; assembly: GCA_911728515.1. Taxonomy (NCBI): domain Eukaryota; kingdom Metazoa; phylum Arthropoda; class Insecta; order Lepidoptera; family Geometridae; genus Peribatodes; species Peribatodes rhomboidaria. The sequence continues at coordinate 10,470,466 of OU452182.1, forward strand.
TGGTGTCAATAAAGAGTTTTTGTATTGTATTGTTGCGCACGTGACCAGAATGCTATACCTGGCGGAGTATATTATTATACCATGGTTAGGATTATGTTTTATACAGTTCAGGGGTAGGTATCACATTCACGTCCGGTTTTTGAACATTCTTAAAAATCTCTATTGTACTAAACTTAAGCAAGAATAACAAACTAACATACATTCTAAAATGTTTAGGTATGTTTATAAATAAAACTCCTACCTACAAAATAGTCCTACATATACATATACCAAGCAAAATGCTCGGCGTGAATCAACCACACTATTGTTCGCGACAATAGCACTGAAATAAGATTCAGGAAGGGTATTTTCCCTTCAGGAAATTACACGAAACGAAGTGCCGTTAGGTACCTATGTGCAAACATTTTTGGGTGATACAGCACTGCGGCGACACGCAACCTGGTTGCTTATCATATTTTTTACATGTGTTTACTATCTCTGCGTAGATAGGCGATGGTGAAGCCAGCCTGCCTGATTGCTGTTGTGACAGAAGAGAAGAAAATGGCATTATGAGATGTTCCTGTCCATTCAGGTTGACTGGAGAGATCGCTTTGAGCGATAAGGCCGCCCATTAAAAACTTAGTTAAGCCTTGTTTAAGTACTATTGTAATTATTTTATGTTTTTAATAAAGAGTTGTTGTTGTTGTTGTTTGACTGAGATTTTTTTTCTAAAAGTAAATTGTAGTTCAAGCTTAATTATACATTTTTGCAAACATAACGGAGGGTTTAAAGTTTTGCTTTCAAATATTATAACGAGAACTATTGCTTCAGAAAAGTACAAAGAATATGGTATCTCCTTAGCAAGCGTGTCACTCCCCGGATCAAGTCGTCATTTGCCATCAGGCAAGATCAAGTAATCAAACGCATGCCTAGTCCGATGTAGAAACAAAATTATAATATGCATAGTCTTAATATTGTGAGGAGTAATAGACACAAATGGAGAAAGTGTACATGCTGTACCGACACCATCTGATTGGGATATAGGAAGACTCTTAAATATATTATACCGTAGTTAATACAAACTACAGAAAAAGGCTACATTTTGAGAGCAAGCCTTTTGCTAATTTTAAGGGGGCTTTGACACTTTTTTTTAGTTTACCTAGCTGTAAGAACTTAGTAAAAAAATAAAATATTATTTACCTTCGTTGGTGACCCAAACATTTTACGTGACAAAAAAATTACAACGTGCATCGTTTTATCATCCTTAGTTTGTCATAAGCTAAGTTCAACGTCCTACATGTCATGTAGGCATGTCAGACTGACCTTGAACATGACGCTTTGGCAATACCCCCTAATGCCGTTGCACCCTAATAGTAATTGCGACGGTTCTTATCAAGAGATCAAGTATTGCCTAGTTTAATATACCTACCTATATGTAAATGTCATGTAGGTATGTCGGACTGAGTAAAATCATGACGCGTCCGCAATACTGCCTAATACCATCGCAGCCTAATAGTTCATCTGTTCGAAGAACCGTTGCAATTAGCGACGATTCTTATGAGCCGATGAAGGATTGCTTAGTTCGACATACCTACCTATAAGTACATGTCATGTACATAATATGTCGGTCTCAGAATGAGCGTGACGAATCCGCGCTGCCGCCTAAGGCCGTGGCACCTTAATAGTAGATGCAACGGTTCTTATGAAGAGATGGAGTATTGCTTGAGGATTGACCCACTAAAACCCCCTCGGTGGCCATCCTCTGTGCATGGCAAGAGGGCACCGGGATCTCCATAGGACCGCACCGGTGCCCCCCTAGCACGTTGCTTGTAACAGCACCTTTCCCAGAGATTGGTCTCTTGTCTGTCACCACAACGATGCAGGCCACGCCGTTGTCTTCCCCGAGCTCGCTCGTTTGGTAGGGTGGTCAGATCCCCAAATCTGCCCACCTACGAGCCTAAATGTCCCCCTTTAGTCGGCTCTTACGACGGGCAGGGGATACCGAAGCCGTATTCTAAAGCCCCGGCTCCAGGGTAAAAGGGCTAGGGCGTTCACGTCCGCCACCCATTCGCCGTCGTCTCCGTGAAGGATCGGCACGCTCGCGTTCCCGCTCTGCGGATTCCTTCTGCCCGTTAGTTCGACATACCTACCTATAAGTACATGTCATGTACATAATATGTCGGACTGAGCATGAGCATGACGCTTGAGCAATACCGCCTAATGCCGTCGCACCCTAATAGTAATTGCGACGGTTCTTATGAAGAGATGGAGTATTGACGAACGGATTTACTCTCGGTATTAAGATTGGAGGAGGAAAACGTTGAGACGTATTAATAGTAGAAGTTTACGATTGTTATAATGGTATGGTTTCGAAACTACGGGAATGAATACGTACTTGGAATTTTATGAATCAGTTTCTATATATAGTTCATTAACCAATAGAGAGTTTTGAGTTTTTTTTTTATGTATAATATAATAGATCGGCGTTTGACCACCAACTCGCCTGATGTTAAGCGACGTTGTGGTCTAAGATGGAGCACGACAACCTATAAGATACTTATTCACTCTAGCCTTGAAGTTTACTAGAGTGAAGAAGTACAAAGACGGCAGTTGAGTGAGGCGCTACAAGTGCGCTACTGCTAAGACCCGTCTTCGGAACGGTTACACCGGACTACATCCCGAAACAACACTAGGTCATTTCACGGCATGGCTTGGTCCGGTGGGTGGTAACTAGCCACGGCCGAAGCATTCCACCAGAGATTTTTTTTTTTTTTTTATTTATTTATCTAAGTTACTAACATACATATGCATTAATACACAACTCTGCCAAACTGCGTAGCAGTTTGTAGGCAGAAATATACTCTCATTTCATATTTACATTATATTTTAGTTACAACGCAGCATCATTGCTTCCCGGTTAGCACTACCCTGGGACCACTTGTAGGGAAGTTACTAAGATGTAATATTTTCACATTTTTAACTATTGCTATTTATACCCAAATAAATTATTTATATTTGTACTGTATTTGTATTGCTTTTCTAAAGCCTTTTCCGTATAATCATAACGTAAATAAAAGTGATAATTGGTGCAGACGAGCTTAGGAAAAATGAAATTTAATTATGTTAACTTTTCCAGGCTTGGCATTGAAACTTCTGGAACCAAGGACTTATTCCGTAAGCATGGTGGCGATGGTAATCAAATGCCAATATGACATGAGTTAGTCTTAGCTGACGTAAACGAGATGCTACAAGACGACCATTTGTTACTAAGCTTCCACAGTAAAATCACCAAATTTTGTTTTTAGCCGACTGCGCAAGAGGGAAGGTTATGTTTTTCGACTGTATGTATGGAAGTATGTATGTAAGTATGTATGCGGGTATGTAAGTATGAGGTTTCTTTGGCACGGGCTACAGCCTGAACAGCTTGATAGATTTCGACATGTGAGCTGTTATTTGAATCGTCTTGATAGTGGAAGTGACATAGGGTACAACATTTTGCAAGCCTGTTTTTTTTTTGTTTTTCTTCTAATAATGTTACTTGTTTCTCTTAGTTTCTTACCTGATCTGAGTTGTGTTCTGAGTAGTGGCTCTTTTTCGGACAAGGCGGTCGAGTCTATTAAGAAACTTGACGTTCAAAAGTGTATCTTTGCTAACTAATTAAATAAAAACATTTTAACTTGACTTTTATTTGTCTGACTCCTTAAAGATAACGAGTTAAAATTGATGATCTCTGGATGATCGACACATTAGCTATTAAAAAACCTAAACTCAGATCAAGTAAAATGTCACTTGACACTCTTGGCTGGGCTCCAACATGCCTAATCCGCTGTCCTAGTCTGCCTAATCCAAGTTGACCTCCGTGACTCCGTATAATATTCGGCTTTACACTTGAGTACGTCCGGGGATTATGCCGTTATGCGTTCAAAGTTCATCTCTGTTCATTCTAGAGGATGAAATATAAAACTGCAAAATAAGCCTTCAGTAGGTACCTAGGTACAAGCGATATCACTACTCACTACATAGTATAAAACACAGTCGCTTTCTCTGTCTTTATGTCCCTTTGTATGCTTAAATCTTTAAAACTACGCAAAGGATTTTGATGAAGTTTTTTTTAATAGATAGAGTGATTCAAGAGGAAGGTTTTTATGTACAATAACATCCATGAAATAGTGGAGAAATACTGTTATTTTTGAGGTTTCTAATGTGATGTCGTTAATTATCATTTTTTTTTCCGCTTACATTGCAAACTTTAGACTGCGAGATTTATCAAAATAATGTACTAATTATTTCTACACATTGGTATATGGTATATGTCTATCTCTTATGGATATCCCACGATAACATTTTTTTGTTTATACCCGTGCGAAGCCAGAGCGGGCCGCTATGTTTTTATGTACAAAGTTCACAATTTTTCTGTAGTGTATTTAGTATCAGCATTGCACCCGTGCGAAGCCGGGGCGGGTCGCTAGTAATGTATAAAACGACTTCTATAATAAAAACTCCTTACTATTTCTTCTCGATCGAATAAGACAAAACACTACATCAGTTAGATTCCAAGAAAGAATTCTATGTAACGTTCATTAGTAAAAGGATTTGTGTGTAGCGTATATAATTAACGAAAACATCCTCCAAGCAATAACTAAAACATTATCCAAACCATAACAAAAATATACGGTTGGGTATAACATGGCATGTAGACTTGAGGACCCATAGTAATGTCTCACAGTCTAGGGGCCGCATGCTAGATCGAGGCTCAGTTATGAGCCTCGATTTAGCTCTCTCAATTTAGAACTGGTTTCTCCTAGGCAAGCGTGTTACACCTTCGATCACGTCGACGCTTCCCATCAGGCGAGTCAGTGGTCAAACGCATGCCTAGTTTGTTGTAAAAAAAAAAAGTTTTAGGTACAGTAAAACTAGATTTAGACCGAGATTCAAAACTGTACCTTGTTTTATGATGCGGCCCCAGAAGTCTAGACGAACAAATCGGCGCCGAATTAAAAAAAAAAAATTCGGGACACTTCCACACACGGATGCCTGACCCCAAACTAAGCAAAGCTTGTACTATGGCTGCCAGAGATTGATATACATACTTAGATATTTTTAAACACATACTTAAATACATATTATTAACACCCAGACATAGAACAAACACAAATGTTCATCGCATAAATGTTTGCCCTAGGTGGGAATCGAACCCACGCCCCCAAGCTCAGAAGGCAGGTTCACTACCAACTGAGCCACTAAAATTATAACTTAAATACCTATTAATAAAAATAAATTAATAAAATAATAGTATCGACCTAAATGAAACTTAGTCAGCAAGTAGTCCAGTAGACCGAGTTAAGTCACATTTTTGTTCAAAAATACATCTAAACTCGGTCGAGTACTTGTAAAGATTACTTAAAAGTTGCAAGGTCACAGCTTAAACCAAATTACTAGCTTAGTTAGTGAGCAAAGAGCAGTCGGTAGAATTCAATCGTGCCTAATCCAAAGTTCCAATATGTAACCAGGGTGACCGCGGCACCCCTCTAATATTGCGCGCTAAGTTTGAGTTCATCCGGGATTACTCGGTAATGTATGCCGAGACATGTAGAGACATATTTGAATTGTTGTTAACGCTAATATGGGGTAAAATAAACTTCTATTTTAGTTAACATGTTGAATGTTCAACATGTTTTTAAAGACGCCATAAAAAACTGTATTTATCAACATTGCCTTGTTGATTTATTTATCAATCTTAACTAATTTGTTACTTTATTTTAGTGATAAATGTATGTAATAAATAGTATATTTTATTAACTATAAGTATTAGAATGTACTAAATTAGTATGACATGTATGTATGTTTATGTCAGTATTATTTAAATACTTTATGTAGGTGTATAGGTATAACACTCGGTGTTTTGTTAATTTTTTTTATCAATCTTTTGTTTATTTTTGTTATTTTTCCACGTCCCATACTCATATGTGTCGTATAGTCTCCATCCTAAGGTTGTGTGTGTCCCAGAGTGTGTGTTCCCTGACATTTTTAATCCGGATGTCTTCAAGTCTCAAGTAAATCGGTTTCTTCTAGGCAAGCGTGCTCCATCGTAGGCCGTATCACTGCTTATCATCAGGCATGTTGGCGGCCAAACGCAAGCCTATTAAATTAGTTTAAAAAAATACAACGGACAAAACAATCACAATTTACAGAAGCAATGCTTACTTAAAGAGTACTAGAGCAGTATTAGTACTTAAAGAATTAAATATATTAACTTTACCTTCTTTGTACTCGTATATCTTTGAAAATTAAAATAATATTATGTACGTTCTTAAAAATCTATGTAAACTTAAATTAAACTGTGACTATCATAATAATAACACTAGAAATAAAGATGGGATAGCTGTACCGAGATTTAGACTGACTAAGTCAAATATGTCATTTTTATGCTACTGCGTTCGTTTTTACAATAAAATCCCGAAAAATATAACAGGGCTCACTGAAGGAAAATTCAAATCACATGTAAAAACTACATTAATGAAGAGAGGGTATTTTAGGGTTACGACTAATTTAGAAGACAAAAATGTCTGGAGCCTTCCACTTCCGCCAAGTAGCCACTAGTATATATAGATATTACCTAGTTGTAAGCTAAAATTTGTGAGACAATAATTTATTTATTCTTTGAAAAAATAATGCCCCTCAGTTTATTGCCTGTATTTCTGAGTAGAGGCTCTTCATCCGAACAAGGCGGTCGAGTCTATTAAAAAAACTTTGACGTTCATAAGTGTTTCTTTGATACCCAAATAAAATAAAAACATTTTGATTTTGTCTTTGACTTTGAAACTTAAAGACTATCTAACTCAAACTACTCTATAATAATTTTATTACGCGGATGGAGTTGCTAAGACACTGTCGCTATAATTTATGCATAGCTTAATATCCATAACGGAGAAGCTCTATTATCGCCTTAGCAAAGAGAATTGGGAAACTCAATGGCATATCGGTTTTCTAGTTAACTAATGGATTCAATGTGAAACTTGAGTTTGGAAAAATCACTCTTATTAAATTTGTTAAAGGTTTATTTTAATATAGCAAGTCATTAAAAACTGACTTTGAATTTATTTTAGTTTTTTTACTAAGCTGCTCTTAGAGGTGTTGCCCGCAGTTATAAAGTACTATTTGTCCTTCTCTATCTGTTACGTGTTAAAGAAGCGATGATAGCCTAGTTGGAGAAGGCCCGCCTCATAAGCCAGAGGGAGCGGGTTCAAACCTAGCCGACGGCACGCACCAATTTGTTCATTGTGTGAATATATGTGCGTATTGTATGTCAGCTGTTACATGACTGGAGCCCAGTGTATGGCGACAGGCTCGCCCCCTGTGACATTTTAGGACTGAATATCGTGCGGCGAAGTGTGGGTGTTGTATTACACCTCACGAAATAAAGTATGAGGCAACCTTGAAATCGAGAAGGAACCACCACACACCACAGGAGTTTCTCCTTCCTCCATCCAATCCTCCTTCATCCAAAAAAATGGTTGATCGTTGACAAAATGTATGGAGCAGTGTCTTTTTTTTTTTGATGGCTTGGTTGGCCAATTGTTTATTCGTGCTCTGCTGTATAGTGGAGTATCCTGCGAAATTTGTAGAGGTAGTTAACTTTTACAAATCATGTGGAAATGCAAAACAACACGTTGAATATCTCGAAATATATTAGATAGGTACTTACTTACTCGTAGTTTTCATATCAAAGTTATACAACTAAAAAAAAGCACACTATCACCCCGTTCATACAAAAATAATGTGTAGCTAGCTTAACCCATTTTCATCCCAAACATTCACTCAACATGTGAAAATAGAATAGACAAGAGGAGAAAACATAACATTATGCTCCGATATTTTTCCTCTGTTTACATTGTGTACCGCCAATTCTCTTATGTCTCACCGCATTATCCCTTGTCAGTAACAAAATGGATTTTTGGCTGTCATTCGTTACCGAAATGTTTTGACGGAACATCCCTACTCGTTACTTTTTGTAAGACAATCGTAGCAGCTTTTTATTGAATCGATAACGTTTTTTGGCCGTACTTAAGGGTTCCGTGACCCTCTGAATTTTCTATACAAACGCGCTTGTCAAATTTCTTGCAAACTATTTGTCAGATTATGATGAAATTTGGCATGTACAATTAAATTAACTTTATCTCCGTCCCTATGTTCTTGATTTTTTTTTTAAATACGTCCTCAAGAGAAAATAGAGCTATGAAAAATATCCGCATTTTTAAGGAAACACTTTTGACTGATTTATTTCATACAGACAAAAACAAATGAAAATCAATGGACTCCCTTTACATAGGAAGGTTGTCTACATTATTCGCTTTTAAATTAATTAATACAATAAAGGAAACTTTTAATTATTAATTGGTCATAAAAAAAATTGAAATATTTAACGCTTAACATCAGGCGAGTTGGTGATCAAACGCCGACCTATTCTACATTAAAAAAAGGAGATATAATTTATGACGAGAATTGGTTGAGGAATGCGAGCTGTAGAGGAGTACAAACGACGGCCGCGAGGTCTAACAGCTCACAGATCCACTATATAGAATATTACTTACAGCTTATTTCTCATTATTTTGCTATTTTCGTCATAGTGCTGAATGATCTAGGTCCTCAGAGTTAAGCTAACAAGGGTCCTTTTTGACACAAATCTTTTCCTCGTTATTTGTTTTCTCTGTTTTAAAAAAGAAAAAAAAAATTTTTTGGAACTGTTCTCGTGTCGAATATAGTGTCTGGGGACGTATTCGGAGATTTGAGATTTTCATCCCAGTTTTTTTCGTCCTTGTTGCTCTCGTTTGAAACGTCATAGGTGTGAAAGTCACCAAGATAAAATCTCATCTTATCTCACGCGCAGGAATAGCCCCCCTGTTTTGAAAGAGAGCAATTGTGGGATGTAATGGCGCTGCTTATTTTTTCCGACACGAACTTATTTTGTTTTATAACGTAAGTTCCGGTTTTCACCACTATAGTTATTTTTCCAAACAGACTCTACCATGGTATAATAATATACTCCGCCGTGCATATAGCATTCAACAACGCGTAGTGACATCAATTGATGCTTAAGCAAGACCAAAATTAATCATTTAAGTACAACAAGTTCGAAAGAGACTGATAACGATGACGTCATTACGTGTTTGCTAGACCTTGTTTCTTTAAACCAAGAGACTCTACCTACTGTTTTTCTTTCTTTATCTATGTAGAGAGCAGCGTCGCATAACGATCCAGTCAATTTTTGAATGGGTGATCGCGAGTGGCATCTAGACGCTTCTGAGTTTGGGATGGCTTTTTTTGTTTAACTGAGCGAAACATAACAGACAGTGAGACAAGCAATCACATACCTGGAGGCGAGAAACTTGCTCTTATGATATAAATAGATCCATAACGAAGTTACATGCATATCATCACGCCTTGCTCCCGAAGGGGCTGGCAGAGGTGTACAACACCCACACTTTGCCCAAAGATATTCAGTCCCAAATGTGACAGGCAGCAAACCTGTCGCAATACACCAGGCTCCAGTCATGTAGCAGATGACATTAAATACGCACATATATTCACACAATAAACAAATAGGTGCGCCTTCGGCTGGGTCCAAGCCCGCTTTAGTTTGAGAGGCGGGCCTTCTCCGACTAGGCTATCATCGCTTTTCGCATTCGCTTTACGAAGTAACAAGATAATGATACTAAGATAATGGCCTGAATGGCTTTAAGAAAAGGATGGTACGACTATGGTTTTGGTTAGCTCGACTAGCTCTACTGCGGGGGCACTGCCGTAGACCCTGATCCGTTAGTTTCTAGGATTTAGTTGTTGTTCCTAGAACATTGTTGATCCTAGAAAATTTACTTCCGGTACTACTTAAGAATAAATAATTTAAACATCAGACGCACCGATTAATAAATATATTCGTAACACTTTCCGCAGCCAAACGTTTCCGTTTACTCTCCATTAAAATATTAGCATAACAACAAAACAAAGTTATTTAACTGCAGCGAATGAAGAGAATTTATACCAAAGACTTTGGAGCTAGCAAACAAGTCCGACATCTGTTATAACAGTTACGACAGATTTGAATTTCTCACTGCTCGTGGTCCGAAAACCAATTATATTGTTGGAAACAATGGCGACCCTTTACGAAGTGCCGCCTCTGGTTGACAAGTTGTTTCGTTATTCTATGTAATTACGTGTTTCTGTTTGGGATTTATAGTTTGTATTTTCTTCTCTGTCATTATCATTATCATCATTTCAACTGGAAGACATCCATTGCTGCCAACGACTTCTATAACGACCGGTCTATCGCTGCCCGCACCCAGCGTCTACCCGTGACCTTTTCCAGATCATCGGTTCACCAATGCTTCAATACCTCTTTCTCAATGCCTCTCCATTAATAGTTGGCAGTCAGCTTCTTAAAGTTATCCCTGTCCAGTGCTGTTCGAACAGATGTTCCATCGTCTTTATTCCTGTCCACTTCTCGATATTGCGGAGCCACGACATCTTACGTCTTTCGACTTTAAGCTCTCCTTTCCTGGTATATTCTCCTTTATAATGAGCAGCAGGTCTGGTGAATATCGCTCATGCCGCAGCACATCATGTCCGCGGTAGGCGACCTTACGCTTTATAATGGTACGGATAACTTCCAGTTTGAAGCTTGATTGTTCTACGTAAATTTCAATATTATTTTAGAAATTACAAATATCACTCAAAAAAATGTTTTAAGTAAAACGGGTATAAAATTACAATGTTATATTGTCGCGAAATCTAAATGTGTGCGCAAAGTTTGGTGAAACAAGAAATAAACGTACTTACTGGTCAAGCTAAATATAAAAAATGTTTGTGCCTCAGTGGCTCAGTTGGTAGTGATTCTGCCTTCTGTGCTGTGGGCGTGGGTTCGATTCCCACCTTGGACAAACATTTATGTGTGTGTTTGTTCTATGTCTGGGTGTTAATATCCATTTAAGTATGTATTTAAATAAATATTTATGTATGTATATCAGTCTCTGGCAGCCATAGTAAAAGCTTTGCTTAGTTTGGTGACAGATGACCGTGTGTGCAAAATGTCCTGAATATATTTTTTTATATAATCACTACATAGTATAAAACAAAGTCGCTTTCTCTGTCCCTATGTCCCTTTGTATGCTTAAATCTTTAAAACTACGCAACGGATTTTATAAATACTTAAAATAAAAAAAACACTTTAAATTAATTTTAATTTCAAACTTTACGTTATTCATGCTGATAACTGTTAAGCGTGTCAAGAATAAACTCCCTTTTTATCAATCGATAAAAAGTAAGCAAATTAAAAAAAAGCACAAGATAAAAAATAAACAAAATCAAATTCTTGGAAGAACTGAAAAGAGAGCTAGAGCACAAAAAAAAAAACAGTCTTTCGACCGATCCTACTTTCCAGTTTTTATTACGACCGAGTTTTCTAGTCTTGCTTCTGATTGAGAATGATGAAGAATTTCCAAGTACCTAACACTGCCATAAACACTAATGAAGTTGAAAGCCCATCACGATGTCAATATTCAGCAATAGTTTTATTTATTTATTTACACACGTAATTACAAACAAAAGATACAAAAATTCTACTTCAGTAAAACTGTAACTAGCGTGGTAAATGATCATTACGTTTACCAATATGAGAGAAAAAAAACAGTAAGCCTTGCGAAGTAGTCCTCACTAGGTTGACCCGTGTCGAGAACTACTGCAGTCTGCCTCTCTCACTACATAGCCGAGCAAACGTCACACTAACAAAAATATTTCATTAGAATTTAGTTTCTATACAAACAACAGTTAAAAAGAAGAAAGACATAAACATATCGTCACGCCTTTCCCCGGAGGGGGCTGGCAGAGGTGTAACACATCTTTTTTTTTTTTTGGGTGGGAAATCATCATATGACTTCTCCCGCTCTGGGCTGAGCGGGAGGGTGTGTCAGACTTTTACTGACCAAAACCCACCTGTGTTCCTTTCTTTGCCTGTGCCTGTGTAACACCTCTGCCATGACGATAATCAGTCTCAAATGTGACAGGGGGCGAGCCTGTCGCCATACACCGGCCTCCAGTCATGTAGCAGATGACATACAATACGCACATATGTTCACAAAATGAACAAAATGGAGCGTGCCGTCGGCTGGGTTCGAACTCGCTCTCTCTGGCTTGAGAGGCGGTCTTTCGCAGACTAGACTATCATCGCTCTAAAGAAGAAAGAAGCACCAATAAAACTAGAATACAGGCAGTCATGTCTCAAATTTTATGTTTTAAAAAATGATCTCATAATTTTTATATTAAAGTACAGGATATTCCATCTCTCGCTAAGAACGGGCTACATCCAGGAAGAATTTAATACGATATACGTCTTAAAGCATCCCTTGGTAATTACGTCGTTCTAGATGAAATTTATGAAGTGGAATTTCTGCTTGCTTCCAGGTCTGGAGTCGTACTGCGAAATGAAAAATTTCTGTTCTGTCGCTAAGTACACTCGAAACTAAACTAAATGCAATACTAGACGTGCCATACACTATTTTATAATCGGAACTACTCTTGCGAGTCAAATATATACATATATATATATAGTTTTTCTAGTAAATAATGTAAAAGCAAAACATAATTTGTTTATATATTTTAGTATTTCTTATTTATTGACTAGCTGCGCCTAAACGCGGTTAAAAAGTAGCATATGTATCAATTCAGGGTATAAGCTACCACCATACCAAATTTCATTAAAATCCGTCTATCATCCGTTTGAGCGTGAAGAAGTCACAAACATACACACTAACACGCTCACAAACTTTCGCCGTATAATATTAGTGTGAAGTGTGACAGTGTGATAGACGTAAAAACATAATTTATTAAATATATTTTTTCTTTAAACTATCATCAGAAAACCCTCTCAGCTAAAGGCATGTTTTGAAAGTTTGGACCTAAAGGACTTAAATAATTATAATTATTATAAATACATACCTACTATTCAATAATATATTTTATTGCATATATGACAAAATGTCGAGATTCGAGCAAGATCTGAAATAAAAGTAACAGTAATAAGTAAGTAGTAGTAGTAAGTAGCTATGAGTACTTACATGTCTTCACAGAGTTCCGTACTGTTTTATGAACGAAAAGTGACAGGGCAACCGTTTTTATACTAGTGTGCGTGACAAGTACGTCTTTTACTAGGGTTGCGTCATACATTTTGTTCATATAGATCCTAATAGTTGGCTGTTATTTTTTTGGCCAGTGTAATTTTATTAGTCCATTTGGACATATCATTTATCAAAGTGCTAAAGTTAAGTCAAGGTCAGCGAGTAGTAAATTGAAATAGACTGAAACAATGAAGATTACACATTTAATTAAAATTGGTGCCTACTGTCCAACGTTTTAATTTTTATTAACATGCATACATACATATCGTCACGCCTTTCCCCCAAGGAGGCTGGCAGAGGTGTACAAGACCCACACTTCGCCGGACGATATTCAGTCCCTAATGTGACAGGGGACGAGCCTGTCGCCATACACCGGGCTCCAGTCATGTAGCAGATGACGTACAATACGCACATATGTTCACACAACGAACAAATTAGTGCGTGCCTTCGGCTGGGTCCGAACTCTGATTTGAGGGGCGAGCCTTCTCCGGCTAGGCTATCATCGCCCTAATTCATTTTTTCAGTCGTTTAAAATACAAATTTTGAATTCCGCAATACTCAATGCTGCTTTATTGAAATTCGCAAAACTCAATGCTGCTATATTATTTCACAGTACACCTCCCAGACTTGATGTACGGAAGACAAAGCCGGTGGTCCGCTGTCAGCAAATTGGATTCCACAATTCCGTCCCGCTTCGGAAAACCTCGATGTTATTATTAAATTTTTAGGGGAAGTTTACCTTTTGATTCTTGTAAGTCAATTGTAACTTACTTACTTTCTTTTAATATTAATAATACTTCGATGGTTTATTGTTACACTGGCTACGCTCCGCGGTTCTACCGGCAGTTAAAAAGTATTCTACATACTATTTGAAATTGTAATCTATCTCTACGTCAATGTCACACAGATCTGTTCAGCCGTTCTATCGTGATTGAGTACCAAACATCCATCCATTCAAACTTTCGCAAAAAATAATATTAGGTAATGTGATTGGAATTAGATTGGACCACCGTCCATGCTTAATCGTAATGATTTTTCCATCCAAAGGTTGCTTGGAATAGATCGCACTTTAGCGATAAGACCGCCCATTGCGCCTATATTTTTGAGTGTTTAGCTTAGATTTATTTTGTGTTTGGTGTCTATTAAGAGATTTTATATTGTATTGTGATTTAACATCTTTCTTACGTAGAGCATAACGCTACATGCTTTTTTATAAGTTTCGTTTTATTGGTGGGAGTTTTTAATTGGCTGTGTAAACTGCTTATACTATTTTTATTTATTACTATTAGGTTATTAATTCCCTCAATTGTAAAATCTCTCTCTATCTCTCTCTCTCTCTCTCTGGTCGATGCTTCATGGCTGAAGATCGCGTCCACCGTTTTCCATCACCCAGCGATTTGTCCTATCCTCCACTTATTCCGGTCTGTAGCCATTCGCACCACTTCCTCAAACCTGGACAAGCTATTTTGTTTGAGCTGGTCTGACCACCTCATCGGGGATCTACCGCGCGATCTCTTGCCCTCTACGTTTGCGCAGATGATCAGCTTCTCTAAATTCTCGTCCGGGCGTCTTATAATGTGGCCGAAATAGCTGAGGATACGTCGTTCGCATTTGGTGGAAAGACGGTCTTTAATACCGAGTTCTTTGAATATAGGCGCATTATTGCGGAACGCGGTCCATGGGATCCGAAACATGCAATGCACAATGTAAAATAAAATAATGAAATAACACTTAGTGATAAATTAAACTAATATGGCGAAACTACAGGAGTATTAGAGTTTCTTAGTTAGTAGGGAGGGAAATTCTAAAATTATTCTAAATTAGTAGTATAAAAATAAGACTTTAATTAAAACAGGCTATACTATTAAAGCATAGTGTTAATGTTTAAAGATTTCTATTTTTCTTAACTTTAACAATAACTGCTAACTTTTTATAAACTGATATCCTACTAATATTATAAACGCGAAAGTTTGTAAGAATGGAAGGATGGATGGATAGATGGATGTTTGTTACGCTTTCATGCCGTAACGGCTGAACAGATCTGGATGAAATTTTCACAGATATAGATTACAGTCTAGCACAAAGGATACTTTTTAACCGCGGGTGAAACCGCGAGGCGCAGCTAGTCTTGATATATTTCTGTAAGCGAAAAGATTATGCAGGTAATCTTTTGTAGTAACAAAGATATTCTTATTCTCAATAAAAACTTATTTTTGACTGAAGTCCAAACATTTTCTTTTAGAGCGGTAGTGTAGAAGCACAGAATAAAAAATAGTACTGTAGAAGTAGATACAAATTCATTCACCTTTTCATTCTCACCTACAACTATTCCTATGGCAATATGACTTCCTACCG
Source organism: Peribatodes rhomboidaria (assembly GCA_911728515.1). NCBI lineage: Eukaryota > Metazoa > Arthropoda > Insecta > Lepidoptera > Geometridae > Peribatodes > Peribatodes rhomboidaria. The sequence continues at coordinate 10,485,966 of OU452182.1, forward strand.
CCCAGGAAATGCAATTCCACGTAATGTCATGTTTTCCTAGCATAAGCTCGTCTCGCTCTTTGACCGCCCAAGCCGCACGGGGTCCCATCTCTTCACACAAAGAAGTGTTTGCCCAAGTAAAGAGCTTTTGCATTTTTTAAGCCAGTAGAGATAGGATGCTTATGCACACTTTTCATTCGAAATCGATTTAATATTGGCGAGAAAATATACGTAGATAGTATGCATAGACATTTGAATTTTATGCATTCATTATGCTGAGTTGGGGCCGTTTTGTGACCTTGTAAATTGTAAAATTCCCTTGTTTTTAATTTCAATAGGTCACAAATAAACTTTTTTCTTTCTTTCTTTCTTTCATTTGAGTGGTCGCAGTAGTTCCATTTGGCAGTTGCATGACAAGTCTATGTACTTTTTTTTTTCACAACAGACTAGGCATGCGTTTGACAACTGACTCGCCTGATGGGAAGCGTCGATGTAATCGAAGGTGTAACACGCTTGCCTAGGATACCTATTCACTTTACTCTTGAACACCCCCGAATTGTATTTTGGATTGTACTTGTTTTTTTTTTTGAATTTTACCTTGTTTAATTCCGTGAAACTGTTTTGTATCTTTTACACAATTTGGTTTAAATGTATACGTAGCAATACCTAGGTAAACTGTTAATTTTTCACACCAATAATTACCAACAAAAGGAACAACGCAACGCTTAAAAACTGGTATAAGCACAAGTAGTTTGCCTCGAACGGTGACTTCGATCTCTACAACCCCTCAACCTTATTCCATAAATAAACTTATAAATGCAATTGACATAAATAAAACTATAAAACTAAAATTTTTTAAAAACCCTTGACACCGTCTTTCGTCATACATAGCTAAGAAACACTCTCGACTAATCTGCCTTTAAAAAGAACATATCAAAGTCGGTTCATCCGTTCGGGAGCTATACGATGCCACAGACTTATCAATAGTCAATTACAATTGGCGACCTTAACAACAAAAAAAAATGACCTACAAAAACCAAAAATACCACATAAAAATCAGAGAAGTAAGCTACTCGTGGTAAAATTTTTATACCTGACTGCCGAAAAGTAATGTTTTTTTCCAAAGAAATTTATCGATTACTTGCCTTTTCTTATCTCTAAACCTCCCATCATTTGCAATGGCTTTCATGTGGAGTGGCACCTTTTAACCTTTAAAATATTTTTGTACCTTCTCTAAAAGTTTTCTTTTTCATCTGCAAAGTACTTTTACGATATAAACTATGCATATGCATTGGCAGACTATTTAAGGGTCCCCAGCAAGTCTAGCATGCGCAAAGTGATAACGGTATGTCGGCTCTTTTTATCGAGACAGACGTATGCATGCACATAGCCTTGTCACGTTCTCACACGCCGAAAACTGACGAGAAGAAATTTGTCGCGCTTGCATGCTAGGGATGGGCTCTACATTTTCCATACAAACGCATACCTACATCTGTAGCTCCTTACATGTATAGGTAAGTAATTTTTTAACAACAACTGCAGATTCAACCAATAAGATGCTTCTTAAGAATGAATAAATGAATGGAAAACATGAATTACAAATACTTACCTACTTAGCTACATACCATCAGACTTCTAATCAGTAGATAATTATCATACCATGAAATTGCTATAGGTTGGTTTTGTGAGTTTATATAATTAGGAAAAATTTGATATCCATTACTAAGAATGTGTGCGTTTCATGTACTTATTGTAAAATTCGAGTAATATTTTTGGGTGTCTTTTTTATTTAGTTTTAGTTATGGTGACGAGGACCTAGAACTATATTAAATTAAACTTACATTTGTTTTAGTTTAATTATTATTACATATTTATGCAATCCTTTAAAATGTTCATATTAATTGAGTAGGTAATAAACACTGGATTAATAGTCAGTTCAGCTGAGTTCATCATAGTTAACCACATACCAAACACAGATTGGAACAAATTAAATTGCATGTTTGAAGGTACACGTCCATCAGACGGCTGTAGTCCTTTTTTGAAAACGACCAGGAGGACTATTCCTGCGCGTGAGATGAGACGAGTTTAGACCAATATAAAATCATATTGGTCACTCTCAAACGTTTCAAACGAGAGCAACAAGGACGAAAAAAGTTGATATGAAAATCTCAAATCTCCGAATAGGGCCACTGAGCGATGGTTGCAATACAATTTAATATGCCTATTTATTTTAGCAAAAAAATATTGTTGTTTAAAAATAGTGTTTTATTAGAAAACCATCATCAATAAATATTACATTTGGAATCGACAAAATTAAATTTGTCAACTTAAACTCAAACTTAAAAATTAAAATTGTCGACGGCAAACGTCAATCTTATTAATCGATACACAATACCGTATTAGCACTATTCGGTCTGCTTGGTCGCAGAGAGCCGCCTAATGTGCGTATACCTATTTCAACTCTCACAGTCAGCTAATATAATTGTTATCGGCACTATTAATTTCGATTAAGTATCACTTAATTAGACACTGGTTAGTATCTATACTAGTAATTAGGTATCATAGTTGACCCATTAGTTTGGAATTGAAATTAGAGGCAGATATAAAACTGAGTTATCTAGGTATGTGTCATCTAGATTTAGTGAGCATTACGATTATGATCGTGATTGTAAGTAAGTAATTGATATAATAATAAATAAATATTCAGGAAATTTTGAACACACGGTCGTCTGACCCCAAATAAGCAAAGCTTGTAGCTGCCAGAGACTGATTTACAAGGTACATATTATAATAAGTATTTTTTTTAACATATGTACATCAGTAGATATTAACACTCAGACATAGAACAAAAATCATTAATGTTCATTATGAATGAGTCATAAAACTCCTTAAAATAATTTTATAGTCAAGATAACGCTTTTTAAAGCATATTGTCAAGGAATGTACACGGGTGGTCTGTGGCTCCGCTGTTTTCAAAGGTCTCTAGACTCCTTGCGCATCCAATACAATAATGTGTTCAGGATGATGTTGAAACGCCCTCGATATTGCAGTGGCTCCTCGATATTTGCACAAACCCACACTGACGGCTTCCTTGCCGTCATTAGGAAGGAAGTAGCGTCACTGGTGCGGAGGCTTCGAGGTAGTAACAACATCAGCATCCTGAAAGTAGTGGCTGATGACCCGCAAGCGCCTGTACTGAGGCATCTCGTGCTGACTATGATTCCTCCCGAGATGCCTTGTAAGCACATGACGCATTAGATTCTAGTTTTATTTTGTTTTATTATATTTTGTAAATTACTAACGTTAGTTTTCAAGCCTATTTTTCGTGTGTACTGACAAAAATGGATCTATGTTATCCGAAATAAAATAATTTTAATTTGAATCATTTGAACTAGCGTACTTTGGAACTCCCGTACTTTCGGACTAACGGACTTATAATATACAAACATCAAGATTTCTTACTTCTAACTAGCGTAAAACAGTCATATCGATACCAATCGACCGACATTGTATATTTTCTTAGTATAAATAACAAACCTAGCAGTGTTTCAAAAGCCAAGACGTCGAAATGCAAGCTTACTTGCTGAAAACCAGGTACCAAGCGAAGGAGCTGAAAATTGCAATATATCGTCGTACAGGAAACCGCTGTCCCAGCGAAACGCTTCTAGTGTAACTAGCGAACAAATTGAACAGGGACGTATTCTGAAGTAGAAAGAAAAAAACAGAGCCTATGCACTAGTGCGCAGACGTAACTTAACGAAGCAGTCCTAAGAACCAAATACATCAGTTTCACCCATATAAGTATTATAGTGTCACTACACATTTTAACGAAAAGCACCAACCTACAACTTGTTGCCAAAAAAATAAAATGCCGCTCAGAATTTTGGTCGGCACTACACTGCACTGCACTGCGCCTCATTACACTGGTTCCGTGGTTCCGACCACGAATGGATCCATTGTGATACAAAGGTAAGGAAAATAAGGACCGTGAAACCACTGGTGGTACGACAGGGGGTACCATGGATCTTTGAAAATTGTTCAGTGGTAAAAGTAGGGTTAGAAAAAAATATTCGTGGTTCCATTGAGGTACCAAGGTTAGGAAAAAGTAACCGTGGTACCACTGGGAGTACCACGGATACTAAACGCGTACACACGATCCTAGCCGAAGGCACGCATCAATTTGTTAATTGTGTAAACAAAATATATTTTGTTTGTATTTTAATGACATCTGCCACACTAGGACCCGGTCGGTGTATGGTGCCAGGCTCGCTGTCACATTTGAAATATATGTATGTCGTCTAGCGCAGTGTATATAGAGGTTGTAATATACCTCTGCCAGCCCCTTTGGGAGAAAGGCGTGACGACTTGCAATGTTATGTAACACACATACATAATTACTCTTTTACCCATAGAGGTAGGTAGAGGTAGATACCACTTCTCTACAATACGTCATGATCCTGACACACATCTTTCGGTTCTTCTACTTCCATAAGTATTTTCATACATACGAGTACTCGTCGGTTACGGGTACTCTTGACCTAGTTGTGACGGTTTAAAGAACTAACACGTTTTCGATTTTAAATAAATATATTGAGTACCATCTAAAAGATGTTTATTGTAACTATTTACCAGAATTATCTCGATACGTTAATCATCAAAAACCTTTTCTCTGAATACAGCCTTGCTTCTGCCACATCCTGCGAGCTGTATACAAAATGAGCTCCGATTTTATTCTAAACAAAACCCCTGGATTTGTTCGAGCGTTATTTCAGAGCTTCTCGAGCTTCCTGAATGTTGCTAGCAGCACTAATTTTAATGGATTCACTCTGAATAAATATATGGCAACTGATCCTGGTCACGCAAACAAGAGCAAGTATTGCGTGTGTAGCTTTGTGCCACCTGATAAATTAAAAATTAAACAAAAACCGATTGAATGCTAAATATAGCTTTGTGATTATCTCCGAGAAACTCAACTACGACAAACAATAAGATTCTAAAACAGACCGTAATTTGTTTTTGACGAGATTAACGAAACCATAACATTAAGTAATAAAGAAACAGAGTTTAAAAATGTTTTTTGAACAAAACATTTTGGGGGCTGAGCTTCCTACGTCCGTAGGAGTGTACTCTATTCTGATTCCCTACACGTGGTCCCCGGGTAGTGCTAACCGGGTAGCAAACTCTGGTGGGAGGCTTCGGCCGTGGCTAGTTACCACCCACCGGATTAAGCCATGCCGTGAAATGACCTAGTCGTGTTTCGGGATGTAGTCCGGTGTAACCGTTCCGTAGACGAGTCTGAGCAGTAGCGCACTTGTAGCGCCTCACTCAACCATCTTTGTTGCCACGAGAGTAACAAAGACAACAGGTTAATTGAATACTGATAGACGTCGTGACAATTAGCAATCATAACAAACAAATGTCACGCCATCATTTTCTATTACGACTAACAATTTGCAATTTCCACAATAAACAAGGCAAACAATATTCAATTTCCATCAAACTTCTAAATCATTTGCCAACTTCACGTTTAATAACTTCCAATAGCTTTCCAATAAATTATCTTCACCACTTTATTAAGAGCCATCGACCCTCTGACCCCATAAAGGAACCTTCATACATCATAAAGTCCTGGCTTTCGCAGCGAGAAATCGACGAGCTAACACTGAGTTTAGGGGTACTTTTAATTGACTATATATGAATGAAGGCTCGACAATTAAATAGTAATAACTAATTAATTAATTAATCTGTATAATTCTAGATCGACAAGCCAGGACGAGTCAACTACGTGAGCGCAACAATAAAATGGAAGTGCAAATAATGTCATTACGCCAACCGCATGAGCAAATTAATGAATGAGTAATAATTTACTCGTAACATCAGTTTTGAAGTTCATAGTTATTTTAGTCCGTATCCATAATAGTGATTGTTTTATTTATAGTGTCATAATAATTAATTCAAATTTGAAAACCGAATGCCTACCGGTCAGATTGAGCGGTGATCTACGAAAGGTAAGGGGTAATGTCATTATTTATTTACTAAAAACAGATTTTAAGCCTAAATAATCTAGGAGAATTTGTGAATTATCTTCTCTAGCCGACATATACGATACCGCCAATACGGATGATGACGATCCCAAAATACCTCATCGGTGTTCGCTTTAAATTTTTAAATAGTCTTTAAATAATCCTTTTAAAAATCGAACGTTAAAAGGCTAATGGCATTTGCCCAGTAATGGAACCAACTTTTGTTTTTGCAAGGTCCGAGGATTTAAAGTAAAGTAAATATTTTATCAACGGTCCAAAAACTAAAATGAAGGGGATTATGGCTTTTAGTCAATGTTTTGGTTACATGAATAAGTTATGTGAAGGGCTGTAAAACTCTGTGGAAATAGCTTTAATGAATGCCTTATAAGTCAGAATTTAAAATAACTCGGTTACGTAAGGTCTCTTTGTACTATGTAGTCCACAAATAAGGCACGTAACAGTTACATTATTTTTTCATGAAAATAATTTAAATTGGCTTGATGAGTAAGACTATTGATTTATATATAGGTAACTAAGTATTTGTAGGTGCTGGTTTAAATTATTGTTGAATACTCTACTTGTAATAAGGTATATTATGTATTTTGTTTTTGAAAAGCTTTTTGTAATATACCACTATGTCATGCATAAATGAGTTTACTTGTTTAAGTTAGATTAGGTTGGTGTATAAGTTAGGTTTTGTTTGTAATTACGTGTGTAAATAAAAAAGTAATCTAAAAAAATAATCGTTGAATAAAGCACATGTTTTTAGTTTTGAAAGCTCAATGTGTCAATAAATATAGAATGTGTAAACGTGCCTCTAACCAGTCTATATTTAAACGACAATAATATAATATTACTAGCTGCGCCCCGCAGTTTCACCTGCGGTCTCACAAGAACCGTTTATTTTTTCGGGATAAAAAGTACCCTATATCCCGTTCCCTAGACAACATGTATGCAAAATTTCAAGACGATTGGTTGCGTACTTAAGACGTTAAAGCGTTACAAACAAACAAAATAACAAACTCACTTTCGCATTTATAATATTAGTTAGGATTTTGAGTATAGTCCAGCCATGTACCTACACTAAGTTAGCATAGCTGATGATAGTCGGGGGGACAAAAATTGCAACCACATATTTCAGTGAAAAATAATATAGCTCCTTTGGAGGCACCTTAAGATTTTGTAAGAATGAATTAGTCCCTACAGAAAAATAGATTTTGCCATGTTTATGTGCTTGATTGCTTCTTCTTTAGCTACATTTTGTTTGCCTTAATATTTTACTCGACTTCTTACAACTTTACAAAGAATTTAGAAACGTCTAAAAAGCGTGAAAGTATCTTACTGCCATACAATCTGCCTCACTTAGCCGTGGCTGGTGTATTTCAAATGAGCTATTTCCTGCGGCCATTCTAGTCTATTTTTTAAAAAGGTCGCTAAGTTGGCGCTAGAACTAGTATCTTTGCCTGAATTTATGGCAAGAGTTTGAATTGTTAGAATTGTATTTTATATAAAACTAGCTGCGCCCCGCGGTTTCAACCGCTGTTAAAAAGCATCTTATGTGCTATTCTAGACTATAATCTATATCTGTGCGAAATTTCATCCAGATCTGTTCAGCCGTTCTGGCGTGAAAGAGTAACAAACATCCATCCATCCATTCTTACAAACTTTCGCGTTTATAATATTAGTAGGACAGTTGCGACCCGCATTTTCGAAACCTTAAACTTTAAGATAACAATACAGGGTTATTGACATATAAGCTTTGAATGGTTTGGGGTCTGATGACCGTGTGTGCCTGAATATTTGTTTTTTCATTTATTCTATTTCTAAAACTACTAAAACCTCTCGTAAAAAGCTTCTCTACATCTTACCTAGCATCTTTCGTTCAACTACTTTTAATTAAATTCGTATTTATTTCTACAGCAAAATTCTTGTACAAGTAAGTAATGTGTCCTAAATTTTGCAGTTTTAAATGAAATAGGATAACGCATTGATAAAACAGAAGGGTCTCGATAATGCTTGGAAGGCGAAATTGGCACCTAAAAATATTAAAGCTATTTATCAAATTTTTTTTTGGAAAACGTATAATGTTTCGTGAAAAATCATGGAACAAATTTATTACTCGTATGTACAGGGTAGGAATATCTGCCTGCGAGAGATTTTATGTAAATTAAAATAACCCAGCATGATGACTTTTCCCTTTATCAAGTAGAGGTAAACTTTCAAGATTCTCCGCCGCGGTCAGTCCTGGTATGATTAATGGGTGCATCAGCAGAGGGCGTTAGTGGACTCGCTCACTTTCCTTCGATAAATGATAAATTGCTGTGGAATAACCTTATGAGAGAGAGAAATATTTCTTATGTAAGAAAGATTTTACTTAAAGCCAATTTTGGTCTCATTTGCTTTCGTTAGGTACTTTAAATTATGATGAAATAAACTATAATTAATATAAATTCGGGACAAATATCACACACAGTGATACAGCCTGATCCCAAACTTAGCAAAACATTGTACTATGGCTGCCAGAGACTAGTATACATGCTTACACAAATATATATTGTGAAGGGGAGGGGTGAGGAGTCGTGACGTAAACAGCCAGTATTTCGTGACCAAATTTATTGGTAAGTAGGTGTTTGGTCTCATTTGCTTTCGTTAGGTACTTTAAATTATGATGAAATAAACTATAATTAATATAAATTCGGGACAAATATCACACACAGTGATACAGCCTGATCCCAAACTTAGCAAAACATTGTAATATGGCTGCCAGAGACTAGTATACATGCTTACACAAATATATATTGTGAAGGGGAGGGGTGAGGAGTCGTGACGTAAACAGCCAGTATTTCGTGACCAAATTTATTGGTAAGTAGGTAAGTACGTACAATTTTGGTGACAGAGAGGCTCGTCTACAGGCCGCCGTACAAATGACGTCCCAACGGGGTGGAAGCGCCAATTGTTAGGGAGGAACGTAGCCGAGTTTTAATTAGAGCGTTCAGGTAATCGTCCCACGAGGTGGAAGCAATGCCTTGCAGTCTAATTCCCTACTGGTGAAGGAATACAAAACAAACAATACGCGGCGAGGCATATAGGTGTCGCGAACGAAACGCTTGCGCGTGCTAATTCAACGCTAGCGCCATCTAGTTTTCCAGTGAGGAACTAATATCGTGTTGTGGTGTTACAGTATGTATTTTTAAATGCATACTTAGATAGATACTCGTATTAACACCCAGAACAGGAACAAATACAAATGTTCACCACAGAAAAGTTTTGCCTATATAGGTGGAGATCGAACCCACGCCCCCAAGCTCAGCAGGTAGGTTCACTACCAACTGAGCCACGGCAGCCAAACTTTACATACTATTCGTTGCAAGATTTCATCATACTAGCTGTGACCCGTGGTTTCACCCGCGTGGGATGAAAGGTATATTTTTTCAAAATTTCGAGTTGATCAGTTGAGTAGGTAACAAACAAACGAACGAACATTTTCGCATTTATAATATTGGTTAGGAAGTGCGGATTCCAAATTTATCCTACTAGTATTATAAACGCGAAAGTTTGTAAGAATGGATGTATGGATGTTTGTTACTCTTTCACGCCAGTACGGCTGAACAGATCTGAATGAAATTTGGCACAGAGATAGATTATAGTCTAGAATAACACATAGGATACTTTTTAACCGCGAGTGAAACCGCGGGGCGCAGCTAGTACCTAAATAATATTTAGCCTGTAGTATATATCGAAAAAAAAAAAATGTTTATACCAATAAGTAAAGTGTCAAACGAAGTAATCTTTCACATTTCGTGTTTAGAACATCATTTCATGCTAAAGTTGTTATGTGCAACATCATTAAATTAATTAAAACATTGGCGCTAATGATTCATTGCGTAATGAAGCATTAATGTTTGTCTTTGTGCAACTGGGTGATAATCCATTAAGATGATACTATGATTGACCTACAGAACAATACACCTACAGAACCTACAGAATAATCGACAGTGAGTTAGCGCCCGAACTCTTCGCAGCGACTCGTGCACAACTTCATTGTTGGTATTGTGGAAAGAAACGAACAATCATTGAAGACATTAATAACCTAAAATAACAAACAGGTGCTTACTAGACAAACTTTTTAAACAAGGTATTAGGAATTAGTGTAAAACACTTTTATTTGATTTATATTTTCTTTTAGTTGAGGCGAGTGGTGGATGTGAGCACCAAGACAAACCAATTGGTTTATTGATGCAACACCTAAATATTATTTTGTACAAAAATTTTAAGGGACAATAAATAAATAAAAAACACATACCATAGAGTTTTCTTTTTCGATTGAGCTTATACATGTAATGCTACGGTAAATTTAATGTACGGCTACATTAGCGGCTTTCAGCGATAATTCGGGCGATGTATCGGGCGAACTGCCTCGGTGCCTCGGTGAGGGGACTGGCTCGGTGGCTCAGTTGGTAGTGAACCTGCCTTCTAAGCTTGGGGGCGTGGGTTCGATTCCCACCTAAGGCAAACGTTTATGTGATGAACATTTGTGTTTGTTCTATGTCTGGGTATTAATATCTATTTAAGTATGTATTTAACAATATCTAAGTATGTATATCAGTCTCTGGCCATAGTACAAGCTTTGCTTAGCTTGGGGCGACAGTGAGTGGAAGTGTCCCGAATTTATTATTATTTATTAATTGTCGCCCATGTCAACTCAGCAGAAAGGCGACGAGGACAGCTTTCGACAAAAACATCGCCGATAACCGATAACGATGATTTTAGCGCGACAACGGGATACGGATTATAGCGCGCTAATGTAGCCGTAGCATTAGAGAAAAAGAGACAAAACACTGTTTGACTATTCCGAGGCTATACAATGTTTATTGTTAAGGGGGCGTATGTAGCTGCGCCCCGCGGTTTCACCCGCGGTTAAAAAGTATCCTATGTGCTATTTTAGACTATAATCTATCTCTGTGCCAAATTTCATCCAGATCTGTTCAGCCGTTCTGGCGTGAAAGAGTGACAAACATGCATCCATCCATTCTTACAAACTTTCGCGTTTTTAATATTAGTCGGACTATTCGCGTCGTGCCGCTACTTTCTCAGAATAAAAGCCGCCAAAATATGGTACAGATTTGTTAACATTTCTGTAAAATTTCCTTTTCTTTCTCGCGTTCTTAAACCGGTCATATTCAAATTCAAATTCAAATTTCTTTATTTCAGGCCTCTTTTTTTTTTTTACCCATAAACATTGTAATATTATGTAGAATATAATTAAATTAAAATTAAAAATGAGATATTAACTATTATATTGAAATTAACATAAAAATATATAACATAACTCTTGCTATTTTTAACGTGCAATTTTCGATATTTTGGCATGAATACTTTTATGTGTGTGTACCTGCCCATCTCATCACGTAGAGGCAGATCTCCTATACGCTGGACCGATCTCATTAAGACAGCTTAATTCATATAGCATAATTAGTTTCGCTTCCATGACGGAGTGCTCTCGTAATGCGACGAACCGGCTAAAATAAATAAATAAAAAATGTATTTATTGCCAAAACCTATGAGTTTAAAACACATTAAAGAAAAGTACTTATATCATTACACCTAAACTAAGTATAATTTAAAAATTTATATAAATTGTTTTGGCAATTGGAGTAGGCTCAGCACTGTTCTGAGTAGACGAGGTCCACGCAGAGCTGGTTTTCAGCCTGCCCCATTGCTTGAGCTAAGATGTTTGTCAAGCGTGGTGAACATGTGGCTATAGCGGGTTTTCTTCATCAACATAGTTGCAGGTGCCTATTTTTAAACATCTAAATTATCAAATTGAACAATTTTTATTTATAATACACTTCAAGATTTGCGTTGTGTGTATTTGCGTGTATGGGGTGTGTGCGTGTATGTGGTGTGTGTTTGTGTGTGAATGTGAGAATTTCAGTATAAGTACGTTTGCAAGTGAGTGTGAGCTAAGTGTTTGTATGCGTTAGCACAGGTTTAGGTCCAGACTTTGACGTTTTTAAAATTTTAAAGGTTGCTTCAAAGTTTTTCCTGCTGCGGTCATGTAATAAAATTTTATATTTCCTTTTGAAAAGTTTATGACTCATTTTTGTCCTCATAGGAGGGGGTAGGTTGTTCCAAATTTTCGTTGTTCTGTTTTTGAAGCAACCTTTAAATCTAACGGTCTTATGCTTCGGAATAGATAACAAGTTCAAGGATTTACTACGCGTATTTAGGGAATGAATATCCTTCATCCAGGTAAGTTTTTCAAAAAGGTATTCAGGCTTTTTGTTCCAAATTACCTTTTGTGTGGTACATGCGAGATGGAGTTCTCTCCTGGCTTTCATTGTAAGTATGTTATTGTGAATGAGGTAAGGCGTCGCGTGTTCTCTTCTTGGTATGTTGAAACAGAACCTTGCACATGCGTTTTGTACCCGCTGTATCGCATTTTCTGTTTTTAAAAATGAAGAAGCATTGCCAGATCAGTGGTTACCGCCGCCGGGAAGACTGACGACAATGAAGACCCACCATGAGATGATGAGATGATGAGAGATCGCTCTTAGTGATAAGGCCGCCAGTTGTTACACAGTTGTTTTAGTTTAAGTTTTCTGTTCTGTTGTTTTGTTATTTCTGGTGTGAACAATAAAGTCTTTATCTATCTATCTGTCTATCTATCATATACCACCATCGTAGTGACCACGACCCTTCTGCCAAGAATGCCGGATTCAGATTACCTGCCCAACAATTATCCAACGGGGTTTTGGTAACTCCCTGCACCAAAAATGTAAAAATGTAAAATTATGTAAAAATGTACCTATACTGCTAGCTATATAGCTAGCAGTATATGTACCTATACTGCTAGCTATATAGCTAGCAGTATAGGTACATTTTGAGCACATATGTGCTCAAACCGAAAACCAGTGAGAGACGTCAGACCGAGTCTGCAAGTTGACGGCAACACAAAAGGACAACATATGTCGTTATATCCGATGATGAATTGCAGTATCATAGTACCGTTCACCCGTTACCGTTACCCTTTAAAATTGCTACGGAAATTTAGACTTTAGTTTCAGGCAGATATAGTTCGAAATCTAAATGTTTGAAAATAATTCGCTACATAATCGCAGTAAGGTGAATTCAGACGACAATAATAATTGAACATAATACCAGTAATTGAACATAACCCAAATTATAAATAAAATCATATGACTTTACTCAATTGGGTATCAACGATGCACTTATAAACGTCAAAGTTATAACTCATGTTCGGAAAAAGAGAGTGGCTCTTTTGAGAGAAGAAAGTGACTAAGAAGAACAGGCAAGAAACTGAAGGGGCCCTTATTTTATAATGTCTGATGTAACACATACATATCGTCACGCCTTTCTCCCGAAGGGGCTGACAGAGGTGTAATTCAACACCCACACTTCACCGGACGATATTCAGTCCCTAATGTGACAGTGGGCGAGCCTCTCGCCATACACCGGGCTCCAGTCATGTAGCAGATGACATAAAATACGCACATACTCGTATGTTCACACAATGAACGAACTGGGGCGTGCCGTCGGCTGGGTTCGAACCTGCTCCCTCTGGCTTGAGAGGCGGGCCTTCTCGAACTAGGCTATCATGTCTAATGACACTTTCAAAACAATTATGTTTGTCGGTTTAGGGACATTTTTATCATAAAGTGTAACAGCCAGACGTTAACAAACTCACACAAATTTTAAATCCATTCTGTTCAAATTTTAATTTTTTTATATTTATCTTATTTTGGTAGAGCTTTGATATTTGCAAAATCTTTTCTCTTTTGCGGTAGGTACTGACTGATGTTTCATTCAGTGATATTATATACGTACTCGTATTTTCAACGCATCTGTATTCGGTTTATTTTCACCATTGTAAAATCAGCTTTACCTTTAGAGTTTATAAATATGGGTATCTTCTTTTGATATTTTACTTGCCATTTTTTACGTTTAATATTTAATTTAGGTTGATACTGTTGTGAAATAATAAATAAAAAATGTGGTTAGGTAATATAATTAAAACAGATAAGAAATGTTCTTTAGAACATGGGTATGAAAATTGAATATCTGCAAAATTAAAATAAATAAAACATAAAAACTAAATAAATAAATAATTTCAAGACACTTTCACACACGGTCGCCTGACCCCAAACTAAGCAAAGCTGGTAACTATGGCTGCCAGAGACTGATATACATACTTAGATATTTTTAAATACATACTTAAATAAATATTAACACCCAGACATAGAACAAACACTAATGTTCATCACGTGAATGTTAGGTGGGAATCGAACCCACGCCCCCACGCTCAGAAGGCAGGTTCACTACCAACTGAGCCACCGATGCAGTCAAACTGTCCGTTCGCCTCCAGTTAACCTATTTATTAAAAAAAAACGGGGTGTCCGAACAGCGCATACTGAGCACGCGCGTATTCAGTTTGCGGCGTATTGCTTGCTGACGAGCGGCTGATTCAAATTTGATAACTTCAGTTTGCCGCTAGCTCAACATTGAGTTTGTCCAATACTGGTGGCTGAGCTACCCACGTCCGTAGGAGTGTACTCTATTCTGATTCCCTACACGTGGTCCCCGGGTAGTGCTAACCGGGTAGCAAACTCTGGTGGGAGACTTCGGCCGTGGCTAGTTACCACCCACCGGACCATGTGTTTCGGGATGTAGTCCGGTGTAACCGTTCCGAAGACGGGTCTAAGCTGTAGCGCACTTGTAGCGCCTCACTCAATTGCCGTCTTTGTACTTCTTCACTCTACAAACTTCAAGGCTAGAGTGAATAAGTACCTTTTAGGTAGTCGTGCTCCATCTTAGACCACAACGTCGCTTAACATCAGGTGAGTTGGTGGTCCAACGCCGACCAATTCTACTTATTTTTTTATTTTTTTTTAAACGCAACCCAGTGTCAGCCTGCAGACAATCAGCTATTCACAGTTTGCTCAATCAGGACGAAGCCTTCTAGCATAGCTATTTAGGAAACGACAATAAAAGGACATTCGTCTATTTGCCGGTTCCTACTCGAATAATCTGCGTGATCCGCCACTGTTCAAACATTTTGAACGGCCACCAAAGGCAAACGTTTGCACAACCGATACTTGTTGAAACAGGCTGTAGCCACTCTTTCTCATGCAAATGGGGCTTAATACCTCGGAAACAGTACTATATCCAGCGAAACTTGAGCCGTGCACTTTTCCTTAACAGCCGGAAATCCTGTGAAAGATACATCGCTTCGAAGGCCTATCAATAATGGAGGTTCTGACGTGCATCCGGTATTAAGCCGATTCTCACGGGTGCTAAGCTGTGATTATACTTTGTTTTGTAAGGCAATAAACACACGAGAGCATGCTCTGGCCACTTAACTCCATTATTGATTAGTTCAAGTCTCATTCTTTTTATTTAGAGAGGGAAACTGTAGTGAAGCAGACATGAAGTTATGAGTAGTTTAAATTGGAAAGAGGTATTTTTCCCTAACACTTTGATGTACTCGTATCAACCCTTATTCTATTTACTATAGACGAAATAACTCTATGTTAAATAAAATATCTAACTATACATTTATTTAGATCCTTAATTATATTATTTTCTTGGGAAAATTCAACAAAAATTGACATTGACGTTTCACCGGCTTCAGCCAGTTTGGAAACCAATTCTGAATAAAGTGAAAACTATTCCTCCTACCTTTTTTTTGGGTTTCGGGTTTCAGATGAAATCACCTATCTATCATTATGACTCACAGCAAAACTCTCCCCTGCATCTCACAATATTCTTCGGATATCGCTCCCATGTAGTAGGTAATACTTTGTGTACAAAACACTATCACAGCGAGGTCGCCACTTATCGATGGCTGTGTGAAAGGGAACGCTACTGAAGTGCTTACGGTCACATACAGCCATCGTAGTTCATCGTACAGACCGCTGGAAAAGTCGAATATAATTATTATAAACATAGTACAAATATGAGTTTCATTTTGACTTTATTTTACTTAATAATAATAATACCTTACTTAATAAAATGAAAACCTTACTTAATAATATAAAAACCTTACTTAATAATAATAATTCCTTGATTAATCATATTTCACTTTAGAATAATAATAGGACGCATTGTGACTTAATTTTACTTAATAATAATACCTCCAGAAAGTGAAGATATGATTTGAAGCACTTGCTGTCTTCGCACCTAGCTGCGCCTCGTGTTTGACTTGTATTAGAAAGTATCTTATCTGTTATTCCAGACTAAAATCTACCTCTGTGCCAAATTTCATCCCGATCCGTTCAGCCGTTCTAGCGTGACTGAGTAACAAACATCCATACATCCATGCATCCAAACTTTCGCATTTACAATTTTAGTAAGATTTGTTAACTTGAACGTCTTGCGAATTAAATAATATAAGTGTTATTTTAGTTTTGGGTAAGTAATAAATCATCAAAATTGAAAATACCGATATCTAATTGAGATACCAACGTTTGACATAATCATCAGAGGTATAACAATCAAAATAAATACAATTTATTGGATCGAATTTTAAAATATATAACAACTTAAGAATACTATTCCATAAATATAAAATACAAAATGTATACTCCGCAAACAACATCCCAATAAAAAAACATAAAGTTCACCACACATAATAATGTTTTGATCGGATTTCAAAAGCCAACACTATTGCCTCTCTCTGCTCTTTGCTCTCTGCTCTCACCTCACACACACATACATCTACCGTGTGTTGTGGCATTCTGAACCACCGTTTTTCAATAACACTCACTCTTATTTACTTAATTATTAACACGGATCGGTACGTCAAATGTCTCTTATTCGCCGTGTGCGGTACTGAAATGAAAATATGCCAAAAACATTTCGATCAAGTGTGAAGCACCCTTCATTTTTAATCTAACATTATACATAAATTACCCTGGTTGTTTGTCCTAAAATAACAACCGCCAAATTAGTGGGCTTGATATGGCCTAAAAACTCTGAAGTCAGTGTTAGCCACTCATCCCACGTAAATTAACTTACTTTAGAAACACAATTGAATTCAACTGCTACATAAAAAAAAAAAACCAATGCTCTATGGTTTTAATCGTAAGCTATTTATCAATGACAATCAAGTTAATTGAAACAATTACTAGTAAGTACTTTTTTTATTAATAATAACAATATAAGCCTAAAATAAACCTCACTCAGATAACAAATTACAAATGTTGATTACAGATTAAGTACAGATAATTTTGATTCTGATTTAAGATAATTTTGATTTCTGATTTAAAATTGATTCTGAAATAATAAACAGAGCTCAAGTCAGTATTCGCGGGTAAAGTACTCAAAGTAACAATGTTCGCTGACAAAACAATTATTATACCTAATATTAAAAAATAATAAACTTTTCGATTTAACTGTACTTGCCCGTACATAGATTGTGTTCTCAAACTCTCGTCTATGCTACACTGCGCCGCGGGTGAAGTGCTACTGAACATTTGATGGGCATAGCTCTATTTACATTGTACTGGCGACTAGTCGGGTCGGAAGGTGATACTTTTAGAACAAATTACTTTCTTTCATCATTGATGTTCTATGTCACGTCATTCTAGGTTAATAGGCTTGCGTTTGGCCGCCAACACGCCTGATGATAACCAGTGATGCGGCCTACGATGGAGCACGCTCATCTAAAAGAAACCGATTCACTCGAGACTTGAAGACACCCAGATTATAGGTAAGTGTCTGGGAACACACACTGTGGCAGAGTAATCCACAAGCAGGTGTGCATTCTGGCAGGTTTGTTCTAGAATTTCTAGTCAATTGATGGATGAACCAGAACGTTCTACGCTCGCAATCCGTTCTACCTTTTCTATTCGTCCTTTGTTGGACAAGAAGGCAATTCAGCCAACCATAGCCGATGCTTAATTGAACCTTTGGCGATCTGTGTGTCATAAAAACGGCCGGCCGTTTTTTACTGATAATAAATAATAATAATAAATAAATTCGGGACACTTCCACACACGGTCGCCTGACCCCAAACTAAGCAAAGCTTGTACTATGGCTGCCAGAGACTGATATACATACTTAGATATTTTTAAATACATACTTAAATATATATTAACACCCAGACATAGAACAAACACAAATGTTCATCACATAAATGTTTGCCCTAGGTGGGAATCGAACCCACACCCCCAAGCTCAGAAGGCAGGTTCACTACCAACTGAGCCACCGAGGCTGTCGATACTTTATTCAATTAAATAAATTAGTACCTGGATGGCCGAGCTTTGCTCGGTATTTTTTTATATTTTTTAATTGTGTTTTTTGGATAATAAACAATTGATTTTAGTCTAACCTCAAAGCAAACACGCATTGACTTCGTGTTACTTAACAACGCCATCTGCTGTTGTGTCGTTAAAGCAATTAGTTGCTCACAAAAAATAGTAGTATTATTATTCGCCAATAGATGTCAGGAAGAGTCATATTTTTCAGTTGAGATTGATTATCGATAAAACACGAATAAAATGATATTTTCTAAAAATGATTCCTAGCTAGATCGATTTATCGCCCCCGAAACCCCCTATATACTAAATTGTATGAAAATCGTTGGAGCCGATTCCGAGATTCCAATTATATATATATATATATATACAAGAATTGCTCATTTAAAGGTATAAGATTTCGTGGACTTAGGTCTGATATACACTTGACAATGTCATTTACAGAATAAAATTATTAGTTTATAATTAAATGAAACAGTAATACAATATAGGGACACGTTATCGGCTGTAAAAAGGCTCTGTCAGATTAATAATACTTAAAAAATAATACATTAAAACAAGTAAATTAGATACGAAGTCTGTAATGTCGAAATAAGTCTTTGGTGAACATTTCTTCAAAGTAGTATGCCTGGTTCATCAAATAATTCTTAATGCTATTTTTAAATTTACTTTACTATTTTTTAACTCTGTTGCTGCAACGGCTATGGATCACTAATGAACATACAAGCGTGCCAGCTGGATCTGTGACACATTTGTGAAACATTAGTGATACTGAACCGTTTCCTGTCCATTTTTTCAGGGCTAACGTAACGTCAACAGTTCTAAAAATTGCCTCCCAGTATACACAACTCCATAATAATGTTTGTACAAAAATGCTTACTTAGTACATAAAACTGCATAAATGATATGTAGAAAAATATTTTACATAGGTCTGTGGTGAATATTTTTTCATTGAACGCTAAATCTATTCCATGATATGAGGACGCAGTGCTTGGCTACTTAATACAGTCATATTTTACACACTGATTATTTAATAAAGATCTGCACTAATTCAATTCTAAACATTGACTCAACATAGTAAAAATGTATTATTAGAAAAGCTAATATCATTTAGAAATTAAAATTCCTCTGAAAAAGATGCCGCCTTTAATTTTTTTTTAAATCACACAAAAAAACCAACTGCTATCGCAGCTAAAATTAAAGCAAACGATTCCGACCATTCCCAAATGTTTTTCGCAATTAGATGCAGAACGTTCCCGTTTATTTTTATTCTCAGAAAGCATCGTGCCCTATAAAGCTGGAAAATCCAATAGCGCAATCTGCACCGCGACTGCACTTGTTATTGTTTCAACGCTTGCCATTGTGCTCTGCGTTTAAGAACTACTTCACTTCTGAACATTTTCAAAGCAAATGGGGCATACAGAAAGTTGAAACCGATGCTTGGGTATTGCTTGAACATTTTAAACTCTAAAACTTAGATTACTTAGATTACCTGACTACTGCAAGTTTTAAAAATATGTATAGGTATTATATTTGCCTCTATCAATGCATTAAAACAGTATTACAAAGTTAAAAAAAAATATGTTGACTTTATAATAAACTAGCGACCCACCCCGGCTTCGCACGGGTGCAATGCTGATACTAAATACACTACAGAAAAACTGTGAACGTTGTGTATACAAAAAATTAGTACATTATTTTGATAAATCTCGTAGGGTTCAGCCTGCTTTTGCAATGTAGGCGGAAAAAAAATTGATAATTAACGACATCACATTAGAAACTTCAAAAATAACAGTATTTCTCCACTATTTCATGGATGTTATTTTACATATAAACCTTCCTCTTGAATCATTCTATCTATAAAAAAAAGCCGCATCAAAATCCGTTGTGTAGTTTTAAAGATTTAAGCATACAAAGGGACATAGGGACAGAGAAAGCGACTTTGTTTTATACTATCTAATGAAGTTCATTTTACTTAGAAAAACGTAACCATTTAAACAATTGCTTGTTTACGTTTCTTTGAGCATTCATTATAAATACCGACATGAAAATTTTTCTGAATGCATTGTAATACTTTTCTCAGTACATTAATAGAGGCAATTTATCAAAAATATGAATCTGAAATTTCCATACAAACGCGCTTCTCAAATTTCTTGAAAACCATTTGTCAGATTATGATGAAATTTGGCATGTACAATTAAATTAACTATATCTTCGCCCCTATGTTCTTGGTTTTTTTTAAAAACGTTCTCAAGCTAAAATAGAGCTATGAAAAATATCCGCATTTTTACTTTTGACTGATTTATTCAATAGGTAGACAAAGCAAATCATAAATTCCATTACATAGGGAGGTTGTCTACATCATTAGCTGTTAAATGAATCCATAATACAAGGGAAATTCTAAGTTACTTAAGAATGATTACAGAGGTGCCAAAAAAAAACTGAAATTGCACTTTGTCACTCTGTAGGTAAGTTTAGAGGCTCGTCAGTATCATTGCTCGCTCTCTTCGCTCGTCTTCTTCTTATAGACGAAATGGCTATAGAATACCTTGAGCCAATGGGAAGTTGTCTAGGTCGCCTAGGTCAAAGTTAGTTAGTTCGCCGGACTCTTAAGCTTGGTATCAAAAGTTTTAGACTATCTGGTTTCGACGACTGTTGTAAAAGAACATACAACCGGGAACTAGGTAGGCATGTCTCTCCTAAAAAAATGGAAACGCAAAAATCCATAAAATCAAGCCAGCTTTACTTCAAGTTATTAATTCCTCAAACTTGAAGGTAACTATAAAAAGCCCGAAGCCTTGTTTGAACAACTTTTGAACTCCATAATTGAAAGGTTGCTTATCCGACCGAAGAATAAAAAGAAGGTAAAAGGTAACGCGATGAATTTTGAAGAGGCCTCAATGTCTAATCTTATATGAAATAAAGTAAGCCTTATTCTTGGCATGAGTAATTCTTTTGTACGGTAATGGGTGGATGTAATCTTCTTGTGAACAATTTTGATATTGAAGCGAGAGCGAGTTAAGTTTCCCTAATGGTAGGAAATGATTCTTCCGAGATTTCGTCATGATTTTGCCAGATGAAAATGGAAGCTAACGTTATATGAATAAGGGCATGTATGTAATAAGAGATAGGTAAGACAGTTGTGGGTATTTTGATTTCTTTTATTGTAAATATAAAAAAACGATGATAGCCTAGTTGGAGAAGGCCAGAGGGCGCGGGTTCGATTTCAGCCGACGACACGCACCAATTTGTTCATTGTGAACAAATTGTGATTGTGGGTATTGTGTGTCATCTGATACATAACTGGAGCCCGTTGTATGGCGACAGGCTCGCCCCCTGTCACATTTGGGACTGAATATCGTTCAGCGAAGTGTAAGTGTTGTATTACACCTCTGCCAGCTCCTTCGGGGAAGACGTGACGATATGTATGTATGTGAATATAAAAAATACTAGGTATTAAGGTTTTTATTCTAGGTAAATTTAGCACCAAAAGATCATGAATGTTGTCATAGTTTATTTTTAATTTATTTAATAATGACTTACCTATAAAACAAAGTTTTCAAGTGTGGGTTCGATTCCCATCTGGGACAAACATCCATGTGATGAACATTTGTGTTTGTTCTATGTCTGGGTGTTAATATCTATATAAGTATGTATTTAAAAATATCTACGTATGTATATCAGTCTCTGGCAGCCATAGAACAAGCTTTGCTTAGTTTGGGGTCAGGCGACCGTGTGTGCAAGTGTCCCGAATTTATTATTATTATTTTTATTATTCCTCAAGTTTAACAAATGACATTATTAAAAGAAACACAAAAAATCCGACTGCAAAATGTAGTCACTTCCACTATCAAAACGATTTAAATGACACCTCACATGTTGAAATCCATCGAGCAGTTTAGGCTGTAGGGCGTGCCATACATACCTACATACAAACAAACTTACATACATCCACTCGGAAAACATAATCCTCCAAGAATGGTGGTTTAAAAACACTCTTTCCTTGGATTATGAATTTGATTAAAGTCTAGACACCTTATAACCAGTCAGGCGGCATACACCAGACCCCCTTTTTAATTTCCTACAAACCGGAAGCGCTAGAATCTTGTTTGGAAACCATTGCGCACAAATTTCCTTTTCAATATGTGAAATGCGGAAATTGTCTTTCATTTCTACTGTTTTGATCGTTGATAAGAGTTTTAAAACATGTGTAGGAAAGAGATTCGTGTCTATAGATTTCGATGTCATAGCACGATTTTTCACCCAGACACACGTTTACTTAAGTCGCTTCATTTAGAGTTGAAAATCGTAAATCATATTTATTTGATTATAAAATGAAATCGGCGCCTTAAAATATTTTTTTACCGTTTTTATTGGTATTAGTCGTAATAAGAACACATATAAGAATAAGTTGCTCGGTTAAACTTTAGAGAACTAATCTAGCTGGTTAAAATTTTAAAAAAAATAGTGTAATCGCTGAAAATGAAACTACGTTCCGATAGCTTTTTTAAGAAGATACTTTTTGTGATTTCTTTTTATCCAAAATGAAGATGATTTTCAAAATTGTTCTTCGGTTAAACTTTAGATCGTTGCTTCTTCTACGAGCTGTTTTTTTTTTTTGCACCTGATCATCATAATTCTTCATATCAAACTAGGTGCAAAAAAAACTTGTTTTTGGTGATTTCGCGTAAGACTTAAGATGTTCATGTCTATTAAATTATTACTGAAATCGACAAGACATTTAGGCATGCTCTTTATCTGTGTCAAATTATCACAGAATCAAATACTTTGCCACGAACTGCACCAAGCAACATCCTAAAAATAGAAAAACTTATAAAACCTATCTAGTACGTACATGAACTTTGAAATAGTGATTTTATTTTCTCTCGTTTAGTTCTTGACAGTAAGCTAGAATCCTTGTACCTACAGAAGTTACCAAGTCCAAAGTTGTAAGAAGTCAGTCGCAGATTGTTGTCCGCAAACTTCCAGAATGTTCTCTAGCGAGTTCTTCGAAAATTTTAAAGGTGGATTTCAAGTTTTTAGCGGTACGATAGCTCTTGTATCTTCCAAGTCGATAAACAGGGTTAGAGAATAGAAAATCAGTTTAAATAATTTCGGCCTAGTATTTGGCAAACGTCTCTTAAATCGTTTTTATATTTTGCTAGTAGCCCGAGTAGCCCGTCATGAGGCAAAGCCCTTTTTTCCTTCCTTCCATGCATCTCTGTTGTCCTTGCTATGATATACTGATCCTTCTCATGCATGGGTACACAGCATGTTACAAAAACCCAGTTATATAATTGAAGGGCATGTATACACACTTATAAGGAATAATAACACGTGGAAACAATTGGGGGTTGCCTATGTCGACAGACAACCTGACCAAACTGGTTGCCATTAAATTATTATTCTTTGCTATATAAATTTCATTTAAGAATAGTATTGTTTGATAAAAATAGCATGTAAGTTAAAAAGGTCAGCGAATAAAGGCTTTATTATTTTATTATTATTATTATATACACACGTATAAGTATTCATGCAAAAATATCAAATAAAATGCACGTTCTAAATAGCAAGAGTTATGGTCAATTTAAAACGTAATTTTGAACGTAAGAAAAACAAAAAGGAATTTTAAAGAAATGTAAACAAATCTGTATCATAAATATGTTGGCCGGCTTTTATTCTAAGACAGTAGCGGCACGACGTGAATAGTTTACAAATAAAACCGACGCGATTAGTGTCTGCGTTCACGCTCTTAGGAGGGTGGAGCACGATGTGTGTTCAAAATTTTTATAGTCTATATTTAATAAAAATTAGCATTCACGGCTATAACAGGGTTTTTCTAACACCCTTTAAAGTTTGTTTTTCCACCTCTTTCTAGGCTAGCTTTTCGAATAATAACTTTGCGGGAACTGACAATGGTGGTTGTAGCCTATAGCCTAATCTTACATTATACTAATTTAGTCAATTTTAACAATAGACTGAGCGAACGTTAAGGAGCGAAGCGTCTTTGCTTTGACAAAAATGTTTTCGTATGTCCGAATTCTGTCCGGATCTCTGTCCGGCTCTTTGTTTTCCTCTACAGGTCACGTTTCTTATCTGATTCTCTTGAAACTTTGTGAGTAGGTTCGATAATTAAGTACTTAATTTTTTTCTGTTTCGCCAGATTTTAAGTTTTTTTAAATGGAGGAAATATGACTATAACTATTACTCCGCAATTTTGAAAAAAATCCAAATCTGACTTCGCTAAAAAATTTGAACAATTATCGAACTTGTTCACAAAATTTCACGAAATTCAGTTGAGAAATGCGTCCCGTAGAGAAGGAAAAACGCGGGACGATATCTCCAACTCACAAAACACTGGTCCTACTTATATTATAAACGAATAGCACATAGGATACTTTTTAACCGCGAGTGAAGCCGCAAGGCGCAGCTAGTCCTACTAATATTATAAACGCGAAAGTTTGTAAGAATGGATGGATGGATGGATGGATGGATGGACGTTTGTTACTCTTTCACGCCAGAACGGCTGAACTGATCTGGACTAAATTTGGCACAGAGATAGATTATAGTCTAGAATAGCACATAGGATACTTTTTAACCGCGTGGTAAAACCGCGGGGCGCAGCTAGTTATTAATAAGCGAAACATTTAAACAATGCTAAATAAAACAGTAACTTCACTAAAGCTTACTAACATAGGTAGTTTATGTAAAATTTAGTTTTGTTTTAATTTATCTTGACTTCTGATCAAGATGAAAACGGCAATCTGTAAACGCAACATGCACAGATGTTCCATTCCAACCTAAATTGAATCAATGCGACGAAGCGACAAGCCTGAGCACAACAAAAACATGCCAATAAAAATATGAGCGAACATACGATATCGAACGAACGAATGGAAAACAATATACTCACACAGTTTGATAGTTCGCAAGCAGTAGGATTTTATGTACTTTTTCAAGTCAAGAATGATTTAAAAAGCAAACCTTAAGACCCACTTCCTGTCATCCATGTTAACAATTTTTAGGCTTTTGTTTACTACTCTATCTACCAAAATACCAAAAAAAAAAAAGAATTTTCAAAATCGATTTATAAATAGAGGAGTAATCGAGATACATAAAAAACCGTACAGACGAATTGAGAATTTCCTCCTCTTTTGAAGTCGTGTAAAAAACAATCAATAAATTTTTAAGAGAACATTTTAATAAATAAAAAGCAATTCAGTAATGTTTTTCAGCATTACTCGTACACTATTCAGCCAAAACACATTAAAAATCATAGCAATATAAACGCGGTACATTTTTAAAATTAGGTTTATAAAATAGAGGACTACGTGCATGACTTGGATATCTAACTTTATAGGAAAACATCGCGTCTCTTCACTCAGCTTAGCAACAAAAATCCCCAAAACTGAACTTACCGAGCGTTCTACCAAGAAACAAACTTTCAGTAACCAGGTTACTGCATAATCCTCCACTGTGCCAGAAACAACACCGTCTGCGTCACAGAAGTTGATCATACATCGACTTACTTCCACGAGAGAGCATCCATTCAATGAAAAACGAACGCGCAGCCATCCGTGATCTGATACTGGGGATGAACTTGTTTGTTTTGTATATGTTGTCACTTTCTTTAAACAGTGCATTATCAATATTGTATTTTATAATAAAACTAGCTGTCACCCCGCGACTTCGTTCGCGTTTATTATTTATCTTAATATATATTAAAATTGCGACTATAATTTGAGATTTAAACTATCCTATCTCTCAAGTTGGATCGAACTGCACATGGTGTGCGAATTTTATTATAATCGGTTCAGTGGTTTAGGAGTTCATTGAGGACAAACATTGTGACACGAGATTTATATATATTAAGATGAGTAACACTTTCTTCAGTAGCCGTTTGGGGGCTATTGAAATCGCAGGTTGTCGTGGCAAAGCTGTTAGAGACTACTGAGAGATAGAGAGGGAGAGGAAAAGAGGAAGAGAGAGAGAGACTAGGATTTCGATAATACTATGGAGCTAACATCCAGATTCAGAACCGATATTTAAAGTCGGCAGTCAAACATCATAAACAGGCATAAACAAATTGGTGCGTGCCGTCGGCTGGGTTCGAACCCGCTTCCTCTGGCTTGAGAGGCGGGCCTTCTCCAACTAGGCTATTATTATAGCTTACAAATATCATTTTATAATAAAATGCATTTCAGCTTTGGTCAACCGTTGTCTGTAAATATATAACTGTAAGTATCTGTTTCAGTTTGTGTGCATATAGAAATTTAACACCTCTCTCTCTCTACTTTGCTATTTATATACAAGGCAGATTATAGATATTTATAGATTCATCCATAACTCATTGACCAACCTTGTTCATACGAAAAAAGGCAATAACAGTCCATACGGTTGCCTCTCGACCCCATTTCTGTTATCAAACTTGGCAACTATTTTTGTCAGCCCCAAACAAGGGTCAAAACATCAAACTCCGTATCAGGAAGTCATGTAGTTCCTCCACTTCCGGCCCTCTCGTTATCGTGCGCTACCTCGAGATTTTGATGAGGATGTCCCTCGAGGCTTAATAGATCTTGTACAACGTCCTTTTGTGAAATATAATATGCATAGGTGGTTCATTAGTAGGGCTTTGATGAAATACGACATATTTAAATCTTCTATTTTGGTCTTTGCAGGTAGAGCATGCATGTTTTCTACTTGAAAACATGCATGCTCTATAAAAAAATCTAAAAAAATGTTAAAGAAGTCTTTAAATCGTTTTTTTTTAATAACAAACTCGGGACATTTCCACACACGGTCGCCTGACCCCAAACTAAACAAAGCATGTACTATGGCTGCCAGAGACTGAGACTAGAGAAATAAATATATACGAGTACATACTCGCATATATTTTTAAATACACACTTGCATAGATATTTAACACCCAGACATTGAACAAACGCAAATGTTTGCCCTAAGTGGCAATCGAACCCTCTCCCCCAAGCTTAGAAGGCAGGTTCACTACCAACCAAGCCACCGGGGCAGTCAAGTAATTAGAAGGAGTTGGAGTACGATGTAAATTTTAAAAAATTAACTAGTGTGTGTGTGTGTGTGTGTGTTTATATTTTCAATTTTGTTCATACCAGCCAATTCATCGAGTGTCAATGACCTTTTTCAAAATTTTTCATCTGTTTCTTTTTATCAAGAAAGTGAACATAATTATAAAACGTGTTTATAATGACGAGTAGAAAGCAGTTATTGCGAGCCTCACTCTACCCCTGGAAGATAATAAAACTTGGCTTTTGTTACTCCTATACTTTAACTAGCACAGCTCAAACATTCCATCCAGACTTTTCTGCTTTGGTATTTCACTGCTTAAATATTCCAGCTTCAAAGTGCACAGAGAAATAAAAACAACCGGAGCATAGTTTCATGCGCGCAAGATAACGCAAGGGGATTGTAAGGCACGATTCTAAGCGACAGACGTGACAAGTGCTCACGGGAAATGAATACGTCAGTGCAGTGCTTTCAGTGCGATGGTGTTCTTGGATAGGAGGAAATGAAGTTTTATGTTAAGTAATGTACACTGGCTATACAGTAAACGTTGGTACACGTTTTTTATGAAAAAAAGACTTAAAACATTACCTAATGTTTTGTTTTGTCATTAAGGTACTTTAAGAAGCAATCACGTGAGGCAAATATTTGGAGTTTGAGAAGATGGCCAAAGAGCGGAAGACCAATTTTATTGTTATAACGATGGGTGGATCGGTGGACTAGTTTTGAGAGTCTCGTTTGCAAGTGCTTGCTACTGTGATCCTGATAGGTCAGTAACATGTGGATTCTATGTAGTTGTGTATTCTAGAGCTATAATAAATTACAATTTGTAGGTCTTGTTCAAGAGTTTGTAGTTTCTAATTTAGTATACTATCATTTTGGCTCTACATATGACAAACCAAAGCTACGCACGTCGTTCATCTTATACCACGACCACACATTGGTGACAATGTGTCCCAATGTGAGGTTACATTTGCACCAATCTAGTTTTTGGAGCCAATAAGACACCAATGTGTCTCAGTCTTTGGACACAAAGTTGATATTGAAGGCAATGTTTTACGCAGTAATAAGGTTCAATATTGGCCATTTTGAATTGAAGCCAAATTTGGAGCAAATTTAAAACCAATGTTAGATTCTCTACAAAAACCATACGCTCACACTGAAAAATCCTGAACTATCACTAGAGTGCCAAACTACGAGTACATTTAGTAAGCCTAGGGTGCCACAAAAGAACGCTCTCAGAAACCCTTCAAAATATTTTACGCATACAAATAAAAATCATGCTAATGTAACAACTACCAGCTAATGCATGACTACACAAAAATGGAAGCCGGAAAAACTTTTCTTATTGTGAAAACATCGACAATAGACTACATCTCGAGCCCTTGTAAATGGAAGGCTTTTCTGGTTCACAGGTTTTTTTATTATTGGTCTGTCAAGTTGAGTTATATAGGTAGTAAATAGGCAGATCAGAGGGTCAGTGGCCGAGTGTCGGGGATGGGTGAGTTCTTGTTTATGGATTTTAGAGTTATTTTGACATTTGTGTTTGGGAGAGAGGAAAAGTTTGAAATGTATGGTGATTTAGGTATTTGTTAGGGTGGAGGTAAATAACTTTTGTGAAAGTTTTAATTTAGGTCTGTATTATGTGAGCCAGCGAGGGATGATAGTCTAGTTGGAGTAGGCTCGCCTCACAAGGGCGGATTCAATTCCAGCCGAAGGCACGCACCATTTTGTTTATTGTGTGAACATATTTAATGTCATCTGCTACATAACTGGAGCCCGGTGTATAGTGACAGCCTCACTGACACTCAATGTGACAGGGGACATTTAGGACTGAATAACGTTCGGCAAAGTGTGGGTGTTGTAATCTACCTCTGCAAGCCCCTTCGGGGGAGAGGCGTAACGAAGTTATGTTATGTGTTATCTGTAAAACTTTTAGATTTTCTAATGTTAGAAAAGTTATCTAAACAAAATTTAGGAAAATAGGCGAGATAAAAGAAATAAACGATGTATCAATAATATCTGGAAAAATTGCTGATCCATGAAGAAACTGACAGTGATCTTCAGTTATCACTTAAACTTAGTCACCTTGCCTTGCCTCCCACCAACCCATGACTTTCTGTCATGTATATACGGACTTCAAAGAAGCACTACTGCTACAATTTTAACTGATAATCAACACACAAAATTCATACAGCGCTCCAATGGTTTACGCACACAATGTCAAAAGAACAAAATGACAAACGCCCGCAAATTAGAAAGAAAGAGCAAAATGTATCATAACTTTTAAAAAAGGAACTTGAAGTCAACCAGGCTGATTTCTGACACCCACCGGCTCAATGTAGCGTAAACCGTACAACTTTGGATTGACAACAAAACGAAAAAGCGCTACTAATGGGTGAACACAGAAAAGTTGGATGCCTGAGGGGAATGCGCGGCGGAAGTGAATGTTTCATTTTCATTTCGAGAGGTAGCTTTTTCGTTGAAACGGTTAAAAGGTTGATTTCCTACTTTACATAATAATTAAAAAAGAGAAAAATAAACTCATACTTGGCATTATTGTCATCACTTGGTCTTTGGGATTGTTAAGTGCCTAATCTGTACGTATTAACATAATGAACATTTTAGGTACTTACCACCCTAAAAGACAATGGGCAAAATTAATTGGACGTTGGTCCAAACGCCCGCAAGATTGACACTATAGGTAATTTGTAGGTAAGGTATATAGATTTTCGCATAATAAATCTCGCTGAAATCGAACCCACAGTTTTAGAGATACGTTGATATTGTATTGATTGATCGTATTGTATTGTAAAAACCTACAATGTCCGATACACTCAACCACACCGCAAAAGATGATGGTGGGCTCTTCTCGGTGCTTGTCTGGCAAAGAGTTTCCCGCCATGCAGGTCACGTCATTTTGATTTGTGACGTCACCATGAAGGTTTTGCTGACCATTACTGATAATAAACCAATATTTCACTATTCTTAAAAATAAAATATATCGATTTCTGTAGGTTGAATTTTACCGGTGTCGTAATTCTTTTTTCATGCATAAATATAATCTACCAAATGCGCCATGCGCCATCCCTGCGGGCAAACTTATATACTTTTTTTATATTTTTGGACCAATTTGCTCTTTTCCTTTAACTACACTTATGCGTATTGGATTGATACTAAGACATCAAAAAGTATTAGGTAAGTACATATCTTATTTTTATAAGCGTTAGATGATATCACAGGGTCGGGATGAGTGACATACAAGAAGAGAGGCTTAAACAAGCTTAGCTTAGCTTGTATAAGCTCAGCAGTGAAAGATCATCAGCTGAAAAAGATGATTAAGTAAATATAAATGTTCAACTCAAAGCCTAAATCTGATTGTCTATTTGCTTACTTAACAACTTACTACATTGCATTGGGAATTCTACGCTGGACCCAGAGCTGTTAGTTTCTGATTCTACAGTTTATTCTCAACTCTGATACGCGAACTTCTTGGCCTGGTTCCGATGCTCTTTGCTCTACCTAGGGTGTATATACAGTACACACGGTAATTTACACACATCCACAAGGTATTGTTTTGTGAGTCATTTTATTAGAAGGCTATACCTTGATTTACTACACACAGACTGCGATGAATATTGATGTTCCTGTATTGTATATTAACTGTTGTAATTAGGTAGGCATCTGATTCTGCTTTATGGATTTTTACTAACAATTGTTAATTCCTAGTTTTTAGTTTGTAGCATTGGTAAAAAGAAGTACCTAACTCAATCTCTTTATAGTGTTTATCAACATTTTCTTCTAAGAAAACATTGCTTGTTTGATGTATCAAAAACACGCCCTAAGTCAAAACACAGATTTTATCCGTTTTTCGAACCCAAAAAAATATTAGAACCTTATTTTCTTCTGGAAAAGCTAATACTTATAACTATGCCTCAACGAACAATATTCATTCGGCGCAAAAAATCCCTTCAAAACAAGCTTCGGAACCCCGCTTTGTGATTCGCTACTTCGCACAATGTTTATTCAGATAATCTAAGCGAAAGAGTGAGTGGCAACTTGAGAGAAATAATGAGAATTTATCGCTTTTCCTTGGGAAAAATATTAACCTTACCCCTGTTTTTGTGGGAGGACGATTTCGAGCATTGACGGCACCTTATCGTGCCCTCGGGGAGTCACGGGCCTTATCTCGCCTCGGTACGAACCACTTCGGGAAACAATACTTGTCACTGGGAGCTACGAAGTTAGGAATCATTAGGGCTGATGGACCGGGAAAAAGATCTGCGCGTTCTTTTGTTTCGAGGACTTTCCTTAGTTTTCCACTTGTGAAGGGCTAGAGCTCTTGGATTGCTAATGACATTGTTGCCTAAAGTAATGGATTGTGGAGATTTAGTTTTTGTTTCATCTATTAGGTCAAAATACTCAATTAGGTGCCATCTTTTTCTATTCTGAGAATTAGGTGTACAAAAAAATATATACCGACGCACGACATTACATTTTTTTTTTCAATAACGGATTTAATCACTTACAGCAAAAATGAGTAACCTCCTCATTATGTAAAGCTAGTAACTTTTCGATAAAACTTTTTGTGAACCATTGGCAGATATTTTCCGACGCATGGTATATTACAGTATATCTTTGATAGACTGAGTAAAAGGAACAGAGAAGCACGAATAATTAAAAATGATTTATTTTCCCTCAAAAAGTTAGTTTCGAAGTAATGTAATGGAACATGTAAACCGGTGTATAAAGTCAACTTCAACTCCGTTGAATTCCGAAGCTACGCGCTATCTAAATCCGACTGGATGTTTCGGAGCTCCGTGTCACAGACGTATCGTGCGTTCCAGTTCACGCGACCATGTTTGGAGGCATAAACCGCTGTACATTTATGTGAGTACCTGAAATTCTGATTTTTGTCTGTTACCACAAGGTGTTGTACACCTCTGCTAGACCCTTCGGGGGAAAGGCGTGACGTTATGTAGGTATATTTGTTACCACACGGTTACTGTCGTGTTGATCGAATTGTCCGAGCGGTAGCGAGTCCTCCGAGTATACTCGGAACTTCTCGGCATTTGTTTGTTCAACGATAACTCGAGTCTCTTTTTTCTGATCTATTTAAAATTTTGTAGACAAAGGATTGTCGGATATGAACTATTTGTGAGGTCTTCGTTCGAGACGAATGGCTAAAATGGTAAGAAACCAAGTAGCTTTAAGGCCAATTTTTTTTACCTTGCTCCTCCGTATAGACATACATTAACTTTATTTTAAGTCTTTACTAAACCAGGTAGAACCTAAAGTTAGAACAATTTTTACGCATTCGCATGTGGGAATATGTACCATGTGCCTTATCTTGCCTCATAGCAGGAAGTATTAGAATCACCCGAAAACTTTGACACTAAACGATTTTTTTTTTTATTTAGAATATGTCGGCGTTTGACCACCAACTCGCCTGATGTTAAGCGACGTTGTGGTCTAAGATGGAGCACGACGACCTATAAGGTACTTATTCACTCTAGCCCTGGAGTTTTGTAGAGTGAAGAAGTACAAAGACGGCAGTTGAGTGAGGCGCTACAAGTGCTCTACTGCTCAGACCCGTCTTCGGAACGGTTACAGCGGACTACATCCCGAAACACGACTAGGTCATTTAATTTGCTGTAGCCTTTACATTTTGTTGCTTTAATCTGTCTGCGGTTAGGTAACTGTTTCGCAGTAGCATTCTAAATAAAGTACAAACCTTCTCTACTCAATGATAAGATGGATGTATACATGTTTCAGTGCCGTAGCCTTTGTTCCACTTTTATAGCAACAGAAAGGGACGTTGCAGAAACTCGTTTCGGGCAAACTACGAAAGTGGTTGCGTAAATTTTTTATAACATCAGAACAACTGGGGATTAGTAAATTGACGGAGCAATAGTGGGTGGAGAGAAAAGTTTGTGTTGATACAATAATTCTGTTCCGTGTAGAGGGATCATAAAGTTTGTATTTGTTTTAGTGCTTAGAACGTGTACGGATTTGGAAGGAAGTCTCGTGTTATCCAATACAAAAATTAGGATTGTGTATTGTACACAATCGGGATTTTTTTGTTTGAATGATTAAAATTATTTTACATTAATACTTTATAAAAAACAATGATAGTCTAGCCGGAAAAGGCCCGCCTCTCAAGCCAGAGGGAGCGGGTTCGGACTCAGCCGAAGGCACGCGCAAATTTGTATATTACGTGTACATATGTGCGTACTAAATGTCATCTGCTACATGACTGGCCCGGTGTATGGCGACAGGGTCACCCCCTGTCACGTTTGGGACTGAATATCGTCCGGCGAAGTGTGGCTGCCAGCCCCCTCAGGGGAAAGGCGTGACGATATAAATGTTATGTTATAAATATTTTAAAGTATTGGAAATTGTATTAACTACTGTTAGTTAGTGTCAAAGTAAGAATAGGTACTTATTTTTTTACGGAGTTATTTTGATTTTAATTTCCCAGTGTGTACGTACCTCTATACATACTTATAAGAACGCCCAAAACTTATCTCAATTTAATAGTAAAGGCTTATGTAGGTTTAGAAAAAAACACGATTGGTACACAGTAGGTGCCCAAAGGTCATCTACGTCGTCACAGCGTCGTCTTCCCGCTTTCTATTCTAACAGATATTTTTGGTACAGCCTACACAACGGCAAACAATAAACAAAACTATAAGCAATATCTGAAACTTCTCAAAATTCATTCCATCCGTCCCACGTCCGCATTCGAAACATTCGAGAGATCCGAATAAAAGAAAAGTGTCTGTCTGCTCGTATAAAGTTTACGATTTTTACCTTTTTCAGGTACAAATAAGGGCACTTTTATGTTTTCATTTTATCCCAGATTACATTTTTGAAGTGGCTAAAATGTTTTCGCTCTGAACAGTAAATTGTGTTTTGTGAAACTCTTTGGTTAAATGAAATTGTTATACTTACTATTCATTTGCAGTTTAATTTATCTAACTGTAATAGTTATTTCGAACTAGCTTTGCCTCGCGGTTTCACCCGCGTCCCACAGGAACCGTTTTTATTTTCGGGATAATATCCCGAAATTTAATATTTTCTTTTATAAGATCCTTCTTCTGGCAAAAGCACAACATAAAAAAATTGCGGTAATGTTCCATCTGTTCACGCGTGATGCGATGACCAAGGGAAAAAGAGATTTTTATACATAGAAAGGAAACATTTTATGAAAAAAAGACAATAAGTTTGTATTATTCAAAATTTAAAAATGAACTAGGATTTTTAAATTATACTTTTTAATACGTGACGTATTATTATTCTGTTAACTCATAAACTAAGCCCGCTTACTAATAAACGTTGTAGGTGTTAATTGTTTTGTCTTTCTTATACGTTTTTTACTTATCACAAATAAAAACACAATTTAATGCCAGAACAACGAAAACATAAATATGCCAAACATGATTGAGCAACTTAACCTAATCGGTGACAATGATTGACAATTCGTATCATCTATCTTGGCAAGAAGAGGAAGGAAGTAATATTTTTCCTAGAAAAGCTGGCTATAAGCACCTTTTATTAGTAAAACGCCACGTGACACGCAAAGGCCACGTCACTGTACTCTCTTGGCATTTTATACGATGAAATAAAGGTGATTGATTTTTCTTTATAAACAAAATTGTTTCTTAAGAGTCCGGCGACCACTTTAGACTAACTTCGCATTGGCTTAAGGTATTCTATAGCCATTTCGTCTAGAAGAAGAAGACGAGCGAAGAGAGCGAGTAATGATATTGACGACCCTCTAAACTTACCTACAGAGTGACAAAGTGCAATTTCATTTATTTTTTTAAGACTTTAGCACTTCTGTAATCATTCTTAAGTAACTAATAATTTCCCTTGTATTATGGATTAATTTAACAGCTAATGATGTAGACAAGCTCCCTATGTAATGGAATTTATGATTTGCTTTGTCTATCTATTGAATAAATCAGTCAAAAGTGACCCCTTAAAAATGCGTATATTTTTCATACCTCTATTTTCGCTTGATAACGTTTTTTAAAAAAAAACAAGAACATAGGGGCGGAGATATTGTTAATTTAATTGTACATGCTAAATTTCATCATAATCTGACAAAAAGGGTTTTCAAGAAATTTGAGAAGCGCGTTTGTATAGAAATTTCAGAGCGTCGCGGCCCTCTTAAGTGTTTCATCGTTTCTCTTCGTCCTCACATTTTTTTCCACCTTCACTTTTACACGCGATAAGTGATATCTTATCTTCTTCTAGATGCGATCGGTGATTTAGCTACGGTTAAAAAGTGGCCCATGTGCCTATCCATACTATAATCTTTCTCTATGCCAAATTACATCCAGTTCCGTTTAGTTTTTTTGTCGTAATTGAGTAACACACATTCATCTATGCGTCCAAACTTTTGTATTTAAGTATAATATTAGTGTGACTATGTGGTAAAAAGCGATGGCAGCTTAGTTGGAGAAAGCCCGCCTCTCAAGCCAGAGGGAGCGGGTTCGAACCCAGCCGATGGCACCAATTTGTTCATTGTGTGAGCATATGTGCGTATTGTATGTCATCTACTACATGACTGGAGCCCGGTGTAACATTTGTTACTAAAAATCGTCCGGCGAAGTGTAGGTGTTGTATTACACCTCTGCCAGCCCCCTCGAGGGAAAGTCCCACGATATGTTATGTAATGTTATGACTATAATGGTTTTCAAAATGTAGTTACTCCAAAACACTTCTATAATTCTAAATCAATGTTTTAACTCATTTATTCCACTACAATTTCTGAAAAAGATTAAATTGCAGTATCGACTTTGAACTTAGTGTTCAGCAAGACCTTTGTGGAAGTTTCGAATCTTTGAAAAGTAAAAATTCTCAGTCAGGTACGAAGCTCAGTAAAGACTGAAAGGCGAATTCCAAAGCCGCTGGTCGGAGCTCGTATTAGCCGAGCATTAAGGTTTTACCGGTCAAAGTCCGTGAGTTACTTTGTACTTCTTACTTTGACTAGTAGTTCTTTTTTGCAAAAATGGTAGGTAATAACAACTGGTAGATGTTGAAATTTATAAAAAAAAAATGACGAATGAAATGAATCAGTTCTTTGTGAAGTAGTCTTGTTTAATTGACTGCCTCGGTGGCTCAGTTGGTAGTGAACCTGCCTTCTGAGCTTGGGGGCGTGGGTTTGATTCCCACCTAAGGCAAACATTTATGCCATGAACATTTGTGTTTGTTCTATGTCTGGGTGTTAATATGTATTTAAAAATATTTAAGAATGTATATCAGTCTCTGGCAGCCAAAGTACAAGCTTTACTTAGTTTGGGGCCAGGCGACCGTGTGTGGAAGTGTCCCGAATTTATTTTAATTTGAATTTATTTATTAATTATTGATACAGCGACCATTGTTAATTCCATTCTGTCCAGAAATGGCTTGGTCAATAGCAATAGTCAGTCTAAAATATTGCATTTACGAAATAATTAAAAAGACAGTAGAAGTATAATACAAAAGGTTAAGATGTAGGTTATGTGGAACATTGGAACGAGTGTGCTAACTAAGGTACGTTTACTAACAATTTCAATCCTAGAGCTAACTAACAAATCTCAAAACAGATTTGTGTTTGAAATTTCAAGCTTGGACTTATTCATAGAAAATTTCATATTTTTAAGTAAATTATATTTGGTAATTTTTAATTGTATGTTTAAATTACGAAATATAATTTATTATATATTTTGTTTGTTTTAAGTTTTACTTTCGGATTGACATATCAGTTGGGTCAACATCTTTCCTTCTTCATTGTTCTTTATATAAATACTTGCATGCTACCTCATAGTTGGAGAACACCCGCCTCCCAAGACCAATTTGTTCTTTATGTGAATAAATGTTCATATTGTATGTCATCTGCTACATGACTGAAGCCCGGTGTATGGCGACAGGCTCGCCCCCTTTTACGTTTGGAACTTAATATCGTCCGGCGAAGTTTGGGTGTTGTATTACACCCTCTTGTATATTGTTGTATTACTCTGCCAGCCCCCTCGAAGGAAAGGCGTGACGATATGTATGTTACCTCATAATATTATAGTTACATATCACACGGGATGGGGGTACCCAACTTGCCCAATCCCAACTGTGGCCTGGGATGGTCCCACGACTCCAAGGCCGTAAACCTGGCCACCAACAAAATTGATTAGCAAAATCTGTTTATCCGACGTAGACCGTCATAAATTATAGGCGGATGCTGTCTCCGGAGAGACAAACTCAAATTGTATGTTTCTGTGTTGTTTTATAACAATCAATTTTGTTAAACTTACTTCGTGCGTGTTTTATACATTTTTGATCTCTGTAATTATTACGATACTTGGGGTAGGTTTAGAATGGAATATACTAGAATGTTTTTTGTGATTTCTATCTGATGTGTTATTTCACTGGAAGCTCATGCCCATTACCTACTGATATAAACTCATGTGCTGGGTCTTGGTAAAAAATGCTTTGAATTTGTACCTACTTCTTTCATGCGCGGTATTTTATCAAAAAAAGCGATGATAGCCTAGTTGGAGAAGGCTCGCCTCTCAAGCCAAAGGGAGCGGGTTCAAGCCTAACCGACGGCACGCACCAATTTGTTCATTGTGTGAACATATGTGCGTATTGTATGACATCTGCTGCATGACTGGAGCCCGGTGTATGGCGACAGGCTCGCCCCCTGTCACATTTGAGACTGAATATCGTCCAGCGATGTGTGGGTATTGTATTACACCTCTGCCAACCCCTTCGGAGGAAAGGCGTGACGATATGTTATGTTATATGTTTATCACTTTCAAATTACTTAACATCCACCCGTTATTCAGCCCAGTGAAATTTCACTCTACTTGTCTCTTATAGTATCTTAAGCTACAAAATGGAGTGCCGAAAATCTGTTTACCCGTTTGGACCTTCATAAATTACCAACAAACGCCTCTCAAGAGGCGCGTGCAATTTTGTAATGCTCGTATTTCAGTTTAATTGTGTGCTGGTTTTGGTTTGGGAAATGGAAGCTGAGATTTCACGACACATAAAGAAGCTCCGGGAAGAAAGGGCTTTTGTATGCTTTGAAAGAAAAATCGAATAAACGCATTTACGAGACATCGTTCTGAATACTTGACTATGATCTTTAAGGTTCCTTTAAAAGAGCAATCTTGTGTTGCCATTTCTGTCTGTTTGTCTGTTGGTTGGATCTAAGACTGTTTGCTTTCTAACTATCTTAATAAAAGTAAGTAACCTATAGGCCGAGTGACTAGCCCTGGTGTACATTTTTTTTGGGTCACCTGAATTCCTGTGACGTGGCTTGACATAGACGGTTACTGACTGTTGCAGAATAATCTAAAAATAGCTACAAAAATACTGTGCTATGTTCCTAATCGGTACAATATCGTTTGACGACAAATTGAGTTCCCCGTAACGCTACGTTCTGACTAGCTGTCGCATTGGAAACAAAATACTCTGCCATTGCAAAATAAAAGAGCCACCTCAGAGTATTGGCATATACTCGTAAGAAAAGCAAGCAAGCAAGATTGTATCCGAGGAAAATGCTTTCGTCTTTGTATTTGTTAGTTGCGTTTTTAAGCTTAAATCAATCAATCATTTCATGTTGTCAGGGGTAGTACAGAAAATGACATAGGTTACTTTTTATCCCGAATAAAAAAATACAGTTCCTAAGGAACGGGAGTGAAACCGCGGAGTACAGCTCTTAGTATTATAAAATTTTTAAAATGCGTAACTTTTTTAGTATCAATTCAATTTCTTTATTTGCTCTTCAATGGGTTACAATGTTCTTAATTTAGGTTTGAACAGCCAATAACTACATTAGGTGTACAAATTAATTGTGTCAATAAAATGTTAAGAAATTAAATAAAATGTCAAATAGAAACAGATACAAATAAATAATTTAAAAAAAAAATGGCCTATACCTATCTTATACTTATATCGCAAGCCTGCTGCATAACTCCTCCGTTTACTAACCGCCGGCGTTTTGTAGAATGCTAAAATAATTTAAAGTCTACCTTCCATCTCCACCTTCTTAATACGAACGGCTAGGGACTGGAATCGTTTGCCACCATCTGTTTTTCCGACTAACTACAACCTAGGTATCTTCAAGGCCAGAGTGAATAAGTATAAGGCTAGGTATTCGTGCTTCATCTTAGGCCACAATGTCGCTTCACATCAGGCGAGTTGGTGGTCAAATGTTGACCTTAATATAATATATGTAAATTACTTGTCACGTTGTTTGTCCGCTATAGACTTATAAACTACTTAACCGATTTCAATCAAATTTGCACACCGTGAGCAGTTCGATCTAACTTAACAGATAGGATAGCTCACATATATATATAAATAATAAACGCGAACGAAGTCGCGGGGTGACAACTAGTTTACTATAAAAAATATTTAAAAAAAGTAGGTTACCAGGGTTATCGACCGAGCGATCGTCAATGAGCGAAGCGTCTCTGCTTCAGCTTTGACAAAAATTGCTTTCGTATGTCCGAATTCTGTCCGGATCTCTGTCTTCCTCTACATGTAACATTAAAATTTATTAACTTTCTCTTTAAAAAATAATGTCTCCTTAATTTAAAAAAAAAATGGTTCAACAAAAAAAAAGTACTATTATCGAACCTGCTCACAGAACTTCACGAGAATCGGTTGAGGAATGCAACCTGTAGAGAAAGACAGACGCTGGCTGCGAGGTTTCCAACTCACAGAGCTACTATCATTTAACGGAGCGATATATAAAAAACCTAATAAATGTATGTAAACCTATATAAAAAAACCTAATTCCTACTTCTACAATTCAAATTACAATTTAATTACAATTACAATATTTTATTTTATTTTATTTAAACACAAAACCGAGTACAGTCTTAAACAAAATAGTAAATAGGAAAGAAAAAAGCCTGAGCTGGACCATACTCCAAAACACATATTATTATTATTACTACAATTTGCCTGTGACATCTCCAATAGAAAGCACTTCAACTACTCACTCACAATTTTATTCCGAACTACTAACTTCTAAAACCACCACATTAATTCACTAAGAAAGCTTAAAAATCCATAAAGCTGAAAGGATTCAGTTGCTTCAAGTCCGACAACTGTTCATATATTATTCAGTCAGCGTCTAAAAGCGTAAATGAAAAAGTTTTTGTATTCAATGACTATTGGTACACCAAAATACCGGGAGGTGCCCCTAAAGTTTTCGAATCGAACCCGAATTAGAGCTGGTCGAACTTGGCCCGTTATTATTCCTTCCTCGTCTATCATTTCAATATTGTTGTGAAAATAAGATTTATTATTTCGACATATTAATAAATAATTTATAAATATTTCTGATATCATTACAAACTACCGTAGTTTTTAACTAGTTCATAAATAAATTCGGGATATTTTCGTATACGGTCGCCTGACCCCAAACTAAGCAAAGCTTGTACTATGGCTGTCAGAGACTGATATACATACATTTAAATATATATTTTTCAAATAATGATAAGTTTAATTGCTATAAAATTTTTATGATGTTATTATTTTGCGGGCGACGCAGTAAATAGCAAATTCGGAGTATGTCCAAAACAATGGTCGTTTTATTACGTAGGTAAATATCTACCAGACCCAGCTTTAGGTTAGTACTTACACCCATACTGACCATGTAGCCGAACCTTATTTCCAACGAAACATCAACTGACTTGCTGTAAACAGGAATTCTATCAAAAACATTACATTTAAAAGCTCAAGTCTCGCAACGCAAACTATCGTAAAAACCTGTGAGATCTAATGTGAAACCAAATCAGTTAATTTATTCACTACCTGTCTATGGAATGATCTATCAAAATATTCTATAATACATTAAATAACTCGGCAATCGCACACAGCAACATAATTGCATAAGAGTAATCTTCTATACTAAATAAATGACCCTAATATGTACATACTCGTATAACGGGTCAAACTTATGCATACACACTTGCGCTTAAGGATCCAATTTGAGGCAGATTTTGTAGCATTTAGATTTTATTGCCATGTGTGATTGCCAAGTCATTCAATATATTATAGAACAATTTGATAGATGCTTCCAGTGGTGGGCAAGTGTTTAGCGAAAATGTACAAAATAATATCCATACAAATTTCCATTTCATAAGGGCATGAAGCTCACCTCTCCGTGCGCCACAGATTCGCTGGTAATGAACAGTTCTGAATAAATATTCTTCAAATACCATTCAAAGGATTTGCATTCTAGTTTTTCCCTGAGCGCAACTCGGCTGCTTATATCGCCAAAATCGCATTTATCGTTACCCACTCGTTGGTAATAGTATTTTGCATAATCGTCCAACCAGACCTGAAGTAAACAGAAAGATTTTTAGGTTGTTCTGTTGAGATTTTGCTGAGTAATATTATTTTAAAGGTAAAACAAGATTGTTACCTCAGCTAATCGAACTGAATTTTTCTTCAGAACGTCGAACCCCGTTCGCCACTTGTATGATAATCAGTTGATTGCAAAATAATAAATTGTGCTAAACGTGAGAGCATAAAACTATCACCAGAGTTATATCGCATTGTATCCTCAATTTAAAAGAAAGCTCAGGGTTCTCTCTTCCCCAAATGTCAAAATCTGCATCGTAAGTGCCAAGTGTTTCGAAGAATTCTTCATCAATAACAATTAGATCAGCGGCCACCGGCCATAGATAGTAATATTTGCATTTTTTTTTTCTTTTAATGACATTGACTGCTATACAGAATCATCACATAGCATAGCAGAGAGAATCAGAAACCGTCCAAAAATACGTTATAAGCATCACCTGCTAGTGCAAAGGAAACAGAGATTGTTTAGTTACCCACTTACTTTGCAACGATGAAAAAATACGAACCTACAGCTACAAACCCTGTACGATCGGCGCCCGTGGGATTTCTCCTCTCCGTTTTATAATCCTCAAAGTAGCGTGCCATTAGTGTTTCACTATTTCCTTACCACTCGTCTCTGGGGTCCTTAAGTTTTCTCAAGATCGATATGAGGTCGCTGACATACTGATTGAAGCCGTTTTTCTTCCAGCCTTTAGTTACGGCTAGCTTGATCTTCTTGTTGATGTTCTTTGGGAGAACGACGGGTTTGCCAAGTGCGAGTGCGTTGTTTGAACCAGGGATGAGTAGCATCCCTAGACCTGTAGCGTGGTTTAATGTTCAACATGATGTTATAGAATAAAATGATAATGGTAGGTAAGACTTAGTGCAACTTTAAGCATGTTTGAAATGCAAATGCAACAGATAGTTGTAGCTCTGCTCCAGAACCAAGCCTGTTATGAACATTTGAACATGTTAGAGCAATGTCTAAGGATGTTGCTACGAAATATTTGATACCATAATCTAACCAAGCGTTGAAAGATATGTATTATCAGAGTATTATTATATGCTGCACCAGGTGTGGCGTTCCGAGTCAAAAATAGTCACGTGCGAAACACGCATTGACGTCAATCGATGCCTATACAAGACCGAACTACGTCATTTACAACAAGCTCGAAAGAGGCGATGACGGTGACTAGTCACGTCATCAGGTGATGGCTCCCGAAACGCTAGACCTTATTTTTTTGGATCATGGGTAATAATCAAGAGTCAATCAAGAGTCATACAGACCACGTGCGCAAAAAAATTAGTAGATTCGTTTATGCATTAAGAAGATTAACTAAAGTAGCATCACAAAAAGCAGCAGTTTGTGCATATCATGGCAACGTGGCTTCCAATATACGTTATGGATTATTACTTTGGGGAAACTCTGTAGACGCTAAAAAAGTATTTATAAAGCAAAAGAAATGCATTAGAGCAATAACTGGAGCCAGACAAAGACAAAGTTGTGTACCATTATTTAAGGAACTTAAATTACTTACCTTAGCATCAATGTAAAATTGCTTAGAGGCATGTCTATTTGTAAAACAAAATATAAACACCTTTGACATAAAAACTACACGTAAACCACGGAAAACCCGCAAAGCATACTATGTATTACCCCCTCAGGGCTCGAAAACTAAATTCTATAACAAATCTATTTATGTAACGTGCACCAAATTATTTAATCATTTACCAGACATAATTAAAGTCATGACATTTAGAAAATTTAAATATAATCTAACGAAACTACTAATTGACAAATGTTATTATAATATTGACAAATTCCTT
This sequence comes from Peribatodes rhomboidaria, assembly GCA_911728515.1. Taxonomy (NCBI): domain Eukaryota; kingdom Metazoa; phylum Arthropoda; class Insecta; order Lepidoptera; family Geometridae; genus Peribatodes; species Peribatodes rhomboidaria. The sequence goes on from OU452182.1 coordinate 10,529,455, forward strand.
AATGATAAAACCTTTGACATTCCAACCAAAGAAAAAACTAAATGAAATTGACATTAATTGTATCTTTAACTTTAATTTAATAAATTCTTGACTGATCTCTCAGAATATTGTATGCCCAATAGGGTAGCTGTTGAAACCTATAATATTCAATGTGACCTGTAACTACACAGCGGACAATAAATGATTTTGAATTTTGAATAAGAAGAAACTCCTAAGGCTCAGCCCTCCATAACATCCGGCGAACGTTACTGTGATACACAGCATTGGTGAACTAGCTAGTTGCAAAACTTTAGCTTGAGAATTCTACTCATTCTAATTCTAGTCATTGAATTAAAATTGCTCTAATGCTCAGAGTACAGAAAGAGAACTGCTTAACCGTCCTTCTTGCGCAGTCGGGTAATGAAGGACGTCATTTTGATCGAAAAATTTTGACATTATCGAAGATTTTAGTTCGCGAAACAAATCAAGGGTTTTTTGGCGGGAACCGAAAAGGTATTGTCGAAATTTTGTATTATTTTAGAAATCTTGTGATTCTTGGAGTGTTGAAGTGTAATAATGGTGGAAACTTTGTCGGTTAGTTAACGTGCTCGAGTGTGGTTAATAAATGACTTTTCATGTTCTCTACATAACTCCACTTAAAGTTTCAGTAAAGTATTCATGACTTTACTGAAATATGGAAAGGGGAAGGATTCATCATCATCATCACCATTTACATATAACATTAAATTTATGCGATGAAAATTTTCGTGTTTGTTATATGTCTGGGTGATAATACCTATTTATGTATGTATTTAAAAATTAAAAATGACAACCATAGTACAAGCTTTGTTTAGTTTGCGGTCAGGCGACCGTGTGTGAAAATGTTCCGATGTGAATATTAATATTATTTTTTTACAAAAATATTTAAATGAAACGCTCATTAGCGGAAACGTTAAGGAACTAGGCAAAATGTGTGGAGCCAAACTTACACAAAAAACTATCAAAAGTGGTAAGGCACTTGATTTTATTGCCTTCGAAATGATTTTTAATGTTGTTTTCTTTAACAAAATTAAATATTAAATGTTGTTGGTTGTTGCCTTATCTTTTTAATAACCTACCTACAACTAACTCTTCACACATTTTCTCCACCGTCTCATTTCTCTTGATCCAAGACTATTCCGCAACAAACCTGACTTGGACCAAAAAGGAGCCTTCAACTTTTCAACAAATATTCACAATGCACACACTTACTACCGCCGAGTTTACGACTCCGCTTCCGAACTTCTATCTTGAGATGCGAAATTGCGGTTAGAAACGTGCCAGGAGTCGTGCTACAAAGGTGTCTGGAAACTGTATAAAAGGAATACTTTCGAAGTCAAAAATGACAGTAGCAGTAAGAATAAGTAAGTTTCTACGTTTGATCTACGTGGGTTATACTCGTACTAACATACATCGCCACTCTACGCTTAGTGGAATTTATAATAGACTAGATGAGCCCTGCGGTTTCACCTGCGGTTAAAAAGTATCCTATGTACTATTCTAGACTATAGTCTATCTCTGGGCCAAATTTCATCCAGATCTGTTCAGCCGTCCTGGCGTGAAAGAGTAACAAACATCCATCCCCACCCACCCATCCATTCTTACTTTCGCGTTCATAATATTAGTAGGATTTGCCATCTAATATATAAAATAGCAAAAGTAATGCTAAAATGTAATAAAATAATATGAGATAAAGGTACACCGTTCATTAATAATAAGAAATAGTAGGGTCAACTGGGGCAAATGCGTCTGTAGGGTTATTGCGTCTTTCGAGAATTACTGACAAACCCTTTACAACTTAGGCGCCACCTACATTTTTTTTTTTAACTTTTGTTGCAATAATCTGTACAAGATGGCGTTAGTTGCCTAATTTGTGAAGGGTTTGTCTGTAATTCTCTAAAGACGCAATTGCCCCACAGACGCATTTGCCCAGTTGACCCTATATGTATCCAATCCATGCTTGTTTCCCCTCACGCAGAGTTATCAGAGGAAAGAGAAAAAAAAGCTTAACCTCCAAAAAATCCGTCTGCCGTCTTTGTACTTATTCACAAGTTTATTGCTAGAGTGAATAAGTAAGCACCTTATAGGTCGTCGTGCTCCATCTTCGACCACAACGTCGCTTAACATCAGGAGAGTTGGTGGTCAAACGCCGACCTATTACACATAAAAAAAAATGTATTAATATTAACAGTATGGTTTGCTTCTAGTTATTATGATACCAAGTGGAAACGTGAGCACACCTTTTTGTTATGAAAAAGTTATATCTGAGCTTCTGAGGTCAAACATAAGCCTATTTTCGTTCTAAATAAAAAGTTTATCCCTAGAGATACTCAGCACCTGGTCTGATATTAAGGTTTGAATATTGGGGCTTCCTTCGCTTGTCTGGGAATAAATAAATTCGGTTTTTTATGCTTCAGCGAGCGTTACCACTGAAGCGAAGATGAGCGGAGCGGAGCTCCCCGTTGCTTGAGTTGACCAATCATAATGGTATTACTGAAGCGGAGCGAAGATTTCGAGCATTTATTGGTCAATTAAGGGATTGGTAAGTTCCTCTCCGCTCCAGTCCGCTCCAGTCCGCTTTAGTGAAAATGATAAGAGCGTACTTGTGATAGTAAACATTGCTCCGTCCCTGTAGCCATCGAAGTGCCTCAGGGTTTGGAGACCTTTGGTGATTGGCACGTCTTAACAGTTTGAATGATCGTCGAAGGTACGACAATTCGTTTTTATCGTGAGCAAGAGCTGGATATTTTGGCATTTATAATATAATCTAGGTGCAAATATGATAACTAGTATAGTAGACAATATAAAATACAACAACTCTTTTTTTAAAACATAAAATAGCTACAATAACACTTAAATAAGGCTAAACTAAGTTTTTAATGGGCGGCATTATCGCTCAAAACGATCTCTTCTAGGCAACCTGTAAACATAACCTATTGTTGCAACACTTATTCATAACTAGCTGGTAGGTGGATTTACAGAGTTTTGGCGGGAACCGAAAAGATGGTGTCGTGTTTTTGTATTATTTTCTAAAACTTGTGATTCTTCGAGTGTTAAATTGTAATAATGGTGGATTATTAACGTTTACCGGTTCGGCAAATGATACAAACATCGCGAAACGCGATTTTTCGTGTTCTCTACAAAACTTCACTTAAAGTTTCAGTAAAGTATCCATAACTTTACTGGAATGGGAAAAGGGGAGGGATTCATCGTCTTCATCATCATCTCATCATCATCATCCCATCATCTGTTACTGAAGGAAAAAATATTACTAAGAATCCGACTGAAGGACGAGTATCCATGGTCATGAATAAATTAATAAAAAAAAAAAAAAAACTAGCTGGTACCCGCGACTTTGTTCGCGTTTATTCAGAAAATATTATCAAATCCTTCCTCGTGTAATATATAACTACGAGTAATTATCAAATTTCATTAAGAGACGTTTAGCCGTTTAGCCGTGGAAACGACGACTATTTTTGCGAATACAGTCGATATTTCAAGAGCCTTCTCAACACTATTTTTTTTTATCTCATTTTCTACTGGCTGTTACCTTCGCCTTCGATTGCATTTATTCGGAAAATATTGTCCAAAAACCTTCCTCGTGATACACCGTAACTAAAATGATTTTCAAATTTCAACAAGATCTGTTCAGCCGTTTAGCCGTGGAAAGCTTACAAACAGACAGAGAGATAGAGTTACCTTCGATTTCATAATACCTATTAGTAATAGATTAGCGATTACTAAGCACTTACCTAACTATTAAAAAAATGCAGAACAAGATTAAAACCAAAACCTATGAAGATAATAACTTAAGGTATTTACTGATATTTATTTTATGGACTACTAACTGCGCCCCGTGGCTTCATCTGCGGTTAAAAAGTATCCTATGTGCTATTCTAGACTGTAATCTATCTCTGCGCCAAATGTCATCCAGATCTGTTCAGCCGTTCTAGCGTGAAAGAGTAACAAACATACATCCATTCATTACTACAAACTTTCGCGTTTATAATATCAGTAGGATAAACAAGGCATGCCTATCTACGTTTTTACTAAATAATTATTACTATCTATTTATTTCTATTTAAAAGTTCGAGAAAAGGTCCTATTAAAAAGCTAAAGTGCTACATCTACACTAGCCAAAAAATATACCGGCCCATTGTCATTGCAGCGTATTAGGACAAGGACATCAAAACTTTTAGCTAGTTTAGATTTATAAATTCAGCGTCAAAAGTAGGATCCAATAGGTATTTAATTTGTAGATTTGTTTAGAAATACCTAGTTGTAGCTAGGTTGCCTGAGAAAGACCCGAGAGCTTTCCCAATCGCTCCCTTTATTTGAGATTTGCTATTTCAATTCGGACTATAAAGAAGGCCTCATGTGTTATTCATTGCCAAAATGGACTGAACTGAAGAATCCTCTGCGAATGGGGAGCTCTTACTTCAGCGCTTTCGTCTGTTTTTTGATGGAGTACTAGGAACATACTTTCGTCTTAAAATTGCTTCTTATCTATTTAAGTATAAGCTTTTTTTTGGAGCTTAAGTCGCTGTGCGATTATGCCAACCCAGTTGTACATCTTAATAGACTAATTGTAACGCCCGTATGCTACGACGCCCAGCCATGAATCTCGATTAAACTCTGTTTTTAACATATCGTCACGCCTTTCCCCCGAAGGAGCTGGCAGAGGTGTAATACAACACCCTCGCTTCGCTGGACGATATTCAGTCCCAAATGTGACAGGGGGCGAGCTTGTCGCCATACACCGGGCTGGAGCCCGGACATTGCTACATGACTGGAGTCATGTAGCAGATGACAAATTGGTGCGTGCTGTCGGCTGGGTTTGAACCCGCTCCCTCTGGCTCGAGAGGCGGGCCTTCTCCAACTAGGCCATCATCGCTTAAATCGCTTACAGCTGTTTTTATGTTTAGTAAAACCAGTTTTAAATCGAGATTCATGACTGAGTGTTGTTTTAGCATAAGGGCCTTAGTGTGTGTTTTAATTCAAGCTTTTAAAACTTTTTCAATTCAAATGAGAAATCCTGCAAATAAATTTTCAGAATTATAACTTAACTAATGTTATAAATGCGAAAATGAGTTTGGCATTCGTTTATTTGATATATAGATCAATCTTTTATCTTCGAGCAACAATTATCACACGAACTAAAATTTGTATACTATTTGTAAATACCGAAAATATGCTGTAGAAACAATCTTTGTACGATAATGTAAAACTGTAAAACTAAAATACAGTACTTGCCTTCTTTACTAATGTTTCACTAATGAAACTTCATTAGTGAAAAAGTCTTTTAAAATAATAACCAAGTTTAAACTTGGATTTAACTACCAGTTACTAAATCAAAATTGACAGTCTTAAAATTACTTAAAATGCACCAATTTGCGTAATTCTGGGTTCCTTTTAAACTAAAATTAGTTTTATCTACTAAAAATTAAAGTTTACAGTTGCAGGGCTAATAGACACTGTGCTAAGTAAGTTGCAGGCTTTTTCATTGAATATTTTCATTTTCAGTCTTTATTTCGCGTGATGGGATGTGATCAGTTGCGACAAACCCTAACTTTTTAATATTTTTTGTCGGCACAGTAAGTGAGGCCTAGGTATTTTTTTTTATTTAAAAATTACAGCCACTGACTCCGGGGACCGTGACTTTTGTTAACATAAATTATTAATTATTATTAAAGGGGAACACAGGTAGAGGGGGGTTAGTTATTAATTATTAGCCGAGGTATTTTCATCCGTGCTTATTAGACCCAGCTTAATTATTTTACGTACATAGATAGCTGGGTGGCTAAGTGCTAACCAATACCAGTGGAAGCTTGTGAGATCGTCGATTGTCCGAGTTTTTTTTTCATTACCGCTCTTAGATAGTTCTAAGTACTACTTGTAGTACTAGAAGATAGGTTATATAGGATTGGATAGGTAGAAGTGTACTAGTATTGGTAGTCTAGTCTAATAGTACTACGTCGACAGACAACCTGACAACTAACCAGTTCAGTCAGGTCAGTTGGCTAGTAAATTATTATTGTTTGCTATATGAATTTCATTTAAGAATAGTACTGTTTGATAAGAATAGCATGTAAGTTAAAAAGTTCAGCGAATGAAGGCTTTTATTATTATATTATATAATAGTACTAGTGTAGTAGTACTTTTGAACTATCTAAGACCGGAAAATAAAAATAGTTCGGACAATAAGCTAGTACTACTAGAGCTAATGTACTAACCTATCTTAAAAAAAAAAAATTGCAAAAATCTTACTATCCGTCTTTAAACGCCTGCAATATATGTATATTAAATGGATTTTCATAAAATTTACAGACAAAATAAACTAAGGAAATAATATAACAAGCAAAGCTTAAAAAATCGACTTCCACTCATCCATGTAAACAATTTTTAGACTTTTGTTGATATTATTAAAACTGCTTGAACGATTACCTACTATGACATTTGGATACAGTTAAGCATAGTTAGTCCAAGCGCTATTTTCGTTTTTTTGGGAAATTACATAAACGCGTTTTTATTGGCAGGAGGTTTGCATTTGTATCGTCTGAAAGTAAATCTATTTATATCAAAGCTTCTATTTGTAATTTAACATATTACAAGAAAAAAACACAAAATAAGTATTTATTTTGGAAGATATAGCTAAAATGCACTTGGACTCTCAATAAATATGATGTTCTCATTTTGCAAAACGAGTCCAAGGGCCATAAATAGCTAAAAATGCACGTGGAATAGCAATAATATGCTGTTCGTATCGTACTTTAGAAAATTTTAACAAATTTTTTTTTTTTTACAAAATTTGTAAAGGATCACCCCTAAAGTACGATCTACCAAAAAAAAAACATTAAAATCAATTCGCAATTAGCGGAGTAATCGCGTAACATACATACAAAAATAAAAACAAACAGTCGAATTGAGAAAATCCTCCTTTTTGGAAGTCGGTTAAAAAAACAAACAAGTACCTACACAAAACAACGATAAAGACAAAATTAAAAACACTCCCTGAAGCTTTTACACTGGTAAGCTGGTATCTACATCGTACGATTTAATTTTAAAATTCTTTCAGAGCGTGACTGCATTAAATAAATACCACATTTGACTGAATCTCTTTGAATCTTTATCTCTGACCATTCCTTCATGATGGCATGCCCGATGTTAAAAGGACAAACGGAACTATTTCTTTGTTACCTATTGCATTCTTCAAAGAAAATATCAAGTCAAGTACCTAACAATAAATCAAGACATTTATATTAACAGCAAACAGTACACCAGAAACTTCCAAAAAGGAGGAGGTTCTCAATTCGAGTGTATGTTTTTTTGTATGTACATAGGTATATTTCGCGATTACTCCGCAAATTGTTAATCGATTTGAATGATTCTTTTTTATTTTTAGATCATACTATAGAGGTGTATAGGAGGTATCAGTTTTATTATAAAAATATCAAAAAATAAGTCTAAATATTGTTTACATGGATGACGAACTACAGGATGGAAAATCGGTTTTTTAACCTGTGCTTTTATATTATTAACGGCTAAGATTATTGCATGCATTGCACATGGAAGATAATAGGATACACCCAGTTGCTTCCTAAAATCGTAACCATTTAGGCACCTATAGTACATTAAAAGGTTTCATTTAATTTGTTGTGTTTATGTGGTATGTTTGGGTCAGATTTTAGAAGCTAATCCTAACGTTTGATTAGTCTCAAATTTGATAATAAGTGCTTGCGTGTCTTCGGTGGTAATGTAATAATATGGTACCTACCATGGAGCTGGATTGATGATCTGGCTGGTTTGAAGACTGGGTGAGTTTGGACTCATATTGATCAGCTCACGGTTCTGCTACTAACTTCATCATCATCATCATTATTAGTCAAATGTGCACTTCAATTTTCACAGAAATTTTCGCATGGGAGGTTGTCTAAATCATAAGTTTTTTTTTTTAAATTTATCCATAATACAAGGGAAAATTTAATGAATTTAAGAACGATTAGAGAAGTGCAAAAGTCATAAAAAAATATTGAAATTAGATTTTGTAACTCTTTAGAGGTCCGTCAATATGTTAACTTGCTCTCTTCGCTCGTCATCTTCTTCTAGACGAAATTGCAATAGAAAACCTTTAGCCAACGCGAAGTTAGTCTAAAGTTGTCGCCGGACCCTTAAAAGTTAGTTTTGAAAATACATACATTTTTCAACATAGAAACTTATTTCCTAAACAAGATACTTGTTTTAGGCAACTAATATAAGGTAGCGAACTTGTAAGTAAAACTATTTCCTCTATTTCTCTTGCTTGCAGCTAGAAATGCTTCAGCAATCCGTGAGCTCAAAAATGGAAGATCCGATGTCGTTCCTTGCAATTTCCGATTTCACTCTCTCCTTGCCAATAATCTGGACGGCCAAGGAAAAAAAAGTTTTTTTTTTTCAATCGGACGATCCTACTTTATTCAGTTGACGTCTCCGACTGGGTAACTTAATCTTGTTAGGTTCTGTTGTTGATACTTAGACTATGTTGTTATATTTCCCCCCCGAATGAGTTCCCGCCTTGCCGTGGCGGGGGGGCTCAGCGGTCGCAACAGTTGCGGCGGCCGCTGCTAAGAGGAACTCGAGGGGCCTTCTCCGCGCGTTCCAGAGCTTCTCTGGAGCGAGCGTAGAAGGCGGTCCGGGATCTCGCGTGTACCTCTCCTCGGAGAGGCTCTTGCTGAGAGGCCTGGACGAGGGGGCCATCCTCGGACGGATGGGAGGCTCGACCGGCGCCCTGGACAGTCCGGGAAGCGGCGGTGCGAGCCTAGGCGGCCTTGATTGGCTGCGGGACTCGGTCGGCGTCTCGGCCTTATGCTGAGTAGCGGCGATCCGAGGGGCTGGCCTTGCAAAAGGCAGCCTGAAGGAGCCCTCGCTGGTGCCTCTCGTTGGAGAGGCTCTTGCCGACGGGCTCGAGGTGGGCCTTCTACGTGCGCTTCAGAGCTTGTATCTGGAGCGAACGTAGAAGGCGGTCGTGAGGTGCTCGGCTCTGCTGAGTGATGGGCTCGCATAGGCGAGCGAGGAGGAGTGCTCTGTGCGGCGGTGTTCCGTGGGCGGCCTTTGCACTTTTTTGGTGTGAAGGTGACGTTGGAGGCCTGCGGGGCGCCGCCGTACAGGGCAAAACCAATTCTCAAGGTTCGGGGGTTGCCGAGGAGAGTGTCCGGATTGCGAGTCCGGAGCTGCGTCGTATTAACGCGGCGCAGCTCCGGGCTCGCACCCCGGGCATGGTCAACGGGAAGTTGGCCGCGAGACCCCCACTGGGGAGCTTTACCCAAGCAATTAAGCACAACAAAAAATGGAAAACAGCGATTTGAAAAAAACTACCCAGGCCGGTCTCCGAAAGGAGGAATCCCGCCGTGCTTCGGCACGCAGCCCCACGTACTCTGGGGGGGGCGCAAATCGCCAGATAGATATGAAAAACGACCCACGCAAGAACAAGGACTCCGATGAAGAGAGAAGTAAGGGGCATGGCCCTGAGGAATTAGGGGAGGCGCCTAGGCGCGAATCAAGTGAGCGGGCTTGCTCGGTCGACTTAGTGAGAATGTCGAGTGACGAAGACCTTTCTGGGTCGAAGTCACTTGACCTATCAGAGAACTCCGATGCCAGTTTCGCAGCGGTGACTTCCCAGGGTACTGAGAGGCCACTGACGCAAAGATGGCGGAAACGCCAACGAGAGGGAGAAGACGAGGCTACCGTGGACGAGGATTTGCCCTCACCTAAAGTAGCTTCGTCCCGGCGAGGACGAGGTCGTCCGCCCACGACGGGCCAGTACGTTGGCCTTGCTAAGGCAAAGGCCGACCTCAACGCCGCCAAGGCCGAAGCACTCCGGCTGGAGGCTGAGGCGGACCTGGCCTGGGAGGCGAGGAGAAAAAGGGAGACGGCAGCTGCTGTACTCCATAACACGCCCATGACGATAGCAGCTGGACAGAGCGAGGTGCCAGAGGACTCTCCAGACCTGCACAGACTCGTGCAGGATTCCCTGGAGACCATCGAGAAGGTCGCCAGGACCTCCGGCAACCTGAAGGGCACGTACGTGAAGGCCCTGAAGGACGCGGCGCGGACGGTCCGGGACTCGGTGGAGGAGATGCGGGCTCGCACGATGCCGGAGGAGCTGATCCGTATGGAGGCGGCCAACGCGAAGCTCACGCGTGAGCTAGGCGAAATGCGCAAGGAGCTGGCGGAGCTCCGGGCCACGCGTGAGCAAACGGCTCTGACTGCCTCTCCAGCCGCACCTACGGAGGAGCTCGTGCGGGCGATCATGGTGCAAGTGGGCACCATGATTAACGCCCGCTTTGAGAGTATGGCGGACCGGCTGCTCCCCGAAAAGAGGCTGAGACCACCGCTAGCTGCCGACAGCCGCAAACAAAAGGCGGTGGCTAGCACCAGCCGGGAAGTTGCTCCTCGCCCTGAGCCTCCGCAGGTCCCTCGCCCAAAGCCCAAGCCCGTTAAGGGTAAGGGTACTGGGAAGAAGACCCCAGCCCCTGAAGCCGGACGTGAGGAGATGGACCTCGACGCTCCACCGCCGCCACCCCTGACAGAGCCCTGGACGGAGGTGGTGAAGAGAGGGAGACGGCCTCGGGCTCGAGTGTCGCGGCCTGCGACAACGGCGCAGCCGGAGCGGCCTCAGGCGAGGCAACCGGCCCCACCTGCGCCAAAGAAGAAGGACAGGAAGGTCAAGCTTCGCCCCCAGCGCACAGCAGCCGTGGTAATCACGCTGCTGCCGGGGGCGCAGGAGAAAGGCTTGACCTACTCCAAGGTCCTGAGCGAGGCTAGGGGCCGGATTGATCTGGCGAGCTTCCCGCCGCTTAAAATGCGAGTGGCTGCTACAGGGGGTCGAGTCCTGGAAGTGCCTGGCACGGAGAGGACGGAGAAGGCCGACTCACTGGCTAACAAGCTGCGGGAAGTGTTCCAGGGTGCCGAGGGGGACATCCGGGTCTCAAGGCCGGTCACCACCGCTGATTTGCGAGTGAGCGGCCTTGACGACTCAGTAGGCCTGGCGGAGCTGCAAGCGAGCCTCGCCAGGGCCGGAGAGTGCGGCACCCAGGACCTAAGGGTCGGGGAAATAAGGAGAGGTGCGGCGGGCATGGGCACTGCATTTGTCCGGTGCCCTGCCACTGCCGCCAAGAAGATCGCGGCAGGCGGTGGCCGGCTGCTGGTAGGCTGGGTGGCGGCTCGGGTCCAGGTGCTGGACGCCCGGCCCCGCCGCTGCTTCCGCTGCCTTGCCCTGGGACATGTGAGGGCCCAGTGCACGTCCGAGGTTGACCGCAGCGATGATTGCTATCGCTGCGGTCAACCAGGCCACAAGGCCAGCGGCTGCTCCGCCGCCCCGCATTGCACTCTGTGTGCAGCAGCGGGGAAACCGGCGGACCATCTCTCCGGGGGCAAGGCATGTGCCAAGCCCCCGTCAAAAGCAGATGCGCGACGAGGAACGGCAGCGACTAAGGCCAAGGCCAAGTCGCAGCCGACTCGCCCCCATGCGGAGCAGGCGGCCAGTATGGAGGAAAGCTAATGGCAGAAGGCCTTACTTTCCTCCAGGCAAACGCCAACCACTCTGCCAGGGCTCAGGATGTTTTTCTCCAGAGCCTGGCAGAGCGGTCGATCCAGGTGGCCGTGATCGCCGAGCCGTACCGGGTCCAGCCCAGAGCTGACTGGGTCGGAGACCTGGACGGCTTGGTGGCGATCACAACCCAGTCGCCTGCCCGGTCCCCTCCCTTTGAGGGTGTGGTAAAGGGTAGGGGATACGTCGCGGCCCGTATCGGCGGGATGGTAGTCGTGGGGGTGTATTTCTCCCCCAACAGGGTCCTTGCCGAGTTTGAGATGTTTCTCGGTGAGGTAGGGACCCTTGTCGGCCAGAACCGTCCCCGACCGGTCATCGTCCTTGGAGACCTCAATGCCAAATCCACGGCGTGGGGGTCTCCAAGGACGAGTGCCAGAGGCGAGGCCGTTGACGAGTGGCTGGTGGAGGTTGGACTGTGCGTCCTCAACCGCGGGTCCACGCACACGTGCGTGCGGCATACGGGTGGGTCGGTGGTGGACGTCACCTTCGCCACCCCTGAGCTCGCGGCGCGGGTCCGGGATTGGGAGGTGCTGGTGGACGAGGAGACGCTGTCTGATCATCGGTACATCCGATTTAGCGTCTCCTCGTCAACGTCCTCGGCGCGAATGGGCGCACGAGTGTCACCTGCGGTTGGTCCGCGGTGGGCGCTCAACCGCCTGGACGTGGAAGTGCTGCAGGAGGCAGCCATAGTCCAGGCGTGGAATGCGCCCCCCTCGGAGTCAGTAGACCTGGACGTGCAGGCCAATGGACTGTGTGAGGCCATGGCGCGCGTGTGCGACGCTGCCATGCCCCGCGCGAGGCCTCCGCAGTCCAAGCGCCAGGTCTACTGGTGGAGTGAGGAGATCGCCGAGCTCCGCCGCGAATGCCTGGCGATGCGCCGCCGCTACCAGCGCTACCGAAGGAGGAGGCAGCGGGACGCGGCGGAATTGGACGCCCGCTACTCCACCTATCGGGAGGCGTGCAGGGCCCTGCGAGTGAGCATCAGCCAGGCCAAGGCGCAGGCATGGCAGGAGCTCCTGAGCTCGATCGAGCGGGATCCCTGGGGGCGGCCGTACCAGTGGGCCAGGCGGAAGCTTCGCCCCTGGGCCCCCCCGGTCACTACGACTCTCGAGCCGGTGGTCCTCCAGCGGGTGGTTGAGGGACTGTTCCCCGGTAGTCCGGGGACCGAGTTCGTCCCTCCCACCGCGGCGGTGCCTGCTGCGGAGTTCGAGGAGGAGGTGCCCGAGATCTCGCAGGGCGAGCTGGGCGCGGCCGTCCTCCGCATGAGGGCCAAGAACACGGCGCCAGGTCCCGACGGCATCCCTGGCCGCGCGTGGGCCCTCGTGCAAGAGGAGCTGGAGGGGCGGGTGAGGGCGGTTTTCGACCGCTGCGCTGCCTGCGAGAAGGGCGGTTCCCCAGGCGGTGGAAGAAGGGCCGGCTCGTCCTCCTGCGGAAGGAGGGGCGTCCAGCGGACGAACCGGCGGGCTACCGCCCCATAGTTCTCCTTGACGAGGCGGGCAAGCTGCTGGAGCGCGTGGTGGTTGCCCGCCTCGTTAGGCATCTTGAGAGTGTCGGCCCGGACTTAGCCGACACTCAGTTCGGGTTCCGGAGAGGTCGCTCGACGGTGGATGCCATATCCCACGTCCGCGACCTCTCCGAGAGGGCGTGCTCCGGCGGTGGGGTGATGTTGGCGGTGTCGTTAGACATCGCCAACGCCTTTAACACCCTGCCATGGGGTGCAATATTGGGGGCACTGGGGTACCATAGAGTCCCCCAGTACCTTCGATGCTTCGTTGGGGACTACCTCTCGCATAGAGAGGTAGTCTACCCGACGAAAGACGGGGAGGGCTGCAGCCCCATGACTCGCGGTGTTCCACAGGGGTCCGTACTGGGCCCCACCCTGTGGAACATAGGGTATGATTGGGTGCTGCGAGGCGCTAACCTTCGTGGCGTCGACGTAGTTTGCTACGCCGACGACACGTTGGTTACCGCCCGGGGACGGACGTATAGGGAGGCGTCCGTCCTGGCTACAGCCGGAGTTGCGGCTGTGGTAGCCAGGATTCGGCGGTTGGGCCTGGAGGTGGCGCTCCACAAGTCCGAGGCCATATGTTTTCACGGTTCTCGGAGGGCGCCACCTGCAGACTCATCGATTGTTGTGGGTGGAACCTCCATTGCTGTTGGGTCGACGCTGAAATATCTCGGCGTCGTACTTGACAGCAGGTGGAGGTTCGAAGCCCACATTCAGAGGCTGGCCCCGAGGCTCGTGGGGACGGCGGCTGCGCTAAGCCGCCTCCTTCCGAACCTCGGTGGGGGTGGTGGGAGCTGCCGCCGCCTATACATGGCGGTGGTGCGCTCCATGGCCCTCTACGGGGCCCCAATATGGGCCGGCTCCCTGAACACCAGGGGGAACGCTCGGCTCTGCGGGGCCCAGAGGGTCATGGCGGTGAGAGTGTGCAGGGGCTACCGCACACTCTCACACGAGGTGGCCTGCGCCATTGCGGGCTCCCTCCCGTGGGACTTGGAGGCTAAGGTCCTGTCCGACGTATACTGGCGCAGGGCGCGGGCGCGCGAGCAGGACCTACGGCCTGCCCCACGAGAGGTGGAGCAGTGGAGGCGAGACTCCAGGGATGCTGCCCTGGAGTCCTGGAGCAGGCGGCTCGCGGTGGACCGGAGGAGGGGGGCCGGAGCCGTCCGATTTCTGGAGGTAGGCGGTCCGGCCCGTACTTAGGGAATGGGTCCACCGTGAGCATGGGGGTCTCTCCTTCCGGCTGACCCAGGTACTCTCGGGGCACGGATGCCTCGGGAGATACCTGTTCAGCGTAGCACGGAGGGAAGAGACTCCGGTGTGCCACCAGTGCGGCTGCGCGGAGGAGACGGCGCAGCACGTGCTGGAGGTATGCCCGGGGGCGGCGGAGCCACGACTGGCATTGGTCGCGGCTGTAGGGGCGGACCTCTCGCTGCCGACCATCCTATCTAGGATGGTCGCCGACGAGGGGTCATGGAAGGCTATGGTCTCTTTCTGCGAGGAGGTGATGTCGCAGAGAGAGACCGAGGAGCGGGAGAGAGAAAGGGACCCTCTTTCTCTCCCGCTCCGGAGGGCGCGGACACGGAGGCGAGCCAGCAGGGCTCGCACACCGTCTCCGCTAGGAGGCCCAGGGGCGCCGGACACGGGGGTGTCTGGTGCTCCCAATTAAGGAGGGTCTCCTGAGGAGTCGATGCCTTGGTGTCCAGGGCATCGCTTCGGAGCTGGGGAGGGGGGCGAGTCCCCTCCTGAGGTGGGTCCGGCTGCGGACAGCGGCGTGGTGGGGTTACGGAGATTCTGAGAGAGGCCCCGTGACCCCGCCATGGCCGACGAGGATGGACACCGTGGGGGTTTAGTCGGTAGGGGTGCCCTTCTGGCATCGAGTCCGACATACCCCGCTGCGCCTCCCCCGGGGCGTAGCGGGGATGTGTAAGCGCATTCCCCCACGAAAAAAAAAAAAAAAAAAAAAAAAAAAAAAATGTTGTTATATTTACTTTGAGATTGGTTTAAAAATAAGTGCATTTTTGTAGGGAAAATATTTGAGGGCACTGATTTTGAGAATCGCAGATATACTTATATCATTTTGACAAATCATTAAGTCGGTTGACAGTTTTCTTCAAATAAAAATAATACACAAGTCTAAATAAAAAAAAAACTCCGACATCAATTTCCATCAACACCGATTTTTGATCAACCATAGCTAATAACACTGGCGACTAATTCAGCTTACAAACTAAAAAAAATCAAAAAAAAAATCGGTTCATCCGTTCGTGAGCTACGATGCCACAGACAGACACACACACACACAAACACGTCAAACGTATAACATCCTATCGTTTTTACGTCGGGGGTTAAAAACGTGGGTTTTTTTTTTATTATTTGTCAACTTAGCCCCGAATAACGTTCAGGATTATATTACACAGGATTATCTTATTCTACTACATACAATTTTAATACTACTTTCTTATTCTATTGACTTATCCTACATATTTATTAACCTACTTAATTGTTATCTTAAATGCTACTTACGCTATGTGAATTTAGAATTTATTACTATTCTAGGTCTTAATTTTGATAAGGTTTATGTAATTACACTATATAACTTAACAAAGGCTTATGTATCTAATGTAGTATTCCTATTATTTACAACTTTACAAATTTGAATGCAGTAGTTCTCTGCGTATAGTTAGACGAAACGCAAAGGCGCAAAGGTATAGTTAGACGAACTGAACAAACTGTAACTGGATGAGTGTCCGCTGGCTGACTCTGAGTTGCGTATAAGGCAAAGTCAGTGTAGAGCAAGCAACGAACTGTAGCAAACAATGCAACCGGGGGCTTCACTAATGAGTCAAAAATCTTAATTTAACTTCAACCATCCTGATTAAGGCCCTGGCAAACCTCTTCTCGGTTGCCGGGGCAATTCGACTCCTCTCCCTCGACGACAAGCCGAGACCTTTGAGCTAGTCGCCCATAGCTTTAAGCATTACTAAGGCCCTGCGCCATCTGCGCTTGCCTAATGCCCGGTACGCTGTAGAGGTCTCAGTGGCCAACAGTACAGCAAACAAAAAAAAAGCACTAATGAATCAACAAGCGATACACCGCAAATATTATATATGAAAGCGCTATATTCTGAAACTCCATTTAAAATGTGGGGTGGCTAACTAAAGGCAAACAGTTAGCCGCACAGTTTGCTTAGTTCGGACCAAGCTTAACTAACTGAATATTTTTTTTATTATGAACCCGTAATTTAGTATTTCATAAACTAGTCAACTGCGATGGCAGCCTAGTGTGGGTTCGAACCAGCCGACGGCACGCACCAATTTGTTCATTGTGTGAGCATATTTATGTGCGTATTGTATGTCATCTGCTACATGATTGGGGCCCGGTGTATGACGACAGGCTCGCCCTCTGTTACATTTGGGACTGAATATCGTCCGGCGAAGTGTGGGTCTTGTAAAATACCTCTGCCAGCCCCTTGGGGGGAAAGGCGTGACGATATGTTATAAACTAGTAAAATTTGATCAACAAAGACAATTGTCGCTTATGTGATAACATGGTTGAGTTAATATTGCTTAGCGTTCGGTATCTCTAGGTACCTACACTACATAATATACAACCGTATATAACTCCTAATACGCAACGGATTTTGATACGGGTTTCCTCTCAGTTAGATAATTTTTCACGTAAGGTTTATAGGTAACTCTCGCGGTAAGCCGAGGCGGATGGCTCCTTAGTAGTAAATTATAATATCGTCAGTTGTAGATTCAATTGGGGTAACTGACAAAACACGTAAAATGAGTTGAGTAAACAGTTTTTCTTGGTTTCTTCTGCTCTTTCAAATGGTATATTTAGGCTTAAGTTAAAAATTTGGTGAATTTTAAGCTATTCTGTCAAAACTGATCCAAATAAGGCTAAACAAAAAAGAAGTTATTGTTAATTTAAAAGTATAAAAAGATTGAATGATTCTACTGAAAAGTCGTATTTTGTCAGTTACCTCCTTAGACCTTCTAATCTAAGGTTTCCCCAGTTGAATCTGCAACTGACGAGATTTCTACCTAGCCATCTATCTACATATCTTTAAAATATAATATTAATAAATAAGAAATTCTTTATTAATCTTAATCTTAAGCTTAGGGATTTACAAAAAGAAAAACATTAAGAGGAGGTTCATGATCTAAATAACATTACAAGTAAATTACTTATCTATACTTACCTACCTAGACCCTAAGTAGCTGGTTATGGAAAAACACATACCTACCTATTTCCATTAAAGGTATCATGTTTTCAACAGGCCTACAATCAAAAGCTGAAATGAACAATTAATTAATAGACAAGGGAGAATGGGTTTCATTTTCGTGAAAGCATAATTATTTAAAAGTTACACCATGAGTTCATATTCATGTTAAACGTGCGCTATCATTATTTTCCTCGACTCGTGATGTAATGAAAATTGAAATTTTACCAAAATGTTTGCTCATAATATTTAGCTACGTCACACCGTGGTCCCCGCGATTAAAAAGTAGCATATGTAATCAATTCAAGGTCTAAGCTACCTCCATACCAAACTTTATCATCAATTTTGGGGGCTGAGCTACCCACGTCCGTAGGAGTGGACTCTATTCTGATTCCCTACACGTGGTCCCCGGGTAGTGCTAACCGGGTAGCAAACTCTGGTGGGAGGCTTCGGCCGTGGCTAGTTACCACCCACCGGACCAAGCCATGCCGTGTGCCTAGTCGTGTTTCGGGATGTAGTCCGGTGTAACCGTTCCGAAGACGGGTCTGAGCAGTAGCGCACTAAAGCGCCTCACTCAGCTGCCGTCTTTGTACTTCTTCACTCAACAAAACTTCAAGGCTAGAGTGAATAAGTACTTTAATACTCGTAGGTCGTCGTGCTCCATCTTAGACCACAACGTCGCTTAACATCAGGCGAGTTGGTGGTCAAACGTCGACCTATTTCTACATTAAAAAAAAAAAAACAAAAATCGTCCATCTGTTTCAGCGTGAAGAAGTACAAACAAACACACATACAAACTTTCATATTTATAATATACTAGCTGCGACCTGTGGTGTTTTTCGCAATTGAAAAGAAGCTATGATCTATCTCTGTGCCAAATTTCATCCAGATCCATTTCAGCCGTTCAGGCGTGACTGAGGAACAAAGATACTCGTACATCCATCCATCCAAACTTTCGTATTTGTAATATTATATTATAAGTAGGGTTTTTAATTTAATTTAAGAATACTCTATCCTATACGAATGATTATTTCAAATATTATAGTGGTACATCTGGTTGCTTATTGCTGCAAATTATTATTAAGGCGTTGGAATGAGAGCTAGTTAAAATTGCTTGGAGGTTGCAGGGCAAACAATTCATGGGATGCACATTTGTGTTTGTCCTATGTCTGGGTGTAAATATTTATTTATGTACTCGTATGTATTTAAAAATATTACATGTCAATTACTCGATTGCTCAATCACTAAATTTTTAAAAACGCTACTTACTTTTAAAATAAATATTAAATATATGTATGTATATCAGTCTCTAGCCATGGTACAAGCTTTGCTTAGTTTGGGGTCAGGCGACCGTGTGTGAAAATGTCCTAAATTTAATTAAGTATAGTTATTTAATCCTAGGTAAATTATTGATGGTCCCTCCCAGTCACCCTACAGAATATTTAGCATTATCTTACTATATCTCCAATGCATTTATAAATCATTCATCTGATTGCACTGAAACTTTATATTCGCGAGGCCAAAACCGACCTCTGGTTCCGAGCCCCTAACCAGTGAAGTCAAGCTTATAGAATCAGCAGAAATAGAGAAGAGGTATTAAGTATACCTGCCTAAGGCCTCCCGTCCATCTGCAAGAAAACTTTCATGAGAAAATGTCCTAGTCTGCCCGATAGCACTTGCTACGGCGTTTAGAACTTGCAAGTTGGTGTCGGGCATTTCTTGCTACGGGGTTTAGACTTGCAAGTTGGTGTCGGGCATTTCTCATAGTTCTTGTGCAGGAAACAAGGCCAACGAGGCCAAAAAAATGTATATTTGCACATTACCTGGCCCATGATTTAAAAAAACAAGGTTTAGCATTCCGCGAGCAAACACATAATGACGTCACTCGTCATCCGTCTCTTTCAAACTATTTGTAAACGACTTGATTTGGTCTTGCTTAAGCGTCGATTGACGTCACTGCGTGTCGCCCACGCGACCGGAATGCTGTACAGCTGGAGGAGTAAATGATTGTACCTGGCTCAGTAAAGTGGAACCTTTAACTTCATGTCGATTTAAATGTGATTTCTTATTGACTTTTCTCACATTGGCAGTTTTATTCTGATCTACATTTACCTGTTTGGTTTTATTCTTACTAGTCTTTACAGAAAAAATCTATGTGGCATTAATAAAAAGCCTGAAGCGTCACACTATAAACACAGACTCGTTTTTCCTAGGTGTGAGCTTCAAAAAACAAATAAATCGTTTCTCAGAAACAGTGTGCGTTTTTACAATGTCATTCCAGAACAGTTGTTAAGTCTTAGCGAAAGCAAATTTAAAAATAGCATTAAGAATTATTTGATGAGCCAAGCATACTACTCTGGAGAAATGTTTATTAAAGACAGAGTAATTGTACTCTGTCTTTAATTAAAAAGCCGGTATTAAAATCATTACAGACTTCCTTTTTAATGTAATTATTATTTAGACCTAAGGTTTTTATTTTTATAGTATATAGTATAGTAGTTATACCTATGACCCGAATAAATGAATTGAATTGAGTCTTTGGTAATCTCGATTTCTTGTAGAAGCTACGTACCTACTTACCTAACTATGGATGCAAATATGAACCTTAACCCAATCAAATAAAACACAACTCATTACAAATCCAACATAATGCTTTATTTTACAAACACTATCTCACCGCTATCTATCCATACCTATGTATTATAATACATCCAGAGACATCGCATTATATACAGAAATTTCAACATTTATTTTAAAATTAGAATAAGGCACGTTTAACTTCCTATATCAAAACTAGACATTACATCTAAATTAAAAACTCTACCTATACAAACTTTAGGTCACAATTTCTTTAAATGCCTACTTACAGACAAATTTAAATCTAACAATACAACACTAGGACTAAAATATTTACAGTAAAGTAAATTTTATCTTTAAAGTTTACAATAATCAAAACCTAAGATTTTTTTTGAAATATTAAAATTTGTCACGAAAGTCTCGAGACGCGGACATAGAAGGGTTCCGCACTTAGGTTATAACTAAAAAAGTAATCATGAAATAGGCCCAGTTCTTAGCATTAATAAATAAGTATTAGTTTTTTGGGTTTATAAGAATTTTTATATTTTTTATACATCACTAGAATTTTTTATACAATGCCTTGAGAAATCGCGTTTCCCTGAGTTTTTTTTATATTTATCAAACGATCTTATAAGTCGTGGCAGTTTAAAATATACAGGAAAGAATACGTTTATATTTAACAGGCTGTGTACTTATAGCTTTAGCGAAATTTTTATCTTTTACCTATATGGCATCTAATTTTTGACACAGTCATGATTAATAAAAAATAAATTAATTCGTATCGTAAAAAAAAAAATGATAAAAAGAAAGACAAAATAAACTTATAATTTAAAAAAAGAACGCTTATTAAAACGTTTAAACTTATTAATTACAAAAAATAAGGTTTGGGTATGAAATACACATCAATAAGAGACTAAAACATTAACTAATTACAAATAATGACAATGTGACAAAATATATCTTCATACTATCATGAAAAGAAGGTGAGTATAAAACTTTGAAAAGAAATTAGTGTCAAAAAGGTAAAAAGTATTAAAATAAAGGGCCTGAGTGCTCAAATGAAAATAGCACAGGTGCGGAGTCATAATAATAATTTCTTTCAATAATAATTACTAAACCAAATTAATCAGAAACAAGGAAGTTTAGAAAGATCACAAAAAGGAATGCATAGAGATTCGGATTTTCATACAAATTGGAATGTTATTTTTAAATACACATAAGTAATAATTTTGTGTAGCCACAAAACACCGATTAAAATTTAGAAAACATAAAAAAATAAATTCGTCTTTTGACTTAGAAAGCTACGTACTTAATATTGTTTTCTAAATAAATTAGAACAAAGAATTACTTTGTACCTATAATTACAATTTACATAGAATTCACTAATCATTAGAATATATTCTATTAAAGTTGAAATCAAAGTTTCTACTATCAGTAACAATATCAAATAAATTCCATCATAATGTATTATTTCAAAAACTAAACTTTCTTTTATAAACGGTACCTACGTTCAAAATTGAATGTAACAAAAACTCAAAGAGTCGATTAAAAACCTCTAATGTGTTGTTTAATTATAAAAGAACATACATTGAAGATAACAGAAATATTACTTTGAAAATGTAAAAAATATGTTGGTACAGAAAATTTTGACAATCTGTACATTGATAGATTCTCGTTAAATTTGTTTTTTGTTTTATTTTTTTATGAATTGAACTTTGCGGACAAACTTAAATTTAAACATGTATTTTGAGTCTGGGTGCTAGTTGTCCTTGTCTTTGTATAAATGCAGGGAATCCCAGTGGGGAGTCGTGAGTGTGTATAAATATAGAATTTAATAGTACATTTGTTTTTCTTTTAATAAATTATTACGCGATGACAGACAGTGATATGGTAAATATTTTTTTAGAAATCAATTTCATATTTATTGTTATCTTCGAACATATAAGTTACAATAAATTTATTAGTATATAGTTGTTTTATGGACACAGTTTAAAAATTTAAAAAATACCAGAAGCGTCTATAAATATACCTACAATTCCACTGAATGTAAAATCAAATCAGTTTTCAGGTAGTTTCAGCTAGCGTACGATAGATAATAAAGATATGTACACGTTGATATATTATACAAACTACGTGATATACATATTAACCAGTACAATAATACTTGACACATAATACATAATTTTATTATTTTAATCATTATTATTAGACTAAAATACATTATTTGTTGTGGCTCTAGATATGTATTTTTTTACTAAAAGTAAGTAAAAGTTCTGAAAAACCTTGGTTACGATATTGTAACTAAATCAGTCAACAAGATTATGTATTAATATACAATTTAAAACTACGTAAGTAGGTACTTCCCTCTAACTTGCTAACAGATTTAAAAATAAATTCAATTTAATAAACACAAATTCATCGTTAAAACATTGTCAGCTAAAATATGAATTTGCCTATCTTATATAATTATGAACTCTAATCGCGTCATTCAAGGAATCAAAAACTTAATATTGGAATTACCAATTAGTCAATTTCTATGAATGCTCGAATTCAGGTCAGTCGTCATTATCTTAGGCCAAATAGTGACGGGGTCAACAAGTGATTTTTCTAAGAGCTACAAAATATTAAGCCATCGATTGGCTTATTCGCTATAAACAGCCTTATTTATCGCTTTACAGTTCACCTACATGATCATTACGGCATTTAAATGACTAATCTTTGTCTTCGTCTACATTATTATCATATTTGATTAGCATTAATGTTGATTTTTGATGGATCACTACGTTACCGTCTTACATACTCTTACGTTTTTACTTTTTCACAGTCACATGATCATGTAGCAAAACCTCATTCTCTACGAAGCATACATTGCGTTTTACAACAAGTGAATTAGGATAAAACTAAGTCACAATCACAAAGTCTCTTGTCGAGTCTCGTCTTATATGAATAAGACCTCGTTGTAGGCCTCCGGCTACTCAACCAGGTCCGGCGACAGTCTGTCGGCGCGGAAGTTCTCCATGCTCCACATCTGTCTTGTCTCGTTCTCGTTGCAAGATTCCATCACGATCTTGTCCTTGTTTCGCGATATCGCCATGCACTTCTCGCTTGAGCCGTGCTTGAGGAGTTTTGTCTGAGGGAATCACAAAAGTTTTTGTAAGTACACTTTGATTTTAGCATCAACATGCGTATGTTATGTTTGTCGTATTGTAGAGAAAAATAAAACCTTGTTTTATTTAATTAAAGAAATATTGCCATCCCATGAAAAAAAAAAAACGATAAATCATAAAACGTTGTTGACAGATAAAAATGTATAGGCAAATGAGGTAATGAATCACTAAAATTTAAAAGACTTGACCACTTACAGTGGAGTCGTACAGCCAGAGCTGGTTGCCCTTGGCTCCGTGGCACATGTAAAGTACCACGTCATGGCCGGAGTAGTCCAAGCAAGTCTCATCACGACGAATCTCGCCGTTTTTAGAATACATCCAATACTGTGAATTTGTAGAAAACACATTAAAACTATTTATACATACCGGGTGACTGATTTAATCGAAACGAGAAATTTAGAGTGTAATAGGTTCACTAATTTAGTAAAAGTCTATAATTATGTGGCTTGTGGCCTATGCAATTTTTTGGTTTCAAAATGTTTCAAGGTCTAAAGTTTTCTGAGGTTCTTTGATATTTTTTTCATAAGACATGTATTTTGAAGACTAAAAAATCAAATTTAAATTATGTCATTTGCTTCTAGTTCATTTATCTATCACACCCTAAAATTTTCCGCCGAGATCAAGTCACCCAGTACAATTTACGAAAAGGAGTATGTAGCATAAAAATCATAAAAACAATGGTTTTGATAAAAATCCAAGAGAGCAAGATTAGGAAACGCTACAAAAATCCTTTTCATTTGAAACTATTTATAACACTCACGGTTTCGTTTGTTTTATGCAAACGTACTATAATGCCAAAAGTTATTTCCAACCAACATCATAGATGAGTTTGTAGAACAGTTGCTAAATTCCAACAAAAATCGCTGAGATAAAAAATAGCTAAAACCACACCCATAATAAATAAGAACTGGTAAATTAAAACATAACTAAATGAATAGGTATAAAAATATTAGTAGGTAAATAAGCACGCGCTTAGGAACTTATGTTAAAAGACTTAATTCTAAAAGGGATTTACGGCAGTACCAAATTGAAGGAATATTTTTTATGAAGTCGTTAACTCATTAAGGTATCACAAAAAAGAAAAGGATTTTTACTTTTGAAATCAACAATTTTATTTATGCACACTAGTTTTATTCATCTACCTCTTACATGTATTAAGTTAGACCATTACCAAAAAAAAAAATAAGACAACATTCTATGTCAGTACAATGAGATGGTTGCATTAATAAGCACAAATCACCTACCCAGAGACAAGATCATAATTTGATATTTTTGTTTAGTTTATAGCAACGTCATTTCAACACCTTTTTATCATCTTGTCACGGATAAATTACTATTGTGAAAGATAAAGTCCAACCTTTTCAAGATGATGAGCACCAACACCCACTAAATTTACATCTAGACGGAAGAAGCAAAGCATGGATTTATAAATTGGCTGCCTTAACAGACCTGGTTTCCGTATTCGCCGTGGCAAGGCCATACGTTGACTGGATGCTTAAGATCTTCCGGGCCGGCTGCCGAGTCGATGCATATTCCCGACTGCGGGTTCGCGATCTGATGCCATTGATAAGTTTAAAGGCGTGCCAAAAGCAAGCGTGCTCGCCTGGTGCCATCACTTGGTTTCATTTTAGATATATTATAAATTTGGTAGCTTACAAAACAATAAAGTGATGATACCAAAGCTTTTGATGAAAAAGGAAACACATAGACAAAAATAAACAGAACGATTGTGAAAAACCAAAATCCCCTGAAGTCCAAATCAATAGTGACCCGTAGAGTTTCACACACCGCTCCTGAGGAAAGGAGTACCTGATTGCCACCACCTCCGTGGCACTTATGAACCATAATTGCTAATTGGGTACTGCTGTCAAGGTTATCCGTGACTGCGTCCAGACAGAATCGGCGGCCGTATGCTCTATTTCGAACCTAATACATGTTCAACATTAAAGTTCTAGACAAATAAACGTGCTTATTGCTCAAGGCGTGCTATAACAAACTGTGATACCAAAACGTGCAAAATAGAGTGCAACATTGACAATTTTGAACAACTCGTGCAAAATGGTACTGCCGCAATTTTTTAATTGCAATTGACAGAAGACCTGATTTCCTCCCTGCCGGTGACACGGGTACAGTCCTACTGGTTTGTGATGGTCCGACTTGCGCGTCGGTGAGTCCAAACATATCTTTTGGAAGGCGACATTGCGGATCTGGACAAGTAATTATTTTGAACACACATCCGTGAAATTAATTTGCACTCATCATAACAAAGAACATGTATAACAATAAAAATAAAAATATCACATATTTTCAGTACAAAGACCTTAAATCTATGTTGTTTGTTGATAAAACTCACCTCTCCATGCGCCACGGACTCGCCGGGAATGAACAGTTCTGGATAAATATTCTTCAAATACCATTCAAAGGATTTGCATTCTAGTTTCTCCCTGAGCGCCACTCGGCTGCTTATATCGCCAAAATCACCTTTATCGTTACCTACTCGTTGGTAATAGTATTTTGCATAATCATCCAACCAGACCTGAAATAAACGAAGATTTTTAGATCGAGCTGTCGAGATTTTGCTAGTAGGTAATATTATTTTAGGGTAAACACATGAATTTGATGAAGCTTATTATCTGTTCTGGGTCTATGTCTTTGTGTGGTTTTCATGGTATCATCGACACAGGGAAACCTAACGAGGAGACATGAGTGTAAAATTTCTTTTTTTCGTACCTCGGCTAATCTAACAGAGTTTTTCTTCAAAACGTTGACCCCCGTCCGCCACTTGTATGGAGATCGTTTGCGGAATATGTGCCCGACGTGAGAACATGGAACAATCTCCAGAGTCCCACCGCACATCCACGATTTGAAGGACAGCTCCAAGTTCTCTCCTCCCCAAATGTCGAAGCCGCTGTCATAAGTGCCAAGTCTTTCAAAGAATTCTTTATCAATTGCGAATAGACCGCCGGCCATAGTCGGAGACCAAACAGGCTCCGCTGTATGTTTATGTCGAGCACGTTCCCTTGCGGGAACTGGATGCCAATTGAACTGGAGATTCCAGTCGAAACCCCCAACATTGACTGCTGTGGAGTCTCTGTAGTGATACTCCAGAGTGTTGTCATCAATGACGTCGATAACGGGGCAAACTACCGTTGTTTTGTTACGAGCTATTCTGTCTAGTAGAGGCTCCAACCATCCTGAAATGAAGTTATTTGTATGTTATAATTATACATCTTACGTGTATCTTTCAAGTAGTCACAGGTAGATAGTTTATTTCGTACCTTCAGTGCATTCGCAATGACTGTCGAGATACGTCAGTACAGGAGCAGTAACGTATCTTGCCCCGAGAAGTCTAGCTCTGATGAGACCTTCACGTCGAGTCGCTCTTACAATTCTTACTTTTGGCAGTGAAGACATGTAATCATCTAGCTGTTGCATTAAGTGTGCTGAAAATAAAAACACATTTATGAAAATTAGTGTTGAACACCACTTTTTTTTTAATTCAAGTTCATTACTTTACTTAAGTATGTAATATTACTTAAGTTTATTACACTTACGCATGTCGGAGAAATCATCAACAAGCACGATTTCTTTGATCAAATGTTCTGGCGATCGGTCTAGAACTGAGTGGACAGTTCGCAGCAAAACAGACCACGCTTCGTTGTGGAAACATATCACTACTGACGTTTGTGGGAGATCTTCTAAATATCTTCCTGGTACTTTACACCTAAAAGAAAAAAACGTCTGAGTATGTTATATACTTCATTTGAGTTTAAATAATATGCAAATTCTTTTAGTTAAACATTTCTTCAACATAAATCACATTTGAATTTACGTGTCAAAGATTACAGGTTGTAAAAAACAGGTACAAAGCATCCAAAAACACGTCATATAAAGAACCTATACCCTTCAGCTGAAAAGGTTTACGTGCCTCCCAAGTTACTTTGCAACAGTAAAAGAATGCTTATTCACGGCAATAACAAAAGGGACCTTGTAAAACCAATGCCAGTGGGATTTCACCCTTTCCACTTATAACTTACAAAGTAGCGTCCCATTAGTATTTCACTATTTCCTTACCACTCGTCTCTGGGATCCGGTAGTTTTCTTCTGATCGATATGAGGTCGCTGACGTACTGGTTAAAGGCGTTCTTCTTCCAGCCTTCGGTGACTGCTTGCTTGGTCTCCTCGCTGATATTCTTTGGGAGTACGACCGGTTTTCCAAGTTCACCGGGTGCGTTGTCCGAACCGGGAGCGGCTAGCACACCTAGACCTGTGACGTGGATTAACCTCT
Organism: Peribatodes rhomboidaria; assembly: GCA_911728515.1. Taxonomy (NCBI): domain Eukaryota; kingdom Metazoa; phylum Arthropoda; class Insecta; order Lepidoptera; family Geometridae; genus Peribatodes; species Peribatodes rhomboidaria. The sequence continues at coordinate 10,556,824 of OU452182.1, forward strand.
TTTAAGAAATGTGGTATTTTACTTTTATGTTACAGAATAATCTTTTCACTATAAAAACTGACGTAAAACTTCAAACTGCAGTAGCTCATTAACTCAAACTAGATTCTAATTTTACCAAAACAAAGAAGAAAATTGTATGTGGTATAAAATGTAGTTTAAATTACTACGTTAAAGAAGATAGTAGGTACTAATAGTAATTGTAGGTCAAAAGAACGGAACTAAACTTTTGAAATGACTAAATGTTCATTTAGGATCACTTACCTGTGTGTGATAATTATTTCACCTATAGCTTAAAATACATTTACTTATATATTATAAAGAAAAATCATATTACAGTAATCAAATTATGTCCTTTTTATAGGAGGTAAAGAAATCTATTAAAATACTACCTAATTTAGACGCAAAATACACTGCACTGGACACCGCTCCGGTGTGCGGTGAATGGATTTTAACTCTAATTCAAAAATCTCGATTTGTATACAAAAAGCGCAGGGTATAATATAACACACTGAGACCACGTCTCTGAGCGAATGCTAATTTCGTCAATCCGCACACCGCAGCGGAATGCGGCGATAGTGTGATATCCTTATGTTTGCACAAAAATTCATACCTACGTTTTAAGTTCCCAAGTAGGTCATTATTTTATTTTTAATCAATGTACCTATGTATGTATTTTATCAATTTGGATTTATCTTTCGATTTTGATTTATCCACAGACTTAAGATTTTTTTTTGCTTCGCAAAAGACCAACGAAGCGTGGGACAGAGAAGTCTCCATCGAAATGTAAACTCCACAAGAGAGAAAGAGGTCGCCTACAAATAAAATGTTAGTCAATAATTCTTTTGTCATTAATGACAGCGCGCCACCTGGGAACACGCGAAAATTCCTATGATTTATATTTTTACTAAAATAATTATAAATAGACTCAAAAGAGAGCAATTGTAACTAAATGCAGTTATGTCATCTTGTGAGTTTAGCAATTGTGATGTGAATCCAAGATGTAACCCACAAAATTTGTCGTTTCATGGGTAAATATGAAAATTCCATTGTGATGATTTTGTCTAAATTTTGTCTAAAACATAACATAAATTGGTTCCAAAAACCGATTTACCAGCGGTATGTTGTTGTCGTTTTTTCGTAACATCTATATTTCCTAGATGAAAGCAGAATTGGTGATGAAATTCAGCATTAAAATATTAGTTAGTTTACGCTCGATTTTCACTAGAGATGGATAAAAAGATGACGTCATTATTATCGATAGTTTTTATCAAAGTTCATTAGGTAGGCGATGGGTGCAATACATAAACAAAGCATACATTTTTGAATCAATGCCATCAAAAGTAAATTGACATTCTTCCGAGTTTGTACTGAATGATGAGGCGTAAAACATTTTTGAATTAAATATAAGTATGTACCTTCAACTTCTGATCATCATTTTTAATTCAATTTACACATTTTGGGTGTCTTACATCCAAGTCTAATTTAATTATATTTAATTAAATTAAATATATATATTTAAATTATAAATAAATGTACAAAACCAATGAGATAAGTATCATTACTTATCATAATCCGTATACGAGTAAATTTGGTCAAGGGTCACAATTCGAAGCGAATTACTAGGTTTATGTTGATCTTATTATTTACTTTTCTTATGTTAATTTAGATACATGGTGACACTGATATCTAACTCTTCCGCCTAGCTTAACACCCGTTCAGTGATTAATATTCATTTTAGCTCAGCAGCGGTGTTATACTTGGAACAAAAAACAACTCAATTGGTATGCGAAAGATTATATTTATCGACAAGCACCCGGAGGACCATTTTTGGTCAATCGATAAATTAATAAGTACTTTTCACAACACTAATTTACTCACGCATGCGCAAATGTTTTTTTGTATCACTATCGAATTGTCACTGTCGATCTTTTACATCCTAGATCTGTGGATTTATCTGTCAACTATGGTGTTAAATTTACGCCAATATTAAATAGAGGTAAAGTTCGTAAGTTTGTAAGAAGCAATCTCCGGAGCTGGTCCGATATAAAAAATTCATTCACTAATAGAAGGCTACATAACAACTCAGCGCCATAGAATATGAAAACGCCAACAGAGCTGCGATTAGAAGAGCTAGTTTTGAATAAAGAATAGTCCATTTCCATTTCGCCTCCAGCTCCACTCCGCCAGCCAGCGATTATAATCGCAGTCAGAATGCAAACAAGGGAGTTATCGGAACTAGTATTTCAAGTTGTGGAGAGGTAATTGAACGTATAACGCTGTTAGTACGCTTCAATGTGGGAAGTCGTGTCTAGAAGCGGTTGATTTGCGTGAAAATGATAATAAGCGTCAGTAATACATTTAGCATAGCGAAATGTACACAGCAATTACTTGTTGATGATGATGTGAAATTCTGAAAGTATGTGAACCTAATTAGACTTGCGATGACGGCCTTATTTGAATTAGGACGTTTTTAAAACGTACGAAAAGCTTTTGCTGTCTCATTTTTGCTCGTGGCTCTTCTAATTAGCAAGCAGCTTACAGAGCAAATCGAATGTTTGTAAATAAAAGGACAAGGAAAAACTCAAATAACAAAAGCAAAAAATGGTAGGCGGACTAATTGACAACGATAAATGATTGCAATTTATCATGATTGAGATAAATAATTAGGGTGTGTTAAAATAAAGCTGACAGTAAGCCGCTGACTAAGTAATTTTCACATGAGGTGTACTGTACGCCTAATATTCATAATAATATTAGCAATATCAATACAAATAAAGATACCATTTTACCACTTTTGTTACTTACACCCTAGAAACGGGCACTGACGTTACGCTGACAGGTGGTCAGCAGCTTACCGTAAGCTGTATTTGTTTGTTTGAAGCTTTGTTTTTTAGGATAAACCATCAAGCCACAGAAGTCATCGTGCAGAAGTGTAATATGAAAACGATGAACATGCGTGACAATAAAAAGCGTCAGTAAATATGTAGTACTAAAATACTCGTAAATAAGCATGTTTACCTTCTGCCCCAGAGAGTCGACCCAGCCAGTCCATTTGCAACCGAGCTGCGACGAATAAACGTACATCATGCATAACGTAACACTAGTCACATTGACTTATAGTTTGGCTCTCCCTGGGAGTGTACGAAAAATGTTTCAGTTGCTTATCAATAATAACAAGATACAGCATGTTACGGTTCAATTATTGGGAATAAAATAACTCATTTAGAATCGCTTCTCATTTCTGATAAAACAAAGGCGCTTTTCGCGTGCGTTTGTATACCCGCTAACTCCTAAACCACGCAACGGATTTTGATGCGGTTTTCATCGTCGGGTAGATTGTTTTTTACGAAAAGTTTACAGGTGCCATGCTAAACTAGGGCAGGTCGCTAGTTCATAATAAAATCTTGTTGACTCGAGGAATTTTTGGCTAGAACTTGGATTAAATCGACCTGTCCGAAATGTTTCTTTCGTGTTTGTCTTTAAAAATATATTCGACTGCCCTAGAAGGCGGGTAATGTCTTTTATGTATGTAAATTAGTATGACTGTATGTATGTTGTATGGCTGTATGTCAAACACTCCCAGGAAGGCCATCCCTACGAAACGAATCACTTCTAGTAAAGCTTTACTTAATTAAATTAAGTCAAATAATTGTCATAGTAAACGCATGCAAGCAACAAAAACTAGGAACAGAACATAAATTAACAATGATCGACGAAAGCAAACATTGGTTAAAATTTTAGTTGTCATGCTTGACTTGTATCCTTATTGACTCTGTTTATCATTATTTAAATGTAAAAACCAAATAATTTTGTTTTGCCTTTTTATCTAGTAACATTAAAAACTACCAATGAGCTTTAGACTAAATTAGAAAGGTGTTTACAGAACCCTATTGTCTGCATGTTATTTTCTTGTATTGTCAATGTTTGCTCGTCATTAAACCAAAGCCATAATGCTCATTTAGATCGCTACAAAAATTATATTTTTTAAATTCAATCCACATTTTTTGCTCATCCAACGTATTTGTATTGAATAATACATACATATATTAAAATTCAACCACTTTTTTAAAAAGATCCATTTTGATCGATCGCGATTTTGACGATTTTTCAGTCACTTGACCGATTGCGAATCGTCAAATTCGGACGAAACGGATTGAACCTATTTAAAGTAACTGAATAAGAATAATAAAAAGATACATCTTCATTACCGTTTCATAACATCTGGCTTCTATTAACTGAAAGACAATCGGATCCGGAGCATCTCAAGAGAGTGCAACAATAATAAGGAAGGAAACATTTCAAAACAAAGACGGCGTAATGTTGTTGGAAAGTAACAAGTTTTGGCTTCAAAATCAAAACAGGTGTTGGCAAACTCTGGCTGTACATTTCTTACTTTATTGAAGCCAGCCGTTTCGTAATTGAATAATTTTGTATTGGGAACTTCTGTAATGTCAACTGAATCCAGTAATTTTTAAAATATTGGGTGAATAAATTAGGAAGACGATCTGATAAGGGTAGCGAGAAGCCACCGGACGCGAGTTAGATAAAAGTCTAACTATATCGGACAGTCTGAGACGCTTGAACTTACCCTAACCATAGTCCATAGCCGTAGCCTTTGTCCAGCAGTTGACATCTTTCGACTGAGATAATGATGATAAGATAATTTACTAACGTATTTGCAAAATACAAAAAATGGAGAAACCCAAGGGGCAAAGTGTAATCGAGCATTATGACTTTGTCATTTTAATTTTTAATATAATTTTACTGAGGTGAATGCTTTTGTGCTACAAACAAGAAACGTTCACGTTTTATTAACACCTAAACCACAGAGGCATGGAAACAATGCATGCATTAGTGTTGCTGCGAGTACTTACCTTCTGACAGTAGGTTGTTTCCGTATTCGCTTTTCCGTTTGGTTGATGTTGGTTTTGCCATTTTCAATGGCTTCGCTTCAGGGTCTTCGTATTCTAATGACGGCGCTCCGATGGAATTCCTCGAAGTACCACTAGTGGTCAACAACGCCACCATAAACCATACAGCAGTCAGCAACAGGACAGCTTTTAAAATTAGCGTCCTTCTTCTTAGGAAAAACATGGTGACCTTCATCTTGCTTGTTTATTATAAAATATCTGGTGATCTTCTGTCACTCAATACTTTCTAATCATTTATAGTAATTACTAAATCATCATCTAGTTGTAGAATTTGAGCAATAACGTTAACACTATCTACAATCACAAAAAAGTGACTAGCATGGAATTCAGATATGATGTCGTTTTCCTTCAGGAAGTTTCAAAGATATGCCTTTTCGATATGAAAAGTTATTGTTGGTTTCTATATATTTTTACATGACTTTGGCGATGGTTTTGGCTATAGTGTCTTTTGTATGATCCAGACAGTGGAGTATTTTTTCCTGGTTTTCAGTTTCATTTCCAACAACATCGCAAATGATGGACGTCCATTGTTGCCTTCGACTAGATCCTGTAAATTAAAGATAAAAAATGTTGTACGATAATAAAATTTGTTTCCTGTACTGTAGTAAACTATGGAAGCTTTTGTTGAAAATAAAACAGTTCGGGGTAAGAGCAGTATAAGTTAAAAAAAAACAAAGCCCTTTTCAACCAGAGATTTCAGGCTGCAATCGACAATAGAATCAGTAGAAAGGTACGTTTTAGGATTCCAGACTTAAAGACTGCAGTCCATAGATATTGTTTTTCCTTACAAACTACAATAGAATGGACTAATAGTGGATTAAAATTTTTCCATTTTTCAGGGCAGCACATTGCCGCTCGTAGGCTGATATACCGACGTTTTGGGATGGAATTAGGAACTTAAGGACCGAATTCACTAGGATTTAGTATAAGGACTGGCATTTTGAATAATTTGAAAGGCAATTAATAATTTGTTATTTTGTCTTGTATATTTTATGCACAATGAAAGACAATTTTAAATGATAGAAAGATAAAGAGAGATACAGACTTTATCTTTATCAAATCCATTTATAAACCTGAGCGAGACAACATTATAAAAGTGATACTGAATTGCCAATATTATCTCTAATTTATGATGCTTAAAATACACAGGATTTATCAACAACAATTGATATGCTCTAAAAATAAGGTTTTATTATGTATCTACCAGATGTACCCCATAATCATATATCCTTGTGTATTTTCACCTTTACATCAAACAAATTATGGGATGAGACTGTCGCGATACGATGAATAGGGCTCATCTATATTTTCGAAAGTTTTGGATTTAAATTTAAACTAAATGTTTTTGGAGACAAATTGGTTTGTACTTTTTGCTTGTTCCATGTGTCTTGTCATGTTATTTTGTTTATTTATTATCCATTTAATAAACCAATAAAAGTAAAAAAGATTAATAAAACCAATAAATAAAAGAGAGGTAAAGTACCGAATAATTAATAGTCAGATTAATACAAGATTAAGTAAAAAACAAATGTAAGTACCTACATACTTAACTTCTTTGGTATCTACCTTTATAAATTTGTTTTTTTTTTTAATTTTGAACCTATTTTAAATTAAATGTGAACTAATCGCAGTGACATTTTTTAAAATTAAGGTTACTAATATGGGTAACCTAACCTGCCTACGTTAAGTTATTTTATTAAAAAATATTGGTATTTCGGGTTATCATATCATATCGTTCACTGTTATGCGTAGAAATAACTTTATTCCAAAAGGAATTTTAATAAATTTTCAATATGTAGTCCGCAGAGAATGTAAATGAGGACGAACGGACGAACTAAAGTATGATAATGCCGCGAGGAATACATCACCTGAATAGAAATTTCATTTCTCTAACCCAACTGAAGTACTTCATACTAGAATAATTAAATATGATTTGCTTTATAGCTAAATAAGTAGAAAATAATATATTTACCTTTTTAAAGCAGACTTTTGCCTTGATGTAACTGTAGCTAGTCTTCTAGGTAAATATCTGGAACAAGCAAAATTACAATAAGTTTAACGTGTAAGTAATGTGTACAAACTACCAGCTCTTTGAGCTGATGACCTGACGATAACGTAAAAAACCTAATCTCTGTCATTTTGAAAGACATCCAAAAATCAAATTGATAAAAAAACTGATACAGTTATCGAATCTGCACACAAAATTTCGAGAGAATCGGTTGAGAAATGCAACCATTAGAGGAAGAACAACCAGACAAACGAAAGTATTTTTACAGCTGAAACGGAGACGCTTCGCTCGCGTTTCGCGCTCTCTCAGTCAATAAGTCTCCTATTGACTAAATGGTGGTTAAAGAATCGTACTTGAATCTATTGGAACCACAATAAATTATTATCTGTTGATTCACTTGCCTAACAAATAAAATTTACGAATAAGCATAATAACAAATGGATAAAAGATTATTCAGAAATGAATTCTTCATTTTGCAAAAGATAAATCGTATTCCATCAGCTTGACCGATTCACAGACGCCAATAAAAATCGCGGTAAGATTATAGCAATAAATTTGATAAAATCTTTTCTGCGATGAAATTCGCGTGAACAATAATAAACTGCAAATTAATCGAGCCCCGCCGGAGACGCTTGATGTATTTTCGTAATAAATTTAAATGAGTGCCTTAAGGAGGTCTCAAATATTTTCATACTGAGGCTTGTTTTAACATCTGATAACGAGTCTCTTGTCTCATCTTAACTTGTCCTTGGTGGTCGCGTATTTTTAAACTCCATGATGGCTAAATAACTAAAATAAAAGCCCTATATGTAGATAGATTTTATGTAGCCAAAGTACATGGGCTCCATTAAATCTATCAATAACCACCCATACAAGCACCTACCATCTTTTGATCAGTTATATACATTCTGACTGACAATAATACGAGTTAAAATGTTAAAGAACGTTTATCCTATTTTATGTCCTATTCTTTTTAAACAATAGCTCCAATCTAGCTAAAACACTATCACGTTCCTTTACGATTGATAAAGTTAATGCCGTAGTTCTTAATAGCCGAGCATAATGTAATGGGCGTGAAAGCTGAGTCACTATAGCGAGCTTTGCAATGAAGAATGAGTGCATTGCTAAGATTAAACCGTACAGAGATAGTATTAGGTCCTTACGTATGAAATCAGCGTTTTGTCGTATTGATCAATTTGATCTGAAATATCTCCTCTTTGGTTAAGAATTCGAAATTCAAATTAATAAATTCATTTAGCTGGTTTTTTTTTCTTTGGAATAAAGTCATTCATTTGTTATTTTCCTCATTATTTTTTCTCTGGCGTCGCTTATTACCGCGCAATGGAAAACATGAAATATCGGTATATTTACGAGTACGAGTTCTACCGTGGCACCAGTGCTGCAGAAACAGCTCGAAGAATTAATGATGTGTACGGCGCTGGTGTCGCTAAAGACAGCATGGTACGTTTTTGGTTTCAACGTTATCGTTCTGGAAATTTCGACCTTAAGAACCAACCCCGTGGACGGCCGGAGATCAAAGTGAAAAACGAAGAATTAAAGGCTATTGTGGAAGCGGATCCATCACAAAGCACTTCAGAGATAGCAGCAGTCTTCGGGGTAAGTGACAAAACTGTATTAATCCACTTGAAGCAAATCGGGAAAGTAAAAAAACTCGAACGATGGGTACCTCATGAATTGAGTGAATCGAACTTGCAAACACGGGTCGCCTGCTGTGTTACTTTGCTCAACCGACACAATAATGAAGGGATTTTAAATCGAATCATTACTTGTGATGAAAAGTGGATATTGTACGATAATCGAAAGCGTTCATCGCAATGGCTGAACCCTGGAGACCCAGCCAAATCCTGCCCTAAACGAAAATTGACTCAGAAAAAGTTACTTGTAAGTGTTTGGTGGACTAGCGCCGGTGTCGTTCACTACAGCTTTCTTAAATCTGGCCAAACGATTACGGCAGATATCTATTGTCAGCAACTGCAAACCATGAAGGAAGAACTAGCTGTTAAACAACCGAGATTGGTCAATCGCTCTAGGCCACTGCTGCTTCACGACAACGCAAGACCACACACTGCACAACAAACAACCACTAAGTTAGCTGAGCTACAATTGGAATGTCTGCGACATCTACCGTACTCCCCGGACCTTGCTCCAACAGATTACCATTTCTTCCGGAATTTGGACAACTTCTTACAAGGAAAAAAATTCCACTCCGATGCAGCAGTCCAAACCGCCTTCAAAGAGTTTGCTGATTCTCGCCCCCATGGTTTTTATAGTAAAGGGATCAATGAACTACCCATAAGATGGCAAAAGTGCATAGATAACAACGGTGCATACTTTGATTAATTAAATATATTTTACAAAAAAAATTTGACTTTTTATTCCTCCCGTAGCAAACGCCAATTTCATACGTAAGGACCTAATATTAATGCTTTCAATGAGACTGAGAAGCCGACATGGGAACATTTTATAGCGTCCTACACATAACAAGGTCTTGAGACGCTATTAGTAATATCAAAGCAATCTTGAAACAAAAAAATTTTACTAATAAAATTATTATTAGTAGAATCTGTCTTCGTCTGACGTATGAATAGCAAAAGCAGTAAATGAACAATATTTTCCTGAAAATACCACCTGCAGCGAACTAAACTAAAATTATGGATAAAACAAGAAAGCTACAATTCTACTAATTATCAAGATCAAAATTAACAGCAGTAGCTTTTCGTGAAACACAAACTAGTAACACCCGTAAAAGTCTACACAGCTTCGAATCGTTGAAAGTAAGACACAAGAGAAGAATTTGAATTCAATTCGTAATTAAATTCAGACACTATAATAGCTACCTATACAGTAACTATTGCCACCGGTTGCAAATGCCGTCTTAAACAACAAAACCTTAATTTAAAATTAGCCTCACCGGATTAACTGAGGCCCTATTACTTGAAATTAGCGCCGCACACGTCATAATTAAAAGCTAAACACGCAAGACCGTTATGGCTTTAACCAACGGTGTGCTAATTGAGATACATTTTTACTACGAGTCAGTTATAAAGCAAATTAACCGACTGCAGCTTACTGTGCTTAACGCCTGGAGATATGAGGAGTTGTTGCCTCATATTTGTCTCTCTGCTGGAACGTGTTGTTAATTTACAGCCAGCTTTGTAACTCCAAACTAACTTGTCTCTGTGCGGATGCACGCGACACGTTGCGTCAACTCGCGGCAACAAATGAGAATTGAACAAACAAATAAAATGAAATCTCTAGTGTATTTCCACTAAAAAATACACTACACTACATACACTATGGATTGGTTAAAAAAACAGATTTGTTTTTTTTTGTCTTTTTACGTGGTGGCTGAGGTAAGGTAAGCGGAGCATTGATCGTTTGGCCGATTGTTCGACAAAACTGTACAAATCGCAGGTCGACCCTGGACCCGTTTGGCACAGGACAAAAGCAGAGTATGGCATTGCAAGAGATATGAACAGCAGTAGGATAAACAACGCTGGATGACGATGCTTCGGATGAAGTTGTCACAAAATCCTAAACGTTTTATTTTTAAAATAAGATAGGATAGATAAGATAATTTATTTCCGAAAATACGAATTATTTACATTTTCACAGTTTATACAAAAATTAAAAAATCCCTGAAAATAACAAGACAATTCCCAGATATACCTGCGGTCCCACACTGGGCTCAAGGCCCGTAACGTGGAAACCAAGAGGTCGAAAATTGACTACATTAAAGAGGTGTCCTAGCGAATATCTACAGTTATCAAAGTTTGAATTTAAGTTTTAGTAATTTAAGTTTAAAAGTACAATTTTGTATTATAAACTGATTTTATTTGTAACTTTTATACAACATAATATTGTGTATAATTTCAGTAATAACATTTTCAAAATAGCAGAATAATTATAAATAGTTTGTCGCGGCGAAACTGTGTTATTATTGTGACAACCCTGCTCGTTGCTATTTAATACAACAACTACCTACAATACCTACAACTACCTACAACTAGTTCAAAACCAGCAACTTAGAATATTGAAGAGATTAGTCAGTAAACAAATTAAAAAATCAGTTAATAAAGAATATGATAAGCTGTTTAAAATATGCAAAATATTGCCAGTTAAAACTAAAGTCGACTATTTAATATTATTAGAACAATTCAAAAGTAACACATATAAAGAAATCAAAAACTACTGTAACGAACCGAGAGCAACTAGGCCAAAACTGAAAGTACACCATAGAAAAAATAATTATTATGGGACGCGTACTAGACGGTGGATAGTGCCAAGATTGTGCAATGATCTGCCGGAGGACTTTGAGGATGGGTTTAGGACCAGAAGTGGATTTAAGATTGCATTAAAGAAGCTACTGTTAGAAAGAATGACGTAATAAAAAATAAGATTGTCAATAAACTGTTTTACAATACGTACATAGTATTAAGGTTTAAAACTCTTGCAGTCAACTTCACTCTTAAAATGTGAAAGTTATTATTATTATTATTTATAATTTATTGGTTTTTGACAAACTCATTCGTATGTAATGTAACCTCATGATGCTGCGTTGTAACTAAAATATAATGTAAATATGAAATGAGAGTATATTTCTGCCTACAAACTGCTACGCAGTTTGGCAGAGTTGTGTATTAATGCATATGTATGTTAGTAACTTAGATAAATAAATAAAAAAAAAAAAAAAAAAAAAAAATTAAAAATTGCTCTGTGCAAGCGAACTGAATTGCTGGATGCAACATTTCTACAATGTTTTATTGGTTTTTCAATCTTGAGAGCACTATAATAGTTGCACTTGCAAGACACTTTAAATATTTTAAGGCGATTAAAGGTGTTGTACACCTCTGCGGGCCCCTTCGAGGGAAAGGCGTGACGATATGACGATATACGAGTATCATATTATGATTAAAGACGATCAAAATTGACGAAGAAGAAGATTAAAATGTTATAATACGAGTACGTACCTGGTTAAAACACAAATGTAAATTTAAACGATGGCAACATTAATGTTATTTAATTTATGTAGGGAGTTTTGGCGGGAACCGAAAAGATGGTGTCGTGTTTTTGTATTATTTTCTAAAACTTGTGATTCTTCGAGTGTTAAAGTGTAATAATGGTGGATTATTAACGTTTACCGGTTCGTCAACGTGCACGAGTGTGGGCAAATGATACAAACATCGCGAAACGCGATTTTTCGTGTACTCTACAAAACTTCGCTTAAAGTTTCAGTAAAGTATCCATAACTTTACTGGAATGGGGAAAGGGGAGGGATTCATCGTCTTCATTATCACCTCATCATCATCATCCCATCATCTGTTACTGAAGGAAAAATTATTACTAAGAATCCGACTGAAGGACGAGTATCCATGGTCATGAATAATTAAAAAAAAAAAAAAAAAAAAATAATTTATGTATAAACTTACTCGTATATACAACGTGTTGTTTCTGGAATTTCCACAGAATTTGTAGAGTTAGGTATTCTTTAATAGCAGAGCACCAATAGACTATGGGGCAACCTTGAAATGGAGAAATATAACAACTGTTTCATACATTATGTCAACGAACTTTTTGTATGGAACAGCTGTATTTTTTTTCTCGAACACAAAGTTGCCCCGTAGTTTATTCGTGTTTTCGCATAGTTTGTAATCTCTACAAATTCTGCGAGAATGCAAAACAACACGTTGTACATTTACAAAAACACAATTAGGTACCTATGCAAAATAGATATCACTACAAACTTTGCTTTTGGTTTTCAAACAAGTCTTTAAAAGTCTTAAATAAATAGTTTTAATCCAAATGTTTAGTTTGATGGCTTGCAATTTGCGCGGTATCCACCACGAAACTGAGAATCAGCAGTGCGCTGCATTTACCTAAATCGCAAGTGCTGACTTGTTAACTTGTTCCGCTACAAATTGGACGCATTTAAAGTCTGGAGTGCAGGTCCTTAGTTTCTGGGAGGCCGATTGAAAGCTTTTCAGCTTTGCCAACTGTGAATGGAAGCGCTGCGATGGCGGTGCGGATATCGTGTTTGTGTGTTACGCCGTTGTACTCAAGCTTTTGGTGAGAGAAATGGGTGCAACATCAAGTAAATTTGCAGAAATTGAAGCTAAATACCTTAAATATAAGTTGTGTGTAATTCTTTGCTTTGCGATAAAGCCATACAATCTAAATCAATTCAAATGTTTTTATTTAATTGGGTATCGAAGGTAAGTGTATACTTTTAAGTTATAGAAATGACTCTACCACCTTGTCTGGAAAAAGAGCCATGTGTAGCTATTACCGTTTGTCACTCATTTAATCACATGTAAGAATTTTGACGACTGGACCAATATTCATAAAACAGCAAGAAACGACTTACTTTTATGCGTATCAAAAACTTACACGAAAATTATCTCAAGAAAAATCAAGAAAATTTGGGAAATCGTTGACCTTGGCATGAATAAATAGTTACAAAAAATCAATTACGAAAAAGTGGTGTTTCCATCAGACAAATAACGGGATATTTTTATAGGCGTAGCGTAATAAACGCAACCGCAGAGATGCGTGCGCGCAGCAGCCGTGACCCGGGTCGGGTCTGACGCCCATGCGCCGCTCACTATCCTTGCAAGCCACATTGCGAAGCCATTGCGGGTTGACAATGAAGTTTTTATGACATTAAATATTATTTATTACAAACCAATAATGTCTTTGACAAAAAGCGCGCTTTGCTATTTAATGTACAACACTCTTCTTTAACTTCTAGTCTAGGATTTTATTTAATAAATAAATCTTGTTCGACTCTTATATGTAATGTAATGGTAATCATGAAAAGAGACTTCCATTCAGTTTCATCCAAATAAAATTAAAGATAAATTTAACATTAAGTTTCAATTTTCACCTTGTGCATTATAGGCCATAAATTTTTGATAAATCAGCCAACATTTCGAGCCATACGAATTCAAAATTAAAAAAGTAATTATAAGCAGGTGGCTTTTAAAATTTTCTTCCTCATTGGATTTATTGGAGGTAAAACTGCTTCCGCTATAAGCCATAATCAATTCTAACGGGCAATCATCGCAGCCATCACCATCAGGCGCAATCGCCCAAAACGCCATTAACGTTCACTTTCCTCAAAAGAGATCATTCGCTATAATAAACCATTACTTTATCCTCCAAAAATATTGAAACGAACGTCGGATGCATTTTAAATCGGTATGGCGAAAATCGATCGAAAAATGAAGGAAGACCGCATCACAAAAAGGACGATGAACTTAAGTGTGAATGAGTGATCATAGCGACAGTGGACGACCAAATAAAATTAGCATGAACTATGTAAAAAAACAAATTAAATGATAAAAGAGAGTGACTTCAGATACAACCAGTCATAGAGACAAATGGACACAAAACGTACATATTATACAAACCTCAAAGAAAAAGGATAAGAATAGAAAGTTATTGATGCTGAAAAACGATTTAGAGAGAAAACCCGCGAATCAGAAAACGCAGCATAATCCGAGGATGAAGTATCGAATGAAATTAGTTGGCATTACGACTGGCTATAGGAAAAATGCATTAGCTAATAAAATCAATCAAACACCAGAGCGATGCCTGAGCGGCATTTTCTTCCCGGAAAGATAAAAAAGGACCAATTTGACAATCTCTCTGGGGGAGTTCTCTCGTTCCTTTTTACTCGACAACAGCGAAAGCAAAAGGGAAATTGAAGCTACCAGGTATGTCGGTAATTTATTTTATTACTAATTTAGCTCTTGCAGCTCTTTACATCAAGGTTGTTTGTTACCCTTAATTGTAGGGACGATTAAATCGATACTCATCGTCAAAGAAAATGATTCTGGTTTCTTCTTTCTTTATTGTCAGTTTTCTTGTGTTGGTGTTGAGGTGTTGTTTTTTTTTTTTTTTTAACTCATTCTAATGCTTTTATCTAGTTTTCACCCATGACTTATATTGTGAAACAATTTTTCTATCAAACTGAAAATAGTAAGTACGTAACTTTTTTTATCATCTACTTCCGGGATCATTGTTTTATGTATGGATCTACCGAAAAAAAAAATAGAAAACGTGAATAGTCAGAAACTTTAATAACTATTAATTTTATTTTGTAATTTCTTTTCATTTCCTATATTTTGACCCTACTCGATAAATTTTGATAACTTTTTTACTAGTGTATTAATTTTATTATTTCGCGAAAAATCCGCCATTTTGTTTTATTTTTTCAGATATTTATATAAGACCACTTAGTTTTAAGACAAATATAAAGATATCTTGACCGTTAAAATCCATCTACTCGATTGGAAGATCCCTGATAATAAAGTTTACAAACAAACATACGCAAACGGTACAAGATACGCGCGAAAAACAAAATCTTCTTGTCCGCAATCGAGTAAAAATGTCGTCATCTTTCAAATTAGCAAAAGCAACAAAAAGGAGTTGAACTTAGGTACTACCATTTTGCCTAATAAACCATTAGCTTTATAAGTGAGAGCCAATTTGTAGAGACGTGGTAAAATCGGATTTGACTTTAAATATATTTCCTGCTTACCTAGCTTTAGTCCCTAAGGAGACGTGTAGGTAATGAATTGTTGATAGGCTTGTTATAGGGCTGTTTAGAGTGTTAAGTATGTCAATATTTCAGTTTCTATTTATCTTTTACACTAATATTCTAAAGACGTAACATTTGAGAGTTTGCAAGTTTGTCAGTCGGGGATAATCTCCGGGATAATCACTACTGCATCGATTCTAAAAATTAATACACTGATATAAACGTTAATAATCGTTGAGTGCCATAGGCTATGAAATGCAAGCGAAGCCACGAGCGAAAAGCTAGTTTTATTATAGCACTAGCTCGCCCCGCGGTGTTACCCGCGGCAAAAAAGTACCCTATACGCTTTTCTGAACCCCTGACAACGGTATGCAAAAATTCCATGACGACCAATTGAGTAGTTTGGCGTAAAAGCTTAACAAACGAAAAAACTAACAGACTCACTTTCACCTTTAGAGTATTAGTTAGGATAAGAAGTTAAGATTAGGATAGGATAGGATAGACAGAATCATTTTTTTACTACTGGCTATCTCGTAACTTTGATGATGGATTAAAATAAAGTAACAAGTAAGTAAGTACAAGGGGAAAAAAATAAAGCTTGCCATCCCTATTTTCGATTCAACGCTCTCTAGAGTTTTTCACTCGCCTTTTCGGATGTAAATAAAGATTTCGGGGTAATTTCTCTCGAGTATCGGAAAAACTCGAGAATGCCTAATTTTTTTATTCAACCTCCGAAATTCAGCATTCAAGTCGAATTAAAACTAATTTTCTATTCTGCCTCCTACATAAAATCAAAAAATATGTAAATATGTATGTAATATGTAATTAAATGTTTTATACTCAAATACATGACTAAAACAAAATAATTGGTAGGTAGATTTTGACAAAATAGTACAGCACATGCGGTCACTTTGAGTCTTCGATAAGAAGACTTAAGGGTCCTGCGACCACTTTAGACTAACTTCGCATTGGCTAAAAGTTTTCTATCGCTATTTCGTCTAGAAGAAGACGACGAGCGCAGAGAGCAAGTACAGGGACTGACGAGCCTCTTAAGTCATCTACAGAGTGATAAAGTACTATTTCAATCGTTTTTATTACTATTGCACTTTTCTAATAGTTTTTAAATAACTAACAATTGTCCTTGTACTATGAATTAATTTAAAAGCTAATAATGTTGACAACTTCACTGTTTTTGGGATTTTTGATTTGTTTTGTATATCTATTAAATAACAAATAATATTAAATAAATCAGTCATAAGTGATCCCTTACAAATATTGATTCATAGCTTTATTTTCTCTTGAGAACGTTTTTTATATAATATACTCGTAGTACCGGAGATATATAGTTCTTTCATTGTACATGCCAAATTTCATCATAATCTGGCAAACGTTTTCCAAGAAGTTTGACAAGCGCGTTTGTATGGAAAATTCAGAGTGTCTCGGAACCCTTTAATTTATAAAAAAAAAAACATCTATGTCGTGTAATAGTATTAGTATTAGATACCTTAGTCGAATACCAATAGTGGATACTAAACATGCACTACGTAAGTTCAGTACCTACTATAACACAGAACGAGTTATCCCAGCACGTGATTCCAAGTCGAATCGCATAAACCGAAGATTGCTCCCGGCAGAATGTCCGCGTCCAGCGCCGGTGGGGTCAGCGACATCCCGTTGACCTCTCGCATCGCAGACTTGTCCCGCTAATGACGTTTGCGATTTTCAATCCCATAACCTCAGACTTGGTTATCATAAGGTAGATTTTAGCTAGTTTGTGTTTCAATTTCCTAGTACTCTTTAAACGGCTTCAAAAAAATAGGTTTTCAATTCGGTTATATTTATAATTCGATTTGGAAAAATCTTTTTTATTTGAAAGAATATGCTTTCATATTGGTTCCGTTTTATTAAAATGCATTGCTAATGATCAAAGGTCGGTTTTTAATTTTGTATTAATTATTAATTTAGAGTCCAAAATGGAACTCAAAATTAGCATCAAGACAATCGAAATATTTTACGTCAATGCTTTGAGAAACGGAACATCGCTCGAAAGCTCAAAGTAAACAATTTTCAGCAGATAATTAGGTTTCACCTCTCGATTGAAACATCATTCTGGCTTATCTCTTATTTAATAACACAAATTTCGCTAATATTTAAGTGTAGAACAAAAACATTTTAGGTTATAAACAATGGATTTTCATTATCTGTACAAGTATAATTTATTTTAAGCAGTGATGTTAAGTATTAATAGATGTATTAGAAAACATTGGTTTCACTTTCAGGGAAAATAGGCAACGTAATATTTACTCTTATTATTTATCACAACTACAGCGCAACAAGCCAAGTACAGATGTGGTTTATACTTTATCGAAGGCTCTTGCAATTGCAAACTGTATTTAAAATTTTAAAATCCAAATATACTCCCCGACTGACTTCAGTGCATTTTTTGCTCTATTAGCACGTAGCCTGGATATTGCCTTGAAACGAGCAAAAATAACGCTTTGTTTTTAAAAAAACTTGTTAACTTCGCGTCCGTCGTTCTTCAGTGGCGAACTGGTACTCCGAGTAACAAAAAGCTTTCGTTCCGACGACTTTAAGTTGTTTGCCATAATTCCGTGATTAGTTTAATGAGTCACTTAGTTCTGTTAATATTGTAATTAAGCATGTGACTTAAGTGGCAGTTTAGTATTCGACTATGGTTAAGCACACGCGAAATAATTAGGGGTTTGGTTAATCTTTTAATACTTGTTTCGGATTGTGTGCATAGTTTATGGTCGAGCTATTGTGCAAGAAACAAAGGTTGACTTGACGGGTACCAGGGTCACAGCGACAAGAAGAGTAGTAACGGTAAGACCATGTAAGGCTAGAAGATGTTGAGTACGGGGCGCGACTGATTTACTGGTGGCAGGTGTCAACTATCGACTAATGCCGCAGCCTCATTTTGGTCATATAAATTTGCACCAAGACTTGGGGCTAAGACACCAACGTGTGTTAGTTAGACTTTTTACGTAAAGTTGATATTGAAGCTAATGAGTCACACAGTAATAAGGTTCAATATTGGACGAAAAGTTTAACCAATGTGAGGCCGCAGCATACGAAGTTACGAAGCCACCACCATTGCTCTTGCCACCGCCTCGCTGTTGCTATTACCCTGTTACCTTTTAAGATTAACATTTACAGCCTTCATTTTTATTTGTGTACTATTCTACAAAGATGCCCAGTAAGCTGATTCTTTTATTCACAAAATTGGCACACCCCGACAGAATTAGGTTAGACCACAAGGGAGAAAAAAAACTTTATACAAATTGACCCAACGAGAGAATCGCATGTCTCGTCTAATCAAGTATCTGCTATCTACCAATTAGTTGGAACGGTATTGTTTCGTTTCTCTTTAACAAGTAATTGTGCTTTCTAAGCTTTTCATTTAATAATACCGTTGGATTTTCCAGAGAGTTCGTCTTCCTATGAATATTTTGATTAAACTTTGGACTTTTTTACCTTGTTTATATAAAATTGAAATTTGATTAAGCTGAGATAAGTGCCTACTTATAAAAAGTAGTAATTTGATCATAGAGTACCTACCTAAGTAATATTTTACTTAAAAATGATTTATTTGACAGTCAACAAAATAAAAACATGGGGTCCATCTCGAGTCGAACATGAACGAGATTGGCGCAAGACAGGAAGATGAAATCCATACCTAGCAGTGGATAAACAAACACTGACAATGATGAAAATAATGTAAAAAAAAAAGACAAGAACAAAAATTTTTAAAAATAAAGTTTTTAGTTTATATCAAGATTATTCCCTTTAGATATGAGGTAAGCCACCACCCCACGCAATATTCTCGTATAAGCACCTACTTGCTTCACGATTTTCGTTAGTGACTAATTCAATCTCACCGATAAGCGCGTTCAGTGCCAACGTACGGCATACAAATTAACTCCTATACCTGCGGTTTTACAATAAACCTTTCAAATAAATCAAAATAGAACATAAAACCAGCGGCAACAGCTACACAATAAAGCTAATATAATTCAGAAACATACAATACGTGAGAAAAATCGTTTCATAAGTGCCGTGAGCGTGTGCCGGAAAATTATTGCGCCGCAAAGTGTTACCAACAGCGAGTAAATATGCGAATAGCGAAACAAACTGCTAGTGTCGAGTTTTCCGGAAATTAAATATTAATAAAAGTATTGCGTCAAACTTTGATAAGTGGAAAAAGTCATCAGAGTCGGGGCCATTAGTAAATACTGTATATACCTTCATGTGAATGGTCAAGTCAATAAGGGTCAACCTAGGCGAACGTAACTCGGCCAAATATGAGACAGAAAGAAAGGCCATGGGACTCATGGGAGTAGAAAAAGCCAGGATCGTAGCCTGTAGAGAGAAGTGGTCTCTGCCTAGTCATAAAGAAAAGAGGCGTGACTATGATGTATTTATGTACATGTTTACATTCATAAATACATCATACACGAGTTTTGACAGCCTCCCTAGGCATGTTTTTTTCTTTTTGGAGCTTGGTAAGCTAAACAGCGTGAGCGAGATCTAATTATGCCTCGTGAGGTATTTTTGATCAGTCTGGCACCGGCTGTCGGCTGGGTCCCTACTGACCAAGTATGCCATCTATATTTTCTCTTCTATCTTGCTCTGACTTCTAAGCTTACCTAGCACCAGACTGAGACAAAAGCTTGCTACATGAGACATGCTCGGTCAGTAGGAACCCACTTAATTTTTTTAGTACCATCGTCAAACAGTCGCGACCAGTATCTACAGATGACCGAGTACGAAAAATAAGCAATTTTAAAACGAAAGCGTGTGCTCCTCATAAAATGCTTTTGTAAAGAGACATGAGACAAGCGAAAGGAGTCCGAAACACGCATAATGCGTTTACCGTTACTCATTGAAAGCTCCTTCGGCATGTGGGTTGTTTTGACTGCAGTATGGGGTCAGGGTCATTGTTGTATTGTCGAACATCGCAGTGTACATAATTTGAAAGCAAATAAATCGAGTGAAAGCGAATCCAAGTCGAATCGACCGGAACTTCGTTTTGTTCAGAAACGAGCATACATTAGTCAAAATACTAAATTGTTAAGTCTTTCAATGTTGTCTAGTATTGTTCCTTTATATACGTACGTCGGCGTTAACATAAACCCGCGCTGTTTCTTTGAAGTTATTCGGAAATTTTCGTCCTTGTCATATCCTTTGTCTAGTTATTAAAGAAAGCAAAATTCAAACAAATAATGATAACATCATCATTTCAGCCCAATATTACATCAGATTTTGAGGTGCGTCATACTTGATCGAAATATTTTTGTCATAATATATTTTCATTAGAATACCGCTCATAGCGAATAAGAGACATTTGACATACCGATTCGCGTTTATAATTTAAATTAATATCAGCTGTTTTGTATCAAACATTTAAATGCTATCCCAATGTTTAATACAATCTTTAGCGGAAATAACATTAGCTTACATACCATTATTATGCCATACCTTTTAGATTATATAAAACTGTTTGATATAATGATTATTTGATTCAATGATTATGGTGAATTAAATTTAATTTATTCATATAAAGCGATGGCAGCCTGGTTGGGAGAAGGCCCGCCTCTCAAGCCAGGGGAAGCGGATTCGAACCCAGCCGACGGCACGCACCGATTTGTTCATTGTGTGAGCATATGTGCGTATTGTATGTCATCTGCTACATGATTAGAGCCCGGTGAATGGCGACAGGCTCGCCCACTGTCACAT
Source organism: Peribatodes rhomboidaria (assembly GCA_911728515.1). NCBI lineage: Eukaryota > Metazoa > Arthropoda > Insecta > Lepidoptera > Geometridae > Peribatodes > Peribatodes rhomboidaria. The sequence goes on from OU452182.1 coordinate 10,578,083, forward strand.
TTGGGACTTAATATCGTCCGGTGAAGTGTGTGTGTTGCATTACACCTCTGCCAGCCCCTTTGGGGGAAAGGTGTGACAACGATATGAATTATATCAATATAGTAAAATAGTATTACAATATAACTTGTTCCTTTGGTAACTTTGCTCCCTCACATCATCGTAATGAATTTTTAATGATTGCTAATGTTCTTAACCAGCTGCTAAATCATCAGTAGATACGTGAGAACATTGGCACACATTAACAGTAGCATGGCGGCAAAAAGCAAACACGCGGTGGATCTAATTGGATTATCTCGTACGGCGCAGAAATATCGACAATGCAAGAAATGTATTGCTGCCAGTAATTTATTACGTAGGAATGAATTAATTTACTACCTATGGATACGTAACGTTGTTCAACAATTGTTGATTGTTGTTTAATGATGGTGTTGTAAACAATGATATCGACACTTGCTTTTACTAGATGATTTCGAACGTTAACGAAGACGAAATCTTATCAGACGAAAAATTATAACATAATGGTTTAGTTTTTACCTACTACGAGTACAACTGTTGGGTAAAATAACAAAACTAAAAATCGACATTGATTCACATCTAATTACAAAACAACAAAAAGTTTAGGTGTAACTTAGTTATTTTAAGTTAAGCTTTTAGTTAATATTTATTTAAGGTTAATATCTCTATAAAGTTTTTTGAATTCCGGCGAAGTGCAAGTCGCACTCGCGCACGAAGGGTTCCGTGCCATTATCTATATTAACGGCTAAAAAATTACGTTTGTTGTATAGGGTCCTCCTTAGATATTAATTTTATTCTGTTTTTAGTATTCTTTGTTATAGCGGCAACAGAAATACATCTGTTAAAATTTCAACTATCTAACTTTCATGGTTCATGAGATACAACCTGGTAACAGACGGCAGACAGCGGAGTCTTAGTATTAGAGGACCCGTTTTACCCTTTGGGTACGGAACCCTAAAAACGATGAGTAAAACACAATTTTGATTTATGTAGGTAGGTAAGTAATTATTTTTCAAGAATCTGTGACTAAAATCTTCAAAACAACTTGCACAGTTTTGTTTGACGACGTTACAACTTTTTGCTTTCCAGCGTTCTAGTACTTCAACCATCAGGGCCTACCCATTTCACCTAATAACATCTTTACATAAATTCGCACTTATTTCACCGTCCGTTGTCCTACATAGAGTATAATAGGTATATAAGTTTACGCATTGCCCAAAGTAAGCGATATCCTAGGGATGTCTGACTCGTGCCATATTACGGGGTCCTTCTCGAGGGTGGCATAAACTACTCACACGCGTCTAAAGCTAGCCGCAAAAATAGCGAGTTTGCATAACGTAGCAACCCTATAGAGTGGGCTAGAGATGGTAAGGAGCGCTTTGACCGGATGCATCAATAGCCAAATTCAGCAAAAACAAGAAAGAAAACTTAATGTTCGATTAAGTTTTCTTTCTTGTTATAAGAAAACTTAATGTTCGACCAAAATTAATAAACTCAAAAATAATTTGCCATTTTTGCCGGAAAAGTGAAACCACCCCTCCACAACCAACACCAGTCCAAATTAATATCGAGGAGCACGTGTTGCCAATAACGGAGCGCCTTGAAGCCGTATCGTCAGAGCTGAGAACGATGCGGCAGAAACAAATGAACCAGCCCCCACCAGCCCTCAGCATCGGAGCAGAGCTATCGCAGGCTGAACTGGGTAAACCACTAACTTATGCCAAGGTAGCCGCTAAACCGCCCGCCATGAAACCAAATCACACCCTGATAGTGACGACCTCAAAAACTGTCGGCCTCTGTCATATTTGGGACTGAATATCGTTAGGCGAAGGGTGGGTGTTGTTTTACACCTCTACCAGTCTCTTTGGGGGAAAGGCGAGACGATATAAACCAGGCACCTTTTTTTTTTCATTGAGTATTGTGAAAGCGCAATGACAACGGGAACAGCAATGTGAGCGGGACTCGATTTCAGTCGCCACCATGCTTACATAATAAGCCCTCAAATTTCCACATCCGGTCACATTGTGTTAGTCACATCTCTAACAAACCCGGCCGTTTTGAACGCTTCGCCCTAGAGTCACGTATTAAGACCGCGTGTTTAATGCATTCAGTATGAAGGTGCCTGTTACTGGCGGTGACACCGACTTAAATTACTTTTCTCCGGTACTTTTTAGGGTTCTGTAACAAAGTAGGGACCTTGGACCGATGGATATGGGGAAATTCTTTTAATTCGTCTGACCCTGTGTGTCATGGTTTTTTAATTCGATAAAAATAAAAAATCTAACCATGGAAAGACGGGGTCAGTTATAAAATGGTTTTTTGGTTACTTAACCCATGGAGTAGTTTTCAATAAAAAAAATTGGTTGCCTGTAAAGTCGGTATACGGGCGAAAGTTTTACGTGACAACGACTTTTTATGTCTGTCTCTCTCGCTCTTAGGCGGGCTAACCATGCCCGAGTGGAAGGGACGCGTGCCTCTCACTCGCTCTCATTGTGAGCGCATAACGTGAGCGGAGCGTAACGCAGTTTCTTGAAGTGTCACCCGGCAAACCAATTTATAAGACGTTGTCACGTCAAAAAAAACTAGCTACAGTGTTACCTACGATTAAAAACCCTATGTACCATTTCAGACCAAATCTTTCTTTGTGCCAAATTTCACCAGTTCCGTTAACCCGTTCTGGCGTGATTGAGTAACAAACGTACATCCATCTAACTTCCGCATTTATAATATTAAGTGTAATGAGAAGTCAACTAAATAAACCAAAAAAAATCTTCACGAATAAATCTCTAAGTGAATTATATTTATTTTAAACGTAGCTTCTGAACCAAGCCATGAGCGTGCCATGACACGCGCTTGACCACCTTTTTTATATTGCCTGAGAGAATGAACGTACAAAAAGTTTGAACGACACGGTGGAAGGTTCTTGTTTTCTTGTGATAATTTTCAGGGAAATAAAGCGTTTTGTTGCTAGCAGTTTGTTGTTACGACGAAAAGTTGAAAGTTTTAGCAGAGTTCATAAGCACTCAGTTTTGAAATTTTGTGGTTCTATGTAAATTGCAATAGTTTTCCCCACCACCAATGGTCAACTCTAAACAGAGTTTGGAGTTTGAATCTGAAACCATGAAAGTAATTAAAATTTGTTCTTTCGATAATCAAATTTGAGTTTACAAAATATACTTTATATTTTTACTAAATATACCCTACTTATACTATAGTTATCTAAAAAATAGATCGGTCCTGATTTAAATTTAAAAAAACCCATTAAATAACGCTTTCCAATTCATACGCTTACATTCTATTCTTTATCGAATCTTTTTCTTAGTTGGCATCTTCATTGCTGAAGGTCAAACCTAGTATGAATTAGTGTTGATCACTCGATGCACTCTGCTCTTCAGCGTGTTTGTGTCATCGGGGATCAGAATCGCTTGAGGTATTAGCTGGGTCTCCGCTGACCGAGCATGCCTCACGAGGCAAGCTTCTATCTCACTCTGGAGCGTGGTAAGCTTAGCAGCCAGAGCGAGATGGACGCGTCCCTCGCGAGGCATGCTTGGTTAGTGGAGACCCGGCTATAGGCTGGCCCGCGAGCGTCCTTACTAAGTCAGACCAACCGTTAGCTGAGCGACCTCATGGTCTTTTCCTGTCGACCTAACCAACCATTAACTTTACCAAGCTATCAGAGTGAGCGAGTGAGTATCCGCTAGAGGGAGATAGCTTTGTGTTTCTTTGATAGTTTCATAAGCTTGCGTTGACCAGCCATCACACCTGATGATAAGCAGTGATGCGGCCTACGATAGAGCACGCTTGTCTAGAAGAAACCGATTCACTCGAGACTTGAAGAAACGTAAATTATAAGTGTCATGGAACACACTCTGGTGGAGTACTCCACACTATAGCGGTACGCACAATTAAATGGTTATTCCGAATATTCAGACTTTTCCAAATATACTCATTCTAAAAAGTTTTGCACATTCAATCGAGTTCAGAACTCGGTCCAGTAAGTTGCTGGTCTGCCAGCGGCTGGATAATGTCATTTTAATTTAATTTCCCGTAACGAGCCAATATTTCTACGGCACACTGCGGTTATTACAATACGACCGTGCTGTTGCTGTAACAGAACCGTTTAAATTGCTACAATGTGTTTTTAATGTTAAACGGTGCAATTTACAAAATTAACTAGTGGTGATTGATACCCAAAAAATAGTTAAACATGTTGATTTGAAATTTTAGTAAACCATTGAAGATTAAAGATAGGGAGATGAGACTTATATATTGTAGTGAGTTGAATAAGCTCATAATAATATACATAGATAATAAAATAACTTTTATGATTCCGTAGTGTCCCGAACTTAGATAGTATAGGTAGTACGGATAATATTCCTCTTAGTCTTACAAAGTTAGAGTTTCCTGACTAATTGTATCTATATGCGTAACGCTGTAATGACTTCTTGCGAATTAGTATGAAATTGCCTACTCTTGACCATTGTCAACATTGAGCCATCTTTCCCCTTCAACAATGAATAAATGTACCCATAGTAAAACCGCATATGACCGGATGAGCATGCAAGTGAACGAACGCCCTTGGCATTATTATTGCATGTGTGAAGCAAAAAATATGCGCACTGAGCATGTGTTAGTCAGAGGGGCCGCAGTTAATGCCCCATACGACAGAAAAAAATATTGCAGTAAGGAACGAAGCAAGTATCTCATACATATCATCATGCCTTTCCCTCAAAGGGGCTGGCAGAGGTGTAATGCAACACCCACACTTCGCCGGACGATATTCAGTCCCAAATGTAACAGGGAGCGAGTGACTGTCGCCATGGACCGGTCCAGTCCTGTAGCAGATGACATACAATACGCACATATGTTCATACAATGAACAAATTGGTGCGTGCCGTCGGCTGAGTTTGGCCTTTTCCAACTAGGCTATCATCGCTCTAAGTTTCGCTCGTAAGTATCTATCTGCGAAAATTATTCTAAAAGTCTTTGTCTACGCCATGCCACGTCTCGACAAAAATAAATATATTTTAATTAAAATATTCATGATCCAAGGACAAAATCAAGCATCCGCTTTATTTTGATTAATTAAAAACATTTAGACGTGATTTGAAAGGCACAAAGCTGATATTTTAACTCCAAACATACTAACTAAAATGTGATGCACGTGAATTTACGAGTATATCCTTTTTTTATAAATTCTTAAGAAGGTACTAGCTGTTACTCGTGATTTCGTACGCATTTATTCAGAAAATAGTTTACAAAAACCTTACTCGTGGTATACTGTTACTAATTATCAAATTTCATCGAGATCCGTTTAGCCGTGTAAAACCTACAAACATACAGACAGAGTTACTTTCAATTTTATAATATTACTACGAATAAGTCTTCTTGTTAATAAAGAAAGAACTTCCTGGATTTGTAGTTAAGCCATAAAATACTTATTTAGAACGTCAGATAGAAATATTCGAAAAGCTGAAAAAATATATATCTTCACATTTTCCTTTGAAAATGGCACACTGTTATGATTTCTCTGTCGTAACGGCCACGATGCCTTATACAGTGCGATATTCAGGGATTTAAATGGTAGGCAGGCGCCTAAACGATGCTTGAAAATAACTTAATGATCTCACCACATGACTGTAATGTTACGACAAGATATATCTGGATATTTTATAATCCACACTATTTCTGTCGTATTTAAATTATTTTCGTTACATCTGGTTTAATAAATCACAGATACACGCTGGTTTTAGTTCTGTCTTTATCGTTTTTTCATTTACCTGAGCCGTAATTTATAACAGACGAGAAACAGATAATAAATTGTCAGTAACTAATTGCAATCATTTTCAGACATCCGTCGTCATCCTTTTAATTTTCACAATTGTAACATACCCCGTCCCATTGCACTTAAATAAAGCACTCCCATTAAAAGACACACCTGTTCCCGTATTAACGCTAAAAATAAATTCGACTCGCCGCGAGCACCCCACAGCCAATGACATGTAGCGATTCGACCGTTTAATGAGACCACAACCAAGCCACAACGAATTGCCACCGACGGTACAGGGCCTGGAGCCAGCTTAATTGAGCTGTACCACAATGTAGCAGCGCTCGCAACGAAACCCTAGAATCCCTATAGGCAAACGATATGACGGCAATGCAGCTTTAGTACAAGTATTTTGTAATACGTGAGTAAACGAGCTTATAATCAGACCCTTATTTATGCCTTTGGTAAATATTGTCTTTAAAAGCCTGCGTGCGCATCTTCGATAACATCGTAGCTCAATATCATGTTATATGGTGTACATGTTTCAATTACCAATAACAGATCTTTTTTCCAAAATGAAGCCAAAAATAAATTTAGTAGAAAAACAAAAAATCAGAACCATTGACTTAGTTGAGGCAGAATTTAGCTGGAAATAAACTAGCACAAAAATCCCTGCCACCGACAATATTTCATGAGACCGATGTAAACTTCAGCAACCGCCAAGCCTCGTTTCAGGCAACATCTTAAAAGTACTTTCATTAGAGTCCCCCCAAGTAATACTCCCAGTCTGGAATAACCGATAACCCTAAATTCTCCACCCTTTACTCCGCAGTTCAAGGATAAAATAGAAAGAGGTGGAACGACTAAGCCGGGAGCCTGCTGCGTGAACAAAATTTACGATGTACGCCACTGCAGAATTTATTTTGCAATGGTTAATGTTTCGCGTTGCAATCGCGAGGATTTCTCGGTGATGGAAAGGATTCGTTTTGATTCTAGTTACAAAGCCTCTGACTTTATTAAGCCGCTTGACCTTGTAGTCAGATAAGGCGTTTGAAACACTAACTTTGCGTTCACCATTCAGATCGATTTTCCGTTTAAGTCGAATAAACAAAGAAAGCACAATAGTGAGTCATGAATTCATGAAAACGGAAAGCAAACAAATGCACAAGTCACGAAAACGAGACATGCAGCATTGTCCCTGCATGCTGCAAACTGAAACAAACAAAACCAGCAAGAGGATTAGTGCAACGCCACCGTGCCGGACAAGTGACATGAAAAAGCTGCTAGTTGCCGGTCTATGGCTGAATGGCGGTGTGGCGTTGACGAATCACTTGCTAGTTTTGCGTCTGGTAGTAAAGCATGTTTGCATGAAATACGAGTATTCTTTTTGTAGCTTTCGGGGAAGCTAGTAAAATATCGCAGTGCAGTCCAAGTTTTTAAGTTCTTACGAGACTTTCAGTTTATTCACATTCAGGCACAGGTTTTAAAAAAATAACAACACGTTACATATTATTAAATCATCGAAAACTAACATCATCAGCCAATAACAGTCATTTGTGCTCTGTACCCTTAATTATAAAATTGTTATGAGCCATACAAAAAGCTAACATAAAAAAGCTTTTAATCACTCAGATTTGGCGAAATAGTGGAACCACGCTGATATTTCACAAAAGAGATTCCTTCTGCTTCTATGAAGTCTGTGTTTTATGATTCATATTTTGACATAAAAGCAGACAAGAAAAGCTGCCGTAAAGTCTTATTTAGAGAAAATATCATACCTATTTCGCTTTGAAGAATAATGTTTGTGAAAAATGTGTCCTATCCTAGTTGGATAGGACACATTTTCCACTTTAGTTATTCTCGTATTCATAAAAATCCTCAGACTGCTTTAGTCGAAAAACCGCAGTCCTATTTCTTCTAATTAATTAGGCACTTCCTTGTGTCATGACCAAATAACAAACGGGAGTAAAAAGAGACCGCCACACCACTCAGTCCTACAAAAATTAAACAATGTGTTAAGTTAGTTCAAAAACAAACCGAAAACCTTCTAAATAATGTATAGTTAAAAAGCAAAGTTTAAAATACCGATTCCCCGTCATCCAGATATGATTTTCTACACAATTATAAACTTTTGTTGATATTTTAAAAATCGCTTGACCAATTACGATACCATCGTCTATCGCCTCTAAAGTATGATGTACGAAACAAAAAAGAATCAGCAAAATCGATTCATAATTGGCGGAAAGATTGCCTATCACACATACAGAAAAAACATGTAGTCGAATTGAGAACCTCCTCTTTTTTTTAAGTAGGTTAATAACTCGACTGATGTCTGAGCGCATCTTTACGCGCGAACACTCGAAGGTAAGCTCTACAAAAATCAATTCACCTTGCGTTATTGATTTCAACCGTTTCCCGTGAACTGCCGAATCGTGACCCGAGACGATCGTGACACATCCATCCGTACGAGGCAGCTCATAGTCCAAGGTTACTTCACGTCTGCGGCCGAGGCCACGGCAGCGGATGTTACTTCACCTATCCATTACCAGAGGAAGCAAAAAAACTAGAAAATGAGGAGTTACTTCGATTAGATACGCTGCAGATACAGTGAACAGTTTCCTAGCTCTCATTGGGTTCAGTAGTATTTTACGCACACAATAAACGCACAACAGAAGCAGTTACACATAAGACGTTTTATTAGGATTTACGAGTATATTATTTAGCTTTTTTTTTTAATCCATTACCAATTATGTGGTAAATTCTTCTAAATACTGAACAGATTGCGTTTTATGCATATTTTTAACCGACTTCCAAAAAAAGGAGGTTTTCGATTCGGCTGTGTTTTTTTTTTGTATGTATGTACGCGATTATTCCGCCAATTGTGAATCGATTTTAATGATTATTTTTTTGTTTGGTAGACCATACTTTAGAGGTGGTGCCATATAAATTTTATCGAAATCAGTCGGGCAGTTTTTAAAATATTTACAAAAAAATAAACAATTAATTGTTTACATAGAGGTCGCGAACTCGGTTTTTTAAGCATGGCTTTTTATTCTATTTTGTGTTTTATTCTTGGTTACGTCACTTAATACTCGGTTACTTAATTATTGACTAATTGACTAATAAGAGGTTGTTTGTTTCAAGTATAGAAATTCGTGTATTGCCACAATTTATGTACGTAAGAAAATAAAAAAAAACCATGTAAATATTAAATACTCAGATTTTTACAACCAGCAGAAGTTTTGAAATTGCAGAACTTTTGATACTGACTTATACCAATTTTTTTTGTGTATTGCTGTAGGTTTTGGTTCCTCTCGGGTTATTCAAAGGTATTTTAATGATACGCATTCAGACGAAAATGTTAGCGGGAATGTAAGCAGTTTCTCAAATTAAAATCATGACCGTAACCTGAAAATGGTTAACTGCATAATAACTAAAAGCAAAATAATACTTCCGTATCGCTGAGTTTGTATTATGTTCCGTATACAAAACACTGATACCTATACAACAGTTTTTAACAATAACATACGAAAGAGATGTCTCATAGAAGCAGCGCCTGGGAACCGACCCAATTTTAATGAAACAAACATATTAAATGACTTAAAATTTGAACATTACATAGTAAATGACTCACAAAGGACTTTCTCAACAGAACCTTAATAGCTAACGATTAGTCCCCTGCAACAAAAGGATAAATTGGAACATGATCCAAAACCACTGTGCGAAACAATGGCAGTAACGCTTTAGATAAAATACTTGTTCCATTGTGTATTCAAGCTAAACTAGAAAATACTATCACAGATTCTAGTGATCAAATTACAAGTACAAATTTAACTAGGATGGTAAACATAAACAACGAGATTCACAGTCGCGTCTCGACAGTAATAACCTAGCTTATTCCCCTAGAGAAATACCTGAATACAACTATTTGTGGCCGTGATATATCAAATGGGTGTGACGTCCGTATCAGGATAAATGCCCATAGTTACCCGGACGCAAGTGCGAACAACACGCGGGGGGATAATATTTGACTCCGGCAACATCATTTATCCGAAGCTTTGTGAATAAAAACAAGCAATAAATCCACCGCTTACGAATCCATTGGACGTATCCACGCGCGTATCTCACGATATTCATTGCGTTCACGATTACACAAACACGCATCGTATTCCAAATTCATAAATTCAAATTGGAGATCAGTATACAGATCACATTTAAAATTATCATCAGTTACCGTTTCCATATTGGTTCTGGTGTAATAAATTAGGATGAAATAAATTTTGTTTGCGTGATATTAATTTCATTTTGTTGATTGGTTTGGGCATCAACGACACAAGGCACCTCTCCGTTATAGTTTTATTTATATGTCTGTACTAAATTTAGAACTTCGCTTACAAAGGCGCAACATTACGCTTTCAAATTTTAAAAAGCATTTTCTTCAATTGCTTATTCCTTGTGCATTTTCTTGTCCGCCCGCAATAAAAATATGGAACATAGCTGTAAAGTATCCCAGCGAAACTTTTTTAATGTAAAACTTTATGAGTCAACCGCGAGCAACACATCAGAATGCATTCTTTGTTGCGAACTTTCGCAGCAAGTTTTCTGCAATCAGTTCAGTGGAACATTTTGCCACAAACGGTCCCGGATGGGACACCGTTTGTCGTAACTACTGGTTGCTGCAAGCTTGCGATGCGATGCGATTAGTCTAAAGCGCAATAGCGGTGCTTTAAACACTTATCGTGCGACTTTATTTAAACCATCATAAAATGATCTTCGTCTTGTAATTCTGCCATAAAATATACAGACTTCATCAAACTGGACAAAATAATTTCTAAAACAATTTTATCTTGGTCTACGCCATCGTATCGTTCAAAACAAAGGTGGATCTAATTTCGCTGGTGAAGTTAAACTTTCAGTATCATCAGAACCGATATACGGCCTTGAAGCCGTTTTAACATTGCCAGACCGCAAACTTAATGGCTTTGTAGTAAAGTAATTTATAATCTAGGGCATACATGCTACGATTTAAAATTGTGTCACCGATTGTTACATCAAAGTTACATACAAAATTGATCAATTCAGTTTTAATTTAACAAAAAGGCTCGTACAGTCAAATACAAATGTAACAGCAAGTATATTTGATAAAGCAAACGAGATAAGTACAGACATCCTGGCAATTGGGCGATGCGTTGACCTCCAATTCGAACAATTTAATTTAGTAAATTTAAAACGCTATTGACTTTAATGCACTTGTCTCTCTGAGAACATCAATAAAATTGTATGATTAGTATCGCAATAAATTGTTAAGACACAAACAAGAACACAATTACAACAGTGTTATTTAGTTTTATTACAAAAGGGGTTCTATTTTAGCAAATGGAACCCTTTGTACTTATAACACCATTAACCCCTGCGTAAGGTTTTGTGTCAATGATATTAATGCTACGTTATTAATGTTAGGAGTGTATTGTTTGTCGAACCTTCGACTCCCAATTTCCATTCCACGAACAAATGTTTCATCCAACAATTTGTTTTTATCGCCTACAACAAAATAGCTTGGTAATCGATAATCTACGGTAGATTATTGGGTGGTTCCATTAAATTTATCGTCTGACTCGATCGAAGGGTCACTATTAGGGCGCTATCTGTAATAATGTTTCTAGTAATGATTGGGAGGGCTTAGAATCTGACCCTCCAGTTTCGAGCCGACTTCGGCCCTATTCAGGTCAATTGATTGAATCGATGCCCGATAGGACGTCACTCACAATAGCAGAATTAATAGCAAAAAGAAACGATGTCAAACGAGGCCTATTATCGAAAATGTTTTATGATATTTTTCTCTTGTCGCTTTCCACTTGGCTCCCACCGGCACTGAGGGAGATAATGTTCTTTTGTTCTGTTTCTTTTCATTCTATTTAAAACTCACCTTTATTGAAACGCCCAAAATCTGCAAACAAAAACACAATGCGTTTATTGAACTGTGCATCAGAAGAATAATTACAGGACATTATAGTAAGATATGTGAATTGGCTGATTGTTGAAAACATTGTCATTGTCGTTTTTTGTTTACGCAGCCGACACGAGGAAAGGCAATTAAAGCCGGGTTGGGGTTGGCCGAAAATTGTGTGGCACTCAAAGAACGATAAGAGTCTTGACATACACAACTCGTTTTAGAGCTGTAGGTAGCGTTCGTTCCGAGATCGTGTCTCGAGAGTGCTCACGGTACCTGCCTCGTTATGGCGGCCGCCCATTAGTCCAGGGCCGGGACTCCGGGAACCGCCGCGATTTTAGTTTCCGACCCAACGCGTCCTGGAGCACTTATATCCACCTATATCCGCCCTTTAATAAGGGACTCGGCGCCTAATTGACTTAACATCGGATTAATAACGGTTTAGGCCTGAAATATGCTTACCAATGAATATTTGGTTGGGTTAACTTTTGGCGAAATGAAGTCCAAGTCAAATTAAGCGGATTTCGGTACGATAGGCGAGTAGGACTTATTTTTCGTTGGCTTAAATTTTAAATTGTTTGATTTCAGCTTCGCCTAATACCTAACTTAATATTACTCAACGTGTTATTGTAGCCGTTCTGTAGTTATAATTGGAGTAGATATAAACAATTCTATCCAATGGTTAGTTGTTGTAAATTGGTTGGAAATACATGTTTTTACTATAAATTTGATTTTGGCCGTTTGATGAATGGTGCCAAGAGTAATACTAATGAACGGACCAATTACCAACTCGTTTGTTCTATTTACGATTTTTATCACTAATACTAACATTTCTTTGTAGAATTATGCATAGGGACGGGAACTCCACGTGATGAAGAACGCTATCTATAGTTTTATTACTCTTGAACAACATAGTATGGCACACGTATACAGGGTTATCAGGAAAAGGTATACTAAGACGAAAGGGGGTCATTGAACAGGATTTTATTTTTTAACAACAACATTATGAACAACTTGTACTATGGGGTCAACCCTGCAATGACATAACAGCTGTTCCATACATTTTGTTGACGATCATTGAACTTTTTGTATGGAACAGCAGATTTTTTTACGAGATTTTGGGTTGGCTTTTGGTTACAAATTAATATAGTAAAAGTTGTTTATAATAATGTTTACAATGATCCCTTTTTAGCTTAGTACACCTTATTCTTATACCGATAACCCTGTATAATTCGATAATTTATCCTCATCTTAGGAGAGCTTGCAAAAAGATGCATAAATACGGTTTTAACAGTGAATCCTATGATAAACGACTAAAGTTACCCACAGTCGAGTCCCGAGCACTTAGTTTTTAATTGATCTCCAGTTATTGAATAGCGCAGACGAAGTTTCATACGGAGACGCGCCGCGGAACTGTAATAAAAGGCTTTAGAGATGCACCTGCAGTCTCCAGTTCAAGTAGTCGTTAAATTGTTCCATGCAACTTGTTCCGACCGCAGGCCGTCTGAGCTGGCAAGATTTAAACCCTAGTACAATAATATTTTAGCTGGTTTTTAAAGTGGGATCACAAATTTAAATTTCCTTGTGCTCTTTTTCAAATAAATACTTTCGAATCAAGTAATAATACTATCTGACATTTCAACAACAACTTTTCATCTCCTATCAAAGCTAAATAGGGAGAATTAAGTAGTAGTTAGCTTAAAGCGTGAGTACATAGGTAAAATACTTCAACAGCTAAGAAATAAAATAGAGTGTTAGCTATCTGCTAACTAACGATAACAAGAACTGAGCAAAGTACAGGACAGCAGCGCCCAGAACGAGATAAATATTATAGCTCTTTATTGATACGAAAAACAATATTAACCTAAACTAAACACTCAAAAATATAGCTGCAATGCGGTCTTATCGCTTTAGAACGATCTCTTCCAGACTACCTTACTTGCTACTCTCGAGTGTAAGATTAGCTAACGCCAAACACGATACAAAAACAGCTACAGCATGGAATACTAATGACTTTGAATCCGTTATTATGAAACCAAAAATGTTTTGCATTGTTTCATATCAACTGTAACAAGGTTCCATGAACCAAACATTTTACGAGTTAGCAACACCTCGAATTTATAAAGTTTGCACACCTCGACAACACCTCGAAATTTTCTTTTGAATTCTTCAATTAAAACTTTCCTCGTAATAAACGCGATGACAATAGCTCAGTAGAGAAGAAGCATGCAGAAGTTGTAAAAAAACACGTTTGGACGAGTTATAATAACATTAAAGAAATCAGAACAAAGAAGTAAATAAAGAAAGAAAATAAGGAATCCTACTTTATCTCACTCTCACTGATAATTATAAATGCGAAAGTTTGGATTTTCAATGCTATGCGAGACGCAGCCGCGCGCTCGCGCTCGCGCATTAGCCTTGATAAAGACCGCCGAATGCGATGGAAATTGCTGTTGTCGGAATATTCGACTAAATCGCACGAGAGCTAAAACCACGCTAGTAAATTATAAAAGCTTTAATTTGCGCGTGTGTATCTGTTCTTTCTTCTTCTTTACGCCCAAACTGGTGAAAAGATTTTGATAAAATGTAGTAGGAAGTAGCTTATATTTGGGATTAGCATATAGGCCACTTTTTAACCGCGGATGACAATGTTGGGCGCTGTTATTAATAATTAATTCGGTTTTGATAACTAATCAACAAACGATCATCAACAAATTTAGTTCGATTTCAATAAACAGCCATTTGAGCTGTGTACGTTTTAAACACTAGCCTATTACCTAACAAGTCGATTGATTTTAATTCAAATTGAGTCCATACTATACATTATTGAGAACTCAATTATTTATCACTAGCTTTAAAAACGAATATATGTAATACTAATTCTTGTTCACATATACCATTCTAGCATTTAAATAAATTCGACTAAAAATATACATTTCAAAAAGTATGAACACAAACGAAACCCAGAATTTCAAATATCAGAAATGGCTAGAGATCTTGAATTTAATATTTGAAACCAAAAGTATCTGTTTAATATTAAATACCATTCATAATTGAAATGTAAGGCAAACACGTAGCGACTGTACAAGAACTAAAAACCCTGACCCATATTTATAATTAAACAGAAAAAATAGCTTCAGCATTTTTCACGAATTTCATTACGATAAAAAAGGAATGTAGCAAACGTTTTGTCTCTGCCAGTTTTAATAAAAAAATGATTTATGTTAAAAAATCTTTCGCTCTGGAGCTACGTGTTAGCATAATGTATGAATCATACCCGCTGTCATTTTACGGGTACCCCAAATGGTGATGAGACACGTTTCTGACACCTTTATTAAAAACGTTTACAAACTTTTACAGGTATCTTTTTTGAAATCGTAATGAATCACATTTTATTACAATGATATAAAATATGATGAAGAGTTCACGAATTGTATGTAGAGTTGTACATATTTACTTACAGAAAAAGTACTCGAAAATTTGACTACCGACAGGATTTGAATTTGCAATGAACGTGTTTAGACACCGAGCTGAGCATTATTGATGGTGCTCACATTTTGCTTCGTCATATACATTCCCATTTCGGACACAAGATTTTCGGACACTGCATTCAATCAGGTACTTCAATTCTATACTATTTAAACGTAGAATCTCTTGAATAAAAGTTAAATATCGATACCTAACATAACTCATTACCTAACGATATCTGCTTTTATACTGGAGTGGCCTCTAGTACTTTGCCAATTTAAAGAGCCTTATAAAATCGTTTCGCGCAACTACCCTTGATAATTTTCAATTTAAGTTATTACAAACATAAAATCAGTAAGCCCAACCATAATCTAGAAAAACCACTGGCAAAACTGAATAAAGCAGCCAAATCCCGAGCGTATCAAAAGGCCATCCTTCTTCCCTGTCTCTCTTCAACGAAGTGTAAGATTCAGTTCAGACGTTTTTTCCTTAGAATTTCATAAAGGATAGTAAGAGATTTCAGCGGCCGTCTCAAAGTTCATATTGAATGGCAGTGGGGGATATAAATCAAGCGGCGACCGAGTAAGCACTTCCGTCACGGTGCGACGGCAGTATACCAACTCTGTAAGCATTGCGAATGCTAATAATTTCTTTGTTTACGCTCAAAACACTGCTTTGCATATCTACGTGCACCACACTAGATGCCCTTGACAAGATGGATTCCATTTCAAACTATTATTTTTTTACAATTACTAAAGCTGACGTTTAGTCAGCTGCTGATTGGGAGAAATATGCGCTGTATAAACGTCACGTGATCTTATTGTCACCTTGTCCAAACAGCAATTAACATTCGAGCGTTAGTGATTGCAGAAATAGAAATGGAAGCGATTGCAAGATGTCATGGGCCCCAGTAAACGCAACGTGAGAAGGCCCTCTACAAGGTGCATCAACAATCTTGTGAGGGTCGCAGAAAGCGGCTGGATGTAGATAGCGCAAAACCGACTATTGTACATATTTAGATGGACGACCAGTAGCGAACATCTTCTAGTAGATGATGACGTACTTCGCACCAGTAAACGGTAATTATGTAAGTGCATCGAGAAAAACCACGATCTCAAACTGGCTAGCTTTAAAAATAAATATGTACATATTGTCACGCCTTTCCCCCGAAGGGGCTGGAAGAGGTGTAATACAACACTCACACTTCGCCAGACGATATTCAGTCCCAAATGTGACAGAGGGCAAACCTGTCGCCATACACCGGACTCCAGTCATGTAGCAGAGTTGTCCAAACAACACCTGAGATTGAATACTGTCTCTTAATATTTTTCACTTTTGGTTTTTGGTTGAATTTTTAAACTCTCTTATCTGGAAAACCAACCGCTTCTGGTTCGTTTTATGTAACAATTCAATTAGTTAAATAACAAAAATTTGAGACAACGGTTGAGCACATTTTTTTAATTTAATATAATTCAACCAAACATTTATAATTATTAAAAATAATGTATTGAAACCGAATCCTTAGGTGAAACGCTGATTTTTGGAACCACTAGCCTAACATCGTTTATTCAAGCAAGCATCATTAGAAAACGCTGTAACGTCTTATGCTTAATTATATCGCAACGTCGAACAAAAAAACTCGGGCTTTTCTTTGCTGATAAATTATGTATGTGTTGCCATGTTCGTTTCCTGTTTCCCGAAATTGTGGTAATTCCTTATTTTTAATTTAAGCCCCGACACGCGACCGGCTATTATCTTGACAATCAAAATTTTAATCATAATGTGAACAATGAGGTGGGAAGAAAACCATGCTTATTTTTATTTGTAGATCAGTTAAGTATAAATTTAAGGCTGAATAGAGTCAGGTGTCAGGTGTTGTTTATCCATCAGACATCTGGCTAGATGTAGCGAACTTGTAAGTAAATACTATCGACATAGTAAAAGAGTAACCATTTGCTTCATACTGCTGTTGTGAGTAGTAATTACCTTGATGTACAAAATCTTATTTTTGTTACGAAGAAACTCTAAATTGGATCGTGTTCCGATGTAGCTGTTTCTTTTTTTTACTTGTTCGACTTAGCACTGAAGCCGAAGTTACACAGAGATAGATTCGGGTTACAGAGAGATAGATGGTACAAAGCTCATTACATTCGCTTCAGATTTCCAAGCAAAGGATCCTTTTTAGAGACGAAATGAAATTCTCATTCGACGAACCCTTTGATGCTACATGTTTATTCGTAAGATCGGAATTGCATCGTGCCGAATATCCGATACCTATCCGGCTGGTGCCTATATACGTTCGTTTCGTACGGCCACGTTTTTTACATAATTTATACGGTTTGTCGTATCTTCTGGCAATTTCTACGATGCCTGGTCGTAGTGGAGTGGCAGTATATTTATGAACGCAGTACCTAGCTCACGAATCTGGCGATTGTAATCTTAAAAAGTGGCTCACTTTGCATTTCGTTGCAGTCTCAATGTTAGTCGTGATTTTAATTTAGATTAATTTTCGTCACCTAATCGGTTCGGGTGTTACAATTAGGTTAGGGATCTTCCAGTGGTTTTAAGGCATAAATATTTCTATATCCTTCAACTATTGATGTAAGTTTGAGTGTCAATGCATACAAATTTAGGATAGCTATCGACAGGCGGAAATCTAATTCTCTGCATCTATGCATAAACGTTTTAGCTTCACGCCAGCTGTCGCTTCCGTACGGCAACAGCCGATACCGCCCGCAAGGATTCCGCAGAGATTTATTGGACAAACTGATAGTGTTCTATTAAAAAATCGATTTCGATTCCGCTCCTCGATTTTCGTATACACCACTGTGACTACAGCTACCGGTGCAGTGCTTTACTTCGCGGTAATTCCGAATTGAAACTGGAAATGTATTGAATATGCACGGGGCATTTTTCTAACGCGTGACATTTTGCGAAATTGCTTCGGAAAACGAATAATGCAATCCTGTAGTGCCATTGTGCCTCTTAAAATGTAAATTCGGAGAATAGATTTGGCCAGCTGCGTCGCTCGTTCCGGTGGTTAGCCGCTTTTCTTTTTAGAGACAAATCTCTGAAATTGATGGTTTTGTCAGGAAATTTCTCCGTATCACTTTGTTGAAAAGCATAATTTTTTTGAAAGGCGTTTTTATAAATTGATGCTATTACATGTTGCAGTATCATACCTATACAATATACACAAATTTTCTGGACATTGTTTTTTTGGATAAAACTTACAACTTTAAATTATCGTCAAAGTCCAAAAAATCTTTCCTACATAGCAACATAACTCATTAAAAAAAAAACATCCCAAAGAGTTGCAATCAATTCGTCGTACTACTCCATTATTGCGGTCGCCACTGCCATAAAAGTTCCCGTATATCACTAAATCTATATACACATGGAACATTCGTTATTAGGATTAATTAGAAAGATCTTGTATTTTCATCTAAGCGTCTGTCGCCATAAGTACCTCTACTTAAGAACAATTTCCAAGGGCATTTTGCCGCAAAAACTAGCGTTAAGATCTCATTTATTTGCTGGTTGGAATAGGTGGTAGGTACTTTTTCATTTATGCCTCCATCTAATTAATTGCTACCAGTATCGAATTCATTGTAACATTTCCTTTGCAATTAATCGAAATTGTAGTTCATTTGTCCAAACAGTAGTGAAGATTATGGTATCTACATAACTTCTTCGAAAGTTGCAAAAACAGTAAGTCTGTGCACTTAATGATTTCAGACAAAACTTAAATCTCCTTACTAATTAACGTTGTATAGCCTCGAAATAGTTATCCTTACAGTATGTTGTATTTTTCTTTTATTTTAAATTTTTAACTCGATTGATAAAGCCCGAAAGGGACAAAACGCTGTAGTAGTTCTACAGCGTTTTGTATGACACACGTTTGAGGCTATGTAACGTTTGTTAAGTATAGTATAGGTTTAACTATGACTTCACCATCTCCATTGATGTTCTAACTCTTCTAACACGCCTAAGCCACACGACACGGAAGTTCCAACGTCTGATACCAATAATCCCGCGTCGCCGGTTATAAAACTTGTTTTCTATCCAAAGCCGCAAGAAAGAGTGCTTTGCCTGCCACCCGTGGCCCAGTTTCACCCGGTTGAGCTTCTGGCACAGTGAGCGCAACTTTTGAACAGTAAGCTGAGTTGAAAGACGTTTATCACTGCAACGCATTCGTTTTCAGTTTTTATTCAGCGCGTGTTTTGAGAATCAAAAAGCTGGGAGTGTCACTGCTACCTTCTTTTGTCTTGGGGCCTATACTAATGAGATATTGAGTTTAACAAGGTTTCTTCTAATTTTATAGTTTAGGTACTAATACTAATAGTATGCTATGTGGCTATGTTTTGCTGAACAATACCTTTGACCTCCGTCAGAGTCGTCAAAGCCGAACGTCATCTTCCTCTAGGTACCTTTTAGGTAATGTACCAAACATACGGCACACAAATAATACCTACCTATTAGGTGTATCGGTATTGTTACAGTATGTAAGTTTTTCCATCAGTCTCTATCACTTGTCATAACATTTGAATCCTTATTCAAACTGATCTGAAAGAGCATTTTTCGATCGAAGCACTTCTCAAAACGATTATTTTACAGAGAGAGAGAGAGAGATAGAGAGAGATAGAGAGAGAGAGAGAGAGGGGGAGAGAACTACCCAAAACGGGTAGGTTTACTAGGTTTACTAGGTAACTTCTCAAAATAATTAATTTTCAAAATGAGATTGCTAAAAACGTCCACATCTTGTTAAGGGATACTGATAGCATATTTTCGTGTAGTACTACCACTTTGGTCTTATGTTACAAGTATTTTGATGTACTCTAAATTAATACAACATGATTTACTGAACCTACTGTGATCGGTGACATCTTGCCATGTGGTCGAACCGGTACTTTTCTATTGCAGACACCCTTGAACTTTGCAGTGTGGGTCACGAATGTCGTCATTACTATGAGGCCAAAGAGTTTCGGCCGCAAAAATATCACGCCACCATCACAATTCTGAATAATGATGGCTTCCTTATATAACATTATCGCGGATTTTTCCTTTAATTTTTTTTTCTGTTTCCATCAGTGAGGCAGGTACATAATACCCATACAGCAAATCTTTGTCAATCTTTATAAGCACACGGACAGAGAGATAGGTAGGTTTTGCTGTATACAAAATTACTATGGTAAGGATAACTGACCGTAAAGTACATATATTATTTCCGCCTCTTTATTCACAAGCATGTTACCTTATTACAGTTTTTGCTTACAAGAAATGTCACACATAAACGAGGCATTTATTATTCAAAGAAGTTTTACTTAAAATCTGTTTTTTTTTTTTGAGTTCTCATTGTCTTTTTCATTTACATTCGTTAGTGTTATTATGAAGAGGAAAAATTAGTATCTTTGTATATTTAAAAAAATAAACCCATAAACAACTAGTCCGATTTCAATAATTCTTTCACCATTAGCAAGCTACATTATCCCTGACTGGCATAAGCCTTCAAAACGCGAGCAAAGCCGCGGGAAAAGAGCTAGTGTAAAATAAGAATGTACTTTTAATTTAATCTACAACTTATTAAGACAAGATTAACGAAATACTCAATTTAGGAGAAATTGTGGAATGTATATTCCACAATTTCATCGAAAGGAAATTTTCCATTGTTAGGTATATTATAGTAGTTAATACAATCTGTTTGCGATATGATAAATAGATAAATATTATAGATCTGTTGAAATCGAGAAAGGTTTTAAGCGATATTTTTGGCACACGCTTCTGTCTGTGGAAGCTCCCTCCTGCAGTATTTCCGAGTAACGGCAACATGGGGTTCTTTAAAAGGGCTGTCAATAGAGTCCTTATGGGTCGCCAACGTATCTGTGCTGCCCTTGGTGTAACAAGTATCTACAGGCGACGTTTCACTTACTATCAGGCGCCCCGTTAGCTTATTAGCTACCTAAGACATAGAAATCCATCCTCTTAATCTAAATCTAATAAAACAAATTAGAAAACAAATTTGACAAATAAATCAATTTGATTTTCTCTTACATTGGTGTCTTTAGTTCAGCATATGATGGGACCAGCATACCAGTATTAGCAAAAGTCCCTAAACTTTTGCTAGAAAAAAAAAACACTCCGCATTGTTACAGCATATAAACATTTTCTTTCACGTACATAATACACCGTACACTACTACATACCATATTACAACATAATATACATACTATTACATACGTGAACCCTCAAATAAAAGTATACGAGTATGGTAACTACAGTTTTGTGTCTTGCCACGGCCGTAGGCTGAGACATGCGAAGTGATTGAGCAAAGTCACCCCATTCTCTTAGTCAAAGAGCTGGGGGGAGAAAACTTAACGGTAAGTACGGTAAATACATAAAAAAACTCGATAAAAAATATTTAGACTTTTATTCGTCTGTATGGCTTATTAGGCGAACAAAAGCAAACTGAAGATTATCTTTCAAAGAGCTAATTATGTGGCGACAGGCTCGCCCCCTGTCACAATTAGGGCTGAATATCGTTCGGCTAAGTGTAAGTGTTGCACATCACAGCCAACCCCTTCGAGGGAAAGGCGTGGCGATAAATTAAATGTTAATTATGTGCTACTTCAACTGGAAAACCAGCAAACAAGTCAAGCACAAGAACAAGCCAGTGAGAATATTTATTTGATAAGGAAAACTCTAGTTGATAAATAACATTTTATGCAGCATGAAATTAAGCTACTACAGAGTCACTTGCGTGGGTTAAAGGACCTGTTCTGCTAATGACAGCTGTTGTTGTGTAGCCACAACTAACTAACGTAACAAACAAAGAAGTAACCAAACTTGACCCAAACTAAAATAACTAAGGTTTTACGACGCCAGCTCCCATCGTCGGCCCAAAATGGACTAATGCCGTAATTTCAAATGGCCGACCCTTGACGGCCGTACAGTAAATTGTCATTCCCCCTTTCAGCCGTTTAATGTACCGAGTATCAATTAAAAACCCATCCGCGTCACATATAGGGATATTAGCTCCAATTACTGTAGCGTATCGGGCTATGTGTAGTGGAGTAACGCTTAGAGTGCTTTAGGTTATTACAAAACGATATTATCGTGTTCGAGGTAGGGGGTAATGATTTTCATGTTTTATAATAACAAACCTAATTTATGATTAAACACTACTAAAATAGACTACACTACTAGCCTTTTCGATGCGTTATTTTTTAGGCAAAGATTCTCACATTCACATCTTGGACGCAATTTTGATGTCTCTTCAAGTGACGAGTGACGTGGTCTAAGCTTGATTGTATCTTCCATTGGAGACCACATCATCGTTTAATCGCTGATATGGTTATGATCAAACAATTAAACGCAATTTTTTCGTATTGAGTAAAACAAATATTGTTCACATACAGCTATTAAGAGCTCTTCAGACAACCTTAATTGTATCTAACACAATCAAATTCATCTAGAACCTTAATTGTTCTATGCGTTGGCAAATTGCAATGTATGCATAACATTGCATACATTGCAATTTGCCAACATTAAAGTACTAAAACAGTATTAACAAAAAACATTATGACTGTACGCAAGAGGTAAGATTTAAAACATAATGTTTAATCGAATCGAATCTAGATTAGAGAGGTTTTCGTATCAGACAATCGCAAGGATTTTCAGTCAAAGCACAATTTGAAGTGACACGATTCCCTGAGAGCAAAGCCAATAAGCCAAGTGAATCATCAATCATTCTTGCTCAAGTTTTCGATATAAACGCCGACTTTATTTGTGCAAAAACTAGTTCATTTCCTTTCATTTCTGAATATATTTGTAAATAAGAAAACAAAGCCTCCTCACGACCTAGCGATGCACTCGTGAGAGCCATCGTCCGAGCCGGTTCACAAGATGTAGCTCTCTCTATCTATTTTTATATGAAGGAACGTGATGCGAATATTTTCGATCATCGATTGCAAGGCGCTGTATTGGCGGTGGCAGTTGTTAAGCTTGCGTGATTACGAGTGATAAGGAAAGGTCAACTACACAGAATACTTTTGAAATCACACCACACGATGCGGCGTTGGTTTTCGGAAACATTTTGTGCCAGGCGGCCTAACGTGCTATTTCAAAGTTATAATTGAATTAAGAATTCATGATTTTTCAGAAATGAGAATAAGAAAAAAATAAACTGGAAATCATAAAAGAAATTTAAAATGTAAGCTGTTATCGTAAGAATGTTACAGATAACATTTCACAGAAAAGTTTTTCTACACAAGATCTAACTCCAACAACAAGCATGTAAAGTTGCAGGAAGTACTTACAGGTGTTTGTAAAAACATATTTATTTGATTTGAGTGGGATAAAGTTTCGAGATGCTTCACTTATAAAAGTTGACACACTGCCACATACTGGAAATAAGGTAACATCGTAGATTGCCATCTTTGAAAACTGACTGCGAGTGCAGCGCTCATTACATGGCCTAGGTATTACAGCTGACGTAGATGTTATCCAGAACCAAGCCCGAGCTGTTGCGAGGAATTTGAATCGACTTCGTAAACTTTAGAACCACTGGCTTAATCGTTACATTTATTTTAGCGAAGACAGTCTTTTAAAACTTTTTTATGATTACAGTTTTAGTTTTGAAATTAGCTTAGATCTGGATCTTATTTTACACAAAAAGAACGAAGAAGAAGACTAAGGCGTTCATTATGAATGCTCATAAAATATTAAGTAATTTTAAAATACAATGTTACAATTTAACAATAGTTACAATAAAACCAAGGTAGATTGCTGATATAACACTGAAGTCATCTCAAGTAACAATGTCAATACTAAAACTTCAGAGACGAGACAGCGAAGAAGTCATCAAAGCTGCAATAAATTGCTCAAGCGCCTACAACACGCCGAACAAGATGACAGTATAAAGGGAAATAAGCCTGCCGAGCTATAAATCATTCGCCTACATACACCACTCTACGACAAACACAGTTTCGGACATATTTCATTGTTGGCTTAGCGATTACGAAACACACACACAAAAAGCCGGGAAAAACACGAAATGGCTTTCAGTCAACGCCCGAATCACACATGAGAATGAGAGTTGTGAACGTCGGAATCAAATTATCAAACTTAAATTGGACTCGTTTTGACTTGTGACAGGAATCAGGATGTGTAGGTAATATAAAGTTGTTTCGGAAATAAATTCGACCTGTCGCAAAGTTGTGTCGCAAACATACAAATAACTGAGCACCAGAAGGCACATTTTTTCGTTCAGGTTCAGTAAAGTGAATTTCATTACAGAAAATACTGCAAGAACTAGCGACTGTATAAGATTTTAAAGAAAAATAAATGGCTATGAGAATTCGCGCTGAGGCAAGGAGAATTAATGGGTTGGAAAGTTAAGATACTGAGACTTATAGAGAAAACTAATTGGATTAAGTTTTGAGACAAACATCAATCCATCAAAGGAGTTAATAAGGTTAGCTTGATAAGCGGAAATACATAATCACTGACATTAATCATCTCTGCCTGATAATGATAATACTTGACGCCAATTCAACGTTCATTAACTTAACTCGTGTCTCTAACGATATATTCTAGAAATACCTATATGTATTAATATCAAATAAGTAAAGTATTGGCTATATTATTAAAGAACAGATTCTTCTTTACGTAGTATGAATAATATGACTATTACAAAATTACGTCGAAAGTTTCTCAACACAAAATCACGTAGCAGTATTGCAAGAAAACTACTTATCAGTAAATGAAAATTATTAAAATAATACCTATTCGAACAGCAGTTAACATACCTTTAGATGTTATGAAGGCAGCAAACTCGAAAACTTCCAATCTGAAACAAGATAAGAAAAACAAAATAAGATATCAGACAGAAACATTAATAATACACTACTAAATATGTTAACAAACATCAGCTGTGAGCTTTCACAACGTTTCCGACCCGAGATCGTAACGTTATTTTTCGAAGAAGGAAGAACTTTCGAGTTTGAGACGCAATCTATTCCAGTTCTTCTCGGAATCGGATCGGATCAGTGAAAGAAGACAGAGCTTCCTCGCCCATTTCATAAGGAGAATGGCAGAGAACCAATAACATCCACTAATGAAAGTGGACAAAAACACAGTTATGTGAACCTTCTCTTATTGCTATTGTGAGAACATGCTTTTATTATTTGGAGGCCGACCCGACAGACTTGAATTTAGTGTTTCTTTATTTAGTCTTCGTTTGAAAACTGATTCGTCTCATGGTTATTAAAGATGTGAAAAAAAATTTAAGAGGTGTACATACATAATAGTTTAACTGTTAAATTACTAACTGCTGTTGCAATGTCTAGTAGATACTTCTTTTATTTTTGAGAACTCAACTAAACAAAACCTCGTAAATGAACTCGAATTCTGTATGCAAATCAATTGGAATCGTCATCATGGCGCGTGTAATTGCCAACACGTAAGCTATGGTCCGTCTGAACAAATGCGTGGAATTGATAACACCGTAACACCATTATGTTAATGGCCACGATAAAAACTAAACCTGTAGTCGCTGATTATGCATTTTTGTGATGCATAGAAATGACTACATCTATGAATCGAAGTGGTTCATGAATAGTTTGAATCTTTTTTTATTGTAGATTCAAACACCTTTAAAAACTTATTCTTATGAATTTGGTTAGGTAACTGGCCCAGTGACAAGTTTGTAGGTAGGTTTACATAATTTTATTTGGATTCGGTAAACTTTATAGTAATATATTATAAACTCATAAACAGAACTTTTGCATACACAATCAAAGACACTGGACTTCATGAATTCATCGTACATATCAACATCAGTAGATGATGGCGACGAAACGCAAGCCCATTGTTGAACAAAAAACAACACTTAATTAATGTAATAATACGAATAGCTCTAGTTAAAAAAGTTTTTAATTGCTAGAACCACAACTCTCTCGGACATCATTACCAAATCTTATTTTTTTTTTTTTTTTTTTTATTTATTATGGCTTCGGCTTATACGCAGTATCAGCCAATTGTAGAGTTACCTATCTTTGTACATTAAGCCCACAACTTACTTGTCACTTTTATGACAGATAGTGATAGTTATTCATAGAGAGAATAATGTTCATGAGAAGACCTAGCAGTGGATAGATAAGAATTATAATTATGATAATGACAATCAAATTTAATAAATGTACTTACTTTATTGTCAAAGCGGACTAGCTAACGTAATCAAAAGTTAAGCAAAGTTTAGTCGAAACTCGCTAAGCAGAACTTAGGTTATTAGATCAGCTCAATGTCTTTAGAGAATCAACTTTCGTGGATTGTTTGTGTCACATTTGTTTTGTAATAGAAAATGACTATGACATAAGTACATACAGTACTTTCTGAATTTAGAAAGTAAGGTAAATTTAGCTTTAATTCAACTATATTTTTCCTATCAACGCTAAGAAATAAGTAAATTCTGAAAAAAATCCCAGAGCAAAAAGATCTGAGAAGAAAAGTTCTTATGAAAGAAATACATTCACTATGCTCGGAAATGGGTCGCGTAAAGCTACGCAACCTTTTTGTCACTTTTTTTTTGAGCCGCAAAAGTAAAGTCATAATATCTAGTTTCAGAATAGTTTTCGCAGCGCCTTTGAAACTGGTCTTTTTGAAATTCTTTACATCCTTCCCTGATGTATCAAGCTTGCAATTTCAAAAGCTAACTTGCCAGCCTAATTTGAAAGCCAAAATAGGAGTCTTTGAATTCATGACCATTATTGAACTAGCTGTAAAGTAGCTGTAGAAGTAGCAAGCAGTAGTTGTGTTGACATTTTTAATTATGTAAGAACTGCACAGATAAATGATCTCTTTTAATGAAAAAAAAAAACAATCTTCTAATGGCTCCTGAACTAGGACCATGAAATAGGACCTAACAATAAAAGCTTCAATACAATATTTCAAAGGATTTAAAACAAAACCGGCACAAGCTATTGCCATAGCAAACTAATGTCATTTGCGTATTATAGCAATATGATAAAATGCTGGTTGGAAAAACAGTCTTCGATTTTTATAGTAATCGGATCGTGCTTGACAGTTTTAGAACATTGATTTCAAACAATACGATAGACCGTTAAAACCATTAGCTGAGATAAAACATAATCCAAATTACAATGCTCTTCATTTTCAGTGGAAAACAAAAGAGTGCATATTCCATCGCTGGCTATAGACTGTAGAGTATGTAAGGACGCCGTATAAAGTGTGCGGTGGATGTTAATCTCTTCCGTGCGATCGCCCTTTTCGGAGTAAATGGTGCGAGAAGTACGGTGTGAATTGCGATTACGAAGGATACTCACGTTCCAACGCCACCGTCCTGTGTTACGTCTTCGTTTTGAGTTTCACCTTCATTGGTTTCGTCTTGATCGGCTTTATATTTTATATACTGCACCGAAGCTTTTAACTTCGCTAAAAGAACGGGTAACACGAACCTCGTTCTTTATTTTCTTTTCAATTTATTGTTGATCAGCAGAGTTTATATTAAACCTACAAGACTCAGATATATTATATTATTTACAACTAAGACGTGGTCGATAAGTAACATTATTAAAAGATGTGTATGTCACATCCACTATCAAGACAATTCAAATGACACCTCACAATACATGTTGAAATCCATCAAGCTGTTTAGGCTGTAGGGTATGCCACGTGCCACAGAAACCTCATACATATATACATGCATCCCCACATACATACATACATACACTTGAAAAACATAAACCTCCTACTTGCGCAGTCGGGTAAAAATACTAGTGACTTCAAAACTCTTGGACATGAACAAAACACCAAGCTATGAGAAAACAACCACCAATGCACTTCACGGGTTCAATTTCAAAAGAAAACAAGATGACGCACCAAGTGCCAGAGTGGCAGTAAGAAATACAAAGTTATTGTAGTCACAAAGAAAAATAAGCTGAGACCGGTGGCTAAAGCAAGTGACAAATTAAATTAATTTACAACGCACAACAATGTCGGAAGCTAGCAATAAGAGATAATGATACTTAGGCAATGTGGTTACTACTAGAATAGAGCATTTTAATAAAAATAGAGAACCTACTTCAAAGATATAATATAATAATAAAATAATATATTCGGGACACTTGCACACACGGCCGTCTGACCCCAAACTAAGCATAGCTTGTACTATGGCGGCCAGAGACTGATAAACATACATTTACATTTTAAAATACATACTTAAATACATAATTAACAAGTCTGTCCATGTCTGGGGACATGGAACAAACACAAATGTTCATAACATGAATGTTTGCCTTAAGGGGGAATCGAACCAACGCCCCCAGGCTCAGAAGGCAGGTTCACTACCACCTGAGCCACCGAGGCTATCAAAAGATGACTAGACGCTTTGTTGTTTAACATTCCTGTAAGCATTTAAATTGTAGATCTTTAAATTAATCAAAATTATGAAATGAAATGAAATGAAATTGGTTTTATTCCGGATTGTTACACCCATATTAAATACAAAATAAATAAAATAAAATAATACTTAAAGCTGCATTCACAACAAACTCAATCGCTTACTTATCGCTTTTCGTAGAACATATAGCTGGTTAAATTAGCCACATTAAAATTAGCACTACATAGAAGTCATAACCTACAAGACGCACACGCGAAAATGGAATAAGGACGTGTGTGGATTACCTGTGTCTCTGGCTCGTAGACTATTGCGTTTGCGTTTTGCTTTGGTCATCATTTGTAGCTTTTGAATGATGATTAACATCAAAAGCGTAATGATGGAATGATGGCTCTTTCAGAGAACAATGCTCGCAAACCGACATGTGAGAACCGTTAAGTGCACGTAGCAGCGGAGATTTTAAAAAAATATTTGTACCATTTCACACGCTAGCATTTTGGTATTTCAACTTCACTATTTTCAACAAATTAGAGACGGTGTATCCTACTTTTGGGAAGCATTTCTATTTTATTTAGGTACCTATTTCTATTTGAAAGGCTTGTACATGTACTCGTATGCAAGCATTTTAATAATTCCTGCATTTATATCAATTTTGTTAACCGAACCTTATTGAAGTTTTAAAAATGAAGCTCAAATTAACGTAAGCAGTAAGTTTTAATAGCGGTATTTAAAACGGCGGTTTTGTCACAGAATAGCATTTCAATACACACTTTGCACAAGCTCGAGATGTTTTGTTGCAATTTAAGTGCCTACAGGCAATTAGTGTCTGTTGAGAAACGAGATGCAAACTACTAAGTATTTTCACAATGTCGACAGAGATGTTGTTGACAAGAATTAAGATGAAAAGATTAAACCGGAGAAAAACTCTTCTGAAGCACTTTTAAAATAGTGATAAAGACTTTCAACACACTTTTGACTTTTGACTGCCTCGGTGGCTCAGTTGGTAGTGAACCTGCCTTCTGAGCTTGGGGGCGTGGGTTCGATTCTCACCTGGGGCAAACATTCATGTGATTTGTGTTTGTTCTATGTCTGGGTGTTAATATCTTTTTAAGTATGTATCTAAAATATCTAAGTATGTATATCAGTCTCTGGCAGCCATAGTACAAGATTTGCTTAGTTTGAGGTCAGGCGACCGTGTGTGCATGTGTCCCGAATTTATTTACTTTATTTTATTCGAATAACAATGAAAATTTCTGACACACACAATACTATGACATTTCTCAAAATTTATTCATTTATTTGACTTATAAAATGACTATTAGGCAATCAATACACAAACTCAAGGCAAATTACAATAATTCTTACTCAGAATTGAGCATAGCAAAATACTTGATGAGAATTTCAAGGGGCATTAAGGGCTTACTATCAAACTGAAATCGGCCGCAAGCCCATCGGTACGCTTTGACCAGAAGCCTTGGAGATCTCATCAAATTGATTGCTCGAGATCCTGAATTTAAATGGCATTTCATCCTCAGTGAAACGTTTGGGTTGACCCACCTCAAAATTCTGATAAGTCAATTGATTGACATAATTTCCTTTTAAGTCGCAAGCACGGGGCTTAAATCAAAGAATATGGAAATGAAAAACTCTACAATATAACGTGAGGCGAGTACAACATACATACATTAGCTTTTGATTCTTTGGAAAGGAAATGATTTGAGTTCTTTCTTTTGTGTTACGTTATTTTGAAATCAATATCGTGAATATTTTGATGTATGAAAGTTTTATCAAAGGAAATTCTTTGATTTGCTTTTTAGATGTGAAAACGTTTTCATTTTCACATTTCCTCAAGGATATAACCTCAATTTCTTTGGTAGGTTCTTTAGAATCATGTGTTTGTTTTATGTGTTTATAATTTGAAACATTTTAAAAGACCTTTCGCGATATAAAGGTTTCATAGAAAATAAGAAAATAAAGTTAAAAGTAGAATAAAAAAAGAACAAGGTAGCTATCAAGGTAAATTTTGTTTACCTATCTAAAAAATCTACAAAATTAAATAAAATTCGCTAAAAATGAAAATTGAATTACAAACCTCTGTGGTGGTTGAGTGTGGTGGTGGACCCACCATGATTCACAATAGAGGAGCACACAGAAAACGTTCAAAAAACCAACCAGCCTGGTCGAACTTCATTGGCAAACAATTGGACCGTGTAGCCAGACCGGCTACGATACTTGGAAAAAAAAAAACTGTAAAATAGGGCAGTCTACAATGTACGCGTCGAAAATACGGCAAGCTTCCGTTCAGGGTTGAAATAAAATTCAACCGGAGTTAGATGACATCGATGCGCAATATTGGGTGCTTTTTACATGTACACTTCAAGGTAACTTAAAAAGTACGAACTTGTCTTTGAACAGTTGCGATCCAAAAGCGTTGATAGCGTTAAAATAATAATAATAATTACAAGAACGAGCAGTTTTATTTATAGGAAATTTTCCATTGTAGAAACATTTCACTGGTACAAATAGACAAAATCGACCTTAGTGCATTTTCAACAATAAAAGAATCATTGTATCAAATTTTACTAAAACATAACTCCAACAATTTACTCTGTTTCACTACGGTTACTGGCTTACGTAAACGCAATAGTCTACAAGCCAGAGACACAGGTAATCCACACACGTCCTTATTCCATTTTCGCGTGTGCACTCCCATCTGTCCCCGACTGTACAATACGTACGGCCTGAGCGAGCGTCGCTGCGTTTTATAGCTGGGCCATGTATCAAAGTTTCGGAGGCACGGTGAATATCTACCAAGCAAGAGTCGCCTGTATACTGGGAAGAATCAGTATGGAACATCTGTCAAGAAACGTAAGTCACGCATACAGTATTTCAACGCTATACGCTAGGTGTGTTGAGTCATCCGTAAATAACTGTATATAGTTAAAGTTTGAAGAGCTACATACATTGTTGGCTTTGCATAAGCCGTATTTTCGTATAAATGTGTGCGTAAGGAAAGCCTTTTCAATACCTCAGTTACTGCTCTCGCAACTCAACCGTGCAAGAGGCTCGGAGCCACCACAATAAGCGGGAGTTTGCGGCGAAAATGCCAAAACTTTGTTTAAAATTAGTTTGTTTATACCTTACATGGGCGACTTGTTACTCGCTACGGTGTATTGTGTTCGTCTTGGTCGGGTCCCGGCGCTGTAATCTGGTTTGCAATGACGTGACACAGGTGATTACGGTTCGGTTAGTGCGTGAAGTTCGTGTGATAGCAGCAGGCACGTATTTTGTAGAGAAACGTACTGTAATCTAGCATAAGTTTGTTTGTTGGTAAAGAACATAGAATGAATTCAATTTTAAGACAAACTTAACTCTAATAACTTAAATTAAAACGCCACACACTCATAGCTTGTTTAATAGTTTTTATCTTTCGTAACTTTTATTTCTTTAAAATCGACTTCCATAAAGGAGGAATTTTAAAACATTTTGTAATGTCCATTTTAAACAAATATGGTCTAATAGGTAAGTACGCAAAAAAAGTAAAATATCAAAACCTCGAACCAAAATATCAATAAGCTGCAATAACAATAAAACTCATGTCGTCTTTAAACCTCGGTTAATTAATTAGCTTAAAGTTTGAGCTAATTCACTAACCAGCTTAGAGCTTCGGCTTCAACAAATATTTCAAAGCAACGACGCAGAACCGTCAAGTCAAACTTTCGGCAACATAAGACGCCAAAAGCACTGACGCCGAGAAAATCCCCGCGCCGAGCGAACGGAGCGGTGTTGCCATGACTCGCTTCATTTCATCCATTTCATCAGAATCACTAAAGCCCGCTGTAGATAATCTTAGCAAAACTTCATTTCAGTCAAGCGCGTATTATCCTTTGCGAAGCATTACTAACTAAATACAGAGTAGCAGACACAATAGAACCTGAATTGCTTTACATAATTGCATAACTTTAAATAGGTAGGCAATAATAAGTAGACATTAATTAGTACGTAGTTGCATGCCGAAAGGCGGATTATGGCGCTCAAATGTATAATTTTTGACATCTGTATTTTACCCGTAGGTACATGCAATGAATTGAATTGAACAAATTTCAAAAGCTTTTATTACAGATATGCCTTTATTTAATTAGTTCATAAAAGACATATATTTACGTAGAATGCAGTATGTTATAATAAATCGGAAAAGTTTTCTTTATTATTATAGTGAAACCAGTTTAGTAAAAACTTTCGTACTTGTTCTCCATGGTAACAGCATAAAAACCATTATCAAACAATTAATGCAAACTGCTGTACTCTCCTATTAATAATCGTAAACTTTTTATAGGTACTTTACCAATATCTTCGTTACTCTCCCATAACCGCAACGTTACTAGAGCAGTACAATGGCATTGCGAAATTGATTTACCCAGTACTTATCCCAGAATTCTGTAAAGTAGTAAGTAGTATTATGAGGGCACATTCTAATACAACGGATAATATTATGAAAGATAGGAAAACATCAAAATTTTAAAGGTTCAACACCAATGACCGCGCTTAACACTAATTATGGTATGACGACATCTTTCAATCTTGACACTAAACCTCTATAGCAATTCGTGATGCGATGAGTGGCATCGCAATATAATCCATACAAATATTATAAAATCGAAAGTAACTCTGTCTGTCTGTCTGTTTGTAGGCTTTTCTTGACTTTTCTTCAAGCTAAATATAATTAGCTGGCTACCCGCGATTTTGACCGCGTTTATTACGAAAATTGTGTTGTAGCTTGGCATATCTCACCGCTTAGCAAAGGCCTTCTTTCTCTTCCTTCACCAAACAGGCGGAATAGTCAAGAAAATACCAGGGACCCTAGACTAGCTGCAATTGCTTCCAAGCGATTGTATTTCTACAATCGTTATCGTTTAAAAAACGATGACAGCCTAGGTGGAGAAGGCGTGCCTCTCAAACCAGAGGGAGCGGGTTTGAAACCAGCCGACGGCACGCACCAATTTGTTCATTGTGTGAACATATATGTGCGTATTGTATGTCATCTGCTACATGACTGGAGCCCGGTGTATGGCGATAGGCTCGCCCCCTGTCACATTTTGGGACTGAATATCGTTCGTCGAAGTGTGGGTGTTGTATAACACCTCTGCCAGCTCTCTCGGGGGAAAGGCGTGGCGATATGTTATCGTTTATACGTTAGCTGCTGATTTGACAAGTTAAAAATTATGTGATCTTTATATGTACAAAGTCATGTCTTAAGCAATTAAGTATCGAAGATAAACCTAAGAACGTCAAAGGTATAGGTCGTATAGCAGCTTAAGGTCGAACATTAGCGATTGCAGAAATAGAATAGCTTGAAAGCGAATGCAACTTTTATAAGGCCTCGGGTTATGATAATCTTCCGTAAAGCTCAAAGTTAACAATCCAATATAATAGTCAAAACTCTGAGAGCTTCTCGGGCGCCTTCAGTATAATCTCGAAGAAAACCAACGGCAACGGCTTCCGTGTCAATAGAGGAAAATTGTAGAGAAAACCAGGGGTACCCCTATATTAATATTTGTAGAGCCCTTAATAGTAACCGACCGAGTATATTAATATTAACCGACGAGTAAATGAAAAAATGCCACGAAATATTGCACTGACAGAGTCTGAGATAATTTTGATGCCAAAACACGATTGACGCACTAAGTTTGGGTACCACACCTCTTAGGCTCACTTGCAGAAGCTTGGATCATCTTCTTAACTCCGAGTTTACCTATGCTCATCAGAGGTTAAACTGATAAAAGGTCTAACTCTTGGTGGCAAGAGTTAGGAGCTAACCTTGAGTTAACACAATATTATAGTGACATATACCTACTTATAACATTTTAACTTTGAGTTAATTAACCCTGCGTTTAAGAATTTAACCCCGTTTCTTCTGCAAGTAGGCCTTACTGTTTTATCACCACTTTTACTTAGAACCAGAAATGAGCATTTGGTTGAACGAAGCCTAAACAAAACCATTTCTGGTTGGGCTGGTTGAGAGATGAGGTTAAAGACTTTTTAAACAAATTGTTGCAAATGTTATTTGCTTGAGTGTACCGTTTATGTTAGGAACCTCCAACACTGCCTTACACTGCCCGACGAGTACACTTCACTACAATAACAGCTTGACCAGTTTTACGATTACGGGTGCACTAAAACCAACACACGTTTTACTGTCCATCTACTAGCAAGGAACACTTTATTTCCAAGTGGGTAAGAGCCAAATTTGCATAGAATTCATCACGTACAGCATTAAAACGGAGTAGGGTTCAAGTCGACAGTAAATTCCTAGCTCTCACTGAAAGTATAAACAGCTTGTTGATATAAAAATGTTGCTGTTATAAAAAATGCTATATACTTTTTCGAGGCCATAGTAAAAACGAGATGGCATCTTAATTTGCTGTTGGCTTCTAACGAGGTCGAGAAGGTTTATTGGGATATTAAAAAATGCGCAATAAAATATAGACTAAAAAGTTATAATGTTATTACGTACTACTTCATTAATTAACAGTCTCTGCTCTCGCCACGTGATGCTAATTAAATCAAGAAAACTAGCCCACATTAACAAATTTTTGGTAGCTAGCCGATGTCAGAATTTCAAGGGCATCTGAAGGCCTCTAACTTGGCTGATGTTGTTATAGAACAACTGGAACCTACATTTTCACGTGTCATCCGAAACACGGTAGCGCTCACACGAAAATGCCACTCCCGGTAACCTAGTCGAGTCTTACTACGTTTATCTTCGGTGATTTAATAACCATCGTCGTGCTCCATCTTAGACCACAACGTCGCTTAACATAGGGCGAGTTGCTGGTCAAACGTCGACCTATTTATTCTACATTAAAAAAAAACATGCCTATTCCCCAAGAGTTGAAAACCCCAAAAAGTCTCAATATTATAATTTGATATTAAAATACTCTAAATTCAAACGCTAAACATCTGGCTGAAGTGCTTGCATTTTCTAAGACCAGTGACACCACAATTGTGTGCAAAGCAGTCAAGTTGTTGACCGCACCACGTGCCGACTGCCAAGAACCGCTGTTTATTACGAGCATCGTATAGCTTTTATAACTTAGACATTCATTAAATTTTGACGGTAGCTGAACGAGAAACATAAATTATTTATGCTAGTAAAATATTCGCTCGGCGAGCTATGGATGCAGCTCAGAATTTCTTTTAAAGATAAAATCAGAAGAGATTATGCGATAAAGAACTAAAGTAACTGACGTAGCTGAATAGTAAGCTAAAGTTGAAATAGGCAATCCGTCAAGTATCAGGTTCAAGAGAGAACATCGCGTAGCACAGCGAATTTGGAGGAGAGCGTCCCTTTGCAATCTAGTGAAGCTACAACCTCCGAAAAAGGCTGGTGGCAAAAGCATTAAGTTTAAAATAACAAAATTTTAAAACCTCCGATAATCATAGCTAATAATATAAATAAAATCACCTTTCAGGCGATAATAATGTCAAATCAAAATAAGGTCTAGGTGTACCAGGCGCACCATTATGAGACACCCGTTATGGTGGAAATTCCGCCAAAACGCACTAAACGTTCAAGACAACTTTTCTTGTAAGAACTGCGGAGGCGTGGAACTCGTTGCCTTCGTCTGTCTTTCCACCTAAAAATAATCCGGTGGTGTTCAAGAGTAAAGTGAATAGGTATCTCCTAGGCAAGCGTGTTACACCTTCGATCCCGTCGACATTTCCCATCAGGCGAGTTAGTGGTCAAACGCATGCCTGGTCTGGTATGTAAAAAAAAGGTCGAATTCGCACCCTTCTGTTTTGCATCGGAGGTAAAAATATCACCATGTGAAAGGGAAAATTAAGCACAATTGGTAAACATTAACCGCCCCACTGTTAAACGTTGTATAGCATCGGAATAGTTATATACCTACAGTGTTTTACTATTCACGAATTGCGAATAAAATAAAATACTTGGGACATTTTTGCACACACGGTCGTCTGACCAAAGCTTGTACTAGGCTGCCAGAGACTGATATAGATACATATTTTTTTTAAATACACTATGAAATAGATATTAACACCTAGACATAGAACAAACACAAATGTTCATCACATGAGTGCTTGTCGTAGGTGGGAATCTAACCCAAGCCCTCAAGCTCTGAAGGTAGGTTCACTATCAACTTAGCCACCGAAGCAGTCATAAACTTACGAACTTAACTATTTCGAAGCTAAACAATATTTATTAGTAAGGTATAAAGTAAATAAGCTGATCATAATAATTAAACAAAAAAAATGTGTAAAAGACCTTCCTAGTTCATCGTTTTTACGAAAGTTACGTAATACCAGCAATCAAGGATCAATATCACTACTATCATTGAAATGAAATATTGAATCACAATTAGATTTTGAAATAATGATACAAAAAAATTACAACACAATTACGTGAATACATCGGAGCATTATCTCAGTACTAATTAATTAGTAATTTCAGTATTTCACTCAATTTTTTTCTACTAATTACACTTTAGATTTCGATCTACTCCGTAATTAAAATTTTATGTAGAACGTAATAATAACAGTCTGTGAAGTTTTGTTATTGAAAATGTATTTGTAAGGACGAAATATTAAACTGTTGCTGAGAAGTTGGAGTAACTTACGCAATCATCTAACAAAATGGAGTACTTTGGGAACAAGCCATAAGATTTAGGTCTTATCTTATCCCACCCCACTCCAACCGACTTTACCCAACTTAAGGTGTATGGTAAAGTGCGGCAGCGGCCTCGCTTGCTCGAGACGCTATTATATTAGATATAATATTATATAATAGAACGTTTTTTGATAAATTCGCCTTTATAAATGCATTGAAAACAATATTACAATTTTTTTAGAATAAATTTCATGTTGATATTTATAGATTTTATGTACTTAGAAAAAGTTACCACATAAAAAAACGCTTATTGTGTGTATGTTGTATTTGTGTTTACGTGTTTAGGTTTCTCTGACCACTCCTTATAAATATCAACATGAAAATTCTACTGCCCTTGTACTGCCGAAAAAAATATTTTGGTTTTTAAGATTTTCATGTAGTTTTTTGGTGTGCAATAAAGTTATATTGTATTGTATTGTAAAATTATTCTGAAAACTTTGTAATACTGTTTTTAATGCATTGATAGAGGCAAACTTATCAAAAATACATTATGAAATATATTTAATAGTGTCGCGAGCGACCGAGGCAGCTACCGTACCTTACCACACACCTTAACCTAACCTTTACATAACCTAAATATTTAATGGCAAAAGTAACTTTTTCAGTTTCTCAGTTTGTTTTTGTTTCACTCCAGCTTAACGGTCGACTTTACCTTAAGTTTGGCAAAACGAACATCAGCAATTTCAGTATTATCATTATCACATAGGTACCTAAGTATGGAGGGGCCTTATATATTAAAAAGAAGCAAATAAGTTTAGGAAATTACGTATATTATAACAAAGTATTTACAACATAGCAATAATTTAAAAAACCGGTCAAGTGCAAGTCGGACTCGCGCACGAAGGGCCACCATCTATAAAAACGGCAAAAAATTACATTTGTTGTATGGGAGCCACCTTAAATTTATTTTATTCTGTATTTAGTATTTTTTGTTATAGCGGCTACAGAAATACATCATCTGTGAAAATTTCAACTGTCTAACTATTACGGTTCATGAGACACAGCCTGCTGACAAAGAACAGACAGACGGACGGACATCGAAGTCTTAGTAATAGGGTTCCGTTCTTTGGGTACGCAACCCTAAAAATACATGTTGGTGTTGTTATTTTAATACACATTTTCTTACATAGCGTGTTAATCTTGAGTTGGTTTTGCGGTATTGTTTTTTCTTCTGTAAAGTAAAACCTATTACATTTGCAATGACTTAAATTTCGCTAATGAGACAAATCTCTTTTAAATTGTAATTTCTCGTTACCTATTTACAATATTAAATTTCAGTTAAGACTTGCGCGCAAGCGAAATATTGTTAGAAAACTCGACTCTAAGAACGGTACTTTTATTACGTAGAAACTCCTAAGAGTTTGCAACTATTTTTAGTTTTCCCGTTGTATCAGATACTTTGTATTGTTGCTTGTCCTCTTCAAACCTAGAAGGATCAAAGAGGAACCCTTTATTTAGAAATCGATATTGGGTAAAAAGATATTACTTGCGAGCTTTCTGCTCTTTCCAATAATGGATTATCTGAGGTAATACAATCTTATAGTAGAGTACGAATACAATAAGAACTATAACTTGAATTATCTCTTTTCTTTTATTCCCCGAAATAGATTTCGTAGCTAATAGTACAGACGCACCTATTCATTGCAAACTTCGATCATATTACAAAGAGAAAATTCTTTGGATAAATCAAGCTTATGCTTTCTCTTTACTTTTTTGAACCTATCTTCAAAAGTCCTAAGTTGGTTCAATTAACTAACTTTGTTTGGTTTGTGGTTGGTTGGTTAAACTAGTTGTTCTGTGAGTTAAAGACCTCGCGTAAACGTAAAAAAATCATATCTCTATTTTAAACAATATCCAAAAACTTTAGCCTTGCCGATATAGGCAAGAAAAATCTATTTAAAATATCCTAACTGTTATTATTATTAAATTAAATAATAATCGATTTTTCTTCATAATAATTATAATTATTGAACCTGCTAAAAAATCACAAATATCGAATGAGAAATGTGCGACATGTAGAGGATAACAGCCAAACTTCCGGCAATACTAAAGGATTTTTGCCCAAGCGGAAACGAAAACGCTTCGCGCTCACTTATTAAAAAAAAATATCAATCATACCCAAAGTTATTTACCCACTGTGAACAAATTTTATTTTTAGACGAGAAACATTAAAAAGTTTGCTACTAAGAGGTAGGTAGATATTTCCGAGCTAGGGACAGCGAAGACAACCTTTATTAAAACAATTATTCATTTAATGGTCAACTTAAAAAATAATCACAAAAATTACTAGACTCAAAATCCCGGTAAGAATAAAACTTTCCAGCCTCCCCTTATAATAAACAAGCTGCGCCCCGCGGTTTCATCCGCGGTCCCACAGTAACAGTGAATTTTTTCCGGATAAAAAGTACCCTATGTCCTTTTCTGTACCCCAGACAACGTGTATGCAAAATTTCAAGACGATCGGTTGAGTAGTTGAGCGTGAAAGCGATACAAATAAACTAACTCACTTTTGCATTTATAATTTTAGTTAGGATACATCATTATCAGCCCGTAATAGCATAGCATAAGGCCTCTCTTCTCGTACGTCACTCATCCCGGTCCTGTGCCAGTGTCATCATAATAAAGTACATAAGTAAGTAAAACACATACGAAAACTGAATGCGTACATGATTTAGCTTTTATCCACAAACCCGAATATACTCAGCTTCTACGTTAAGCGCAGTATTACAAAATTAACGGCAGTCGTTTCCTCCGAAATTCTAAATCATCGTCGCTACGGCTCTGAATCTCCTCGCTTGACATATTTGCTTCCGCGAGCTCCACGGAAACGTTCCCCAAATCTTGTTTAGTTAGAGATGGTTACAGCTTCGGGTTAATTATAGCCTGATTTAGATTAAGGACGAACCGCTTAGCTTTGGAAATTTGTTAGCAGTTAAAAACTGAGATATTTATTTATGTTACATAACATTAGATTTCGTCACGCTTTTCCCCCAAGGGGCTGGCGATATTCAGTTCCAAATGTGACAGGGGGCAAGCCTGTCGCCACACACCGGGCTCCAGTCATGTAAATAAAATAAAATAAAAATAGCCTTTATTCTACTGCATTGTTTCACAAATGGTTTATCTTTTTTTTTACATTTTTTTATATGCAGAAGTCGCCTCTGCGGCGTAGGCCTCCCCTAATGCTCTCCACTCTTCTCTCTCTCTAGCTGCGGTCATCCAATTTGGTCCACAATTCTCCGAGAATCATCCAGTCATGTAGCAGATGACAAACAATAAGCACATATGTTTATATAATGAACAAATCAGTGCGTGCCGTCGGCTGCGTTTTAACCTACTCCTTCTTACTTGAGAGACGGGCCTTATCCAACTAGGCTATCATCGCTTATTTATGTGTAAGTACTATTAATGTTTTTTAATCTTATTTTAAAATCTGCTTTTCGTTTAGAATTATCAACTGTTTAAAAAATTGCTTCTAAACTATTATAATTTTCAAACTATATTCCGCTGACCAACTTTACCTTTTTAATTTAAACTATGCAACATAGTTTCTTATGATACACACTATTCAACCCTTTACAAAATTCATCAACAGCAGACGACAAAGAGAACAATTTCTGCATTGTTTTTGTTTATGTTGTTTGACTAAAAGATTAAAAACACAAATCCGACAACGACAACAGTAAAAAAAACTAGGGCTAAAAACTACAATATACCTGGCAGAGACAAAGCCAGCATTCACGTGGTCAAAGCGGACTGCCAGAGGAAAGTGCAAATAAAATGGTAAAGCAAACAATACCTACGTGACATCACGAGAGCCCATATTGGCCCACCTTTCCCTTCGGAGCAAAGAGCAACTAGCCCCCAGAGACAAATTACTGGTCTGTCCAATTCCGTAACAAATAAGTGATTTTGCACAAATATAATCCGGATGCAAAAAATTCTTTGCCAAACTGTAATTTGCCTGTTTTTTTATCTTTACGAAACATAAATCGACGACTTTTTGGTAAATCAACACTTCACAGTGGCTCAAGAGCTTTATGTATCTTTACGGAAATTGGTGGAATCGCTTTCGAACAAACCAAAGTGTCATAGCGCCTCTTCAGGTTAGTTGTTCAATGCTTCGGAGTGCTCGGAGTTACATATTCGAAGCATACTCGGTGTATAGCTATACTCTATGCTCACGGCAGCATGCAATGTACACACATAAAATGCAATGCTTTCTGGGCTTACTACATTTTTTAGGAAGCCAATGGTTCAGATACTTGTTTTTGTACTTCTAAGTTCGAATGATAGCGTGCTTTGTAGAGGTATCACCAAGCTATTAAAAATATCTGGATAAATAACAATGTGAATATATTTTTTTCTTTAGATTCTAACCCTATTATAGCAATACAATAAACTTTGTTTAGCGAAATAGTTAAACAGTGTTTTTTGTTCAAATTAAAAAATGAAAGAGAAAGAAAAAGACAAAGACTATTCCATGGCTATGATACAACGGTAAATGTATAGGTATTATAGGTACA
This sequence comes from Peribatodes rhomboidaria, assembly GCA_911728515.1. Taxonomy (NCBI): domain Eukaryota; kingdom Metazoa; phylum Arthropoda; class Insecta; order Lepidoptera; family Geometridae; genus Peribatodes; species Peribatodes rhomboidaria. The sequence goes on from OU452182.1 coordinate 10,619,912, forward strand.
TATTAACATTGATTTTATGAAATCATACTCTAAACTAAAGTTATTTTTACAGTCAGACTAAAATCTGCAACTCTTTTGAATCGACCAAGCAAGCGTCAGCGAGCGAGAAGCGCCTCTGCTTCAGCAAAAATGGTTTCGTTTATCTGTCTGTCTTTCCGGGGCGTCTGTCCAGCTGCCTTCTTCTACTGGTAGCATTTCCGGTAGCAAACCGAATCTCGTGAAATTTTGTGAGCAGCTTCTCAGCCAAAAAATAAAACATATGTTATTATATTTAAATTTAAATATTTAATTATTTTGGAGATACAATTATTGGAATTTTTTCAAAATAAAAAGACAGACAAAAGAACGGACACACAAAAGCATTTTCGTGATTTCTTCAGCTCACAGAACCACTACTTCAAATTGTGACAAAGAGATTGCACCAATTTTAGAACTGTCCAATTTATTTCAAGCAAGTGTAGGGCGGAATCAATACCAATGTCTCCATCTTCGTTCCAACCAACTATCGGACCTATTTCTCCAAGAAACGATATGATATTCACAATATTACAAGAATATGTCCCAAAAATATATTTTTTTCCTTTTCTGGATATAAAAATTTACGAGGAACCGTCTTAACGGTCATTTCCCTATCGAAATATGTTACACAAAATCGGCAATATCTAAACATGAAGGTGCAAGTTGAAAAAAATGGTCGCACCTGATCAGCATATAAGAGTAGGAGCGTATTTGGGTGCGCAATGTTACCAGGATTTTGAAAATAACTTATAGAGTTATTGCCATCAACAAAATCTCATTAAAATCAAGTAAATTAGTTCAAACTTTCCGTAACATGTATGCAGCCTACGATGAAGCGCACTTGCCTCCAAGAAACCCACCAGACTTGAACTACTTTCTTTCATTATAAAATTTACACAATAGTCCAATTCAATATTTATATCCGATTCACAGATCACCAATCCGTGGGCGAGACAGTTTCAAAGCAAAATAACTGTACCAATCAACCTGATATATCACACCAATCTGTCAAATACGATAAACAAACAACACCATTATGCTAATCAAAGTAATGGAGAAAACCTTCCATTGCAGACGTTCCTAGCAAAGGGCATTTACATTAAAATAATATGTACTTTGTAGCTCTAAAGTAAGGTTCGATTTTGCATTCGTGACAAAAATAATACACTTATGTACGAGTAGAGTTGGATCCGCGATAAGATGACTCGTTTTATGACCTATCACAATCCGACTAGATTCCTGAATGAGCATACACTACAGTTTTAATGTCCGCTTCTAGTAAAATACATACTTACACAGTACTTTTTCTAAATTTTTTTTTTACTTTTGTAACAAAATAACAATTGAATGATATTCTTCACTATCTGCTTGCGGCTTCACTCACATTTCTTAGCTTTTATGACAGCCGTTACTGTGTAGCTTTCTAATTAGTACCTAATGGTTTTCTTTAAACTATTGTTCGAATAATTTCGGAGATAACTGTCTGCATACAAAATTTACCTCTTTGGGCATAATGAAGACAAGTATTGATATTTGGCGCAATGCCAATGTCAATACATTTGCAATTCATGCAAACAGCAAGCTACGTCAAAATCAAATTCTAAATTAAGCAACGGGGCCTATAGAATATGCAAGACTTAAAGCTCTCTGTCTAAACTTTGTTTTGATTCTACTAAATTTCAAGAACGTGATGTTTTCCAACAACAACTGAAATAGCCATTGTTACCAAAATAAAATAGAGTAGAGATTGAGAAAATGACTTATTTTTACCTTGACTTGACTTAACACATTATGGTACTTCTTGTAAGGAAAAAAATAACGGTTCACTTAAGATAGCGAGTGAATCCTCGGGGCGCCGCAGGGCGGTAAACAAATTCACGTCAGTTACAATGCATTTAACAACACAAAAAAAGGAAATCAAACTCATGGCAACAGTTACAGCCCATGATCTAAAAAACAAGGTCTAGTACTCCGGGAGCCAACACGTAATGAAGTCACTCGTCATTGTCATAGTCTCTTACGAACTCGGTATATGTAAATGACAAATTTCTGTCTTGTTTATGCATCAATTTACGTCACTACGTGTTGCCCACGTGACCATTTTTTACTCTGAATGCTCTATCTGGCAGATTATATTACAACTAGCTGCGCTGTTTCACCCGCGGTTACAAAGTATGCTATTCTAGACGATAATCTATCTCTGTGCCAAATTTCATCCAAATATGTTCAGGCGTTCTGGCGTGAAAGAGTAACAAACATCCATCCATCTATCCATCCATCCTTACAAACTTTCGCGTTTATAATATTAGTAGGATACCATGCCACAGCCCATAATGTCACGCCATGAAGCCATGAAGTTACCCATTCATTTATCTTTAGAACCGCTTGTACGAAGATTGAATACTGTCCGTACTTTATGGAAGCACTATTTGATGCCTGTCGCTTAACTGTCGCAATACGTCTACGATAAACCTGACGACTTTATGTCGCGGGCTACATCACACTATCTGGCTGCCATGAATTTTGAAACAACTGGTTACTATGATAGTGCTTTTTTATTACTGATTCGTGGATTATCTAGAATGTTCTGAGTATCTACGCTACCTCTAGAGAGGACTCATTTATTAGAATAGTGATAGAACTGGGTTTTTTCTAGAGCAATCAAGATTTACGTTGTTTTTTTTGGACAGGACTTTTGCGCGCTAAAGATGAGACCTATACTCCGCAGTGGGTAATGGTTGATGGTTAAAAACTTTACTGGTTTTATACAGCGCTTATAAGCTATTTTAAGCTTCATTGATCACCAAAGTTAATAAGACCAGACTCAACCCGACTCATCAGGAGTTTATGCACGAGTTTGTGCAGAATCAACTGGGAGTAGACGTGCAAGTGATGGCGATGCAGTGCAAGTCGAGTATTCGCAAGACTTTTTTTATGCCACGGGTGGCTGACTAGCTAACGGGCCGCCTGATGGTAAACGATCACCGTCGCCTATGGATACATGTAATACTAGGGGCATCACAGATACGTTTCCGACCCTTAAAGACTCTATTGACAGCCTTTTTGAAGAACCCCATTTTGTAGTTGCTCGGAAATACCGCAAGAGTAATACTTATTTTAAGTCTTACTTAATCCGGGTTCCTGTATACAAGGCAGCGCTACTCTTGCCTGAGTTCAGTCTAAAGGGGCTAGTGTTCCGGCGCTATACTGGAGGCGACACAGGGACCAAAATCCCAGAAGAAATGAAAGATATAAATACAATATTTTCTTTTTGTAATATTATTATGTACTTTTGTTGGTCTCTAAGTTTTTATTTTATTGTTATAGGCCTAGTTGCCTGAATAAAACATTTATTCTCATAAGCGGCTATTATGGTCAGTCTTCGGGTGAGTAACATTGAGCGTTGTTTACCATCTTGGGTCAGATGTCGCATTAAATTGCAAGTTCCGTGTTCCTTGTCTCAGGATTGTTGTCTATATCAGAGGCATTCTAGTAGCCTTGAAACAGTGGTATTTGAAACAAAGGCTGCACAGTAAAATTTACTGTTAACACGAGAGGAATATAACAAAATCGTACTAGAACAGTTACGAAAATACTTAGTTATATCTATGTACTAACCTACGAGCCATTAATACGGGTAAGAACTATCACATAATCTGTGGCGCAGCTACAGACCGCGTAAATGTGTCGCATTCTGCTAAAGGCAAAGATTACCCTACATAAATTCCACTGAAAACAATAAAAGCTCACCACGCATCGTTCAAAGTCGGTTTATAGCTTTACGTTCAATATTGGGATGTTTCTTTTTTTTTAACAACCGACTAGGCGTGCGTTTGACCACTGACTCGCCTGATGGGAAGCGTCGACCTGATCGAAGGTATAACTCGCTTGCCTAGGAGACACCTATTCACTTTACTCTTAAACACCCCCGGATTGTATTTAGGTGGAAAGACAGACGCAGGCAACGAGTTCCACACCGTGTGTTCTTACAAGAAAAGTTGACTTGAAACGCTGATGTTCTCCGCACTAAGGCCATTGTTTATTATTTATCAAAACAGGTAATCTACTTACACCAATTTAGTATAATCCATTCAATGCTAGACCTGCTTACGTAACCTTGAAATAGCTAATGGGATTTTGTTTATTCGTGCTTGCTTTACATTTTGGTTACTCAGTCAGAACAAACATCTCTCAGTACGGTATCTTTAGGGGGTAATTCGTGGCCGGAGGTCAGTATATCGGCCAGGACTGCCGGTGAGCTTCCGTAACTGAATTCCCGACGCCGGGAAATTCGGCCTAGGATTGCAAAACGCATTATTGCGTTAAATGTGTTAAGCTCCGAGCCGAACATGTGATGAGAAGTCGGATGCTACAGTGATAGTGCCCTGGGTTATTAAAGGTACAACAATGTATGCTGTAATACTCGTATGCTGTATGTTTTAGCTACGTAGAGTTCATATTTCAATGGTTTTTATGCCTTTTATGACTACTCCTGGTCAATAAACGTTGTTTCTAAATGTTGGTTTTAGGCTCTAAACATTCTTGACATGAAAGGGCTGTATTTTTAGTCGTACAATTGTTATAGCTACCTTTTTTTTTATTTATCTGTGCCAAAACAAGGTAGTAAAAGTTAATGCTTTTTATTGCTTACGCACGACATCCAATCAATTAGCTTTGCACGTTACTACCTAGTCCTTAAAATCTGTAAAAACTAAAATTTAACTTCGCGTATAATTATTTAACCATCTATTGTTGCCATTTAACTTAATGAAAAACGGTTGGGTAACTTTTTGCCTGCCTGGTTAAGTTTCAGCCAACTTGAGTTGTAACAGTCTAATTCCTGACCAGGACCAAACTCTAACCATTTCAAGCTCATTCCGTATGGATGGAACAATCATCGGACTGTATGCAAACCGTCAAAAAGACGCGCCTTTTTTCCGTATCCAAAAAACCAATTTCACCATTCCAACGTTAAACAAATAACGCAGCCACTGGGGTTCTATTACCAGAGCTCTCGTAATTCTCACCCCCTTCGGTACACCCTTATTTACAGTCACGTACGTTTCTGGGGGCATTTGCATTTCTGTTCACGTCATTTCTATCGATATTGAGGTTTTTTGCTATTTCACTCACATCCGAATATCGATACCAGTGTTACAACGGGCTTGATCTTTTGTAAATCAACATAACTTAAAAACCTGCATTATAATGGAAACTGACGTGGTTTTTACACATTAGATAGATATAGATAGATAAACTCTTTATTGTTCACACCACAGATAATAAAACAACAAGAGAAAAATAATGATAAAACTTATTATAAATAGTGTAACAACTGGCGGCCTTATCACTAAAAGCGATCTCTTCCAGGCAACCTTAGGATGGAGAGGATACGACAAATGAGTATGGGACAGGGTGTGCAAAAAATAACAAAAATAAACATAAGATTGATACAAAGAAACAACAAAACATCGAGTATTATACCTATACACCTACATAAACTATTTAAATAAAACTTACATAAAAGTACATCATACTAATATATTACATTCTAGTACTTAAAATACCTATAGTTAATAAAATATACTAATTATTACACACATATATCACTAAATACATATAATTATTACATACATACAACACTGATAAATAAAACAATCAAGGCAATTTTGATAAATACAGCTTTTTTACGGCGTCCTTAAAAATAGCAAGTGAAGGAGCATGTCTAATAGCGACGGGCAGCTTGTTCCACAGTTGGACTGCCTGAAATGCAAACATTATGATTTATGACACGGGAATTACTCACGTACAATTTAGTCGATTATTCCGGCCATAATTTCAATTGTATTCTATGCTGTGCATGGTGTGCTATGCGAGACAGACGCAGCCGCGCGCATGCACTCGCCTTGGTAAAGACCACCGAATACGGTTGAAACTATAGTCCGAATATTCGACTAAATCGTACGTGAGTAATTCCCGTATCATAAATCATAATGTTATAAACCTGTAATTTATAACGTCTTATTTAGCTATATTAAGTTTATTAAAACAACTCGACAAACCGTGTGAATTTGAGTGTTCTCACATTTTTCGTGATAAAAGCATCGTAAATCCGTCCTCAAAGCATACTCTTACTCAAACTGCAAAATCTCATCGATGGGTTGTACAAGTTATGCCACATAAATGTTCCAAATAAGCAGACAGACGGACTAAAGAAATTCAGATCTATTTTATTTAGATTTGAACGTTAAGATTAATAAAAATATTGAATAATAAACACATCGTCACGTCACGCCTTTCCCCCGAAGAGGCTGGCAGCGGTGTAATACAACACTCACACTTCGCTGGACGATATTCAGTCCCAAATATGACAAGGGGCGAGCCTGTCGCCATACACCGCGGGCTCCAATCATGTAGCAGATATGTTCACATAATTAACAAATTGGTGCGTGCCGTCGGCGGGGTTCGAACCCGCTCCCTCTGGCTTGAGAGGCGGGCCTTCTCCCAACTAGGCTGCCATCGCCTAAAGAAATTCAGATCTATTTTATTTAGATTTGAAGAAGCGTTAAGCATAGAAAAAAAAATTAACGTTCGTAAAAATCTAAAGTTTTTAATAATAAACCACGTTTAAAGTTTCTAACTATCACACGTTAACAGGTAAGTCATTACAAGCAAACATTTTGTCATCAGTGTTAACCTCACATGCCTTCTTTGACACTTATTAGCTAGCGAAACTTTGCCTAAGAACTCGTTAAAGTTACAAGTACAGTTGTACTCGTAGGTGCTAAAATACTAAACACACTAACTACGTACTTATACAGTTTACTGACCTTCTAATAAACCTTCTCTTTAAGGCTTCATTAAAGAGAAGGTGCATTATAAAGATTATAACGTATACGTTCTGAGAAATAAAATAGGATATCTAAACCATAGACGATTCTACGAAAAAAAACTGAAGAAAAAAGTAAGAATAATAATAAATTAATTGTAAACCACGAAATTTTAAGAAGATTATACACATTAAGTACTGAATTAGCCCACATAATTATAATAAAAGTTAAGGAAGATTTCAAACAACCCGTTAAAGTCGAACAGATAACATTAATCACTACAAAATTATAATCAAACATAAGTAACAAAACTAAAATTAAATTAAAGATTAACTTCAAAGTGTGTGAAAAATTACCTCTTCATTGAGAAATTGAAACATTATGTCAAACGCTTTTGTCAACAACAGATGCGACTTTTTCCATCGAAACTAAGTACAAGACAAAAACATTAAACACACTCGGGTAATTTTGAACGTCACACGCAATGCCAAAGATTTATATTGCAGACTGAAAAACCTAATAATCCACAAAAAAATTTGAAGCTTTTAGTTTTTTAGAAGATGGTGTAGTAGAAAATTAAGAAGTATACTTACATATAAATACTTACAAGTACACATATAATGCATGTCTCAAAATTAGGAATTCCAAAATAGTTCAAGTATGCAGTGTAGTGTAGTAGTATTTAAATGAATTTTGTAAATCCACACAAACAAAACCTAGGTCAACCGTCGAACTTATTATGAAAAAACTCATGGCAGTATTGGCAGTAGAAGAAGCGAAATATGTGTGCCAGGATCGAAGTAAGTGGAGAGAGAAATTGAAATTTTTTTTAACGTTAATAAGTGTATCTTCAATACCCAAATTGAATAAAAACATTTTGATTTTGACTTTGAAAATGTATCTGCATACCCCAATGGTAAAGAGGAGTCATTAATGTACGTATATGTATAGTATAGTGTGAATGAATTCGGAACGTTTAAATTAAATCTGTCTAAGATTAAATTAAGACTGATCTAAACTGACAAAATTGGTGAATATTTTCGTTTAATAAGTAGCAATGACAAAGATACATAACAGCTATATTTTAATACGAACAAAATTCTTTAGAGTTGGCTGCATTATCATTTATTTTTATCCGCAACGATCTTAACAATACTCGTAATAAGAGCCATCGTACACGGGATCCTATTTTAGACGTCCATTCAATTCCAGATTCACCTTTTTCACCCAAGTCCAAGAGCTATCTTTATAATCGAGCCACACTTGACCCAGTAACTTGAACAATACGCCGAACACTGCACATGGCGTTTCCATTAGTGCCACAATATGAAAGAGCCCTCCACTATAGGGTAGGAAAGTGAAGAAGGAGAACTCTAAATTATGAACAGTAAATATTTCCGCGCACAACAGTCCCTACGACATAATATAATTATGTCACTTTACCTACACCTTTTTTGTTACTTATATCTTAATCTAGCCAGTCCTTAACATTTTTCATGCTGTATTTCAACCTGTTCCCAACAAGTCTAATGCACGCCTAATTTATGTCAACTAAAGTGGGTAAGACCATAGACATCCAAGGGTTAAACATCCGAAGAAAAGAAGAAGAAGAAAGCAGATTTCAGCATGCAAACTTTCATAAAAGTTAAAATGATAGCAAAAGATAAACTAGAACCATTTGCACTTATAGAAGTATGGTGTACTGTTTCAGGCCACCCTATCAAAACCAGTCAAATAAATAAATAATATTTTTCTTGACATCCTCGTCACTTGCGTTTGTGCCACAAGCTTTGTTGGTTTTGAAAAGGCGTGCGTAATAACTACGCACGACACTGCGAGCGATCGGAGCGACGCGACCGTTTAGACGTAGTCCGTCCAACACGCAATCCGTCCAATTTCAAAATCATTGTCGCAATCCGTCCAAGACGCGAATCCTCCAATACGCAAACCGTCCAACACGTGATCCGTCCAAAACGCATTCCGTCCAAAACGCAATCCGTCCAACACTCAATCTGTCCAACACGCAATCCGTCCAACACGCATTCCGTCCAACACGCAAATTGTCCAGAAACGGCCACACACACACAAAAAAAACGGCCACATGTTGAAATTTTGTGAACAGTGTTTTTTTTTCCACATTTTTGTGAACCGATTAATTTATATTTTTAAAGAATTCCCTTTTTTGTCGGTCCCATATACATTTTAATAAAATATTTGATCTCTCAGGGGAAATGAGAGAAAAGAGGGACTTAAAGTTGGTTGAATCCTTTTTGGAGAAAAAAAAAAGTTTCTGGACAGTTAGCGTGTTGGACGGAATGCGTGTTGGACGGATTGCGTGTTGGACAGATTGAGTGCTGTACGGATTGCGTTTTGGACGGAATGCGTTTTGGACGGATCGCGTGTTGGACGGTTTGCGTATTGGACGATTCACGTCTTGGACGGATTGCGACAATAATTTTGAAATTGGACGGATTGCGTGTTGGACGGACTGCGTCTAAACCGACGCGACGCCGACGCCGAGGGACAGCTCGGATCGTTCACTGCTATGGCGCGCGCTTGTGTATCGTATTTGTGTTTTCTTTGTTTTATATTTTGTTTCTTGTCTTCTTAATTTAATTAAACTCTTGATTTAGTGTCAGTTTCGTTTTTTCATTCCGATTACGCGAGTAGTTGGCAGGTACTAACTGACAATCAAACCCTACAGAAGCAAAAATAGATAAAAAAGTACAACTAAGAAGAAATTCCACATTAGAAATCCATAATTCGCTATTCAAAAATAACACTTGCTTCCTCTTTCAACTGATCTGTTCTTTCGTCGTCTGTGCTTACTCCTCGCGAGATGGCATTAGTTGGATCATCCATCTGCGAGGTTAAGATGTACTTACGGCGTACATAAACAAGCCCGGCGGAAGTGTACCGAGCGATTACTGCATGCTCAAGAAGATGGGGTCTACGGAGTGTCTACGGAGCGAGTTTACTTTTTGTAAATAGTAGATGACAGGCACATTTTTGCATTTACATATTGTACCTCCAAATCGTGTCAAAATGTTTTATTTTTTCTTATCTTATTTTTCTTTCTTATATTATCTTTCGTAAAGTAGCCTATGTACTATTCCAGACTATATATGTATTTACGAGTATGTGCCAAATTTTATCTAGATCCGTTCAACCATTCTAGCGTGATTGAGTAACAAAAATATACACCCGTCTACGCTTTCCCATTATATAAATAAGAATATTCTGCTGTTTTATTTTCTTAACATTTATTAGTTGACTTAAAACTTACGCGATTTACTGCGTATTACCAAATGGTTTTTTACCTATTTTATCGTTAGTACGTTTAATATAAAACTGCGTAAATTTCTTCCTTTTTAAATGTTTTTTATTCTGCCTAGTTTTATTTCGGTTTTAGCCCAGGCCATATTTCTGTCTTCCATATTTGTGTTTTGTGTATTCACTACTTACTGTAGCGTTCTATAAGATTTCAAAAGATTTCATATAATTTACGTTTGCAAGAACCAAAAAACATTTTCGTAGACATTCAAAACAGCCCCTAGCACTTCAGATTACGTAAAATACGACCCAAAACCTCTGAATAGGCGTCAGGTGAAGACACATTTCAGGTCGGGCCACACTTGACCTACTAAGGACTTGGACAATACGGTACGCACATGGCGTTTCCATTAGGACTACAATACCCAGCCACAGAAAACGACACTACAGAGGTAAGATTGCAAAATACTGTCTAAAAAAGTGATTTAGAAAAGGAGAAGGAAAACAAATATTTTGTATTTGTGTAAATCAAAGAGGGATCACTTTTCTGGTAACTCAAAGTGTTATCTAACTCTTCAATCATGTCTACTTCTTGAACAAAAAGTCCGCGAAGACTGGAAGTCAGCTAAAGTGACCGGTGCGGAATGCATCGTGGCCAGTGCTAAGCAATGAATAATGATTCATCATTTTCAGCGTTAGCAAGTATCGAGTCTACTGGTTATAGTTTCTTTCGCTTATTTTATCGACCCATTGAACTGATCCCATTCATAAAGATTACCAATTCATTGAAGTGTACAAATAATATTATCCATACTAACAATAAAAGATCGAAAGGAAATTCTATCTATCTGTCTATTTGTAGGAAATTTAATAATTAGTAACAGTATTTATTTCGAGGAAGGTTTTTGGATACTATTTTCTGAATAAACGCGAACGAAGTCGCGGGTAACAGCTAGTGTAGTTATATGCACGTATGTATCGAAATTATCTCCTTTATTTTCAGTGAACTATTAATTTATTTATTATTAAAATGTTATTACTCGTTGTTCGTATTTTCGAAAAATGAACTACTTTATCTTATACAACATAAGTAAGTACAAAAAAATGAAAATGTGATACAAAGATTATGTCTTAGTTTTACAATTTTCAAAGATCGTCTCCTGCCATAGCCCTATTCTGTGACGAGAACCCTCCACATAACGTGTGACCTCGAGAGGTGACATTAGCTAGATTGTCTGCGAGCTCGTAATTTACTTCAAGTCGATGGTTAAATTGAAGGTTTTTTTCACTATTATGGTATTATGCTATCTGTCTAATGATGTGTGTCGCCGTCGACGGTAAATGACTCCATTTGCTAGGAAACTAGTTTATTTTAGACACTTATTTTTAATGGGTAGAAACTAAAGTTGTAAACAAGCCTGTTTGGAGCTCCTAATAATATAGATACTGTGACATCTTAAATTTTTTAATGAAACGTTTAACAATGTTAAGTAATTCATTAGCACGATACATAATAAATTGAGTACAAAGAACTCCTAAATAAAATAGCATTTTAATCAATCAATTGTTAAAATTTTACGGTCGTTTATTTACGAGTAAATTGTCTTCGCAGAATTAATTAATTGTTAAATTTTAATCAGATTAGATACCCTACTAAAAATTTCATTACTCAGTAAAGTTCGACGATGTTATTGATAAAACAAATCAAACTGATAATTAATGGGATCACGATAGTGACTACATTTCATTAACTAAATTTACACAAACGTTTTTTTTTTCTATTAACTTTTGTTTGTATGTGTACTTACAGGTACAAAATGCGTAATTCTGTTCGCATTACATGTCTGATCAGATATCTAAACCTGGATCATTTTAAAAACCCTAATTTTAAGCATCTATGATTTTTGAACTTTGTATCATTTTACTCATGTACCTACCTAACCAAACAGCCTCTAATTATAATCTGTACTAATATAATATAAAATCGAAAATAACTTTGGCAGTCTGTCACCCTGCTTGTAGGCTTTTCACAGCTAAACGGCCGAACAAATCTTGATGAAATTTGATAATTCGTTAAAGTATTATTACGAGAAGGTTTTTAGATACTATTTTCTAAATCAAAGCGAACGAAGTCGAGGGTCAGCTAGTGATTAAATAAAACTGTGCGTTTATAAAAAATAAAATATGACTCAGCCGACGTAATTCTATAACGCATATTAAAACTCCGCATAATAGAATTATGTAGGTACGTATGTACATACGTATCGATTTTGTGCAACTAAGGATTCGTCCTAACTAAGCAAGCTGTGAGCAGATGACTATTTACTTACAGTTTGCCTTAAACAACTTTAAATGGAGTGTTCGAACATTGCGTACTGTACACAGTTTGCGGTGGCCCAGCAGTCAGTCAGCCGCTCACAGTTTGTTTAATCAGGACGAAGCTTTAGCCATGTAGTTTTTTCCATACCTACATTTAAAGTTGTAACCGATTGCGATGGAATCATCGCGATGCAGTCGTGAAGTGTTTATTTATCTTATTGCATTCAAATTCAAATTCAAATTATCTTTATTTCAGGCCTTTTACCCATAAACATTGTAATATAGAATATATGTAATTAAATTGAAAAAATTGAAAAAAAAAAATTAAAATTAAAAGCATTGCTGTTTTTATGGAAAGGATTGTAAAAGAGAATTTTATTATTCAGAAAGAAACAGATTGTTTCACATAATCTTGCATCATGGCCGTAGCAGTTTATTATTGAATAACTTAAATAGTATTATTTGCGTCTTTAAATTAATTACTTACTAGTATTACCTAAACAAGTATATTAACAACTCACTCATATGGGTGGGCTTTTTTGTTTCTCTGTAAGAAACACCGCCGCACTTAAAGACGTAAATCTTATTTCTTTAAATGAGCAATTCTTGTATATATATATATATAATTGGAATCTCGGACAATATACAATAATATACAATTTAGTATATAGGGGGTTTCGGGGGCGATAAATCGATCTAGCTAGGAATCATTTTTAGAAAATGTCATTTTATTCGTGTTTTATCGATAATCAACTTAAACACAAACTTGGAAGAAAAATAACAAAAAGGAGGCGATTGAGTAGTCTCAACTGAAAAATATGACTCTTCCTGACATCTGTTGGCGAATAATAGTACTATTTTTTGTGAGCAACTAATTGCTTTAACGACACAACAGCAGATGGCGTTGTTAAGTAACACGAAGTCAATGAGTGTTTGCTTTGAGGTTAGACTAAAATCAACTGTTTATTTTCCAAAAAAACACAATAAAAAAAAACCGAGCAAAGCTCAGTCATCCAGGTACTAATTACTTAAGTCAGTAAGGACTTAAGTCACTTAAGTCACTATTGCCAAGGACTACATTTCCATAGGAAATATTCGCCTAGTGGTACTTTAAGGCTGAGTTGCATCAACTAACTTAAATGATAGCTAAAATCTAAAACCGCAAAATCTGTGGTAAACCAGAGATTTAACGGATGGCAACACTACCAAACCGTACCAAAGCGTAACCAGCCATAAAATCTCTGGTAAAATAAAGAGATTTATAGGTTTAAGATTTTTAACTCAGCCTTAGGAATCATTAACGTCTCTGAATGCGATAAGAAAAGCCTTCATTTTGAATCACCACAAGAGAATACCTCGTAGCAGTATCAAAAAATAATAACGGTATCCAAAAACCAGTAAAAACTAGCTATCAAGCCACAAACGGCACACACGAAGAATGCAGTTACTTAACTATTACAATATCGAGGCGTGGGATATAAGCCGCGTGAATCATTGTTAATTACGAGCCTTGTCTCTGTGTGTCATCTGTTATGCTGTAATACTTTCCAATTATGGCTGGATTTATTGAGGCATCTTCAAAAAGGTATGCTGATGAAATGTATTAAAAGGGGGGTGATTTGAACAGTCTTCAAAATGTATGATGATGAAAGGTATGAAAAGGGTGATGATTTGGAATCATCCCCTTTTTTATACTTTCTGTCTTCAAAAAGTTATGATGATGAAAGGTATAAAAAGGATAATTATTTGGAGTGTCTTCGAAAGTTATGAAGATTAACGGATGATGATTTAAAGCGTCTTGAAAAAGCTATTGATGAAAGGTATGAAAATAGTGAATTATTTAACATGTTTGTTTCTACAGAACGAAAAAATTACCAAGTTAATATTGCTATTGCTGTCTGTGATCCTACTACATAGTTTTTTTGTGCTATATAACAAGCTAACGGGCCGTCTGATAAGATTGTAAGCGATCATTGTAGTCTATGGATCTGGACTCTATTAACAACAATTTTAAAGAACCCCGTGTTGTAGTTACTCGGAAATGCCACAGGAAGCAGCTCATTCTACAGATTGTAGTTAATTATTGTAGCTGATGGCTCTTCGCTGGTTCCAAAACCACTGGTTCTACTTGATTAGTAGTCCATGGAAACTACATTGATACTACTAAACACTAAATGAATACTACCAAAATACTACTAAATTCGTGATACCAGTAAAACTAAGCAGTACTACGGGCTATCAATAAAATAGTATGATTCGAACTACTCCTAGTCAAAATTAATGACAATTTCATTTAACATGTAAAAGTACAAGACATAAATTACAGTCAAGAATTTAGTTAGTAAACAAAGCGCTAGAAACAGTGGGCGCCGTACATTGTAGAAAGTGAATCTAACAGATTAAAATTACCATTAACACCTTAGTCACGCTTTTTACCTAATTGAAAGCGCCTCACTTTCATTCGCATAATAAACTAGCCCTAATTATAATTATACAAATAACTCTACCCATTACACTTTAATTTTCCATGCCCTTCAACGGGAAAACACTGCACGCTCATTACCAATTGTTTTCAATATTAAAACCGTCCATCATTAAATTAGTAATTAAAAGCAGAATCATTAACATTTGGAAGTATAATTACAAATGTTTTCGTATATTTAATATGTACACACAAATTGCATTAATGAGAGGGAAATGATATCAAAGATAACGAATTATAGAGACAAATTAAGAAAATGTACATACCTACTAAGTTTATACCAACTATACATGAGTGAAATGGAATAAGGGTAACAAGATGATGATGAATGTCTACCCAAATTTGTTCCAACTGAACTTCGTAACATCAGAACTGATTACAAACATTACAAAAGTAATAACCTCAAAATTATGTTTTCTGAAGAGTACTTACTCATTGCTACAATAGAAGAAACGATAACCAATAACCACGAATGTTCGTTGCCCTAAAACTATATAACCATCGGAGCGGACCGTAACTGGTTCTTGCACTTAATTGCTTACAACGTGTGTACTTTTAGTTGCATAAAGACTTTAATACATACATAATTGGCAGACTCCTATGCAGATGTTGTAAAAGTGACAGTTTAGTGTTGGCATGTAATTTTCTTGGCTGGTTTAACTAGACTCTTAAGGCGGAAAATAGATGCTTAACGCAGAATGAGGATGCTATCGCACTGGAGTCGCCTCACAGAGTAATAGAAGTTTCATTTCGTAAAAAATAAATTCAAAATTCCAATCAACTCTGGGTTAACTACTGCTAACATTATAGTCATGCTAAGCATGATGCATTTTGGTAGAGTATATTAGATGACAAACTTATAACTAGCCAAGATCGCCAAAACTGCGTCAAAGATTTTTCTAAGAGTGGATCTTCATCATCTAGCACAACAACAATGCAATTGTTTATCTATATGTTTGTGTCTATAGAAGTTAACATGTGATACTGCATAGGAATGCTGTTCCAAAAAAGTTCCAAAACGACTGGAACTATTTTGATTACATTTTCGACATTCAGGTTAGCCTAGCGAGTAATCCTGTAAAGTTTGTGAGCGCAGCTAAGAAGTATTAGGTCCTTACGTATGAAATTGGCGTTTTGTACGGGAGGAATAAAAAGTCGATTTTTTTTTGTAAAATATATTTAATTAATCAAAGTATGCGCCGTTGTTATCTATGCACTTTTGCCATCTTATGGGTAGTTCATTGACCCCTTTACAATAAAAACCATGGGGGCGAGAATCAATAAACTCTTTGAAGGCTGTTTGGACTGCTGCATCGGAGTGGATTTTTTTTCCTTGTAAGAAGTTGTCCAAATTCCGGAAGAAATGGTAATCTGTTGGAGCAAGGTCCGGGGAGTACGGTGGATGTCGAAGACATTCCAATTGTAGCTCAGCTAACTTAGTGGTTGTTTGTTGTGCAGTGTGTGGTCTTGCGTTGTCGTGAAGCAGCAGTGGCCTAGAGCGATTGACCAATCTCGGTTGTTTAACAGCTAGTTCTTCCTTTATGGTTTGCAGTTGCTGACAATAGATATCTGCCGTAATCGTTTGGCCAGATTTAAGAAAGCTGTAGTGAACGACACCGGCGCTAGTCCACCAAACACTTACAAGTAACTTTTTCTGAGTCAATTTTCGTTTAGGGCAGGATTTGGCTGGGTCTCCAGGGTTCAGCCATTGCGATGAGCGCTTTCGATTATCGTACAATATCCACTTTTCATCACAAGTAATGATTCGATTTAAAATCCCTTCATTATTGTGTCGGTTGAGCAAAGTAACACAGCAGTCGACCCGTGTTTGCAAGTTCGATTCACTCAATTCATGAGGTACCCATCGTTCGAGTTTTTTTACTTTCCCGATTTGCTTCAAGTGGATTAATACAGTTTTGTCACTTACCCCGAAGCCTGCTGCTATCCCTGAAGTGCTTTGTGATGGATCCGCTTCCACAATAGCCTTTAATTCTTCGTTTTTCACTTTGATCTCCGGCCGTCCACGGGGTTGGTTCTTAAGGTCGAAATTTCCAGAACGAAAACGTTGAAACCAAAAACGTACCATGCTGTCTTTAGCGACACCAGCGCCGTACACATCATTAATTCTTCGAGCTGTTTCTGCAGCACTGGTGCCACGGTAGAACTCGTACTCGTAAATATACCGATATTTCATGTTTTCCATTGCGCGGTAATAAGCGACGCCAAAGAAAAAATAATGAGGAAAATAACAAATGAATGACTGTATTCCAAAGAAAAAAAAACCAGCTAAATAAATTTATTAATTTGAATTTCGAATTCTTAACCAAAGAGGAGATATTTCAGATCAAATTGATCAGTACGACAAAACGCTAATTTCATACGTAAGGACCTAATACTTTATATTACAATACATATAGTATTATATATTATGGTAAAAGTGTGCATTACTCTTATTTCTTTATTACCACGTTTGAATTTGTAAAAATAACAATGTATAGTTAGTAGTAGGTAGAAAATAGTTGACGATGATGACAATCTAAGGTCACTTGCAGAAGATACGAAGTTAAATTCTTAGCTTATATCTTTTGGTGGCGTTATACGATTTAGAAGTTTAACTCCGATTTAAAAAGATAATCCGAGCTTTTGCAAGTGGTATATAGTGAATCCTAGTGAAGTCTTACCTTATAGTAGAAAATGGTAGATTAAAAGAGCAACCCTATTACTAAAGACATGCATGAGTGTAAATTACTCGTAGCTGTATGTAATTAGGCGAGATAAGAATATGCTAATCAGTTGGCAATGCTATACGGGTTTGAGTTTTTATTAAGTTTATTTTTTATACCTAGAACTTAGAGTTCAATAACCTGACCTTGATCTGTACTAAACAATTAGTATAGTTAAGATTGTACTTTGGATTTTAAGTTACTTGCATAGAACATTATGTAATAGAAGAAAATAGTGTTTGAGCAAATTACAGCATTTGCTTCTTTTATTTTTTATCGTATTATTTTCGCTCATAATTGAATTGTGATTTTTGTTACGAATAAACGATTGTCTTGCCTTAAGTTTAATTGCTGTATTTCAAAACTAGATCACTTACTTTTGAAATAGACAAAAAACTTTAGTAAGAAGAAAACTATTCGCCATTCGATTCTTCCATGAATGCTCTATTATAATTATTGTCCCTTACACAAGTCCACATTGTCGTTTATGGTCGACATTAAATTCTACGTTTTACGATCTCAGCGACTGTAACTATGGGAAACAAGGTATTATGGGTATTAATTTTGCTAGTAAAGCTGGACTTTATTATTTGTTTCTTGATAAAAAATCAATATGAAAGAAGTGGTTATTGAACTAAAGTAGCAAGGTCTCAGATTTATCTCTGGAACGTCTGGGCAATTGTTTTTTTGACGATAACTTTACTATCGTAGATCCAAACTTTGTGAAAAATTTGTGAAACTATGTGAGCTAGTAGTTCATGCAAATACAATTTTTAAGTTCGAATAGAAGAAAAAAAGTTATGGTGATATGCGAGATCTCCGTTCAAGGCGAACTACTACCCAGTAATTTGGCAAACATGTGACATAGTGCGAAATTTGTAACTAAGAAATTAGAATAAGCTATGAACATACATTTTCAACTGAAACATGTACATTAATTTTTTTTTAATTACTTAATAGGCTTGCGTTTGGCCGCCAACATGCCTAATGATAAGCAGTGATGTGGCCTACGATGGAGCACGCTTGCCTAGAAGAAACCGATTCACTCGAGACTGAAGACACCCAGATTATGAGTGTCAGGGAACACGCACACTCTGGCCGAGTATTCCACACTCTAGCGGTCCGTATGAGAAATGAGGAACCAAAGCGTTTCGTGCGTGTTGTCAATAAAATTTATACCTACATTTATTTATTTACATAAAACATATGTGTATTAGATTAAAATATTGAACTTAGATCTATAGAGCATAGCGCATACAACGAGACTGAAACATCGGACACTCAAAAATAAAACAAATCACGGTTAATACCCCGAAGAACTGTTATGAGCGAGGCGCGGACATCATGCGGCTCGCGAGGCTGACTGCAGAAAATTACAATAAGCGCCATCTAGGTTCCCTTGCTCCGAACTAAAACATACCTAATTGGTAGTTTTTCACCAACCTTTTTATTTATATCAATTAGAGCAGAACCACAGCTATTGAAAGAAAACCATTGAACTTAGAAGTAAAAAGTTTTATTTTACACAGAATATAAAGCACCCAAACCCACCACCCCAAGGACTCCATTCAACCCGTACGTAACGGCGCAATTATTCGAATTGCACACATTACAGCACTCAATGCCGTGAGCACATAACTTCGGCAGTCAATTGCCACATATTGGTAATGCCAAATTGCGTTTTCCTTACCAAATGGCATTATTATGCCGTGTGCAGTATGGTATTGGGACGATAGACGACGGTGACAAAGATCCACGCGAGCATGACTAAGTACCATTGGCAATCAATAAGCGACACAAGCTTTGCATCCAGTTTTTATCGAGCTTAAGCACGTCATCAAATTGTTTTTCTTTATCAAACAAAATAATAAACATCATCTATTCTGGACAAGTGTTTTGTAATATTGCTTAAAATAGTAATTTTATTTTCAAAAATGTTGCTTCTTTATTAGTTACTAGCTGCGCCCCGCGGTTTCACCCTCGGTTAAAAAGTAGGTATCCTATGTGCTATTCTAGACTATAATCTATCTCTGTGCCAAATTTCATCCAGATCTGTTCAGCCGTTCTGGCGTGAAAGAGTAACAAATATCCATCCATCCATCCATACATACTTACAAACTTTCGCGTTTATAATATTAGTAGGATTCAGTAAACACGAAACGGTCTAATTTGTCTGGTAGCGATTACTCACAACTTAACGGTTATTTATTTACATTGTTCCGGTATAAAAACTACCTACATATTTTACATTATATTCATACATTACTTACATTACTCCAAATGCACAGTGCTGTCTTGTCGACTTGTTACTTGACAATGGGTTTAGCAAAGACAAACAGTTTAGTTCCAAAAAGCTAACAAATATACATAGATCACAGACAACAAAATGCAAGTATTAAAAGAAACATTATTAAAAACATTATTAAAAGAAAAACAAAAACCCGGCTGCAAAATGTTGTACCTTATGTCACTTCCACTGTCAAGACGATTCAAATGACACATCACATGTCGAAATCCATCAAGCTGTTTAGGCTGTAAGGCGTGCCAAAGAAACCTTATACATAATATACATCATACATACATACCCACGTACATACATACATACTTACATTCATACATACACTCGAAAGACATAACCCTCCTTGTGCAGTCGGGTAAAAACAGATCTACATCCATTTTTCATATTATTGTTTCCTAGCTGTTTGTTACCCGAGACTTCATTCGCGTTTATTCAGGAAATAGTAACTAAAAACGTTTCTCGTGATATAACAATTATCAAATTATCAAATTTCAATAAGACCAGCTATTGATTTTTTTTTTAAATGGAGACGTTTTTTTTCTAAAAAAAAAATCGAAGAGTTGATAGGAATTTTGCTTGTAAACATAGGAAACTCGAATACTGATATGGCTTGATACTGTGACTTTGTATTGGTCGATAGCCAAACGCCTCGGGGATCGATTCGGGGCTGTTTCTCGGGATATTTATTGGCGTGCTAATGTAACAGCATATTATGGTAATGGAGATTCCGGATGACAACTAATCGGCGATAAACTTTTAGTAGGTAAATCTAGATTGACTCTATTATTCTATGGAAACAAGTAAATTTGGTGGGGTTGATTATTTTGCACGGAGATTTTGGACACTTTCGTATCTAGTTTTTGTTGTGCTTGTTTTGTGTCTTGTTGGGGATTTGGTTTTGAATCTATGGTTATAATACTCGTAATGTGCACAAAATGAAGTTGTGAACCAGCTAGACTAGATTTTAGCCACATCTTCTATTGAAACTACCTATATAAAACTTCCTCGAATGTAATAAATCTGAGAGGTCCGATAAGAGCCATACATGTGATTAACAAGTATACTCGTACATTAAAAAATTAAATACCCGATTTTCATCAAACCTAGCTATAAGAACAGTCCCGACTCCAATCACCCTTCAAACAAAGAAAACAAAATCAAAATCGGTTCATCCGTTCGGGAGCTACGATGCCACAGACAAACATACACACACACAGATACGTAAAACTTATAACACCCCGTCGTTCTTACGTAGGGGATTAAAAAGTGAGCATTTTTAGTTTGTTCATTTTTTAAATCAACCTTTGCTATCCCCCACTTCTGATCAAAGATCTTTTCATCTTTTTCCAAGCAGTACGTATGGAAACCTTTGGCGGTTTACGCAAAAGTAAAAACATTAACAAAGTAATTCCGTGTACTGAGTTCCTATATCTTATATCTTTAAATGAGCAATTCTTATATCCTACTAATATAATATTAGGTCCTTACGTATGAAATTGGCGTTTTGTACGGGAGGAATAAAAAGTCGATTTTTTTTGTAAAATATATTTAATTAATCAAAGTATGCACTGTTGTTATCTATGCACTTTTGCCATCTTATGGGTAGTTCATTGATCCCTTTACTATAAAAACCATGGGGGCGAGAATCAATAAACTCTTTGAAGGCGGTTTGGACTGCTGCATCGGAGTGGAATTTTTTTCCTTGTAAGAAGTTGTCCAAATTCCGGAAGAAATGGTAATCTGTTGGAGCAAGGTCCGGGGAGTACGGTGAATGTTGCAGACATTCCAATTGTAGCTCAGCTAACTTAGTGGTTGTTTGTTGTGCAGTGTGTGGTCTTGCGTTGTCGTGAAGCAGCAGTGGCCTAGAGCGATTGACCAATCTCGGTTGTTTAACAGTTAGTTCTTCCTTCATGGTTTGCAGTTGCTGACAATAGATATCTGCCGTAATCGTTTGGCCAGATTTAAGAAAGCTGTAGTGAACGACACCGGCGCTAGTCCACCAAACACTTACAAGTAACTTTTTCTGAGTCAATTTTCGTTTAGGGCAGGTTTTGGCTGGGTCTCCAGGGTTCAGCCATTGCGATGAGCGCTTTCGATTATCGTACAATATCCACTTTTCATCACAAGTAATGATTCAATTTAAAATCCCTTCATTATTGTGTCGGTTGAGCAAAGTAACACAGCAGGCGACCCGTGTTTGCAAGTTCGATTCACTCAATTCATGGGGTACCCATAGTTCGAGTTTTTTTACTTTCCCAATTTGCTTCAAGTGGATTAATACAGTTTTGTCACTTACCCCGAAGCCTGCTGCTATCTCTGAAGTGCTTTGTGATGGATCCGCTTCCACAATAGCCTTTAATTCTTCGTTTTTCACTTTGATCTCCGGCCGTCCACGGGGTTGGTTCTTAAGGTCGAAATTTCCAAAACGAAAACGTTGAAACCAAAAACGTACCGTGCTGTCTTTAGCGACACCAGCGCCGTACACATAATTAATTCTTCAAGCTGTTTCTGCAGCACTGGTGCCACGGTAGAACTCGTACTCGTAAATATACCGATATTTCATGTTTTCCATTGCGCGGTAATAAGCGACGCCAGAGAAAAAATAATGAGGAAAATAACAAATGAATGTATTCCAAAGAAAAAAAAACCAGATAAATGAATTTATTAATTTGAATTTCGAATTCTTAACCAAAGAGGAGATATTTCAGATCAAATTGATCAGTACGACAAAACGCTAATTTCATACGTAAGGACCTAATATTATAAACGCGAAAGTTTGTAAGAATGGATGTATGGATGTTTGTTACTCTTTCACGCCAGAACGGCTGAACAGATTTGAATGAAATTCGGCACAAAGATAGATTATACGCGCAAGTATTATATATATATAATTATATTAGCTGCTAGTATATATATATAATTGGAATCTCGGAATCGGCTCCAACGATTTTCATACAATTTAGTATATAGGGGGTTTCGGGGGCGATAAATCGATCTAGCTAGGAATCATTTTTAGAAAATGTCATTTTATTCGTGTTTTATCGATAAAATCAACTTAAACATAAACTTGGAAGAAAAATAACAAAAAGGAGGCGTTGACTCTTCCTGACATCTATTGGCGAATAATATTACTATTTTTTGTGAGCAACTAATTGCTTTAACGACACAACAGCAGATGGCGTTGTTAAGTAACACGAAGTCAATGAGTGTTTGCTTTGAGGTTAGACTAAAATCAAAGGTACTACATGTAAGAAAAAGTGAGTCTTTGTTCATTTTCTTTGTTTCTTTGTAACGCTTTCACGTCTGAACTACTCAACCGATCGTCTTAAAATTTTGCATACATGTTGTTTAGGGTACAGAAAAGGACATAGGGTACTTTTTATCCCGGAAAAATCAACGGTTCCTGTGGGACCGTGGGTGAAACCACGGGTCGCAGCTAGTAACCATAAATCAACAACTAAATCATCATAACGAATACGATTCCATACAAAAGAATGTAATTCGAGAAATCGCCTTACGAACTTGCGAATAGACCCTACGGCAACGTAGAGGAGTAGAGAGTACAACAGATAATATTGTACAATGAGATTGTAGCAAAAAGGGTTAATTTCGTACATGCTGGGTCCAACATGTAGGACGCGACGGTAATTGTTTGACCGGCAAGGGCGGAGGTCGACAACGGTCGGGGAAAGGTACGGTAGATTACAGCTGGGAACACACTTGAATCTCGAGAAGAAAATATATAACCTATTCTATGTATTAACAAAAATGTACCAAGAAAAAAGAAGAAACGAAATAGAAGCAAGAAAACAAAATATGAAGTGAAGAATTAGAAAAAATAAACTTAATAGTATTCATAAAGTCATTGGTATCTCAAGTCTTTACGGCAACTAAAAAAGACTAAACAGTATTAAAAACATTTTATTTATTTACTTTATTAGTAAGAAAATGCGATCAGATGGACATAATTACTAAGTCTACATTAAATAACTCCCGGCGCTTCCAATAAGCAATGAAATTTGCTTCTTTAACGAAGTACCAATTAAATAAATTTTACAAGCATAGAAATACAAACAGGCATGGTATAATCCAAACGAGTTGTGTAATTACTTAATTAATCAACGTTGGTACAACGTAACTCCAATAGAGAAATTCATAAATCCACATCTATTGTAACAAAGGTCTGCGCAGCTAATGTTACTGGGTAGTAAGTTTAGCACTGTAAGTTATTATATGTATGGGTAATTATCGATTAAACTTACTTTAAAAATAAAAACATTTGTGAGAGTAACTTGGCAGTACCATTCAATGTTAATTATGGTAAATTGATATCACTGATTTCATAGTAATCTGAGCTGTACTAACGCTAGATAAGAACTGGTTCTACTCATTATCTCCCTAGAACAGCTGTTTTGTGTTAATCGTTTTTCGCTTATACTTCAGAGAACTAATGAAATATTTGTAAGATAAAGTCCATTATTACGACTAATTTGATAAAAGTTAAAGCGCCATCTAATGTATAAAGTGTATAGTAAAAAGTGGCTTACGAGTATGTGCTATTCCAGACTATCATCTATTTTTGTGCCAAATTTCACTAAATCCGTTCAGCCGTAATTGAGTAACAGACATCCATCTATCCTTCCAAACTTGTGCATTTATAATTCTAATTACTAGTGTGATTCATGATGAAAAGAACACGTCATGATCTCTCGTTGTGTTCTCAACATAAGTCAAGGCAAATTGTGGTTCCATTAAACGCATGCCCCATGCCAATTTCATCCTAGTCACGAGAAGGTCACGAGAAATTGTTGGTCTACTATTTCCCTTTAATAAACTAGGAACTCGTAACCTAACCGTTTTACGGCCTATAACTTTATGGGCGCCGAAAATTTGTCACAAGATTATCTTTCCGCAAAATTAACGACCGAAAACTCGTCGAATCGTAAATCTTTAATCGTTTAACTTCGTTTACAGATTTAGGGATCTCAGTAATATCTATCAGTGACTCGTCAAGCTTTCAGAGATTACGAAAAGATTCGAATTTTAAAAGTTTCCAAGATCAGGTGTTCGTGAACCTGTCGAGAAATCGATATACGTTTTTTTTTATCTTAATCTTTGATGGTTTAAATCGTTACAACAATGTTATCTGTCTTAGTTTTTAAAATATCGTGAGAGGTCAATGCTGTCCCATCCTTCAGTTTTGAAATAAGAATTATTTTAATGTGATTATTATACACCTACTTGGTATTTAAAGAAATTAAGATAACATCATTTAAATGTTGCAACTCGTTTGCACACTGTCACTAATTTTATTTGATGTAATTTATAGTTTATGTATACTTAAACTATAAGATTGTTTTGATCTTTTGTAATCATTCGTTGAACATTGATTGTTGAGCAGTAAAGTAAGATGGGTGGAAGTTTTAGCGAAAAAAATCCTAGCTTTGTAATGTGCTTGCTATCTCCCAAGCATCATAATTCTAAATGAATCCGTACGTACGATCAAGAAGATCTAGGTCACTTAGCTCGTAAGCAAATTGGACAGATTTGGTATACGCTAAATTGGTAGCGAGAATCAAAACAATACTGTCAATTATTCCTGCCTCTAATTCTGAGCTGTTCCAATTAAATGGGAACTTGGAGAGCGTTTTGGTGTTACCTACTACAGTATTTGATTGTGAACGCTCGAATTGTGGGATGGGAAATGGTTTTCTAAATGAATAGATTGCTGTGCGAATTTGCAGGTGAATTTCAAATCACAATCAAATACTAATAAGAGTTGGTAATCTCGTGTTTTCGAGCGTGAGTTTAGTAATTTATTTTTTATCTAAAGCTTTCTATTATTCAGCTTCTTACTTTTATACGTTGATTGGCTTCTCGCTTAAAGTTAAACAATGATGTAGTGTACGTTGTATTGATGATTTTATACTACCTATAAAAGTATTGACATTCTTAGTTTGAAAAAGATTATATGGAAAAAAAAATCATAATCTAATCTTATTAAGTCGAGTCAATTTTTAAAATTAAGTTAAGATTATTATTTGTTCATGACATATAACAAGTATCTACAAAAAATTGAAGAAGGCCAGAAATGAAATTTCTAAAGCCATTTCAGAATTGAAAACGAATGAAATTACCCCTCAATACAAGGTTCACTTACTTGTACAATCGGCTTTGGAAATACTCCAAGTTTTGTGTAATTCCGAAGGCTTCCAAGTCTGCGCCAATGTTTGTGAAATATTTAAGTTGTTTTAACAAATTTCTTGTCTTTGCCGTCTTCTACGTTGTTTACGTCGCCTCTTACCTGAGAACAAAACAAAATTTTATCAATGAAAGTTTATAGCTCTGGAACAGGTTTTAGGTTATTCATTGAGGAAAAGTAACGAACATTTTGTAAAATATTTGCAAGAACATAAAGCTTCGCGTTATTTTTAGCTTATTGATATTGGTTATGACAAAACAAAACACGTGAACAAAAACATTCGAAACATTATCATGGTGACTGTACCTTTAAGCTTATACAAAAGTAAAAGTAAGTTTTAAACATAATTAATTTAATAACAACTAGACTAGCTCATTTGTCCGCTGCTTCGAATTTAAAAACCTTTGGCACTTGGTATTTGTGTAACTTTCTAAATTAGTTCAGTAGTTCCGGAGATTATCACCTATAAGTACACACAAACCTTCAAATTTAACCTCTTTATATGTAGTATTAATATTAGTATAGATCAATACATAAAAAAATGCACACACAAGGCTCAAGTCTCTACAGTTCTGAGCTGAACTTGATACCAATTGTTTTTATTGCCTTCTTATTAATACGAGTAAGTAAGCTATCGTCAAGTGGTAGCTGGTAGCTGACCTCATGTCAATAGCTTTTAGATTACATCATACCTATACATTTTATTAAGTGCGAGATGTACCCATTCAGTTTATTTTGTACTTAACACTGAATTACATTATTGGATCGTGATCAATTACTGAAGGTGATCGTTTGCTATATTGACGAGCAAGGTCGTTTCTTGCACTAATTGGCTTAAGATGGGTTAAGCGCTTAATACTATACGAAATACCTTCATAATCTTGAAATGGGATTAACTATACTGCTCAAATAATTTAGTAAATGACCGTCATAGATGTTCTTACTAAGCAATTACCTATATATAAATTAGAGTAAATCAAACGATGAGGCACTCGCTATAAAACCATTATTATATTGTTAACATTTACTAATGATGAAAATGAAGGCGCTGTTAAAGCGCTGCCTGGCAGAAAACCAAAAGAGCTTAAATTCTTGACCGATAAATCTTAGACATCCAAAAAGAAAAACATTTTATTTCATGACATAGGCAAAAAAGTTGTTGTTATAAAAATATTAACACAAACACTGGAACTTTAAAAGTACAAAAGTTATGTGACATGCTAATAATAAAACAACTAAATCTGATAGTCACTATCTCAAACTCGTCCGAGATTAAGCCGATTAGTAGCATGCATCTGACACAATAGCTCAAAATAACGCGGCAGTACACAAAAAAGCTTTTAAACTATTGCGTAACAGCGCAGCTAATAAAAAGCATCAACAGCGTGAGATACTCGATCACGACGCATCGATAGACATCATCTTGATCGATTCCGACAATTACGTTCACTTTCTGAAAAATCGTTATCGAACAGCAGTAACGATGCGTTTTAGAATAAAAAATACAATAAGAACAACAATGTGAAGTGTTAGCAAGTAGCTATCTGAATATTTTGGTCTTAGAAACAGAAGTTCTTCTATGACGCAGTAAATTTCGTTTAGAGGATCAGTAAAATGAATATCATAATTTTTTAGCCTTTTTTCGCAAAATTCAACTTTTGACCACCATAACTGATAACTTATTACCTAATTTATGGTTGTTAGTAAATATACCTAGGATTTTCAAATAACTTTTTGGAAATTCATTGAATGTTTATACAATTATGAAAACATCATTTATTTATGGATAACTTTTGCGTTTTTAAATACTTAATACACATATCGTCACGCCTTTCCCCCGAGGGAGCTGGCAGAGGTGTAATACAACACCCACATTCGCCGGGCTATATTCAGTCCCAAATGTGACAGGGTGCGAGCCTGTCTCCATACACCGGGCTCCAGTCATGTAGCAGATGACATACAATACGCACATATATTATGTTCACAAAATGAACAAATTGGTGCGTATCGTCGGCTGGGTTCGAACCTGCTCCCTCTGGCTTGAGAGGCGGACCTTAATAGAAAGCAGAACTATACACTACTAGAACTATATATTACATTAGCGGAATCATAAAGTGAAGCATACCAAAGACAAATCTAAAAGAACTACCATATCAGGCCAAAACTTTTACCAACATGTAGATAGAGAGCAAAATGATATGGAGAAAAAACCAAACGCAGTATTTGTTCAACAAACCGTACCCGGGACCCGTTTATCTATCCATTCACGCCCACTACCCACGATAATGTGGTCTGTTGAATTACAATCGTTCGCAACTTAGTACCGGTTTGTGGAAATATAAAAATAGATATATTATTGTTTCAGTTCATTGAATCCCAATATTAAGCCAACGAAATAATGTTTATACAAGAACTGATATCTTGAACTAGCAGCATTGTCGAACGTGGAATTGATCGTAAACTCTTATAATTATAGTAGCTCCTAAATGATTATTAACGTTGACACTGGAACTGGGATCTCGAAGTACAATTTGTGAACGCGAATTGGGTCTTAAACGAACCAACTCTAGCTAACCGAAACTATAGCCAAACCTAACCAAAATAACACACAACAGACATATGAATTTACACATGAGTTTAGTTTGTTTTGTTTTGACTAGTATGTATTAAACCTCTGCCAGCCCCCTCGGGGGAGAGGCGTGACAATATGTTCGGCGAGCTAGGTAAGTTCGTTTAGGACCCACTCCGCGTTTAGGAGCCATCTGTGTTCAAAAATGCTACTTTGAAATGCCAGTTCTTAGTGCAAACTTTAATATCGTTGTCTTATGCTAATAGGGGGAAAACGTGATTATAATTATGTGGGCGATCCATCTGTTCGTAAATAGACATGATAATCTTGTAGTCAATATCACGAAATGACAACTCCTGTCTTATCAACTTATTGAAAATTCGAGACGGCCTACTTTCATTTCGACTCCCGATCCGGATCAATATAGACAAAGGTCAGCGTTCATCTGCCTGTCTGCCGAGGCAATTATTAATTTGCAACTTTGGCTGTAATTTTCCGAAGCAACGAATTTGCCAATCTAAATTCTGTATCAACAGTATTATAGAAATTGTATTGTTAACGACTTCGAACAGTTGAAAAACAAATGCTTTTGTTTGTTAATTTCTGCAAATAATAGCCGACTGTTTTTTTTTTAAATTTAATTTGTATGATTACTACAAATAATATATACACATCACATAAACTGATGTAATGTGGATTTATGCTTTGTATCAATTTCTAATCGATACTCTTCCAATTCTCAGAACTATTACATAATTATTTTAAATCTGTAATTTAAATTTCAAATAGCTTGAACCTATACATAAATTAAACTGGATTGAGTGCACATCATTAACAAATCTATGTTTCAGTAAGCTATGCAGTGACTAGGTAGGTAGGTAGGTTACTTATATACCTAGATATTTAAGAAACCTGTCAAGTACTAAGTTTAATTGTAGAGAACACTAGCGGGGACATCCGAACTAAATCGTATACAATCATATTTGTTTCGATATTTAGTTAGATTTAAATGTATGATCATCTGATACATGACTGGAGTCCGGTGTATGGCGACAGGCTCGCCCCTATCATATTTGGTACTGAATATCGTTCGTCGAAGTGTATTGTATTACACCTCTGCCAGCCCCCTCGGGGGAAAGGTGTGACGATATGTTATATAAAGATAAGTCAGCCGTGTCATCAATAATTTTAAATGCTTACTTTTCTTTTCACAACATCTGTGGCAAATTAAAAATAACTCATCCATTAAATATTTATAAAACGGGAATTACTCACGTGCGATTTAGCCGATTATTCCGACTATAGCTAGACTGTGAAAACCACATCAGTTTCTATAATATAACTCATACGTCCACATTTTCACCATTCACCATTATCCACCCAACCAATGCTCTGTATAGCTCTTCTCTTCCATCTTCTTCTGTTCATTTTCCAGTCTCATCCACTGCTTTCCTATCGCCTTAGCAATGTAGACCACGGAGCTGGAGATTTGCCTGTTATTTTGAAATATCTATCTAAATCTATCCCTAGCTATCTTTTTTTTTTTTTTTTTTTTTCACCTTGGGAAAATCCTTTATGGATACCACCAACAGCCCCGGGTGCGGGCACAGAGTGGTTATGTGGGAATCCCGCCACTGACGGCCTACCCACTAAAAACCCAAGGGTGTTCCACCTCGGCGCAAAATGTCGGGGCAACGGGTACGCTTTCGGACTCCTCCGCAGCCCCGACAGCGCCAGCCCCTTCGGGCACCACCCCGAGCTTGCGCTCTCTCCCTCTCGATGACGATGTGTCGAACACCAGACACATCGTCATCATTCACCACCTCGGGGACCAATTTGCCCGTGGACGCCAGACAGCACCCATGTCTAGGCGCCCATGATCCCCATGCGACGGGTCAGGTGAGTGGCCCCGCCGCCTGCCACTTCGGCCGCAGAGGATAGGGAGAGCGGCAACGATACACCGACACGCCTTTTCCTCTGCGGCCCCACCGCGTCCGCCATCGAACGGTAGCGACCCCGTTTGGGCCGCGGAAGGTAGGGAAAGTGGCAACGACACACCAACAGTCCTCTCCCGCCGCGGCCCCCAGCCTTCGGTTGCAGTCTCGCCAATGCGACACTGCACCCCGCCTCAGTTGTGGGTCTGTATGTGCAATACAGACCCACACCCTACTTAGGCCGCTTCCAAATGGGCTTTAGGCTAAAAGCCCCAAGAAGCGGCCCCACCTCGGATTCCTCTTGGCTTCACCGTGGTTGCCGAGGCCACGGCTACTGAGCCCCCCCGCCACGACAAGGCGGGAACCCTCGGGGGAGATCCCTAGCTATCTGTACCAACTAATAACAATCAAACATTCCATATTCTCAACCAAGTCTTAACCTACATATCTTAACCAAACTGAGTCATAGTACCATTGATGTCATTGTATTGAACCTTAGTTTATATATCAATGTGTACATGATTCCTATTGTTATCGTCATTTGTTCCTAACACCGTTCTCCACAGTAAATCGGATCGGATTACTATTGCGATTGCGTCTCAGCCGAGGAGACATCAATCAAGGCGTGAATCAATGCTAAGGTCCTTATAGCACTGTCTATCTCTATCTACTCTGAGTCGCATTGTGTTCAGATTAATTTAGCTGTACAAGAAATTACGTTTGAATAAGCTGGAATTATTCTATACGACAATATTGTAAAAATGTTTACTTAGTTACTCATCTAGACTAATATAATAAAGAGAAAAGAATATGTAAGTATAAAGAAGTATTTAAGTTTTCATCTAGGAGGTATCCTTCAAAACTACTTATCCAATCTTTCACTAATAGAAAGCTACTGCCATAGACCATGAAACGCGAGCAAATGGGGACATAATTAAAGGTTTAAGGATATTTATTCTCAATAAAGACATCACAATCACTCTCTTGAGAACCATGGTATAACAATATACTCCACCAGTTATAGCATTCTGGTCACGTGGGCAACACGTAGTGACGTCAATCGATGCTTAAGCAAGACCGAAATAAGTCGTTAACAAATAGTGCGAAAGAGACGGATGACGATGACGAGTGACGACATACGTGCTTGCTCCCGGAATGCTAGACCTTGTTTTTTGGATCATGTTGAGAACTAATTACGATTGTGTTTCGATAGATACTAATGTGTGTGAATAAATTCATTTAGAAACGTATTATAACCATTGGTGAGTAGTAGATCAGCCCGGTATGTCCCATTGTTGGGCAAAGGCCTCTCTTCCTTCTTTCCAGTTGTCCCTGTTTTTGGCTTTGGTGGGCCAATCCTTTTCATGGTCGTCAAGCTTGTCTTTCCATCTCTTTCTGGGTCGGCCTAACGACCGTTTAACTTTTGGAACCCAGTCGGAGGTGGTTTTTGCCCATAATTCGTCAGGCATTCGGCAGACATGTCCAGCCCAGTCCCACTTTAGCATGGCTGCTTTCTGCGTTACGTCGAAGATCTTAGTTTTAGAGCGCAATACTGTATTTCTGATGCGATCTGATAGTTTCACGCCAAGTATACTGCGCTCCATTGCACGTTGGCAGACCGCGAGCGTGGACCTTTGCTCGTTTGTCAAAGACCAAGTCTGAGCACCATAAGTGAGGATGGGGAGAATGCACATGTCCATAAGTTTGCGTTTTAGGCACATAGGTAAGTTACCTTTCATTAGGTCCTTCATGGCCCAATAGCTCTTCCATTGGTTCATTGGTGAGTAACTGAATAAAATTAAAACATAGCTTGAACTAGTTTCAAACAAAAGTGGTATAAAGAGCTCATAAATCTCTAATCAATCTCAATTTTGCGAGACATTTCGCAGCTTTGTCGACTCTACAAGTCATGAAATTGGGATCATTTTTTAGGCTAAAAATGTAAAAGGTAGTGTTTTACGGCGCAGATATTCTTTAGAATTCTTTTATTACTTCTTAGACAATATAAACGGCGTATTTCTAGTGAGCCTGCTTGTAAGAACCGGGACAAAACTAGAGTTTTTTTTTTACAAATAAATTAAAACTGCGTGTGCACATTCAATTCTAGTAAATCACTTCACGCATAAGCATAAGGGTCGTATTTATAACAAGTTATCAACTTTGGACATCTAAATATGGGCGTAAATCAAGCACGCTCAACAATAAATTGAAAAACGATCCGAATTGAAGAGTGCGTGCGTGCTGGGCATATAATTTCATGCTCGAAAACACAGGTCACATTCAGTTACCTGGTTGTAAAAGCTGATTTCGGCCATAAACCAATTTCAACCGCTAATTCGGTAATGAAAGTCGACGTTTTCTAACACTGAAACTTGACAAATTACGTTTTATTCATAGTGTTAGTGAAAAATAAAATTGATCTTATCATTTTCAAACGTACTATGAAATACCTCTACAATGGCCGAAAATGATTCATACTAGATTTCATTAAAATCATAGAATATGCAAATTTATGTTTATTTCAAAACTATACTCTACGACAGTACAAAGATAAAATAAGTAAGGATACAAATATTTAACAATTTTCCAAAGTTTCTTTAAAAGTAAGACCATAATCTATAACAAAAATAGTTAAGAATTAATTAATTAGTATGCAACAATTCGAGAATATTAGTTGTTGAAAAACAAAACCAAGAAAGCAATATAGACAGAGCACGAGAATTAATAAAAGGCGATATTAATATCGTGTCACGAAATGTACACGGTTATTAAAGGTCAAGGAAGCTTGGTGAGAATAAAGATTATCGTTTAGATCAAATGAAATGTTAGGCCTACAAAATTACATTATTTTTATTCATAACAATGCTAAATTTGGCATTATTGCTTGTAAAAGTGTCTAATCATTAAATAGCTTTAGATATTAACTTCAAAACAAACACATATAATCCAAGCGCAATGACGGTCGGTTGCATCGTATTATTTCAAAGACGATACAAGAAAGATCAAAAGGTCACATCAGACAAAACGTTTCACAATCAATTCTTACACAACCGGAACACTTCAAATCTATGACGACAGCCAGAAAGCCTATCTAGGCTGTTCTCAATTGCGCGGAACATGCATTGCGATAATAGCACCCAATCATGGGCGATATTCAACACCTAATTTCAATTGTCCCTTTGAGAAACCGAGATGGCTTTGCAATTCAAACGGCTAGCACAAATCTTAGTAATGATGACTTGGCGGCTGTACACAGCTCAGATTGGATGCTAGTCACTACATTGTGCCGTGTGAAGCGCCTTAATTACATTGACAGGTACTGAGCAACTTGCACAAGTAATGTGCCAAGTCCTATGAATATTAATAGTGCATAGCAGTTCTGGTTCGTATAGTGTTATAATTTTATGCGACTACAAACATTTCAATTCGGATGATGGTGATTATGAAATTTCATTAGATAACGGATGGCCACGATGCAAATGAAACAGGCGGTGGTATCGATAAAGCGTTATAAAAATTCAATATTGGCGGCAGATTTGATTTTCGTGTAACAAGGTAAACCGCTGACAAAACAAATTTACATAAATCCGAGAGAATCCGTAAAAATGACACGCGACAGTCGAGCCGAGCCCATAAGCTGCTGACACAGTTGAATCGGTGGGAAATCTTTATTGTTCAATTTTATTAGTGTTCATTTGTTCATCATTTGATATTGGCGGTGTAGTGTCCAGGTTTGAGGATCTTCTGCTTATTTTTGTTATCACCTCTTGTTTGACAATAGCAACTCCTTTCTCTTTTATTTGATCAAGAAACCGTTCCCCTGCCACTATTTAAATGTCATTAGTGTTACTCGTTCATTATTTTTATCAACCCAATGTTTCACTTGCAATTGTTCTAAATGGCATATCAAACACAATTTATGTAATCATTTGTGTCATTGTATTTTAGTTAAAATGTTTTTAGGAAGTCGCAAGTGATAAAACCATTGGAACCAGTATACATTCATTATTACCAACCTAGATAAGTCAACTTTTGAACTAATTAGTAAGTCTTGAATTCGTTATTCAAGTTTTAAAGAATTTACAAGTTATTTTATAAATACACCTACATAAGCTTTACATTCATGAAGCTAACGATGCGATTACATTCTTATTGAATGACATTCAAGAACAAGAAAAAAGCTGAATCAGGGCAATTGGGGATATTATTGCACACACGGTCATCGGAACGGAACTCAAAGCAAATCAGCAAAGCAGCGTCTTAGTACGTTTTTTAGATGGATTTTTGTAAGTCACCTTGGGGTCGGTCGCGATATCGCCCACTGGCTACTCTGTGCGTATATCATTAGCCATCGTACCCGATCGCTCACTTGTGCGGCCTCCGTTACCGACGGGACGAGGGAAAATCCGAATTATCAATCTTCCCTCTCCACCCCATTCTACTTACGATCAATTCTAAATTGAAAATCCCCGGAGATGCGAAATCACTCAAAGCCTTTGTGTTGGAGCTTAGAAAAAATGCTCGCTATTGGAACTGAATGATATTTTTTCTGTTTTTGAAATTTCATATTGGATTTGTCAATATTCTTATTCACTGCTAAAATGCTGAATATTGTCTTTTCAGTTGTTTGTCTATTATTGGCTATTTCTTGAGACCATCCATTTTAATCACTCATTCAAATGATTCTAGTATCGATCATGTTTAATTAAAACAAATACATTGTTTATCGACATAGATGTAGACATAACAACGTGTAATATTATATTATAGACTCTTAGGTGGTTCAAGAGCTATTTCAGTTTTTTTTAAATTATTTAGCTTAATTAGGATTCAATAAAATAAATTAATATATAAATAATAGATTCGGGACACTTCCACACACGGTCGCCTGACCCCAAACTAAGCAAAGCTTGTACTATGGCTGGCAGGGACTGATATATATACTTAGATATTTTTAAATCCATACTTAAATACATATAAACACCCTGACATAGAACAAACACAAACGTTCATCACATAAATGTTTGCCCTAGGTGGGAATCAAACCCACGACCCCAAGCTCAGGAGGCAGGTTCACTACCAACTGAGCCACCGAGGCAGTTATTATCTACATTAGCACCTATGAATCAGTAATGTAACTAGGATTTACTATAATTGTGTATTAATATAATAATACACTATAATTATACACTAGTATAAATAAATCAATAAAATTAGTAGTCAACAATCTAATTTCTTTCCAGTGAAATAGTTCAACCTCAATTAAAGTAAGAGAATCATTTCTGTACGCCGGAACATTCTAAAACTATTTTGTCGATTCCAACGGCAAGAAAATTGTTCACATTTATTTAATTTAGTTGCAATTCCCTCAGTGCAGCACAAAGAGGAAGTTTCATTGCGACTTCTTGGAACTGCAAGACTTTTATAGTTAGGTAATACATATTTTTCAGACATTTAATGATTCTGGAAGATCTTCATCGCGGAAAGGTAAAGACTCTCCTCGAAGGGATTGAACGTTATTATTCATTGATAATTACAAAAATGCATTTACTACAAAAATCAATAAGCAATTCATAAAATGAATAGCTAAAAACCAAAAAGCAGGAAACTAACTAAGATAATTTATTGATCTTTGTGCAACTTTAGGAAATGAGTTTGTTGCATAAAAGAGCCGTGTCACCCAAATACATGTTCACATCTTTAAACATCTCGAAAGTGTCATTCCTAAACATACTCGAACACAAAAACAAAAATTAATGAGATGTTAATTTATTTAACAAATTCATTGCGTCGCCGCCGTTCTTCTACTCACTGGAGTGTCTTCAAAGACAGTAAAAGTTTCCCCATTTTTTTGACACTACGTAAATTTCACCGAAGATTTCTTACGTTCATTACGAGACGAAATTTCTTCAAATTCAAATGTACCGTTCCGTGGATTGCATTCGCAGATTTTATGTACCGTTTTATTAGGCTTTGGTGGATTATTAAGAGCAGTTTGATAGAAATTAACATTTGTTCAAATAACGCCTTTATGAGTTGAGGCGTAAGTTTTGTAATCGTGTGTATGGATCGTAACGTTTGTTATGTCAAAGTAGAAAGTGAGATGTAAGATTCACTGTAACGTTGGTAACCTTTGACTGTATTGCTTGCATCAGTTACATCTTTTGCAAGTGCTAACATTCGCAAGTTTACATGACATTGTCAATAACAGTTTGCTTCAAACAAATATTGTATCATACTCACTTTACTGTAAATTTCTTCATTCATTTAGTCGTTTTCTTACACTGACTTTACTAGTGGCTTCGACTGATTCTCGTGAAATTTTGTGAGCGGGTTCGATAATTATACAGATTGAGTGATTTATTCCAAAATTGCGGAGATATGACTTTTTTTTCCAAAAAATAAACATTACTGCGCTTTTTGAAAAAAAAAATAAGAGCTGCCACGACAAAAAAAATAGTTTTTTTTTTTGTCGTGGCAGCTTTTAATTTTTTTTATCAAACACAAAAGCTCACAAAATTTCAAGAGAATCGGTTTAGAAATGCGACCTGTAAACGAACACAAAGACCTGCTGAAGCAGAAAGACGCTTCGCTCGCTAACGTTCGCTCGTTCTATAATTCTTCACTGACTTTGTCGTTTTAATAATTTTGAGGAAACTTCTTATCGTAATGTTTATAATAGAGTTTGGTCTACTTTTGTTCTTAATTTTATTCTCTAAGGATGTTTGTAATATAACTAAGTATTATTTTTTGTAAGCGGTCGGAAGTTTTATTTCGTTGCTTTGACCGCCCTTTTCCCGTGTAACCTGGGGGCATAATTACGAAAATGTTCGAGCTACCCTGTTACGGCGTTTGTACATAATTAATGGGGTGCTTTAAACATTTTTTCCTATTTATTTTTAAGATTAAAAGATATTCCGACATGATTTGTTACAAATATTCGCATAAATAACAGTATTAACACGTAAATGAGCGTATATTATGTCTTAATAAAAATTTATCATTAATACGTGTGTGTTCATTGTTCAAATACTTTTCAAGAGCCGTTAGAAAAAAATATCCGAGGTGCCTTTAAAAGAAAATTGATACTTATGCCTTTTTGGAATGGACGCTGCTGCGCTTTGGCAGCTTCCTTTTATGAAACGGTAAGAGATATTTTATATTTTCATTTTATAATGATCTTATCTAAAGTCATCTAAAAGTGGAAAAAGACTACGAAGTAAACTATAAAAAACTTTATCTTACTCTAAGTACCTTGTTTTAGGAAATCACTGGCTGTGCATCTGATGACATCTCAAGCAATCTGGGTTTCAATTTCGTATAAAAGTCAATATTTTGAAATCATAAAACTATTTCGTATTTGTATTTATTTCAAAGTTCATTCAATCAGGTTCTAGCCCATTATGTGCTTAGGTACTTATTGCAATATTTGCAAATACGAAACGACTCTGAATATTGTGATAGACTCAGAGGTCGCCATGGTTCACGATGATCGCATAGCATCTGGCATACCTGTGAGGCAACCGGCTGACCTTTCCCCTCCCCCGTTTAAATTACCCCCACCGGCAACCGTCATCGCAAATAATGTAGGGCTGCCACAATAGGCAGGTATCCACACATTAATTTTTCTTGAAGGTGCATTGTCTGTCTAAAACA
Organism: Peribatodes rhomboidaria; assembly: GCA_911728515.1. NCBI lineage: Eukaryota > Metazoa > Arthropoda > Insecta > Lepidoptera > Geometridae > Peribatodes > Peribatodes rhomboidaria. The sequence goes on from OU452182.1 coordinate 10,658,217, forward strand.
AATCCGATGCTTTTGTTCACAATAAAAGCTATATCAGGCACCTTCATAGTAAGGTCTTAAATTGTGCCATGTTAGTGCCTTTTAGGTGGCCTAAAAGGCCTATCAGCCACTTTAGCAGGGTTAGCCACGTGGTTTATACGAACTGCCTGGGGTACCTAAAAACGGACGTAGATCCTGCTTATAGCCCTAAATACTTTGCCAAGACCGAATCACAAAATGATTCAGGTTTAGGCTGGAACTGTTCATTACTGACAAATGTGAAAGAAGGAAATGGAGAGACTTTTCCCGACTGATCATAGACTAGAAAACAAAACAGTACGTACTTACTTTTCTCACTGCCTTTTACCTACACTACAAATCACCAAACTTCGAAACTACAAAAGCCACCAGTAAAAACTTCTTCACGTTTACTGTTAGAACAAACTTTGTTTACTTTGTTGCTATTTCAGTTACATTTTATTATTTTATCGACAACCCCATTACTGGCTGCGACGAGGTCACATTGCGGATGTTCTGTGCCTCTTACTACTACATTTTATGATAGCAGAAATAAACGTTTGACTATTCTCGCTGATACTTACTAAATTACGGTTTAATCGATGATACTACTGTGTGCACATAACCATTAATTTAACAAGTACTACTTATTACTTTATTGGCGCAGTGACCCAAACCGTATCCTGTCCTCCGATACTAATAAGCTCGTTCTTCTTTGTCTTGAAAGCTAATACGTACAGTTTATATTTTGTAGCAAAGAGTTCCTACGCTACACTATCTTGCTGATTTTTTTCATGATTGATATAGCCGTTTAGTTGTAACTTATAAACATATCGTCACGCCTTTTCTCTGAGGGGGCTGGCAGAGGTGTAATACAACACCCACACTTAGCCGCACAATATTCAGTCCCAAATGTGACAGGAGGCGAGCCTGTCGCCATAGTTGTGAAAAGTAAAAAAACGCAAGCTTACAAAGGGACATGAAATTTCTTTCAGAATATTTTTGTCAAAGTAATTTGAACGCCAAATCTACTAAACCTATATATATTTTATAAAGTGAGACTAACCAACATACGTACTGAAAAGTACGTACAATACCAAGCTATAAATATCTAACATGACCACATGGAAGTTCACTCGCGGAACACACTTGTCCATAATGAAATACGAGCGGGCACCGGTCGTGCGCTCTGATAGGAACCTCTATAGGATTACTCGTCGTCCGCGTCGTGTTTAGTTGTGTGCTCCACTGATTTATGTCTCCGACTACCTCTACCTACGAAAGTAATAGCAATAAATCAATAACTGTCATGTGAATGTAGTTTAGTAGCATTACGAATATTACACCTTGTACACAGGGCCGGGTTATTATCAAAAGAAGCAATGTAGGCAACAATATAGGTTGGTAGGCGATTGTGTCGGTTTCCGTGCAGTGGGACGTCGTTACACGTCAACTACTAGTATGCAACTGCCTAATAAGTAGTAGATAACTGTCTAGTATGTAGACAGTAATCTATATTTATCATCATCACATCGTTGACGTAAAAGGACTGTTTGACTGCCTCGGTGGCTCAGTTGGTGGTGAACCTGCCTTCTGAGCTTGGAGGCTTGGCAGCCATAGTACAAGCTTTGCTTAGTTTGGGTATGGCGACCGTGTGTGGAAGTGTCCCGAATTTATTTATTTATTCACTGTAGTGATGAATGACGATGAACGAGAGTTGCCTAAACTCTTTTTCAGGAAATCTTTTTACGTCTCACTGCAGGGACACTGACACAATCGCCTACCGACCTACATTGTTGCCTACATTGCTTCTGTTGAAGTACCTAGCTAAGTAAGTTGAAGTGCCGAGGTGGCTACGAGCCGATCATCACATAGACTACATGTGATCGATGGTCCTAGGGCCCTATTCGGAGATCTGAGATTTTCATCTCACACTTTTTTGTCCTTGTTGCTCTCGTTTGAATAGTCATAAGTGTGAGAGTGAACAAGACAAAATCTCATCTCATCTCACGAGTAGGAATAGCCCCCCTAGCCACTTGGGGGGCCCTACAGCTCGTGATATTTTTTTTAAATAAAAGACATCATCATCAACCCTTTTTCACCCACTGCTGAGTAAAGGCACAGATTATACAATAACTACTAGTGAACATAGGTATTCTATTAAGCCCTCAATCCTTTCCTGTTCTATTCCAGTTTCACCTACTACCTTTCTGACCTTGACAGTCATCCGACCGTACATACAGTACTTAATTTTACTTTGTTGTTTAGGTTTAAAGACATTTATTCTCATTAAAGATTATTACATCACTTACATGAGAATACATCTTTTTAAGTAAATTAGTTAGTTCGTCGTCGCACAAAATGTTAAATATAGGTAAAAACAATTTAGTAAACAAAACAACACAATACAATTCTAAACAAAACAACACAATACAATTCTTAACAATAACAAAAACAGTGTATGAACACCAAACAAGTATCACTTATTGTTTCAGATACGAAAAACTAGGAAACACGCTTTTAACTTCCTGGCTACCATCATAAAGTCAGCTCCTAAGTATGAGTTGTTTAAAATACTACCAGCCAACCTACCTAACAAAAGGGCCCCAACATTGTGCCAAGGGGACTCTGTTTGTCCTTCTACGACCGGCCCTGGGGCCTAATTCTTACCAGTCAAGACATTTTTTGGTCATTATCTCTCTTGTTTGAAAATTCATAGGAATGAACGTGACCAAGTAACATATAGCGCGTCAAGAATAGGGGCCTGCTTTTGTACATTTTCTACAAGTCGAATGTTCTGCTTGGGCTATCTAGTATGAATCATTTTGGTCAAGATCACGCACATATAATGAACTAATGATATGGCTTAGCTGGATCATCGTATTATCAAGAGGAACTGGTATTTCAAGACATTCACTGCAATCTGCGTAGTTAATATTGAATGAGTCACTACTGTTTATCACAATGTGTAAATGTTTAAGACTAGAAATCTTGTTTCATTCAAATGTGCTTAATACCTACCAAATACCCATTCTCGTATTATCGTATTGTCGTCTTTAATAGCCTTAGATAATTCGTTTCTGAAAATAAGATATGTATACTCAGTGACCTTTAAATAGAATGGATTGCAAAGAACCGTTCTACTTCAACAAAAAGAAGATTCTCTGATTAACCACCGCTGCTTGTTTAAATATTCTTCACATCCGGGTGCCGTGATTATGAAACTAGACGAGTTTGCTTTAAGATTGCGAGATGATTGTGAGCTTATTTGCATTTCAAAATTCTTTAGTCGTGTGACACCGCTTTGAATTAAATAACAAGGTTTAGGAGTATCTGAATGAATGCATGAATTTTTTTGCCATTAATTTTAAGAAACGATATACGAGTAGGTGATGGTATACTAGTGTAGCTAGCGCGGGCTAATATGCTGTTCCGTGGCGTATAATTAAAGAAGATTAAAAGTAGCGCCATCTAGTTCAAAATCAACATAAACAGCTATTAGTATTGCAGGTTGATAATTTCTTACACACCAGTAATGAGTAGGTACTTTTTTACATCACAAATGAGTACTTTTTTAAATTTGTAATTTTTTTTTTTATATAAAAATAATTTAAGGATATTTTTCAATACTGGCATGCGAATTCCATCATACCCTAAATCTAAACTATAAACTTCGACGAAATAGTGCTTGAACTAGTATAGTACTTGTACTATTTCGTGACATTTCGTTACATGAAATTGTAAATGTAAGTTTACATTACATTAAATAATACTTACAAATTTTCATTTTTAAATAGAATAGAATTTTTCAATCGGAGTTTATTTTACATTACATTTAAAAAAATATGTGGGAAATTGATATCCTACTAATCTACTCGTATTTTAAAATTTAACAACGGATAACGTCCAGTCAATGAACGATCGAATCGTGCTAAAATTAAACGCATTGGTAATAAAATCTATAAATACCGCACTATTCTTGCCATAATCTGGCGTTCAGAGTGAATATAGTGAATTCTAATCGTGGGCTATTGAATATTTTAACAGGCAAAAGCATGTTTTCAACGCTTAGCTTGCAGGACGTTTCCCAAATATAATAATTATTAATTTTATTCAAGAAATCACAATAATTATACGCGGTGCAGTAATACTTAAGGGTGTTGTTCAACGCGTCAAAGTGAACAACTTTTAGAACACAAGTTTGTGTAAGTATTAATTTGTTTGTATTTGTATACTTTCGAACCAATTTGGAATATAAACAACATTGTCGAAACTCTCTTCCAGACTATATATCCCACACTGCGATGTGGTCAGCCATCCAATTAGCAATGTAGTCGAAACATTTCGGAAAATAGGTAAGCTAACCAGTCATAAAACTATAGTCCGTTTATGCGTGCTATAAGGCGCTGGCCAGACAGAAAAGACGTACTTAACGCGAGGACGAGACACGGACACGCGGACGGAGTGGTGACAAGGCACTTTCAGAACAATTAAGAACCGTAGCGTCTCTTAAAACTGTTTTTCTAACAAATCTCCAAAACAACAAACAAAGTAAGGCCTGATCCGATCAGCAATCGTCGCTTCTTTTCTATACATTTTATATGAAAGTGCCTACATTGAAAGGATTGAAGGATTGAAAGGATTGTGCCTGTGTCTTGTCCGTGTCTCGTCCTCGTCTTACGTCTTTTCTATCTGGCTTGCCACTGAAACATAAGGCATTGGTCATAGTACATGTCATTGCCAAGATGTTTGTTTAGAAAGTTGCGAGTAAGCGCAAAAAGATTTAAATGCACAACTCACATGGTACTCCGAACTGCATTACACAAGCAATTGCGCAAAGCCTCTCACCGGCCATTGAAACGAAATGTAGATTGCTCATCCGAGGAGCTAATTTTAGTGTTTTAGAACGTAGTTAGGTACCAAAAGAATAATAACCGTGTTTTAAAAGTATTCTCACGGGTGGTCGTGATTTCTCGATTAACTGTAAATGATAAACTTAATTATGCACCTTCAAGTTTTATATCACGTTATGTGGAGTGTTCCATACAATTTGATTTCATAGAAAACATTACTATTTCATAAAAACGACATTTAGAAGAATGAAATGATTTTATTATAATAAAATGGGAACTTCTTTGATTAAAAATTCACAACGGTGTAAAATAAATTATACGTGTGATGTTAGATTTACTACAGTGTAAAATAAACGACACGTTTGAATTACATTTCACGACGCCGTTTTCTGTAATTTTATATCTTTTAAAATATGGATATGTGAGCAAGAGAGCGCAAACGTCAGTCGTAGAAAACACTAACGTTCAAGTTTGTAATTTGTACGACGCTAATAAGTTTACGACTCATTGTAATTTGACCTCTTGCGTGTGGTCCGCTAAGTTAAGCTGAGCCATGGAAACTTAGTTCATCCAAGTACAACTTAGTTTGTACGTTTGTTAGTTTGTATTCTAACCAGGCCGGGCAAACTAAACACGGCTGATTAGAATTAAGTGTTGCATTTCAAATAGTTTAATCATTAAGTTTGACATGCAAAAACAGTAAGTAAAATAGTAAGTTTTTATTGTAAACGTTTACATTTTTCGTTTTCGTTTGGCTCCATACGTTTAGCTTAGTTCCTTAACGTTTCCGCCAGGGGTGCTTTATTGAAATGTATGGATCCAAATGAAAAAAGTTTTGTTACCATCAAAACCCATGCCAAAGGTATAGGTGGCCAAATGCAAAAAAAAAAAAATACCATTATCATTCTGTCCCTTATCGCAATGTATAAACTTTGGGGCTACCTTGAGATCGAGAGAAAAAAAACAGCTGTCTCAGACAACAAGATCGTCGACAAAATGTATGGCACAGCTGATTTTTTTTCTCCATATCTAGGTTGCGTCATAGTATATTCGTGCTCTGATAGTGAAGTATACCTACCTGCAAATTCTGCCAGAACGCAATACAACACGTTGTATAGTCTCAAAAAAAGACGAGCACGCGTGCATCGTAGACCACATCATCGAGATAGCGGTCAAACGCAAGTCAGAGAAAAGGAAAACTCAGGAGGCTTTGAGATCTCCACGTAATAAAAGATGAGACAGTAAAGTTCATAGATAATGTAGGCACGCCTTGATTGCTTTATATAGGTAGAATATTTTACCACGAACACAACAGGGTGGGATTGAAAAGGGATGAAAGATTTATAGGGTACGATCGAGACCTATTTTATGTGCCAACAGTAAAGTTAGAAAGCCTACGTCTCGCATGTTCCCATATATCATTCAGTAAGGATATTAGGCCGAGACAGGAAACGTCGATGAGCTCAGTTACAAGTGTCGTTAACTTGTAGCAACTACAGAAACCTATATTTTTATTTATCTTCCGATTTGAGTTTAGCATACTAAAGCCCTTAATTTTATAAAAATGATAATTTTGTCAGTGAGGGTTTGTTGTTTTTTAGTACCTCTTCGAGCTGAAACGGCTTGACGGATTTGGATAAAATTCACTATGAAGGCACCACAAACCCTGGATTACACATAAGATACGTATTATTCTGGAAATTTTAACAGTTTCTGTAGTAAATAGCATGTAAAACTGCAAGAAGAAGAAAGTTTCTCAAAAGAATAGGTCACAAAAAATTGACAGATGTTATAGATATACTACCTAAGTAAATAAACAGGTACCTACATCTACACTAAAACAGAAAAACACTATATAGGAACGTAACAGGTAATTCAAAACAATCCATTTAACAAAGCGAATCCTAAACGAGTTGAACAAACACTGTAACACGGAATAGATAATAGTAACAACACAGATTAAAAAATACAGAACTCCTACTTCGAGTTTAACGAAGAATGTTAGTTTAATGGCAAAATATCACATTCACTGGAAAAAATCTTAACCTGTAGAAAGTAACTCTCATTAGGAAAACTTGGTTTAATATGCCATTGAGTGATCAAAAATTTTAAGGCTCTCTGATACATTGGTGTAACACACAGCTATGTTCATAGACTGGCCGACCACATAACCCTATAACGCAGGTCTTCACGTCAAGAAGAATTAGACACTTATTTGAATTAAACGAAATACTTTGACTTCAACGGAAGGTTGCAATCCTCAGACATGAAAGCCCACAAATTGACGAGAAATTTTCTGCTCAGCAACAAGTTTCAAATTGCTTCCAGTATTGTGTTAAATTTGTGTCTTTTTCCCGTCGATTCAAACATGACCGTCTTCTTTAATCTGTGCCAGCAGCACACGTTGAATCAAACACAGACAAATTTAAGGCACAGAATGAAAATTTGACTCGCACACAAACGCACGCACCTTACCTACTCGTTAATTAAATTTCCCTACATTCATACGTGCGGCGTGCGCAAATCTAATTTGAAAGGTTTTATTACCTTCATGTTTCAGTGTTCAAAAGAGGTACCTAGAGCGGAAACGGAATAATTTTCAGAACCTTTGACATGATTAAAACAATACTTGCCTCGATGGAGTCTTAAAATTTTAATAACTGTTAGTGCTAAGCCAAAAATGTTTTAATTAATTTTAAAAACGTTACTTCATGTCTCAAACTGCTTACAGCTTCAAACAATACTGAGGGTAATTATAACACTTGTCTTAGCAATTTTAAAGATCATTTTTGTGTAAATTACGAGTAATGACTGAAGTAAACATTTCTCTTGCAATGACATCAGGTACTTTCACTGATGAGAGAGGTCGACTGGTAGCAAACTCGAGCGAGATGGCTACTTGATACCGTGTTCATCAGAGTGCCCCTTAGTCGTCTGAAGTGGCTGGTTGCAAGTGCATAAAAAAGTATTGTTTATGTTAAGTCTATGATGGTAGGTCTAAGGAGGTTTCAAAACTTAAAAAATATTTATGACACTACAAAAAATATAAATATGTTAAACTCAAAAAAAAAAACTCGTAAAGTTTCATTTTAGATATCATTGTTACTACTACAGTTGTTTTACTTTAGTCGACATCGCACCACTGCACCACTACATAATTATAATATGTATCCTTGTCCTTTATCTTTCAAATTCTTTCTATTTTTAACCGACTTCCAAAAAAGAGGAGATTTTAAATTCAACTGTATTTTTTCTGTATGTTTGTTACGGGATTACTCCACCAATTTTATTGTGAATCGATTTTAATTATTATTTTCGTGTTTGGTAGATCATATTTTAGAGGTGGTCCCATATAAATTTTATCAAAATCGGTCAAGCAATTTTTAAAATATTATCAAAAGTCTAAACATTGTTTACATGGTGACGAATTACATGATGGAAAGTTTTCAAGCTTTGCTTTTTATATTATGAGTAAGTATAGTTCTTTATTTTTTTATTAAGTTAAGTTCAGACTGATCCGCTAGAAAGTTAATGAGAACGTCACTGAACAGCTGTAGTTGGTAGAGTGTAAAGCTAAAAAACACGCTTGGATGAAAAAAGTGATGTTTGAGTTAACTATACAGGTATAAACTATTTCTGAAGGGACGGTATTCAAAACCACCTTAATGTAAATGTAAACAACTAAAACTTCTAATAATCAAAACCATGTACAATTTGTGGGTAATTTCAGTACCTATAAATCGAATGGACACCGACTCAGGCGCTACCGATCTGTGGCGCTACCCCACTGACACTCCTTTGACAGTTCGCTCGGAAAACGTCACACAGCAGAGCATAGACTGCATTTTTTTGTATGTGTTGCCAACACATGTTTGAAATAATCGTTATTTTATACCAAGATTACCAAGTTATAAATTGAATTGTCAGTAAAATCGTTTGCATCACATTACATTGTGGTAATCTCATGCAAGCAAAAGCATTTCCAACTGCACGCGCAAGAATAAAGAACATCATACATTTTCATCTTCAAGTCTTGAATTACCAGAATTTATTTGTATTAGATACTCGTACTTTCTGGAATGCAAATGTATCGTGCTGCTCTTTTTACACTAGCTCGTGCATTCTGAAATTCAAATGTATGATAGCTTTGTTTTACACTGGGACGGGCTCCTATATCTAATGTAAATGGAATGCAAAGCTTCTCAACTGATTAGAGAGAGCAAATAGGAATACTGTACACGAATTCGTATCAAATATAATTTAGGTACTTGTTCGATTTCTAACTACTTAACAAGTATTTTGCTGTTGAAAAATTATTTTTTCAATACAAGCTTTTAATTTTATGAAGTGTAAATCTTAATAAGCAGGAGCAATTAACATATAAAAAAAAACATTTCTTGATTAACTTTTATGATACAGATTTTATGGAACAGTCCTGTAGTCAGAATGTGCCGCACTTATAACCAACTAAGCGAGACCAGAGACATATTTTCGTGTAGTTTAATAAGTTTCAGATATTTTTTAAATAACTTAATTAAGTAATGTATTAGTAAGTTAATTATAGTTTTTAGTTCCATTGTACATTTTATAAGCTGTGTACGGTCATAATTGGACTATAAGTTCAAATTTTATATATTTAATTTAAGTTGGTACCTACATGTGTTATAGCCTATAGTCTGTTACCGAACCAATTCAAATAAAATAAAATAAAATAAATACTCTTGATGTCTGATGTTCGTGTGGCCTACAATGTGTGGCCTACAGTGTGGCACGCTTGCTAAGAAAAATCCGATGCTTCGAAAGAAACCCAGACTTACGAGATGACTTAATGAATGAATTCCCTAACCATTGCTGTTCAACGCACTTTACCCACTGCCATCATTTTGCCTGCGACCTTTAACATCCTCTATTCTATAGAATGCCACGTAATTGCTTATTTAAATTTAATTGCACATTGCGGTCTGTCTACATCGACGCCGAATGCTCAGGCAATTATGGAAACTCGCAAAGCCATCTCATTGCGTGCGTACAGATGAATCATGAGTAAATAATTAAGGTGAAGTGAATCTTATTGCTTTGTGTTAAAGTCATTGTCATGCATTTAAAGCAGATTTCTGGCAATTACAGGCATGCAGAAACTATAGAAATGCAGAAGGTCGTTTCGGCAATATATTTTTTATTGATATTGTGAAATTATTAATGTGTGAGAAATTAATCTTTCCTAAGTTTAAGCAATGATAGCTTAGTGGAGAAGGCCTGCCTTTCAAGCCAGAGGGAGTGGGTTCAAACAAATTTATTAATTGTGTGAACAAATGTGCGTATTGTATGTCATCTGCAACATGACTGGAGCCCGGTGTATGGCGACAGGCTCGCCCTCTGTCACATTTGTGACTGAATATCGTCCGGCGAAGTATGGGTGTTGTATTACACCTCTGCCAACCCTTTCAGGGGAAAGGCGTGACGATGTGTTATCCTAATCGTAACTATAATATTATAAATGCGAAAGTGGTTTTGTTTGTTTGTTTGTAACGCTTGCACGTCTCAACCACCCAACCGATCGCCTTGAAATTTTGCATAAATGTTGTCTGGCGTACAGAAAAGGACATAGGGTACTTTTTATCCCGAAAAAAATAACGGTTCCTATGGGACAGCGGGTGAAACCGCGGGGCGCAGCTAGTATGTTAGCGTCAGTCCTTCTATTAATTTTATTCATTACAACCTACAAGTATATAAGCAGGTTGTTACTCGCTTATTTCTACATTTCATAAAGCAATATTGAATACTAATTATACTCGTACACCGGCTTTGGAAAACAAACAAAAGTGAGAGTTTACGTGTATTTGCGTCAATGCGGGATTGTTACAAGACTTTAGAAATGCGACAATAAGGAAATAGGTATTAAACGTATTATCTACCTTAAATACAGGGTGTTACAAAAACCCTGTTGTATCCGCGAAGAATGCATCCAGTATCAACTGGAGGATGCAATAATGCACATCACGCTATACTCAGCCCTCCTAAAAGCGCGAACGGAGACACCAATCGCGTGGGTCTTATTTGTAAACTATTCGCGTCGTACTACTTTCTTAGAATAAAACCGCGAACATTATGATACAGATTTGTTAACATTTCTGTAAAATTTCCTTGTTTTCTTGAGTTCTTAAACCGGTCATAACTCTTGCTAACGCAACGGTCTTGCACCGGTAATAACGTGCATTTTTTGGTATTTTTTCATGAATACTTGTCTTATGTGTGTACCTGCCCATCAATTATCCAATGAGGTTTTCGTAACTCCCTGTATAGCAGTTGACATCATACATTCCTTCTAGTGAAATATTCCTCTTCTGTCATTTGATTTATTCATCATCATTATCATCTTCTAACAACCTTCTTTATCGCACTAGTGGGTATATTGTGGGTATATACCTCTCTTCAACTATGCCTTAACTATGAATCTTGCGCGAGTGTACTTGAAGAGGAGTGTATTGGCTGTATTAACAACAAGTACCTGGATGACCGAGCTTTGCTCGGTATTTTTTTTTTTTTTAATTGTGTTTTTTGGAAAATAAACAATTGATTTTAGTCTAACCTCAAAGCAAACACTCATTGACTTCGTGTTACTTAACAAGGCCATCTGCTGTTGTGTCGTTAAAGCAATTAGTTGCTCACAAAAAATAGTATTATTATTCGCCAATAGATGTCAGGAAGAGTCATATTTTTCAGTTGAGACTACTCAAACGCCTCCTTTTTGTTATTTGTCTTCCAAGTTTATGTTTAAGTTGATTATAAATAAAACACGAATAAAATGACATTTTCTAAAAATGATTCCTAGCTAAATCGATTTATCGCCCCCGAAACCCCCTATATACTAAATTGTATGAAAATCGTTGGAGCCGATTCCGAGATTCCAATTATATATATACATATATACAAGAATTGCTCATTTAAAGATATAAGATACATTTATTTCCAAATATTTTCCAATGGACATCCTAGTTGGAGAAGGCCCGCCTCTTAAGCGAGAGGGAGCGGGCTCAAACCCAGCCAACGGCACGCATACCAATTAGTTGATATATTGTTAACATATGTGCGAATTGTATGTCATTTGCTACATGACTGGAGCCCGGTGTATGGCGACAGGCTCGCCCCCTGTCACATTTAAGACTGAATATTGTCCAGCGAAGTGTAGGTGTTGTATTACACCTCTGACAGCCCCCTCGAGGGAAAAGGCGTGATGATATGTTATGTTATTTTTAAAAAATACAGCACATACGCAAATTAATAATATAGACTCTGCTTCGATCCTGCGCAAATGTCTTTTATTACTAAGGTCTATTTTTAGTAAACGAAATGCACAAATCAATTTATCACTCGTTGATAAACAGGACAGATCCGCTGTCTGGGCAGCAATTGAAACGAATATATCAAAAACCGTTGCGAATTTATGTGGCATAGTATAAATAATGGATCAGCGAGCCAGATTTCGTAGGCTTGCACATCCTGCACTTGATTGGGTAATAAATATTTTATTTTATAGAGTTGGTAATTTTATAGACAAGAAAGAATTTATAAATATTCCTAGAACATGTATGTATGTAGGTACCTACTGCAGTTACGGTAAATACCTATTTAAATTATGAGTGCGAAATTTTTATATTTAGTTTATATGTTAGTCAGTTACTTCTTTACGCTCAAACAAATGGACAGATTTTGATTAAATTCGTAACGAAAATTGCTTATATCCTGGATTATTAATACACAGGCTACTTTTGAACCGCCTTGAGCACCCTGGGACGCGGCTTGTTTTGTACACAATAAATTTTACATCAAGAAGAGATAATCATTTCAGTAATGGAACACTAGATGAAATTAGATAATCCCTTAGGAACCTTAGCTGTAATCTATCCTAGCCGTCTGCTATCCCGAACAACAATTAATTAGCTGAGTATCAAATCAACGTATAAGTACTCGTATATTTTATATTACTAGCTGCCCCAGCGGTTTAAAAGTAGATAAACATACTATACTACACACATATGTCAATTTGAAGTAAAAGCTACCTCAATGCCAAGTTGCATTAAAATCCGTCCACCCGTTTGAGCGTGAAAAAGTAACAAACACACATGAGAAGGTTAAGTAAGATTTGTGAACATTAATTCATAATCTTCAACACAATCATGAGACAGAGCAAACAAACCAAAAAGCCGTTACATTAATTGTCAAAGCTCTCGTCTTACTCCAACAAGAAAGTAAAATTTCATTTGAACAAAAAACGCCGCGAACGGAATGCTCTAAATGGTATTATTTCCCTCTGAAACCTCTGTTCATGTTAATTCCGACTCCAATTGGCACACCCGCCCCGTGAATATCAAAACGTAATTAACTTTCAATCTGAAGTATTAAACTCGAGTTCATTCGTGTACCTAAAGTTTATGTATTTGATCGCGTACCTAAATTTCTGTATAACTGTTTAAGTACCAAAACAGGGTGTATTTGTTCATGTCAGGAGGCCTACCATGTTATTGCCATGTTGGTTACGTTTTGATTACGACGCCGCGATACAATGGACCTTATTGCGCGGCGATACGATTCGCAATTGCGCAGCATCGAAAACAAAACCATCATCATGGCAAGAAGATGTCGGGGTAGGCCCCCAGGTCTAAAGTCTGTGCGAGTTTAATTGAGAACATTCATACGTCAGTTAGTCGCTTTTCTGTTTTATTTCCAAAGCTATCAGGGGAAGATAATTAGAAAACAACAAGGGGTTTGCGGAGCGAGGCCGGAAGGTTGTTTGTCTTGACGTTTCAATACGTATGCCGATCGTTCAGGACTGATCAAGAATTGAGTTTTGAAATTCTATGTATGCTTTGATTTGTTTGAGCATAATATTGTTGGGATTTGAAATTTTCAGTGCAAACAGACACAAAGAAAGAGGAATTAATGAAAGTGTTGTTTTTTGGATTATGGATAAAAAATTGGTCCAAACTAAACATGAAGCGAGCATATCAGCCTTAGAGAGAAAGAAATAGAGTCCGATTTACTGAAATAGGTGCGTTACAAATTTGTCAAAAAAGGTCACGGACGTCGGAAACCATTTAATGCGAGTCAAGTAGCATTGGGCAGGGCACGTGGCACATGGCTGCCGTCAACACACGAGTGTTGACGGCAGGTGGAGTAGAGCCCTTGCAGAGTGGCTATAGACTACCGATAGCTCTCTGATAGCGATAGAGCGTGTATGACAAACGCAATAGACAACCGGCATGGTGGGTCGACGACATCAGACTCATCGTGGGTCACGCATGGATGAGATTGGCACAGAAGAGGAGAGCACTGGCACAAGGGAAGGAAGGCATATACCCATAGCAGTGGATCGATACAAGCTGATGACGATGATGAAGCATGAATCGTTCATTGCCACTTCAGTAACAAATATAAATAAAAAAATAAGAATCCCCCTAAGAAATTGAAATTAAGAAAAAGAAGAAAAATAGCAAAGAACACTCTCGACTAATTCTCCTTTCAAACAAAAAAATAAAATCAATATCGGTTCATCCGTTCGGGACCTACAATGCCACAGACACACACACATGACACACACATATACAGACACGTCAAACTTATCCCCGTCGCTTTTGCGTCTGGGCTGAAAAATACATAAAGACAATTTAAAATACAAAAACAGCTACTAGCTGTAATTATAAGCCACTAATAGGCTTACAGGATCATGTTACTTAAACTTTCTGGCGTGAAGAAGCCTCAAAAGGCGTGCCTACACGCCCTTTGCCGCTGTCTTTAAATATTGTAGCCTACATTATTATTTGTTCACAAAGATACAAAACATGTCTTAGAGACAAGGTAGAATTTAAACAGTCGCGATGGAATATTAAAGTGTTTTTACATGAAATGATACACGTGTTCGAACTTAGCTTAGACTAGCAGCGCTTCGTGGTTTCGCCTGCTGTCTAACAGTAAACGTACGAGTAGGTAATTTTTTGAGAAGAAAAAGTACATTTCTTGACAACAAAACGTCTAACAGTACCTTTATACTGTTACATACTTTTCGTTTCGACACGACTATTTTTAATAATCCATGCTAAACTAGTTGTGGACTAGCTATAAATAGATAAATTATAATTTTCAAGTGAGTGCTTCGCAATAAACTAGAATCTCGGGACATCTACGTAATAATTATGTCTTCACAATCTCTGAACCGATATACTTACCTAGCTCATATATAAAAACTTATGTATTGCAATAACTATCTACTTACTTACTACCGCACATACACGACTAATAGCCCTCATATTCCCAATAATTCTGAAACATTTCCGATCGGATTCCAAAAATTTCAAACTAAAATTATTTTAATATCAATCTGTATCCGCATTCATCAGATTTTAAACGCAGGTACTTAACATTCTTCCGGTCGGATTTATACTCGACTTCCTATTCCAAAATTTATGAAAGTGGACAGAGATTCGAGGAATTTGAGTTTAATCATTTTCGAATCCGATTGGAAACGTATCCGAACTATTGAGAATATGGGAGCAGTAGTAGCCCTAGCATGCGCGCGCGAACTAATTCTACTCGTCACTTTATGTCACGCAGGAACATGACAAGACTATGTGTTTAACATGCGTCTGTTTTGATAACAAGTACAAATTAAAAAAAAAACCTTAACACTGATTTTCATCAAACATTGCTAAGAACACTCCCGACTAATTCACATCTCAAACAAAAAAAAAACTAAATCGGTTCATCCATACGGGAGCTAGGATGCCACAGACATACACGCACACACACAGAGACACGTCAAACTTATAATACTCCGTCGTTTCTGGGGGGCTATTCCTGCGCGTGAGATGAGATGAGATTTTATCTTGGTTACTCTCACACCTATGACGTTTCAAACGAGAGCAACAAGTACGAAAAAAAGTGAGATGAAAAACTCAAATCTCCGAATAGGGCCACTGGTCGGAGGTTAAAATGAGTCCTTTCTCGCGTTACGCAATACGTATGCTAGGTCTGCAGATCAAGAGTTCGTAAGTTATCGTCAGACTAATACACAAACTTCAATAAGCGCGCTAACTTCTTTCCCTACAGAGTTTTAGCAAGCGTCAATTGGTTCCACTAGACCCTTCAGGGCCCAGTCAGAGAGACGCACACATGCAAATGTATCAGAGCGTTCAGGGAGAAGTGTGATGACGCGTGTAGGTACTGTTTTTTTTTTCCGCGCTACTCGACGCGACGCTACACGTGACGCGCAACGCCCCGCGGCTCCCTCAAGCTACGGCTACATTAGCGGCCTTCGGCGTATATTCGGGCGACAAGTGCAGCCGGCTATTTCGTCACTCGATGATGTATCAGGCGAATTATCGTCCACGTCAATTCTGACGAAAGGCGACGAGGTACCTGCTAGTATAGACAAGAACATCGCCGATAACCGATAATAATAATTTTAGCGCGACAACGTTTCACGAATTTTTACGCGCTAATGTAGCCGTATTATAACCGAGGCCTTCGCTCCGCTCGGTCGGTTACCAAAAAACATTTTATTACGCTCCCTCTCGAAAGAAACCCGTCAAAGTAGGTTGAACACTTCACCTTGAACTAAAATGCTCGACATCCATAAAATTCACCCCTTTCGTGTCATGTTAATAATAAAAACACGTTTGAATTCATGAAAATTTCTTTCGCATTTCGTTTTCTCTTTTCAATCGTAAAGAGGTGGAAAAATTGTTGAGACAGCTAAAATATGCTTTTAGTCTTACAATAGGCTTTCTTTTCTAAGAGTGTTTAAGGACGTTATAAGTTATAGTTATCTACACGTACACATAACATAATTATCGTCACACCGTTCCCCCGAAGGGGCTGGCAGAGGTGTTATCCAACAGCCACACTTCGCCGGACGATATTCAGCTTTTCCTCACTCACAAATATTAACTAGTGACTTTATGAGCTGAAGACCAAGGAAGGTCTATAATTCCGCCGTTTCGCAAAATTTCCAAAAACCTAATCGACAAAAAATCCATAATAATTATCGAACCTGCTCACAAAATTTCACGAGAATCGGTTGAGAAATGCGACCTGAAGAGGAGAACAGCCGGATATCCGGACAACCGGACGAAGGACATACGAAAGCAATATTGCCGAAGCTGCAACGGAGACGGTTTGCTCGCGGCGCGCTCGTTCAGTCAAAAAGGTACAGTTTCCAAATAGGGGGTAATCTCCGATATTATTATTCCGATTTTAGTAACTTATTAATATAGAAAGCTACACAATCATTAACTGCCATAAGCTACGAAACACAAACAAAGTCGTGGGTAGAGGAAGAAGCTATATAGAATTATATAAAATGTTGTTAGGCATTAAAAACAAGAAATCGTCACGTGTTTCCCCCCCTAGGGGTTGGCAGAGGTGTATTACCACACCAACTCTCCGCCGGACGATGTTCAGCTCCAAATCTGACAGCCATACATCAGGCTCTAGTTGTGTAGCAGATGATGATGATATTAAATACGCATAATTTATTCTCACAAATACCAATTTTGATGCCTGCTCTAGCTTTGAGAGGCGAGCCTTCTTACAACAGCATAGTAAAGAGCAGTGGATGGAAAATATTTTGTAATGATTATGACGATAGTTAGGCAATGTCAATATCACCCCGCGGCGCCCGTTCCCAACTTTCAATATAAAATTATTAATTTGTTTAACACCGACAACAGCCGTGCCTTATTTACAGCTTCGAATAAATTTCAATATCACCGAAATAACCGCGCCACGTAGCGATACATAATTCATTATTATTTTATTTATCATCACGCCTACATTATTCATCTTTTTACTGATATTGAATTATTAATTATCTTACACAAAAACGACGTACGGTTAAAATCACTGAAGATAGTTATATTCTAATACTAGCTGTGCTCCGCGGTTTCACCCGCGGTTAAAAAGTATCCTATGTGATATTCTAGACTATAATCTATCTCTGTGCCAAAGTTCATCCAGATCTGTTCAGCCGTTCTAGTGTGAAAGAGTAACAAACATCCATCCATCCATCCATCCATTCTTACAAACTTTCGCGTTTATAATATTAGTAGGATATCACAATATTCACAATCCGAAAAGGCTAAATTTCATTAGTCGATAACTTGATCAAAGTCAAAGTCAAAATGTTTTTATTCAATTGTGTATCAAACGCATTCGAGGGATTCTTTGCATGTTAAATGACTACTGAAAGTTCGTCATCTTTACCTCAGCCGAAATACAGCATGCGGATATTGCTCGCAAGCAGCCTGGAACAATGAATGCATGAGAGAATAGAAAATCTTTCGCACGCAACAAGCAAGCTACATCGACTAATGAAAACGGCTCTCAAATGCAGGCCCTATGGCACGCAAGTTTAAGGGCCGTATTCAAAACCGGCGCTCAGTCATGAATCTCGATTTAAAACAGTTTTTAGGTGTAATAAAACCAGTTTTAAATCGAGATTCAAGACTGAGTGTCATTTTAGCATGTGGGCCTAAAACCCCGCACCTTAAATGCGGCTCTAACGACCAATGAAAATGAGCCTTTAATTTTCTGAGAATAACACTAAAATGTTCAGCAAAATTTATCGATTCTATCTCTTTTTGTTTGCGTAAAACTTTATCTACAAAATAAAGCCTTGGCGAATACTATTACCATACACTGCTACAAATCTTCCCAAACTCCAAAATTATATTAATTGAAGCGTAATTACAAAATTGTAATCAAACCTTCGAGCATGTGTATCAAACGCCGCAACACAAAGATGATTAGAGTTACGAAACAATTAAGACAGTATGTACTGAGACTTGAGAGTCAACTTACTCCGCGGCTTGTTTACATCGTGTAGTAGACAAAACAAGCCAAACATTTGAGAAATATTATTAAGTGCCATATTTTTCAGTTATACACTTATAAGGGTGAGAAGCTGCATTGTAGTCGGCTTAAGGCTTAAACCTCAAGTCGACTGTCAATACAGCTTGAGGTGTAAGGTTATCACTCATTACAGCCACCCTGGACCTAACACGCACCGCCTCGCCTCGTGCGGTTAGGTGAACTTCTATGGATACATAATATTATGCGCTCACTATATCGACTCCGGATCCCCTCAGCGATAAACAAACAACGCGCGGACGGTGAGTGGCCCACTCGGGAACCACGCGCCGCCCACTAGTGGTGCGAGGACAAGAGTGACAATCGCTGATAGACTATGTACTTTGAAATTAATTGACCACGCGAGGTTCACAGGTGGACCAAGCGGCGTCCACCCGTGGACCAGTCGAGGCGATCCCGAGTCGCTCCTATAAGTGATAATAGTTGGAAGTAGCCTTTTCACCCCAATCACCCCTTTACACCTATTTAATAAAGCGTGTAAATTTAAGAAAGAAAGTTAATTGAAGCAAAAAAAAGTAGGGTCAACTGGTACAAAGGCGTCTGTGGGGCAATTGCGTCTTTAGAGAAACACTGACATAGCCTTTACAAATTAGGCGCTACCTTTTTTTTCCATGTCCAGTTACAATAATCTGTACTAGCCATCTAGTGCGTTAGTTAACGGCGTTAGTTGCCTGATTAGTGAAAGGGTTTGTCAGTAATTTTCGAAAGACGCAATGTCCCACAGACCCATTTGTTGACCCTACTTTATTTTAGATTTAATTTTGGAACAATAGAGTCATTTGTACCTATTTTAACAAAAATGTCGGCGATTTTGGTGTAAAGACTCCCTAACGAAACTGACACGAGTGTCAACTTACTTTAGAGCCTGTTTACACGAGCAACGCGATCCGTGTGCGAGACGTTGATACCGACCTGAAACAAAAGGATGCAATTATGAGCTAAGTTGTTAACCATACTAGAGTAATGTGAGATGGATGGGCATGAGTTCCTGTCTATATAACAGTCTATTAGTGGCTTCATTCTCGCGGGTGCGGTACTATATCGGTCCTTGTCTATATTTTGTTAGAAAAGCCATAAGAGTAAGAAGGACCAAGTTAACATCGAACCCCTTGAATAGGGCGTAGAGTCTGTCTATTTTGCAAAGAATTAAATAAAGCATTTTTATAACGATCAACAAACAAATCTTAAATCTATAAAAATTCAAATTCGAAATAAATTCATGTCAATAAAAAGAAGCCGAAAAAAAGCGATGATAGCCTAGATGGAGAAGGCCCGTCTCTCAAGCCAGAGGGAGTGGGTTCAAACCCAGCCGACGGCACGTAACAATTTGCTAATTGTGTGAACATATTATGTGCGTATTGCATGTCATCTGCTACATGACTAGAGCCCGGTGTATGGCGACAGGCTCACTCCCTGTCACATTTGAGACTGAATATCGTCTGGCGAAATGTGGGTGTTGAATTACACCTCTGCCAGCCTCTTCAGGGAAAAGGCGTGACGACATGTTATGTTATGTTAAAAAAAAGTCAAAAAATAATAATCTAAACATCAAAAAACCTACCCTAAACAGGAGTAGTTAGTACTCCTGTTTCGCCTCTGCTAAGAATTAAATTGGCAACTTAATTTTACACGACTGTCCAAAGAATAATAGTGTTTTTAACCTTCTTACGATGTGTATTTGTATATTAGAATTCTACCACTTGCTAGCTATTATATTCTAGCTTGTAAATTTCTAGACCGATTGATTGTATTTTCTTTTTTTTTTTTTTTAGTTAATGAATCAATACAGCTTCATTATCCCCTGGCTATCGTAAGAGCCGATTAAAAGGGGACCTTTAGGCTCGGCATGGCTACATTCGGGAGATCTGGGCCCTCAATCAAGCGGGCTAGAGGTAGACAACGCAACTGCGCGGTTTGGCACATACCGTTGTAGAAGGAAGGAATGGAAATGTTTTTAGAATTTCCCGGGAGCGCTAAGAACAATCGCCTTACGACTTAACATAAACCAACCTGATCCGATGTTTGAAAACAACGTTCCTGACTATATCTTTCGTAGTCACATTTTTGTAACACCTGACCTTAGCCAACCAGAGACAACGACGCTGACAAAATTAAGGTAAGAGAGAAATTGGGTCATATATACCCTTCGTTAGTGCAAAATTTTAATGGCCGTAATAATAATTTCATATAAAAGTACTTACTGAACTTTCCGAAATGCGGGGTGAATACTAAATTGTAACCGCTCCGTTCGTGACGTCGGACGTTTTAGATGTAATCATAATGAGTGTGACGGTAATTGTTACAACTTTAACCGTTAAGTGGTTAGTTAATTATGACAAAGTTACAATAAATGTCTTGTTTAAAAATCGGACTGAGTAAAATAACAATTTCGAGACATTTTTCACAGGCGGTCGTCTGACCCCAAACTAAGCAAAGCTCGTACTATGGCAGCCAATACATGTTTCTCCTAGGTGGGAATCGAATCCACGTTCCCAAGATCAGAAGGCAGGTTCACTACCAACTGAGTACTGAGGCAGTCACAAGTTTACAAGTTTATTTATGCAAATAATATAAGAACTGTTAGAGAATACACAGAGCTGTTTTTTTTATTCTTAAAAATTCACAAAATAAGACAGATAAGTACTCAGGAGCTAAGTACCTACCGTAGACAACAAAAAAAAAGAGGCACTATTTTTTTTAGTGGTTTATTGAATCGCTGTGCAACTTAACAATTATATTATGATAATAATTAACCACATTCCAGTCTTGGTTCCATTAATAAATTAGCAATACTTAGCAATCACGGGAATGTCAGAAAAAGTGTCTAGCTATAACATTTTTCTTAAAAGAAAAATAAATAAATGTTAAGTAGATAGTAAGTAATATTTTTTGTGTAGATATCTGAATTGTACATTAAAATGAACTTAAGCAATTTAAAAAAAATGGCGAGTAAGTCAATGGCAGACAGCCATCTTTTTGCTTTTTTTATTCAACCAAACCTCAAATAAATAAATAACATTAACGTTGGCTCTACACGTAGCTTATTTCATTACAATCGATGACTAAACATAAAGCTCGGTGCACACTAACGGTACACCGCATGAGTCGCCAGATCCGATCGATCGCGGGATCCCGCATCTACTGCCAAAGGTCGAAAGGTGGCGGTGAAAGTGCCTCGGGCTTTCGCTAGACCGATCGCCGGGTTATTATGTCCCTGGCTTAAAGTCATGGGAGTGTCAGAAGCATAATGGATTATTAGATGCGTAGATACTTCACAGCTAAGTTCGTTAGTTTACTTTAATAAAGTTAGTAAGTTTTCTCAACATTATTTGTGGCTCAACTCTATGAGATTAGGAGGCCCGAAGCCATGTCAATGGCCTTCAAGCGGCTTAAAAAGTCTGACCAGGGCTGGCCACTCGGCCTCTACTCAAATACTCAGTGCAGACTAAGTTGCATCAACTAACTTGAACAATAACCAAAAGTCTAAAACCACTTTGGGGTATCGTAAAAAAACACTACCAAAACGTACCAAGAACCAAACCAAACGGGTAACCGTTTGGTTTGGTTTGGTTTGGTTCTTGACCGAAGCGTAACCAGGTTTTTGGTTATAGTTTAAAATAGTGGTGCAACTCAATCAAAATTCTGAGGTAATCAAAATTCTACAACAGTATTTTATTCTTAATTCTCTCAGTAGCTGACAATGGTCACGTTTTGTGACGATCTATTCGATAGATTGTCACAAGCCGTGACGGTAACCCGATAGATTCCATTGGATCAAATGAAAACTGCGAATCACTCCATTTCTTGTTGATTCACTTCAAATAGTGATGCTGATCAGACAGTCATGTTTATTTACTCCTTTCTTAGACTCAATGAAAATTCATACGTAGTTCTACTTAATTTTATAAAAACGTACCATACAAAAGCACTTAGTCAGTTCGCTTGTGGTAACTTACATCTGAGTATTTAGTTAGGTTATGACGTCATTGCGACGTAAAGCAAAACAAATTATGAGAATGCCTTTCGTAGTATTGTACTCTGGAATTAGACATGCCCAATATTTCCTTTCTATCGCTTTCCAACTCTAAAAATAGCAGCGTTTTACCTGAAATAAAACGCATATTAAAATACTTACCTAACTGGAAGCTATATATATGAGAGTGCATTTCCGTTTCCGTCGAAAGTACCAGCGTTTTCGTACTTTTAATGCCTTTTAACCGGAAATACTAGGTGGCGCCACCTCTGCATTCGCGCTTTGTGAAAATATCGGGCGCCATTTGTCATCATTGGCTTAATTTTCCGAATTTCCACCAGGCAGAAATTAAAGTGATAGCTTCCAGTTAGGTAAGTATTTTAATATGCGTTTTATTTCAGGTAAAACGCTGCTATTAAATAACTTGACCGTAACTGGAAGCTATATATATGAGAGTCTGTTTGGTATTGCCTGGTGGTGCCACCTACAGTAGGACTAGGTATTAACCTTATTGTTAAAAGAAACGCCAATGTGAGCTATAAATAATATTAATAATGATTAAATATCTAATCAAAAATGTTGTAAAAACAACTTGAATATAAGGTTTTTCTTTAGGACTTTCAAGTGTAGTAAATTAATTTTTTTTTTTTTTTTTACTATATTAGTGCATGACATCAAGGCTTTTCCCAAAACTCAATTACCGCCGTAAGTAAAACGGCAAAGCCAAGGGCAAAGATGGTAAAAGCAATATCAGCAATAGGTATATTTTGTTTACATAAAATTAAACCGGTAACAAGGCATTATCTTATTTCTGATCTATTGGTCTGAAACAATTACGTATATTAAAATAGTAAATTTTACATCTGTAAAATGTATGTCACCAGCATCTGTATAATATCGTATTGTCTATAATGCTTTGGGCATCCATTCCATTGAATTTATGACACGTTATGGCAATATATAAATACACATATTTTCTGTCATACTTTGCCTTTGCATTAAGTTTGTATACAAAAGCATACATATTATGTAAGTGGTTAAAAATGGTTATAAAAATCAACAACAGGTCGTTGATCGAAAGATTTTTGTACTATCGCAGGCGACCGCCAACAAACTACTTCTTGGACATACAGCGATACCATTCTTTCTATATATAGTGTTTAACTAGCCAACCATAACTAAGTGGGGTGACAATTTAAGTGACAGGTAAATGTCCGGATCGATAGAAATATCTTTCAACCAGACCGACTCTGGTAATCGGCATTTGTTTTAAAATGGCAAAATAAACTTTAGTGTTTACGTAAACAATTGTATTAAGCTACCGTAACTCATGTGAGTAAGAGATAAATTCGTAAAGCTTAGAACAGTTAAGTATATTACGCATAATATTTAACGAAAACCAAGAATATTTATTATTCGAAAAAACTTTACTGACTTGACAATTCAGTTATACGTGGTAGACAGCTAATATATGTATGTAGAATTAAGATAATGTCCAAAGACCATTAGGGTTTTCAATATGCCTATTTTTAGACTAAAAATCGAATTCATCAAGTTTGAGACAGCTTATGCCAATACTAACGTTTATATTGAAAATTAGGCTTACTTTCACATCTCTTAACTTCAATAGGGATGTACTGAATTTTTGATAGTGAGTGTCCCAGTCAATGCATTAATCATCAGAGTTTGTGATGATTTTGTAAAATATAACATGAAAATCACGCCAGACTTTCAAAGACGACGTAATTTTACCATAAACGTCGTCTGATAAATAATAATGCAATATAGGAAGGATTTCTGCTCCGATACCTATTGCCCTAAGAAAATTTGGTAGTTCAGTTAAGCAACTTACGATAAGCCAGAAATCAGAATTATTGATAACTATAATAGTTACACGTCACAGTTCGCAGTGCAAGTCTTTATACTGTAAGATAAGATAAGAAACATAATTCGAAGAAGGTAGGTAATCAAAAAGAATGGGCGATGGTACTTGCGAGGTACCATCTTTATTTACTGCAAACATTTTATAGGTAGGTAGGTTTTATGGCAATTTGAAACATACAATTTTCTAATGATCAAGTCCAAATCGTGCAAAAACAATTGATATAAGCGCCCGACCCTACTATTTATTTTTTAATTATTATTTGATTGTATAAATATTTAACTAATTTCATATTTTAAATACTTATAATTGTGTTATTCTGAAACGTTGCTTACGAGGAGGGAGCAAACGAGGTTGCTAGTGTCAGTGCGATAGCGCACTTAGTATGACAGACAATGGGCCACACATTCACATATTACGAGGCTGTTCCAAAAGAAATATTTAAAGCACAACATTCGTTCTCGTCACATTATGAATAACAGAATGTCATTTTTAGAGTGACCTAAATTGCAAGAATCGAAAAGATAAAACATCGTTTTAAACCAAGTAGCAGGCATCTCCGTTGTGATTGGAGTCGCAGGAAATACTGCATGAACTCCTAAAGGTTATTGTGCTCGTCGAGCACTTTTGTCGTATGCCAGAAAAAACAAGTGAGAGGCAAGACTCACTTCGAAATTTTGAAAGAACATGTTTCACTTTGCAGGTGATTCAATACTATGCAACCCACCTTGAGGCGGTGACTTTACTTCTAATTAAATTAACGTTACACAGGGAACATAATAAGAACATAACGAAAACTTCTCATTCAGACTGTAACAGACTGGCCTGAAGCCGCGCTTACAATTTGATTGTTCTTATAAGACGTTCCCGCGAGGGTAGTTTTTGCATAAGGTATATTTTTATTTTACCTTGAAAAGGTAGTTTGTTACAAGCAAGCTAGTGTATCTATGTTAATAGTTTCATAAAGAATAAAAGACAGATTAGGCATTACAACAACAATAAAATACGTTTGAAATATTTCATCTAGCTTTAAAACAAGGTTTTAAGAATATTAGCCCGCAAAAAAGATACTTATCCAGCGATGGTTGTTTGTTATGAACATACAACATTATTAAGATCAAAAAATCACCCTGTCAGGATGGTTTGTAATAAGCCTACGATACTTACTTGATACAATGAAATATTGTATTTTCAAAGAGATACTCATCGGGTGAGGATGGTTTGTTACAACCAAACAAGTTTGTGCTATGTTTATCATGCAATTGATATTTTGCAAATATCATTTGCGCAACTATCGTTCAAGTTTTGCAAATAGGGTGGTTTATTTATTACAAACATACATTGCATGTTGTATTAATTGCTTAATACTATGAAATATGATATTTGCAAAAAAGGTACTCACTTGCAATGGTGGCTTATTATAACCATTTTTTTTTTTTTTTTTTTTTAAATACATTGTGTTAAAACGCTTATAGCAATGTAATATTTGTCAAGAGATTCACCCCGCGAGGGCGTATCGTTACAAGCATACTAAATAATAGTGTATGTATGGATCGCTTGATTCAATAATATGTGAAGTGACATTTGCAAATAGGTAGCCTCCCTGCGAGGGTGGCTTTTGCAAAAGATTACCTACCCTGCGAGGGTGGTTTATTACAAGCATACAATGATGTATGATGTATTGATTGCTTAAAGCAATGTAATATGATATTTGCAAAGAGATTCACCCTGCGAGGGCGTATCGTTACAAGCATACTAAATAATAGTGTATGTATGGATCGCATGATTCAATATTTTGTGAAGTGACATTTGCAAATAGGTAGCCTCCCTGCGAGGGTGGCTTTTGCAAAAGATTACCTACCCTGCGAGGGTGGTTTATTACAAGCATACAATGATGTATGATGTATTGATTGCTTAAAGCAATGTAATATGATATTTGCAAAGAGATTCACCCTGCGAGGGCATATCGTTATAAGCATACTAAATAATAGTGTATGTATGGATCGCTTGATTCAATATTTTGTGAAGTGACATTTGCAAATAGGTAGCCTCCCTGCGAGGGTGGCTTTTGCAAAAGATTACCTACCCTGCGAGGGTGTTTATTACAAGCATACAATGATGTATGATGTATTGATTGCTTAAAGCAATGTAATATGATATTTGCAAAGAGATTCACCCTGCGAGGGCGTATCGTTACAAGCATTTCAGAGTATGCTGTATTGATTACATAATTCAATGTAAGGAGGTACAGGTATTCCCGTATCTCCCTATTATAACCATGCGAATGCATGTTGAACTGATTGTTTGCATAACAATATAGTAAAAGGGAATAAAATCAAAATAAAATACTTGTTCCTCTAAACTTAATTAAACGCAATGTCAAAAGATCAAGTCCACAATTTAAAAACTATTTCAAAAGAAGGTTAGGAAAGCCTTCTTGCCTTTATATGCATTTAAATAATGAAAAGTCTTCAGCATATAGCTAGGTGACGTAAGATATTATATTTTACCCCCACTATTGTTTGTTCCCAGGTCTGTGACACCTGGCTTATGATTTCTTACGTCCACAATAATAGGCATTACCTAGCCGCTAAAAACATGTAATCAAAAAATTTGGCATGGTGTATCAAAAGTATACAGTGACTTAAAGCGAACGAACTGATAGATCGCTAGATAAGGTCGAGTTATTTTTATGACTCGTAGTTAAGCAATTGATACACTGTTGCAACATTTGAAATCCATTGTCTTTATAAAAAGAATTTTTCACTCACCAAATTTCTTCAATTATCGGCCAGCACGTCAACCAATATCGATGAACTAGTAGAATCGCAAAAGCACGCTGTTACGCACCTTTCACTGAACCACGGTCGCGGCCCGTGCTTTGCCGCTTGGGCGTTGGGCGGCAAACTTTTATACGTTTCTGGAAGCAAAACTATGTTAAAAACTGGTAATAATCTTACATATTATCTGAAAAACACTTATGAGGCGTCGTTTGACCGCCATTTTCTAAGCCACAAATGGTTAAAAAACATTGAGGCACACTAAAATTTTTAAATATCAATTTAATCGAACGGTAAAACCGTTAAAACGAATTCTAATCACTCATTTCGAATAAATGAATTGAAGAAATGAAATATAATGTGGTACTTACTGCGTAAAATGTATACTTAACACCGAGTTATTTTTGGGAAATAACTACATTTCAGTATTTTACCACATAATTATTAACAAATTATCACTTTGTAGTAACTAATTAGGCAACACGACGCAAGCTGCTAGGGCTGCGGCGATGTTACTTCGACGAAAATTAAAACGCCAATGATGACAAATGGCGCCCGATATTTTCACAAAGCGCGAATGCAGAGGTGGCGCCACCTAGTATTTCCGGTTAAAAGGCATTAAAAGTACGAAAACGCTGGTACTTTCGACGGAAACGGAAATGCACTCTCATATATATAGCTTCCAGTTACGGTCAAGTTATTTAATAGCTTATGACTGGAAGTAGTTTTTTTTATATTTAACCAAGCGAGCGTAGCATCTCCGTGTTAGCTTGGGCAAAAATGCTTTCGTATGTCTATCCAGTGGATGTCCAGCTAAAGGTAGCATTTCCTGACCGATTCTAATGAAATTTCGTGAGTACAGCATGTTCGAGCAGGCAAACGTGTTGCGTTTTACAAGTCAAAGATGAACCACCTAAACACGCTCCAGCTGGCAGGCGGTTGTAAAACCAGTTTCACGCGACTACGTAGCCTTTCGCATCTAACCGGGAAGCGGCGGCGTTAACCTTTCCGCGTTCGACTATTCTACTAGTAATGTCTGATGTCAGTGCACGACCCAACCATCCTACGTCATCTGTATATTTAGTATAAAGATACAAAATGATACCGAGTACAAAGGTAGATTGGTAGGTCTCATTTCAACTGGGGTTAAAAAAACCTGTGCAGAAAAAAAAGAACAAACATTGGTTTGGTAAGAAAGTGCATATATAAGTCATAAAGCTAAAAACTCAATCAATCGCCAGAGCTTTTAAAAGAATTTTATTATAGAACAGTGCCTACTTAATTAATTGTCGATATTATAATAATCACCTCAATAAGCATTCCACTGCAATTGCATTTGTCCACTAAGTGTTCAATAATTATAATTTTAAAGTCAGACATTCCGGGTAAAATAAAATTCAAAAGTAACGTTTCGGAAACAGTTTTATAAAATTTTGTGTCCGAAATGGCAACAAACCAATTATTACTTATAATTTACAAACTCAATTGAAATCCACAACTCAACTCTGATACATAAATCAAGGGTACGTCAAACTTGCAGCTCAAATCTATCAAATTCGAACAAAAACTTTATTGATTCACCCTAACCTTTAACCACTAACAGATTAACTAAGTTTCCATTGTTTTTGTCATAACATTCCACGATGTCTGTACCCTGTCTGCGCAACTTGAGCAGAGGAGATTTTCATCAAGAAACTAGTGATTGAAACTTTGCAAAAGTTCCAACACTTTGTGAAGCAAAATCTAAACTACGAAAGGTATTCCTTTCGTCTGAAGACGTCTAATCAATCATTGTCAATCGTCAACTAACGGTCTACGAGTTGGGATGCCTACCACTGCTTTGGTGGTTATAAATATACCTAAATAGTTGAACGGCAAAATTAAATTAGATTCTGGTTAAGTTTGACAGGGAACTTTGATAATAAATGAAACATAATTGAGTCTTATGTTTTTAAAGATTTTTTAAATTGTAAAAATGTACGAGATCAACTCCTTTATGTAGATACTAAACTCAACAAAATGTGTGGACTCACTGAAAGCCCTAAAATTTTCTTAACATCCAAATAACTCAGAAGTCTGAACGGGTGAATCGCAAATAACAATTCAAGTGCCTACATAAAAGAAAGCTGGAATGTCTATAAATGTTAAAACGATACGAAGGGCAAGTTCAAAAGTTCATGAGACAAACTTTCGTGATATTGTACTTACTTACACATAAAGTACCAGCGGTACCTGATTCACGACGTAAGTTTTCTCTTTACAATGTCTAAGGTTATTTATGGCTGTGCAGTGTGCACATTGTACATTGCATAGCCATGTGCACATTCTAATTTACAGATTTAAAATTATTAACTAATTAACATTTTTCTTACGAATATAATGAAATTGAAGGCAAGAGGAACGCAGTAAACGAGACTGGTGCATAAATAGAAATAATGGTGCGCTAAAGAGGAAGCTTGCGCCCAATACTAGGTAGAAAATGGTTGATGATAATAACGAAATCGTAATAAACATTGATAAAAAAAAACCTTCGCTATAAAAATCACAACTGATTAAGGTGAGAGATATTTCAGTCTAATTCAATGCACAACTAGTTAGGTCCTCAATCATTACAATAGCACGAAAATATTGCATCAACAGATTCATCAAACCAAACAATGAGGCGCCAATTTTTCAGGAATCGGCAATCACCATCAGAACCATTCCAAACAACAATAGAGCTGTTACGCAACACAATAATTTCACCGAACAAAAGGTCGAATGTAATAAGTGCACGCACCACAATGAATGCATTCATCATAATTTAACTTCAATGAAAACATCCCGCCGGTACACCGTTGCGAATACTCAATTAGCTAGCGTTGGGAAACTAGATAATGCGGACAGGTATTTTGATGTTAATAATAAATGCTACAAATGTTATGGTCCAATTAGGCAGATGAATGAGTCATTAGAAAATAACACGAATACATAGTAGCATCTACAGTTGTCTACATTATTACTTAAAGTAGATTCTAAACACACAACCTTAGTTAAAGCATGTACTGTCTTGAAAAACAAATATTTGCTTAAGAATGGGTAGCGACATGTCAAACATAAACCCATAAAAAGATAAACGCGAATAAGCGTATCCAACGCAAATTTGAAAAAACTACGTGAATATTTAATGACTATTTCAATTTCGAAAACGTGCAACACTATAAATTCGTAACGTAATAGTCGTAAACAAGGAATTGGACAATCTCAATTTGCAAATTTATATAACTTTGATGAAAATACCATCATCGGCAATAGAAAAAATAAAGTTTACAGCAACAACAATTAAGTATTTTGCATGAAAACACGTTATATTACAACTATTACAAGTGGAACGGCGGGGCGGACAAAAAATTTAGAAGATTGGTAGACCTAGCGGAACAACAATTTCGTTTAGGAATCAAAACAAGTCAATGGCCGGGGAATCTAATCCAATCAGCTTTAGTTGAGGTGGGTGTAAAATAGCTTTCCTACATTTTAGCGATGTACTATGTCGCAGTCAAGAAACTGGCATTTTATACAAATGACTTTATTAATGCTGAAATGCTGAGATGTGTAGACGCTTTAATGATCTATGTTGCTACTCGTAATACGGGACTTTAAAAGTATTTTTATAATTGATAAAAAGATAAGGTGAATGTACTGTAGTTAATTCAGGTTCAATTGTATCATTAGCCAAGTTAAACATAGTTACAAATCTGTTCACGTCAATTTCTAGGAGGTCAAAATTATACCAATTAGCATGGATAATGTAGATAATTTGTTTTGGGACCACTGTTACAAAGAATTCCCGTACCAGAGTTGCCCCACTATCTTAACGGTAAACTATGTTTAACAGGTTTCTGGATACGGTGGCCATGCGTTGAAAGAAACTGGCCAATTCATTAGGCGTGTATTGAATCAATACACATTGAAGATGGTACTGAAACAATTTACACCAAAGAACCTATCGTCTATAGTGTGCAAAGCAAAGTCAACGGTGTTTTCAAAATGAAATATGTATTCAACTTGTGATGCGTTGGAGTCTCAACTGACTTCACCTTTGTTAGTAAACGCATCGACTTGTGTAGGAGTAACATAGTGCATTAGTGAATTGGTAATCACACGTTCACTTGGTGAATACGAAATTTGTCTTTGTCTTTACGAATAAAATAACATAAAATATTATTGTACCTGTAGTGACCTGTAATGATCCACTGAGATCGATATTTAATTCATAACAATGGTATGATTTACTATTAACCTAGATAAAAACATGGTGATGTTAATAGCTAGCCCTTTTTATTTCCCGATAAATCAACTTCCAACGATGCAGCTAACATTAACGCGTTATCGAATTCCATCAAAATACCTCCACCTAAAAGTCCATAAAATAAAAATAATACTAATTTGACAGGAACGTTTGCCACGATCCCGGCTTGCCTCAAGGCGACGCCTCGGACCCATGCTTAATGAATAGAGATTTTAATCTTTGTCATAAAACGTAATGTTCGAGAATGACATAGTAAAATGTCGTAAATGATGTCTAACAAAATATCCAATAATCAAATTGAAACATAAATCACTACGATTATAATGCTAGTCAACTACAATGTCTACAACACTTTTTTGTGATTGCACACATAAAAGTTTTTGACGCGTGTTTTTAATCAGGTGATTTCTGCAGCGGTGTGTGTAAATAAACATTTAAGTCGAAATGAACCCACTTAGCTCAGGACTAAAACCGATGCCATAGAGAGGGAAAAAGAAGGCTACTATTATAGGTATAGTAGGCTTACAAAATCTTAGAATTAAGGATTAAAAACGACAATTTAAATAAAAAACATAATTATTTCACTGACATAATGTTTTTAGAAAATGGCATATCATTTTACTAAAGACCAATCCAATCTTACAAACCAAATCATTAGCCGTATCTTAAACGCAAACTTGACTAATCTAACAAGATAATTGTCGCGATAGATTCCGGCCTCAAAGGACCGGTTCGCATAACGGCGAGTAATGAATGTGAAATCTTTATTAATGAGAATGTTGACTGCTGACTGGTGGTACAGCGGTCATTGTCAGCGACCTTGGCCGACGCTTTAGGGCTACTCTGTTACGAATTACGATAGATAAACTGCGTTATTATGTCATTCAGCTCGCGGCAGAACGCCAGTCAATATCCGGCGGCTGGTAGCTGTCTGTACTTGAAATTATAGCCGAAATAGACTGGGTTTACATCATACTAACTATGTTTTGCGGTTTGACCTGCTGTTCTCCGGGAATTATATTATCTTTGGCGTAAAAGTAGCAACGTCGTGTGTTATGTAATCCTGATTGTAGGTAACTTATCAAAATCGATAAAGCTGCTTCTACGTGATAAAGTATAGTAAAATTCATAATAATATACACTCATTCACAAACGAATAAAATTAATATTGGTATAAAATAAAGTGTGATGTTATAAAATAAAATTTGTTAATATCGCATGCAAAATAAGATGTACAGTTAACATTTTGCATAATATTATGAACCTTAAGTAACAATAATTATGTGTATAAAAATTCTAAATAGTACGATCTAAATGTTAATTCAATGCATTTATATGGGTTACTATTCATTCCTAATGTATTTAGGTTATTATTAAAATATAAATTATTTCAAAATTTCGTTTGCATTTGGTGATTTTCAAGCAATAAAAATTCATTACTATCAAACTTTCACTATCTTCGTTAATAGATACAAGTTTTTACGATATTTTCCGTTTCCTATATGCTTCAGTTTATAATTAAAAAAAAAAACAATTTTAAATCCAAAAGCACTTGGTTAACATTCTAATGCAACTAATTGTTACACCCAACGGAGCATTAAAACGAGTTTAGCTTCTTACTGTTGAGTTGATTAAGAGGAGTCTGTTTGGTTACATAATATCAAAGAAAGTTTCATTCCTTTTATAAAATAAAAACAATTATCTTTATAGGTACTGTTGTAGTGTTGACAATAAATGATAGAAAAGAAAAATTAAGAAATTTAAATCATTTTGAAATCTATAATGATATTTTATATTTAATCAACTTACAAAGGTTACTAAATATACATCCAACAAAAAATGCCTTAACACGTTGCACGCCATAGGACCCACCGGTGAGCCTAGCGTACCTTTCCGTTCGGGCCAAGCCAAAATCAGGTAATCCGTAATTTTTATCAACTTGAGATTTTTATCACAGAGTATATAAAATGCGATAATTCGTATGGAAAATAAAAATTAGCGACTTTTACCGCCTAGTTTTAGAGATATAGCATAAGGCTCACGGGTGAGTCCCGTGGCCTTCTACGAACGATTTTTAAATTTCCGTTCCCGGAGGCCGCGGGGTCACCGCGCGGCTCACCCCGTGCACTCGTTCCCCGGACGCAGCGATCGAGTCTAGCCCGCGAGCCAGGAACAAATTTAGTCAATCATTTCCTCCCGGACGAAAACTCGTACAACGATTAAGATTTATCATGAAGCCTAGTGGGAACTCACTTTGACCAGCTCACGGTTCGGCTGTTAACTTTTTCACCATCATCTACATTAGTCAGATGTACACTTCTTAAAAGCTAGTTTTGGAAACGATTGACTATAGAAAAGTTATGAACATCCTCCGACTCCATCATCAGACCATGAAGCTCATTGCTCATGGTCCATATTAAATTGGCACCGAAGATACGCAAGTATACCAAATTCCAGTGCAATCGAACTTCAGAAAGTGGTTCTCATGTGACCTATACAAACATGCTCGTACATACAAAAATAATAACACGGCAGGTCAAATGCAGGCTTGTTTATTTGTTTGGCGGGGCATTTTACGCACTTAGCCACTTGATTGGACCATTGAATGAAAGCTTGTAAAAAGCCTAGCAGTATGCCAAGGAAAAACTGGTTAGTTGATGCATTCAAATAGGCGATAGAAGCTCTTGCGTAGCTCCTGCTTTGCAATCATCAGGGCATCAGCTGACGATATTTATACAGCCAGCTGACTTTTTTTCGGGTTTGAAAGCTTTATCTTAACACAACACAGTTTTCAATCGGAAGGAAATGACTGTTTTTTTTTTCTACGTGTTAGGGAGGCTTCTTCTTCTTCATGCTCTTCGTTACTGAAGGTCGTGCCCATCTTGAAATGCCTTCACCGCGGCGTTGACTAGCTGCTGCCAAACCACTCTGCTGTCGGTTTATTTCAGGGCTACTAATATTTAGTAACGGAGAGCTGTAATC
The DNA here is from genome assembly GCA_911728515.1 of Peribatodes rhomboidaria. Taxonomy (NCBI): domain Eukaryota; kingdom Metazoa; phylum Arthropoda; class Insecta; order Lepidoptera; family Geometridae; genus Peribatodes; species Peribatodes rhomboidaria. The sequence goes on from OU452182.1 coordinate 10,692,895, forward strand.
TTCTTTATTTGGTCGGACCATCGGGTCGGCGGTTGACCCCCTGGTCTCTTCTTGCCCTCTATCTTTCCTACAATAACCAGCTTGTCAAGATTATCTGGTTGCCTCCGGGCAATATGACCAAAGTAGCTCAGAACTCTTTGGTATCAGATTGTGGATAACCATGACTTGACGTTGAGTTGGCTGAAAATAGATTTGTTGGTACGTTTTGTTCATGATATGCGCAACATTCTCCTCCAGCACCACATTTCAAAGGCTTCTTCTTTTCTCTTTGTTTCTTCTGTCCACTGCTCGTATTGACCTCATGGTCAAGCTCCTCGGAGCCGTAAAGAAATTGAGAACACGATACATAGCACAAGTCTCATTTTAGTGTTTTTAGAGACATTTCTGTTTTACTTAATTCTATTCATCGTTGCTCTTTGCTCCTTTAGCCATCTGCGAACATCTTCGAATCTCTCTCTCACGGCCTCCCTGATCCCTGATGAGTGAGCACCATTTCCTGCAATGCATGCAACTCTACCTAACACATTCGAACGCCTTTGTGTATAATCTATATATCGGGGGAAGAGGGCGGTGGTCCTCGTCATCATCTTCAGCACTCATCTTGTTAACTGTGGGCATTGGTCTTATCCCACTTCTGATGTCGGGGTAGTGTAGGTAATAGGAAGCCGAGCCTTCACATCCCACTGATGATATCGGGGAAATGTAGGGAAGCAGGAGCCGAGCTATCACATCTCATCCCATTGATGTCGGAGAAACATAGGAAAGGCCGCCGCGCTGTAACCTTCCACTTTTGGTGACGGAGAAAATCTAGTAGGCCGAGGTGTTGTGTCTGATTTCTCATCCGTGAACTCGCTATCATTTATGGTCGGCGTCAAACTTCAGGAACGTTGAAATAAGGGGACAGCATTGAAGGCTTTTCACTATTTTAATTATACAGTCACTTAGACTACTTATTTAGTGAATGATCACAAAGATAGTTGGCGATTTAGAGTAATGGGTTTACGAATGACCATTGCGTGCGACCGCTTTTAGCCCAGTCCTGTCAACCACTGACTGACAGACATGACGTTCGCCCGAAATCCCAAATGCAACTCCATTCGGTGTTAACCGCTCTAAATGACCATAAACAAATCGATTAATCGTCAAAAACCACAGACTAAAACTATCGATTAACAACTCTTAAACTGATTTTCTTTATCCAATGATATCTCGCGCCGTCACGGCCATCCTGCATTTTCACACGTCCTCGGGTGAATAGTTCATCTCATCATCTGTGGACAATCATAAAAGTGCTCAAGTAACCACTTAACGCTCGGTCATTCTGACCGTCTCAAATCTACCTCCACAATTTCACAAAAAGCGATCACAGTTATAGAAAAACACAAAAGACAGTTAAACCCAATTCTACCAACCATAAACATCGTACCAGAGTATAATCGACTCTTCCAACAGTAACTTCATATTCGTTACCTATCCCCATAAATTGTCATGATAATTGAAATAAGCAACTTGACTTTTAGTGAAATAAATGGATTGGGACCAATCGAATAATCGAGGTTAAAACTAACTTCTTAATCATACATCCAATGTTCCAAGAATTTAATCAAGCCACATTGAAAATCCAATGACGATACACATACGCGGTTTGGACTTATGAAAACTGCTGTGTCCAATTTCAAACGAATAACATGCCATTAAAGTTGTCACTTAGACTTGCCACACAGGCTAGGTCGTAACTCAGACTATAATTCAACAAAAGTAGGGTTGCAACAAAGATTTGCCACACAGGATTGCCACACAGGCTTGTCACACAGGCTTGCCACACACGCTTGCCACACAGGCTGGCCACACAGGCTATTTCTATACAGGCTTGCCACACAGGCTAGAGCCACATAGGATAGTACCTTGCAGATTAGTGCCACACAGGCTAGTGCCACACAGGCTATTGCCACACAGGCTATTACTACACAGGCTACTGTCCTACCGGCTACTGCCCTTCAGGCTTAGTTTTACCAAAAGCATTGACACTTAGTAAGTTATCTGTTAACTGCATGACTCACATGTGCCGCAAGCGGCAGTATGACTAAACTGTTTGTGGGTATTTTCAAACTCTAAGCAACTCCAATAGAAAATAGCACTCTGACATACAACGTTTACGAATATCAAACAAAATGAAAACTTCTCACCGGATTCAATTGCTACTCGTAGGTGATCAATGGCTGCTTCATAGTGCAGGGGCCCAATTCGGAAATAGGAGATTTTCATCTCATCTCGATCTCTTTTCCTGGAAGTCTCCACTGCCTCCGACTACTCGAGACATCTCGCGCCCCAGCCATCGAGATTATCTCGATCTCGAGCGAATAGAATAAGGCATCTCGAACACAGCCATTTTTTTCGAGGTATGATGGAATCTCGAGTTGTAAGAATAACCCTCCAGGCATTGACCGGATCTCGCACGTTGCTGCTGCTCATTTTGGTGCCCTCTTTCGATCAACGAGTGGCGATGTAACCTCGTTGCAGTAGTAACACGTAGGCGTCGACGTTTTGTTCGGTACACTGCTATCCTTCTTCTCTCGTTGCTTGTTAGTTGCGTCACATAGCATAGACTAGGTGTAATCAAACGCCGTCGAGATAATGCAGACGTCTACTCGATGCTCACTCTCTCATTGCCGCCCTGCTGCCCTTCATGCACCACGAAGAAACAGTCCGCACACTCCACAATAATAGCACGTAGGGGCGACCATCTGTTGCTATGCCACTTCGCTTCCAGATCATTGCAGAATTGTAGCCAAAGACGGAGCCATATCTTGTTGCTGTGGACGTTATTCTTATCCCAATTCTGATGTCGGGGAAACAGAGCGGTGGTCCTCGTCATCATCTTCAGCACTCATCTTGTTAACTGTGGGCATTGGTCTTATCCCACTTCTGATGTCGGGGTAGTGTAGGTAATAGGAAGCCGAGCCTTCACATCCCACTGATGATATCGGGGAAATGTAGGGAAGCAGGAGCCGAGCTATCACATCTCATCCCATTGATGTCGGAGAAACATAGGAAAGGCCGCCGCGCTGTAACCTTCCACTTTTGGTGACGGAGAAAATCTAGTAGGCCGAGGTGTTGTGTCTGATTTCTCATCCGTGAACTCGCTATCATTTATGGTCGGCGTCAAACTTCAGGAACGTTGAAATAAGGGGACAGCATTGAAGGCTTTTCACTATTTTAATTATACAGTCACTTAGACTACTTATTTAGTGAATGATCACAAAGATAGTTGGCGATTTAGAGTAATGGGTTTACGAATGACCATTGCGTGCGACCGCTTTTAGCCCAGTCCTGTCAACCACTGACTGACAGACATGACGTTCGCCCGAAATCCCAAACGCAACTCCATTCGGTGTTAACCGCTCTAAATGACCATAAACAAATCGATTAATCGTCAAAAACCACAGACTAAAACTATCGATTAACAACTCTTAAACTGATTTTCTTTATCCAATGATATCTCGCGCCGTCATATATAATACTGCTAAACCCACCACCGGATTCGCTGCTGACGACCACAATAATTTATGATAAATCTATCAATAATAATCATTTGTACGTGTTTTCGTCTGGGAGTAAATGATTGACCAAATTTGTTCCTGGCTCTGGAGCTATTTTGTTTACTTTGTTTTAACCGAATTCACCGGTAATTTTTGGGTTTCTTATAAAAATGATTAATTATTTTAACTAATGTGGTATTGAAAAAAGTGCCATTGTGATTATTAATCTTCATAAATAACTGAGAAGTTTAAAAAAATATATTTTGTACTATACCGTTGACAAATCGTTGACCAACCCTAGTATCATAACAACAACCTTGATAAAAACCTGAGTTTCAACTGGATTTGAAAACCACGCTGTCCGATTGTGCTACAGGGCCACACGGCTCACTTCCATACGCATTTTGTTTGGTAGCTGCTCTTTTCGGCTTGTGGGAAGCGTTTACATTGAACCTCGCACTCGGCTCACGGGTGACCCCCGTGGCCTGAATGGTTCAGTATGGTAAGGCTCACCGGTGAGCGCCATGGCCTGAACGGGAATACTCGATTTTTCCCTCGGCGTTCAACGTGTTAAAAAAATATGATTTAGTAATTTTTTAACATAGCACAGTGGAATAGAAAGTGCACAGAATTTACAGGAAGTCCTAAAACAACAGAATCCATGCAAATGAGGATAAATTAAGAGGACCTCGAAAGGGTACGTAATTAATTTCGAAGCTAATGTGAGGGAAGGTTCATAAATTAATGTTTTCTAACTCAAAACCAATACGCCGTGAAATATGAATATTTTACGAAAATTAAAAGTTTAGGAGGTGAAAAAGAAAACACTAGCAAATCTTCGACGAAAATTAAATCAAGTCATGCGAGAAATTAATAAGGAATAAAACAAATTCATTTTACTTTGCTCGAAGAAAGCAGAAGACCGCAAAGCCAGGATATTGGACAGTACTCCATACATGATAAAAATGTTGTTGATTATGAAATCGTTTTGTAACCTTACAAGACTCACAGTTAAAATATACTCACTGTAGAGTGTAGACAGATACATAATTAAACGTCCGTCGAATATAAAAAGAGATAAATAGGCAACAGTACAAGTATTTGACCTTAATTAAAACGTAAAACTCGAGGAAGAACATTAACCTGTTGAATTTGTTTCTAAATATAAATTTAAACCTTCAAACAGTTCTACTAATAAATTTTTAACACAACTAACTATCAGCTCTGATAAAAATAGAATAAACTCGCCGATGTAACATTATGTACTAAAACATCTTAGAAATAGGCTGTTAATTTAATTTTTTAACTAAAATAATGATTATTGAAGTCTTCTAAGCAACTCACTGTGTAACTACTGCTACTGCTACTTATCAAATGATCAAGTGTTTTTTTTATTTATTATAAAACAGACTGAAATAATCACTATGAACAGGTGCTTTTTATGCGTTTGAGTTTATTAGTTCATTTTCTTTTTAAAAAAAAAGCTAATGTTCTTCCAATAACAAATAGGTATGTTGTTAGTTAGTAAAATAAACTCGAATTGAGGTCAGAGAACTCCTTACCTAAATATTCGAGGTCGCCAATTTCCATGCGCAGCACATGTACAAGAAAACGATTCTAGAACAATACAATATGGTCAAGCACACTAACGGTAAGACCCGGGCTCCTCGGTCAAAGCGAGTGACGTAGTAACTACATCTCCAACTGTGGCCAAGACTACATACACGAGGCCATAACGGTACGCTTCTTTTTGTTATTCGTATTATACATACACGTATAAAGCCGATGGATCACTTTACGACGACGTCGGAACCAAACAATCATTATAAATCCATTTCATTTTAAAACGATCCTCAGATGGCCTTCTCCATAATATATTCTCAAAGCGAACAGCATTATGCGATAACAAAAGAAAGATAGTTAGTTCTAACGGAAATAAGGATTAGCATTTACGATAGCGTGTGATAAGCGTCTAAATTATTATTTAACTTGTGCTCGACGATGAAATCTTGACAAACATCAACATTAGCCTTTAAGAATATTGTGACATAATAAAGCAAGGTAACAAATTTAAATAGAAATAAGCAGGTTATACTTCTACAAAGTAATAAGTGTTTACATTCATTCCCGATATTAGCTCTCAAATGCATTGGAAGATGGGTATGTTATTTTGATAAAGGACAAAAGTAAAGTAGGGCAACTGTATAATATTATCGATGAATCGATACCCGATGTAGGCATCCTACAAAGAACGGGTAAATCCCATCGAATCACAATCAGAATCAAAGCACACATGGAACACTTTCGGCCCATTTATCAATTGTAGGCGTCCGACACAATAAGATGTTCCTAATACGTATAGACATTGTGTCTCAAAGAATGACCCACGTCTAGAGGCGTGCTGTCAAATAGGAGGTGATAGAGGATATGAATGAACGAATAAACGAACCATCAGCTCTAATCTATGATGACATTGTAGTAAACGAGGTCGCATTACTGTTGAGATGACATAATTGATTGGTGATATTAACGCGAACACCAGAACGTTTGTTCAGATTATTGAACCATGATTTTGATTTAAATTCATGTTGTCAATTCTCATTGGGTGTTTTATTTAGATATAGGAATTATTGGTGTTAGAACTACATACCTATACCGGAAATAAAAATAATTACATTTTACGTTTTATCAAGATTAAGATTGCAATAGTCAGTAAGATTTTTATTGCTGACAGGCTTAGCATCGCGTGACAAATCATATCGATGTGATTATATTTAAAATGTTTTATCAGTACAATTAGATAACACTTTGTTGTGTGATAGTTCGGTATTTTAAAACTATTGTTTAATAAAGTGGTAATTTAAAACAATGCCTTTTTAAAATCAAATAAATCGCTAGTAACACTCGCATTAAAGATGTATTCCTATTCCAAGAACCGAATCGGAGCGTTCACCGCCCTAGTTTACCGTTCGTCCATTAAATATTCTTGTATGCGCTGCAAATTACGCCAGGCATGGCAAACTATTCACCAATGCATTTCCCGATTTAGCACTTCATCATCACGAACATAAGAATAGCCAGCCTATTTTAATATTAATCTCACAAATTCCACTTTATTAGCAATGGAATTTAATATTTAATATTACAGTTTGTAAATACCCCCTTTACCTTTACCCCCAGGGGGCTGGCAGAGGTGAAATACAACACTGACACTTCGGACGATATTCAAGTAGTTAAAATAGTAAAGTAGGTACTAATTTTAAGCACTTAATTTTTTTTCTAGTGACTTATTTTGAGCGTTTTAATAAATAATTTAGATACATATTTGAATCAACAATGAATACTTTATGCTAAGTTTAAAATATATTGTGAATGATTCAAAATTTTGAAAAATGTCTTAGTAAGTTTATTGATTTTTAACTAAAAACCCATTATTCCAGTAAGCATTACATTATTTAACTAAATAAAATACCTACTATTATTTTATGTGTTACAATAGGATAAACAAAGCCAAAAATAAAATCAATTATTATCATCAAATCAATTATTATCAATCAATTATATAAGTATCAAGGGCTTTAGTGTTGTACATTAGTCAAAAGACTCTATTTTAAATATTATTGCTTCCTATCCTAGTTAGTGTAGGTGCTCACGTAACGTTAATTGGGAATCAACATAAATCGACACGTGACCTTCTGTTATAAATTGAATAAAATGAGTCATTATTTCCAAACACGATGTTCGACACGCAAAAGAACAATGGTGTTAGATATAAGAGACGAGTCAAAACAATGAATAATGACAACATAGAAATCCAGCAGCGAGGAGAGACGAAGCGACCTTTGAACTTCCGTGTGAACCGATCACGAAAATATTTGAAAGTGTGCAAGACAGATGAAAGTATCGAAGATAACTTTTAACAAAATCTAATCATGATCATGTTGCTGGAGATCGTTAAGAATACCAGAGACGGTTTCAAATTTCGTGTCGCAAATAAGTAATGATGAAATTTTTAATGATGTTTGTTGTGTTACGTGTAGAAAAGTTGATCTTTTAAAACTTTTTAAATTAATATTTCAAAATCATTGCATTCATCTGGTAGTTTCTCTATTCTTTATAATTTTGATTAAGTTAAACTATAAAATTGTCGAAAAATTACCATAAATGAAAGTGTATTTAATTACATAAACGGTTATTTATATTGCAGTTCCTATCTTACCAAAACAGAACTGACTAATGAATCAAACCAGCCGTTTGAAATTACTACCACTCTATGTTCCCATTATACCATCCATTACGTTCCCTCAAATCTTCGTTCTATGTCCTAATCGTTCAATTCCGACTTATCAACAGTGGCTATGGAACAGTAATGGGCTTTTAGGGTCAATATTTCAACAAAGTCAAGGGACTGCGGCCGTAGCCTAACGTGACGTAAACGCGCTCCGTAATTGGTCCCAAAACCCCGTAGACTCCCGGGTAACATTGGGACCGGAGAGCGTTTGTTAGCAAGTTATATTGTCAAGTTCTGCTAAGCACAGTTTGGTATTAGTGCGCACGTCTTATAACGGACCATTGAGTCTCATTTGAATGTCTAAGCCGAGCTTAATTATGGATATTTCTGACAAAGTTTCTGTGAGTAATATTCTAAAGACGTATTTTACATAAACGTGATTATTACTAAATTTAACTCTGTTCGTCTCTTTTGAGACTTAATTCGAGTTAGTCTGTGTAGTTCTAGTTATAATTATTTTATTTATAAGCGTCGTTTTTAAGCAAAATAATATAGGCATTATACTAAAGTTGATTAATTATAGCCATATTTTAATCATGAGAAAGGTTGCAATGTTAACTTTATTTGCGCAGATGGTAAGTAAAATGTGTTATTATTAATTGTGTAAAACATAGTGCAAATATTTGAATTTAAATAAATAATAAAATACAAATAAGAATAAAAACACAAAATAAATAGTAAAATATTGTGCAAATATGTATTTACATTGTTTTATAATTATTATTTTAAAGAACATCAAAACGTAATAAATATTAACCGACCTTAATTAAAAGTCAAAGGTACATAAACCTATGAATATAAAAAATATGCAATAAATAAAGTCAACTTTGGTTAATACTTTTATGGCAGTAAATAGCTATATATACGTCATTTTGCAGATAATAAATGAGATTTTTTTTACTATCTAACATATTTTTAATCCTAATCCTATCTTTCTAACTAATGTCACAAATGCGAAAGTGAGTTTGTTCTTGTTCGTTTATTTTTTAGTCACTCTTTCACGCCGATCTCAAACGATCGTCATGAAATTTTACACACACGTTGTAGGGGGTACGGAAAAGGCATAGGGTAGGTACTTACTACATTTCATCTCGAAAAAGAAAACGGTTCCCGTAGAACAGCGAGTGAAACCGCGGGTGCAGCTAGTTACAAATAAGTTGCAAAATTTTACTAAAAACTATTAAGTACCTATTTTATAAATTAAAAAATTTAAAAACCCCGATACCGATTTTAATCAAACATAGCTAAGAACACTCCACACGAAGTCACACACACACACACACACACACACAAGCGCGCGCGCGGACGCACAAAAAAACAGACACACACACGGACACGGGCACGTCAAACGTATAACATTCCAGCCGTTTTCGCGCGTCGGGTCGAAAAGTAACATATTATAAATGTCCTTTTCCGTACTCCTGACAATGTGTGTGTAAAATGTATGATGATCGGTTGAGTAGCTGAGGTGCAAAAGAGAAACAAACGAACAAAACAAATAAGACATTAAATAAAACCTACAAAAAAAATCTTACTCAACAGTTACAGTTCCCAGAAAAATCTGACTGAACACTTTAAGAATTATATATAATGTCTTAACTCACGCAATGTAGTCAATATTGATGATGATTGTACCTGTAACAAAAATGATAAGGCTGAGTATATTAATAAGGAAACAATTTATTATTATTCGTACAGAAGTCGGACGAATAATTTTATTTCATCAATTAGTGTGCAAATGCAAAAAAAAATTTAACTCAATCCGAATTCCTCTCCTTAAACTTATTTCTTTGCCAACCTCGAAGTTATGGACAGGTGCAGACGTATCCTTTAGCGTTACGCCTTTACTTCTTCTCTTACCACTTCCTTTAAAAAAAAAAACCTAACAACCTAACCTAACTTAACTTTTTGTACGGGTACTGGTCCAGTACCCGTACAAATAGTCACTTTGTATACTAATCATCCAGTACCCGTACAAATAGTCACTTCGTTTTATTCGTCCAGTACCCGTACAAATAGTCACTTCGAAATGATAAATTGATGATTAAGCAAATAATATAATAGTAAATGACTTCAAGTGGTAATAACATAGTTGAGATCATTGAACCTGAATGGCATGGAAGGTGGTCGCATATTAAATGCGTAACAAACAATAACAAGAGTGTGCTGTGCAAATGACAGGTAGGGTGAGATTATAAATTATACTTATTATTAAACATATATCTAATAGATACTTCTTTCTTTTTCTATTCTCATTGTTAAATTAATTCTTTTAGTATCTCATACAAATGCAAATCAATATTGATAACACCAAATAATCCAATAATATTATACAATCATACCTACTATTTTTTTCCAGAATTTCACCACTACAATACCCAGAAAGTTTTTCGGTTTTGTTAAAAAATCCAATACACGTAAACATAATCCATCCAATATATCATTCATTCAGTATTACCTTAAATTTATTTTCGAAATCTTCTTAATTATTTATGACATTTGTAAATTCAACATGGTAGTCTCATTGTATCTTCTAAATAATTTACCCAAATATCTTGGTCATACTATTTCAATTCTTACGCAACAAAAAACGCAAAACCAACTGAATACCGAGGGCAATGTCTATGATTTCAACGTCATGTTTCTGTGACACGTAAGCATAATCATCCAATATCTCATTCATATATATTTTCAAAATCTTCTTAATTATTTATGACATTTGTAAATTCAACATAGAAGTCCCATTGTATCTTCTAAATCATTTACCCACATGTCTTGGTTATCCTATTTCGATTCTTACACAACAAAAACCGCCAAACCAACTACCGAGGGCAATGTTTAAGTTATCAACGTCATGTTTGCAGAACACAGCACTGTCATACGGTTTGACTATAAATTCGCTTCCCACAAACGTTCCAAAGTGGGCCTATTGTTCTACTGGATATGAAATTTTGGCGCTCAAACAATCGTTATAGTGAATGGTTGGGAATATAGGAATTAGGTTGAATTTAGTTGTCATGCAATCGAAAGCTGCTATTAATATAAGCGCACAATTATACAGAGTAAAAACGCGCTCAAATTAGTCATTAAGATTAATAAAATACATCATTTTAAAATAATTCATCTACAATTTATAGGTACGTTGACAGTAAATTACAAATTATTTATGTCTATGTAGGTTATAGGAGGATTATAATACACATTTAGAGCTAGTAGTAAAGCGATGGTAGCCTACCTGGAGAAGACTCACTTCTCAAGCCAGAGGGATCGGGTAAGATCCCAGCCAAAGGCACGCACCAATTTTTGCATATTAATGGAATTTGCTACATAACTGGAGCCCGGTATATGGCGAAAGACTTGCCCTCTGTCACATTTGAGACTAATATCGTCCGGCCAAGTTTCCCCAGTTTCTTGCCCTGCCTGATTTCTGAGTAGAGGCTCTTTATCCGAACAAGGTGGTCGAGTCTATTTAAATAACTTTGACGTTCATAAGTGTATCTTTGTTACCCAAATTGAATAAAAAAATTTAGACTTTTGACTTTTGAAGTGTGGGTATTGAAATACACCTATGCCAGCCCCTTCGGGGAAAGGCGTGACGATATGACGATCTAAAAGTGTAAACCCGATATGATTGGTTGTTTTTTTTTAACTAGTTGCGCTCCACGGTTTCACCCGCGGTTAAAAAGTATCCTATGTGCTATTCTAAACTATGATCTATATCTGTGCAAAATTTTATCCAGATCTGTTCAGCCGTTCTGGCGTAAAAGAGTAACAAACATCCATCCATCCATCCATCCATTCTTACAAACTTTCGCGGTTATAATATTAGTAGGAATTTACAAACCATTTATTAATAAAATACGTCTGGCTACGTGCTGTAAATATATTAGGTATAGGTACGATTTGTATCGACCGAGCCAGCGTTTGCGAGCGAAGCGTCTATGCTCCAGCTTCGACGAAAATGCTTTCGTGTGTCCCAATTCTGTCTGGATTTCTGTCCGGATCTCATAGGCGTCATTTTAAAAAAATCCATAAACTGAGTCGCCAAAAAAAAACTATTTAACTATTGAACCTAGTCACAAAATTTCAAGATATTCGGTTAAGAAATGCGACCTTTGGAGGAGAGACGTTGGCCGCAAGGTCTACAGCTCACAGAGCCACTATCGCACTAATATTTGACATATATATTTAGGGGGCTGAGCTACCCACGTCCGTAGGAGTATACTCTATTCTGATTCCCTACACGTGGTCCCCGGGTAGTGCTAACCGGGTAGCAAACTCTGGTGGGAGGCTTCGACCGTGACTAGTTACCACCCACCGGACCAAGCCATGCCGTGAAATGACCTAGTCGTGTTTCGGGATGTAGTCCGGTGTAACCGTTCCGAAGACGGGTCTGAGCAGTAGCGCATTTGTAGCGCCTCACTTAACTGCCGTCTTTGTACTTCTTCACTCTACAAAATTTCAAGACTAGAGGGAATAAGTACCTTCTAAGTCGTCGTGCTCCATCTTAGACCACAACGTCGCTTAACATCAGGCGAGTTGGTGGTCAAACGGCGACCTATTCTACATAAAAAAAAAAAAAAAAAACCTAGCTGTAAGGTACCCTAACTTAGTAAAATAAATAAAAATATTATAAAGGCGAAAGTTTGTGCGTGTGTATGTTTGTTGCTTCTTCACGCAAACGGATGGACGGATTTTGATGCAATTAAGTAGGTATGGAGGTAGATTAGACCCTGGAATAACACATAGGATACTTTTTATTCGCGGGAAAGGCACGCAGCCAGTAGTTAGTAAATATTATCTTCGTTTTATATGTTAGAGCTAAAATTTACAACAAGGAAAACATATTATGTAGTATCAATACGTTGAGTCAACATAGTGCTAATTTTATTCATTGTACACGTCAAAATCAATGAATTTAATAAAATCACCAGTGACTTTGTTTGATATGACAATGTATTGAGTTCTCATTTATTGTCTTTCACAAATCATCGTTATTAGTCTGACTGTACAAGATAACATACTCGTAATTGTAGTAATAATCACTATCATAATTATGCACGGAATAGGAAATTATAATAGTTTTTGTTTCTAAACCTTCCCTAAAAAACATTTATTATTATGTGCGGAATAGAAAATTCTAATAACTTAGTAGTGACCGAGAAGTTGCATCTCTTTTCGTGACGAAATTAAAACAATTTTTATTTAGAAAAATATTTCTATTTCTGAAAGGTATCTTTAACATATTTTCAACCAGACAAGCATATTTAAAATTACTAAGATTTTTGAGTACAAAAGCAACAGCGTAAGTAGTCCTTGTAGTATTACATACACTCAATAACAGGTAACAATTAGAAATGGCCACCGTCACAGTTGACCATAATGGCATAACGAGCATGGCAAATTGATTATAGGAGCATTACCGATTTGATTTATGTAATCGCATGAATTAACTTCCAAATTTAGCGCTGTTATTGTAATCCTATTGTTTATTAAACGCTACATCCAGGCATTTTATCGTTTAGGAACAATAATTTACAATATGTTTCTCTTTATCGTTGTATTTTATTAAAAGATATCTAATTACAATGTATGGCTTTAGGGTTCAAACAACTAACTACAAAAATCTCAATTTATGAAAAGTTGTAGAGATAGGTTTCAAATTGATGATTTATATTATAACACGAACGGTCTACAAATTTAAAATGTGTTCTGGACAAGATTGGCGAGGCGTTAAGGTTTTGTGAGAGTGTGAAAACGACGTTCTGCTAACGTGACATTATGAGAAGGAATAGCAAGAGAGAGGCCAATACCCAGCCGTGGAATTTAAAGAAGGCTGTAGATGATGATTTTAATGACGGTGATGATCATAATAATGATATCGATGATAATGTATCATTTATTTATATTGTATTTTTGAAATAATATGTATTGCTCTGTAAATTTTAATGATAAGTGTAATTGGTGCATGCCGTTCTTATTGTAATAATAAATAAATAAATAAATAAATGTTATTGAGCGACCCACAACTCATTTTACAGAGTAAGTACTGCAAAGTTTTAAACTTTCTTTTATACGCTTTTTTATAAGAACTGCAGAGGTGTGGAACTCGTTGCCTGCGTCGATTTTTCCACCCAAATACAATCCTGGGATGTTCAAGAGAAAAGTGAAAAGGAATCTTCTAGGCGAACATGTTACACCTTCGATAACGTCGTCGCTTCTCATCACGCGAGTCTGTGGTCAAACGTATGCCTAGTCCGGTACATAGAAAAAGAACGGTTGATAAAATCAAACCTATCATTGTTTCTACAACCGACCTACAACCGATGGTGTTTCCACCAAACATCGAATAAAACTCGCGTTCGACCGTGGTTATAGTTGTTCCGTTTGATAAGAACCGTATTATTGTTGTTGCACAGGGTATTGATTGGACGATAGCTTATCGTGCAAGCTCGTTTTAGGCTTGCCGGTTTTGAATTGAGAAATAATTGGATTATGTTTTACACAACACCTTGTTTTATATACGGTTATAAAGAAAACGGTATGTTTTAGTACAAAAATTGTTTAACAAATCTAAGGCTGGCCGATACTTTGCCCATAGAATTAGTATTGTAACAATCCAACGGGGCAATGCGGCTGCGGCTAGCATTTTGGATATTTTGGTTACAGCTGTCAGTGATTTATAAGATTAGCTTTTTACTTATATTTAAGTTATTTTTAGTTTAGTACGGATAATAAAATAAAATAAAGAAATCTATACTGATATTACGAACAAGTAAAGTTTGTAATTCTGATTTATTTTTAAAATAGAGAATTAAAACACTTTTATATAGAGTGCATAATCACTGGGTGCTATATAAAAGTCTATAAAACGCAAGTAAAGTACCTACGCGTAGATCTTTAATTTTATCTGCATGACAATAATTTTGATTTGATATTGATTTTAAAAGTCGCGGGCAGAGAAAACTATGTGTTTTAAAATAGATACCTACCTACTTCATAAATCCAAACATATTAAACTAAAACAAACCAAAATTAGCGTTTCTCTTCGAGTAATAATGAATGATGCGTGTTATGATTCTACGATTGTTTCGTGTAGCAACAATGATGTCATGCGACATAACGACCGGCGAGCAGACGCTAGGCAGCTGTTATGAATTTGTAGCTAACCATAGCTAGTTACATTTACGAACAAATATTTATCTTTAAAAATTTCAAATTCAGCACAGATTTGGGAATTTAATAATAAACCCACGTAATAATGACACCAGAAAATTCCCCTGTTTTACCCGCTATTTCAGAAATCCACATTTTCTCAAATAAATCGTATAGATATAACTATATAATAATTTAAAGAATTTACAAGCAAAAATATAGATGGACATACGCAAAAAAATACACAGTACCTCCTTTTTGAAACTCTGTTCAAAATATAACTCAACGAAGACGTATCCTAAGTAACGCCTACAAACGGTACCTAACTTGGATTCCAAATTATGTTCTAGCTTGTTAAGTTTCTATAACCTACCATCAAATCCTAATCCGAAACTAATTTAGGAAGTACTCTGTCACCGTCATAAATCACGCTCCGATCTGAACGATCCGGCAGTCCGAGCTAACAACAATCATTACCTTTCACACAGTTAAATATGAAGTAATTCGTAGATCCATGATCAGAATCTCGAGTGAGCTGTTAATCATCTTTCTAAAAAAATGAAGAAGGCAGGTTCAAAATGTCTGTTATTTAATTCTGATGAAAGTGAAGAGGCGTTTTCACATAACATTATTTAATGTTGGCTCTGAAATTGTGAAGACCAGTAAATAGAGCGTCGAAATTATCATTTTGATAATTACCGATCTCTCTTCATCTTTTATCCTATCATTATCATCTCTTGATCTCTCTTAATATGATACCTCCTATTTAATTACAATTTATTTATAATCAAATCAAATGAACATTGAAAAGAATTCCAAACTTGCGATTGACTAAAATATTCCTAAAACGCTACACACAAGACTGATAGCAACTTACGAGTATTCACACTTGTCGTATTAATGAGACCAAAACAAACGATCAAGCTGATCAACATGTCAGGGTAGTAGCAATAGTCAACAGTCTTATGCGGTTAAGTAGACACACTTGACCGGAGGCCTCGGGTGACACTGTCTACATCATTACGGCCCGCTACCACGATATCAACTAATAGAACTGAAACGGTCAATCGATAGAGCCACCGCAATACGATACAATCGTAAATTACTTACATTACTACAACAGTCTCTGCTAAGATAATAGCTACAATTACTAATAAAGGTTGAATAAGTGCCTAACAAAATCGTTGTTCGAACAGATTAGCACAGGTCCGGGATGAATGCCGTACAAGAAAGGTACGAGTATATTCGCAGCAGTGGGCTATTACGATAGAAACGGTAAATATTTATCCTTAAACCAACATAATTCTAAACCCACAAAGGTAGAGGCCACGTCATGCAAGACTTGACAAATATTGATTAACACGCTGGCCCTAGTACAATGTCGCATTGTTGAACCCTGCACCACTTTCTACGGTGTGCTGAGAATTTGTCTTGGGATTAGCCCGTAACAAAGTCTATTTATTTTAAATTAAAAGGAACAACATGAAAACATCTTGAAACTTTGAATGTATCGTATTACACCACAAAATCGCAATACCATGTCATTATTAAAAAGTATTGCTACTATTGGTAATTGGTAATCGCTTCCGTCTGTGTTAAAGTAAATAAATCAGATACGTTTGTCATCCTCTAAGTTGCCATCATCAATAACATGGCAAAACGATGTACTATGAACGTACTCAGTGCCGTAATGGTATCAAACTATTGAAAAATCCCATTGAACCATCCACGGTCCATGGTAGCGGTCAGAAACCAGTTCGTGCTCTTGGCAAAGTGCTCGTTTCTCGAGAGCATTGCCTCGATATCCATAATGATCGCAACTTGCAACGAGCATCCTTTGGCAAGCGAAATTACATCTGTACTTTTGCTACTATTTAATTTTACTAAAGTTTCAATGTACTCGTAAATTATTTTTGAAATTAATGCAAACTTAATAAAAGAAGCAAAGTTGAAATAACACATTCCCGATCAACTTTTATAATGAGACATAACTGAATACAGTCTACACTCTACGTTTATTGGAATTAGTCTCACGCTTTTTCCTCAAGTCGTGTAATTAATTTGTTCATTTTTAATGTCGTCACTCGTGTATACTGGACTTGTTTGATATGGGATAATAACGGGTGAAGCTTGAAGAGAAATCTTGTCATTCCTTTACTGTTTTACCTAAAAAAAATACAATTTAATGAAAACAATAGAATCTACGCCCCATAAATATGATCGGTACAATAGTACTCAGTGAGCATTTATTATTATGGGCTAGACTCTCAGAGTACAAACGAGGTGGCTTCATACAGGTGGGTAATTCATAAAAAACCAATTAAATGCAAATATCTCATCTGATGTATACCTGCAGTAAACCTAAAGCTAAGTGACATTTTTTTTTAAAACAGAAACAACTAAGACTCAACAAAAAAACAGCGAAATACAACAAAAACGAAGATAAAAAGGGCTGTATTGCTAAGTAAAGGATAAAGGAATGTTAGTTAGCGTTGAAGAACAACGATCCGCCGCTTTAAAAGCATCGTAAACATTGACGACCTTTTAAAAAGTGTTATTTTGAGGTACAATTACAGGAACAAAAAGTATCTATCTGTATCTGCAGACAGCGCAACGAAAATATGCGTAGGTAAGTACTTGTTTTTTAAGGTTCTGATTTAAATTAAGAAACTCTTACAAATTTTAATGTTAAACTTAAACGTAAAAATTGCTTGAAGACGAGGAACACTTTAAAACGTGTAACTAACTAGTACTTTACTCAATACTTTTTCACTCTATTAAAATTCAATTAAGTATGTTAATCAATTCATAAGGCACAGAATTTCTATAAAAGTGTTGTGCTAAATTTCCACACCCGTATGCCTAAAAACTTTCACCTTCGTACAACTAGCAAATTTCGAACATTTTGAGGAAGATCTTTAGTTTGTTCGAAATTTAATAACTAGCTTTAAATCTTCTCTTGATCTCTTGATGGGATGTGTATGTCTCTGACATAACAAAAACAAATCATTTAATTTGACAACACAAACGTAACTGTCTACACAAATAACAAGGTTTTTTGTTCTAAAATTTACTTCAATATAGTTATTATTTCTTTTTCGTAGATCCACCATTAGAGTTACGTATCTAAAGCATTTTCCTTATCGACATTTGTGATCCCAAATTCCCAATGAAAACATACCTACTAGACTAGATACAATATGAGGGTAATTTCCCTATCGGATACCCTCACTTTAATCTACGTAAATGTTACGTTTGAAGCCATTTCGTTCTAGCTGACAACAATGGGACCCAATTGTACAATTTGCTACTCTATTCGTATTTCATTTTCTGAATTCAAAAGCATTATTACACGCTTTAGTTTTAACTATTAAATGCACAAACTGCGCTCATGTTGGCTAAATAAAATCTATTGAATTCGAATAACTCATCGCAATCAAAGAAAAAAAGGTTTCAGATTTACTTAGTGGTATACCAACATTTAATTGGTTGGCATATGGGTATTTATCTTATAAATTAAGTATATCTATGTTCTATAACTACAAACTTTTTACAGATGATGAACAAAGCAAGCATATCACGCAAATAAGCAAACAAGCCAAGCAAGCAAGCAAATTTGGAAAGCAAGTTTTTAGTTTACAAACTTGCAAAACTTTAAAAAAAAATGTAACTCTGTCTGTCTGTTTGTAGCTTTGTAGGCTTTTCATGGCTAAACGGCTGATCGGATCGGATGGCATTGCTTTTGAGAACGATGTCTTATGCAAATATCACCTGGGTATCATAATATATAATTACCATTATTGAACCATTCAAAAGTAAATAAAAATACATTTCAAAGAACAACTTATAGCGATAATAACACCAGTACCTATCGATGCGAGTAAACCGCAAACACAGCTAAACTGCAACCACAGCAATGAGAAAACTAGATAGCCAACCATAGACAATTTCTACGGAACCTGTCTCTACTCACGAGTTGCAGTGACCGCAAACGGAGAACTCGATTGTGTTGATTGGAAACATGTCATAATGCTTTCCGTGTATCGATTGCGATAGAAACTTTTTTTTATTTATCAGATAGACAGATACCTATCGTCACGCCTTTCCCCCGACAGGCTGACAGGGGGTATTAATACAACTCTTACACTTCGCTGCACTATATTCAGTCTCAAATATGGCAAAGGGCGAGCCTGTTGATAGGCTCCAGTTATATAATGACGCACACTTACATATCTATTGTGTGCACAAATTAGCAAATTGGGGTACATCAATTTTGGTGTGTGCCGTGGCTGGGATTGAACCCGAAACCTCTGGCTTGAGAGGCGAGCCTTCTTTCGACTGGGCTATCAAAGCTTCACTATATTAAAGAACAAAAACACACTACACGACTAAATAATTTAAGGAGTTAATAATACCTAATACAGAAAATGTGAATGTTTAGAATTTAATATATCTTATAATAAAACAAAATGATAGTTTGCGAGTCAAATAACCTCTGACACTAGAGCGAGCAGTTAGTACGAAAAACAATCAAGCAACTTGGTATCCTATTAGATGTTATAGCTGTATTTTATTCAAATTAAAAGGTCAAGGCTTCTAAAATTCCTAAACAGTTAACGAATATTTGTTAAGAAGATTACCTCTGTTAAAATACCTTGAGCTTTTCTTATAAACTGATGTTTGCTATTTAATATTTCCCCTTCGCCATTATCGAATTTCCATAATTGCAAACTGGCTAATGACTAGTTAAAGATTCAGTCTTTTCATTTCTAATTTGCACCTTAAGTTAGATGCTTGTAAGTGCAAAATTGGGGTGGTGTATCCAAATTGTCTCCGATAAGTATACCTATAGATTCCCACGGGGCTGATTCTCGTTCCGCATCGAGGGGCGGAAGCCGAGTTAGGTGTAATTACTCATCGTAACCGACATCTCGTCTGGAGAAAAGTCGTTGCGTCACTCGCTTTATTTAAGTAAATTTGGCCTTACTTTGATTCTTTTGAGAAAAAAAAATCTACAGGTGGTGACGCTGCGAGTTTTACTTTCATCGACCTTTTCAAGGCCAGCTTTGTTTAAACGGCTTTTATTTTTATCGTTTTCAATTATGTCCGAAGTTTCGGGAAGAGTCATTGATTCTCGTCGGAACAATGCAAATTATAAGCATTCTAAAGTTACATCATTTGTCTTGTCCGCACTGCTCCTTACCTTAGAAGCACACGGGCAAGTCTTTATAATAAATTAAACACCTTGACGTCTCGCGTGGAATTTATGACTATTGTTTAAAGCAGTTCTACAGCTGAATCTTGGGGATGCTGAAATTGCGGCAGTACTTGAATAGGGAGGGTAAAACTCGTTACCCAAAACCGAGACGACGCCGACGTCACACGAGCACGGAACCAACCGTGCATAATTTTGATTGGCTCTAAAACAGCGTTTTAGTATAAAGGCGCATATTGTGCCTCTGTACAGCTAGGTGCTCAGCAATATGGGTCTTAGCTCAGCTCTACTTCGGGGAGCTATAAAAGCTCAGTCGATAACCGAGTAATAACAGCGTTGAGGTTTTAAAATAATATTCGTATTCTGAAAGCCAGATTTGATTTTCGAAACCTTTTCATTAGACTTTGAAATTTTATGAGCAGTTCGTTTGATCAATACAGATCATAATTGAAATAGCTTGAGTTTTCTGCGTCATGTCAAAGTGAGTCAAGAAAACCTGTAGGTAGGTAGGTAGGTAGTCATCAAATTCGCTAAAATTTGTTCGTCAGTTGGTGCCGTTGACCGTGTTTTTGCATATCCGAGGAAACTGAGATCAAAAACAGGTAAAACAGGCTTATGATTAAACGAAATCAGAACTTAAGGATACTGGGTCAGAGCCTCGGTTACTTGATCAATTTAAAAATGTTCAAACCATCAAAGACAGTAGTCTTTTACGTGGGGGCGCGGACCGCATAGGATCCGCGAGGCGTTCTAATTTTGGATAATTATTAAAAGAGCCAACTAGGTAGCTTTGCTGGTTAGGACTTTCTTATCAATAGTTCAAGTAACACGCATAATAAATAGTACCTGGATGACCGAGCTTTGCTCGCTATTTTTTTTTTTAATTGTGTTTTTTGTTATTTTTCTTCCAAGTTTATGTTTAAGTTGATTATCGATAAAACACGAATAAAATGACATGTTCTAAAAATGATTCCTAGCTAGATCGATTTATCGCCCCCGAAACTCCCTATATACTAAATTGTATGAAAATCGTTGGAGCCGATTCCGAGATTCCAATTATATATATATATATATACAAGAATTGCTCATTTAAAGATATAAGATAAAGATATATCTATAAACAATGGATGAATAATAAGCTATCACGTCGTGCAAAATAAAATAAGAATTGCAAATGAATTTTCCCTGATTTGCAATTGTTATTATTTTAGAGATACATTTTTTTTCAATAAACAATAAATACGATAACTATAAAACAACTAAAACTACTGTGAATAGAACAACGCAGTATTGTTAGGTATTTAGTTATCTACCAAAAAAGTAAGTTTCAAAATGTATGCACTATTCAATTTCGTCGTTATTAAAGTTAAAATGAAACTTATAACACCACACTTAAACTAAGGATAACATTAATCTAACATTATGAAAGCAAAATTAATAATTTATTAATAATCCTATTTTATTCTAAAAATAAATTGAAAATAACAAGAAAACTAATAACGATCTTAGCAAACATTAACCTACTACTTCATTACACACTGAAAAAACAGATCGGTTAATTTTACCAAAATTATTTCGGTTGAATTTTTTTCGTTTAAATTTACAAGGAAATTGTTCATTTAACAAAAGCTTACTAAAACATACGTGTTCAAACTAACAAATCTCATTTTGTTATTCTTACTATTCCCTAGTGGTTACAATGAAAAAAATTATATGTTGAAGTAACAAAACTAAATTGTTTAATTTTTCTTTTGTTAATAAAACTATTTTTCTTAGTAAAAATTATCAAAATTCTTTTTAGTTTAACCAAACAAATAGATTTAGTTAAAATAACTTAAAACATAGTTAGAGTAACTATAGAGTACAGTCAAAACTAAGAAATAATTTTGATAAAATCAACTATATAACTTTCATAAACCGAAGCAAACATATTTGTTAGTAGTAACAAAACGTTATAGTTTGAAACAACAATGTTTTTGGTTACTAATATCTAGGTTAAATTTATCGGATATAAGCTGAATTCAACATTTTTTCCTTCATTAAAGTAACAAAAACTTTTTAGTTCCATTAAACATGTAACCTTAGTAAAAGAAACAAAAAACACCGTTTAGATCAACCATAGAATTTACTCAAAATTAAGAAATATTTGTGGTGAAATCAACTATACAACTTTATTAAACTGAACCTAACATATTTGTTAGCAGGAACAAAACGTCACAGTTTGAAACAACACTAATTTTGTTTGCCAATATCCGTGTTAAATTTGCCAAGTAGAGACTGAATTCAACAGTTATTTCTTATTAAAATAACAAAGAAACTTTGGTTCAATTAAACATACAAACTAAGTAAAAGAAACTAAACAAATTGTTTAGATCAACTATAGAGTATAGTCAAAGTTAAGAAATCACTTTGATAAAATCAACAATACACATGTAATAAACCGAAGCGAACACATTTGCTAGAAGGAACCAAACGTTACAGTTTAAAACAACAATATTTCTGGTTACTAATATCTAGCTTAAATTTACCGAATACAGGCTAAATTCAATATTTTTTTCTTCTTTAAAATAACAAAGACTTATTAGTTCAATGAAACATATAAATTTAGGAAAAGGAACAAAGAACATCGTTTAATTCAACCTTAGAATATAATCGAAATTCAGAAATCGTTTTGATGAATTCAACTGTACAACTTTATTAAACTGAACCTAACATATTTACTAGAAGGAACAAAACGTTACAGTTTGAAAGAATAATATTTTTGGGTCTAAATCTAGATGTAGATTGAATTTACCAGATGCCGGCTAAATTCAATTTTTTCTTCTTCTATAAAATAACATTTTAGTTTAATTATACAGGTAAACTAAGAAATAAAGAACCAAAACCATCGTTTAGATCAACCATAGAATATAATCAAAATCAAGAAATCTTTTTGATGAAACCTACAATGCAACTTTATTAAACTGAACCTAACATATTTGTTATACGGAACGAAACGTTACAGTTTGAAAGAACACTTCTTTTGGTTGCCAATATATCGGTTAAATTTGCCGGATTCAGACTAAATTCAACAGTATCAAACTTCTTTAAACTTCTTTAAAATCACATAGACACTTTAGTTCAAATAATCATTCAAAGTTGGTAAGAAAAACCAAACAAATCGTTTAGATCAACTATAGAGTATAGTCAAAGTTAAGAAATCACTTTGATGAAAACAACAATACAACTTTATTAAACTGAACCTAACATATTTGTTAGAAGGATCGAAACGTTACAGTTTAAAACAACACTTATTTTGGTTGCCAATATCTTGGTTAAATTTACCAGATGCAGACTAAATTCAACAGTTATTTCTTCTTTAAAATAACAAAGACACTTTAGTTCACATTAACATACAAACTTAGTAAAAGAAACCAAACATATCGTTTTGATCAACTATAGAATATAGTCGAAGTTAAGAAATCAACTGGATAAAATCAACAATGCAACTTTAATAAATTGAAGCAAACATATATGTTAGAAGTAACAAAACGTTACAGTTTGAAACAACACTAATCTTGGTTTCTAATATCCTTGTTAAATTTGCTAGGTACAGACTAAATTCAACAGTTATTTCTAGTTTTAAAATAATAAAGACACTTTAGTACAATTAAACATACAAACTAAAAGAAATTAAAAGAAACCAAACACGTCGTTAAGATCAACTGTAGAGTATAGTCAAAGTAGCCATATAAGTTAATGTAACGTTACATACTTAGTTAAAATATAACCAGTGGACAATTGTCCACTTAATTGAGACGCTTGCAACGATGTCTCATTTGTCAAATTATGATGAGTAGTTTAAAAGTAACGAGGTAATAGATGAACGTACTTTACATACTTAGACTTTTGGTTAGGGGTCTAAGAAAACATACATATCGATAAAAAATATAACCACATATATTACTTTGCCATATTCGGGTAATAAACAGGCCAACTTTTAACGTGATGGATAGCTAAGTTCATTGGTTACATAATTATCACATCCAACTCTTATGGTGGTGGTGGTATTAGTATGGTTCATTTGTCAATGACGTCAGAAATGCGCGAGGAGTTTTCCGTTCTGTCTCAGTCGAACCTAATATTATAGGTGCAAAAGTTAAAAAGGTGCATAGATGTTTATTACTCAAGCCAAAACGGCTGAACGGATCTGAATGAAATTTGTCACAAAGGTAGATTTTACTCTGGAATAGCACATTGGCTACTTTTTTGACCGCAGGTAGCACCGCGGGGCGCAGCTAGTGGATACAAAGTTTTTCAGTCGATCACTATAGTTATACGTATAGGTAAACGAATATCACAAATTTGAAATATTTAAATAAAAATAATAATTTACTTTTCACGAATTACTTTTAATTCAAACATAATAAGAAACGATAACTACTTCCCTACAAACAAAAATCTTTTAAATGAGGTAAAAAATTTAAAGCTATATTGAGTTGCCTACAAGTAAAAAAATATCATTAAAATTATGTTCATTACTCAGGTAAGTAGGTAAGAAGTATATCAAAAATATTTATGCAAGTCAATACGCGTTGACTCGTAATTTTTATTATATTTCGGCTTTTGACTACCTCGGTGGCTCAGTTGGCTCAACTTGCCTTCTGAGCTTAGGGGCATGGGTTCGATTCCCATTTAGGGCAAACATTAATGTGACAAACATTTGTGTTTGTTCCATGTCTGGGTGTTAATATTTATTTAAATATATAAATGCATGTACATCAGTCTCTAGAAGCCATAGTACGAGCTTTGCTTAGTTCAGGGTTAGGCGACCGCGCGTAAAAAAAATTTAAATAGGTATACCTACACCCACGTTTACAAAATTTATTAAAAGTATCCGTTGACGTTAGTGCATTTTATCACTAAGTATTTAGAAGGAAATAAAATGTTTGAAGGCTTAGTACTGGTGCAGGTCTGATCATAGTGTTTTACCTTACTAAGAAATACCATAATAATATGTACGTATATTATTATAGTATTGCTATGCTATGCTATGTTACTCCAAAATAATAATAACATTACAAATTACATTCAGATCCAAAATAAATAGGTACGCATCGTACGCATAATACAATTATGTTGGTTAACTACTAAGGAAATTTTGTTAAAATAACAAAATAATTTTGTACGCTGTGGACAGGTTGAAACCTGTTTATGCCGCGGCCGTCACGCGCCGAGAGTTTTGTTTAGTCAGTTGCTCGCTTATGTGCCGGTGTTGCCAATTTCATAGTGTTGCTTAAAACGTCGGGTAAATTTACTAAGGTTTGAAAACTTAATTTCTCGATTGTAAAATTGTTGGTAAATCACGATAAAACAGTGATTTTGTATGTTGCACCCTCAGACCAAAAAAGAGTAAACACAGAGCTCTGCGAACAGTGGAGTGAAGCCGTTAAGCATGGGTGCGTGGGCCGGTGCAGCCATAATAATTCAAATTAAACCAAAATAACAAATGTAACGTTACCAATTTTAATAAATTTATAACGTACGGTATCGATCTGTCGATGAAAAGTAGTGGCGCAAGTGGAAAAGAAAGAAAAATGTCGAGCCATGGTATCGCTATAATTATGTGTGTTCTAAATTGTGCACGTTACGCGGAAGGGCAAAGTTTTTAAACGACCTCGACATCGTCTTTCCTTTTTTAAATTTAAATTTCTGGTTGAACCGTTGAGCTTTCGATTAGTTAAACAAGTAAGTAGGTTGGTAACTTAGTTGACCGACTGGCGTGAACTAATTGACTACAAAATTTCATGCTGATCTGGTCAACGGTATTCGAACAAACATACAAACACACACACAACGCCGATTTGTCCCAGTGGGATCGTGGACCGTTGCTTCGCTCGTTCAATAATCGGTGTTGTTGGGTGTAGGCTCTAACTGGTTTAATACATAACTAATGTATTAAAATTAATTAGAATACTAACATCAGAATACTGCATATTGGCTAAAAAAATATGAAAATACAAGGTTAACTAGTAAAATTATTGCAATATCAGCTACATTTGTTACAAGATCTAATTTACTAATCAAAACTAGAAGTTAAGCGTTTTAGCGTTTTTTTTTTATCTAAAAGGTAAATAAAAATAGTTCAAGCTGCTTTGATATCCAGTTTTCTTTTTTTATATTAATTTATAATTTACTTATATTAATTAACTTAAAAATGGTTTTATTCGCTCAGGTAATTTCTTGTAATTTCTGATTTAGTTTCGGACTTTATCTTCTTTGAGTACTGCTGGTAACACTGGTTCAGCTACTATCGTCGCGTGCGCTGCGGTCGTTTGGTTTACCGATTGCCATCCACATCCGCCCGCTTCCTCATTTCGTGAAAAACCGCACTGAGGCAACAACGTGTCCGCACTTATATTTCGAATATTAAAGTTTGTGTTAAATTGAACTATTTTGTACGTGAAGTGAAGTAAAAAAGTGCTATTAGAGGCAACGGTCGCGTCCACACTTCGATTTCATATGATTTAGTATGTTTTAAGTGAAGTACTATAACAGCCGTTAATAAAGTCAAAAAATTGAAGATCTACAAACCTGGGCGTAGAAAGACGCATTAAAAATATTCTGCGGTAAGTAGTTTTGAATTGAGTTTTTTTTAGTAACAGTTTATTAATAGGTTACTTTAAAATAATTCAAAACTTACATAATTGCACCTATATACCATTTATCAATAGTAGAAAGTTTTCCCAAAGTTGATAGTGGTAAGCTGAGATTGTGACCTAAAGTGAGACTTCGTTGTCCGTTTTGGCTGAGCGTCAGTTGGTTTCTTGTATGATTTTAAATTAATTAATCTTCAAATTTTTCAGAAAACACTACAATAACATCGTGGCTGGACGGCCTGAGTGATGTAGTACTTAAAATCTGAGGGGCCGAATAAAATTAAAATTAGGACATAAAAAATAACATCGAAGAAATAAAGACGATGCATTCTGTAAGTACCTAATTAGTAATAACCTTTTTTTAACAGACTTCATAAGAGGAGGAAGTTCTCAATTCGTCGTTATCTTTTTTTGTAGGTATGTTCCGATTCCTCAAAGACGCTTGAACCGATTTAGAAAATTCTTTTTTTATTTCAAAGTTTCCAGGTCCCAATAAAATTTTATCAAAATCGGTTGAGAAGTTTATAAAAAAATTATAAAAATTAAAATTCGATATTTTTCCATGGCACATATTCGCACTTAAAATTGTATTCGCATGAACTATAGCGTGGTGGATAGCCCTGCAGTGGGCGTAAAAGACTATAATGATGATGATTGGTAACCAAAACGATTGTTGTTTGAAATTATAACATTTTGTTATCGTAACAAATACTTTAGGTTTAAATAGTTTACTAAAATTGTGTTGTAACTTTAAATAATACAAAACTGTGATGCAAGTAATAGCCTCTTTTAATGTTTTTTTTACTTCCAGATTGAAATTGACTTTTGTAATATAAATGAAGACAAAAATTTGAAGTTGTTTGAAAAGTGAGATGCTGAATGATGGGACTACAAATGAAGACAATTTTGAGTTGCAGTTCGAACAACATAGTGAGAGTAAGTACTCATTTGAACTAAGAACATTTTTCGCATAAAGCTAATTGAAAATGTGATATGGTCCGAATGTCTGTACCTACTTAACTAACCATGAAATGAAAATATAAAATTCTATTGTTAACTAGTGGGCAATTTATATATTGAAGGTTGACAACCTAACTTCAACCGATACCTCTGCTAATTTCACATTTATTATTTTATTAAACTTAAATAAGTAGAAAAGAAGTTTGATGTATTTCTATTGTACTATTTTTAGTGAGCCCTTGCAGTCTATTTGAAGGCGTTACAACAGCAAGAGAAATATAACCAAAAGCGCAATATCGTTTTATAATCATCGTCATCATCAGCCCGTAATCGCCTACTGCTGAGCATAGACCTCTTATCTCGTATGCCACTTATCCTGGTCCTGTACCAATCATTTATAATATTGTTTGTAATTTGTTGCAGATATTCGAGACTTTGATGTTTGCAGTACTTTAGCATGCAAAATGAACATCACAAATATTGACTGCTGACGAGAAAAAATACAATAAGGTGCCTATTGCCGTCTAGACAAGCTTTTATAACACATGTCGAAGTAAGTAGATATTTGAATATTTATATACTTGTTGTATGTAATATAGGCATTCAATTATGTAGTTTATTGGTCTGTAATTCTTGTAATATTGGTTAAAAGTGTAATATTGATATTGAACTATGACTGTCTCTAAGGCTCAGTTGGTGGTAAACCTGTCTTTTGCGCTTAGGAGTGTGGAACCGATTCCCCCTAGGACAAACATTCATGTGATAAGCATTTTTGTTTGTTTTATATCTGGTTGTTAGGTATCTGTTTAAGTATGTTTCCCAAAATATATGAAGAATAATGTATGTAATGTATGTTCATTAGTCTCTAGCAGCCATAATACAAGCTTTGCTTAGTTTGGGGTCTGACGATCGCGACCGTGTGTGTTATAATGTCTCAAATATTTATTTATTGTTATTATTATTTATTAAAGTTTTATTTTGTTTTAGAATTATGCTGACATAGAAGAAGAATAATAATTGAAGAATAGACATAAGTCGTACAACAAAAAATGATTTACTTGCCAGCCTATGAGTTTAAGTGTTGGTACACTTACAGAGCTTGAAGCAATCCATATGGTAGTCGACATGAAGTACTTCATCAACAAAAGTAATTGACATTTTGCTTTAAATGTTTTATGGTTTTGAATGTTGCGTACCCGAAAGAATGATGGTAGCCTAGAATACGTCCGTCGTTCAAAAATACACCCTATGCAGTTGAAATGTATGAAGTTCTGCAAAAGGTGCACGAAAGTGACGTCTTTCTTAGAATTCCATACATTATGATTTAGGCTAGATATAAATAAATGGGGTTCACTAAATATGATTTGTATAATTAAGTGATTTTCATTAATACCTATTTAGTTTTTTTTATAAAATAAAATTACTTATTTGTGAATTCATTCTATCATTTTATACTCAATAATTTTAAAATAGTCAAAAGACTACCTAGTCTCCTGATACCACAACTATACATGATTAATAATAATAAATTGGTTTTTATTTGTTCGTTTATTGGTAAAATCAGCTTACTGGGTAGTCATATAACGATATTTGTTGGATTTATTAACTATTATCATTTATTAACGTTACTATTGTCACTTTTAAAACAGAGATCATTGTATTATCAACATAAATAGTTAAATGGAAATATTTAACAATAAGTTCTTTTTTGTTATGTTTTCGTACCTACCTAGTTTTTGTGGAAACTATTTTGCCTAACTAATATTGTCTATTGAAATGACAATGCTTTAGATATGTTGTGCTGGAGATATGCGTTCGGTTTATGACGGGGTTTCTGTTAAAACCACTTGTAAAACGGTTAAATTACTGCTTAAGAATACTAGGAAAACTGTTCAGTATCAGTATTTTCTGTTGAAGTATCAACAGAAAATACTGATTATAATAAACAGTTTCCTTAGTATTTTTTAACCAGTAATTTAACCGTTTCACAAGTGGTTTTAACAGAAATCTCGTCATAAATCCAACAAATATTACAAGTACACCTTACTTTTAGCGTTGTTACTTCAACATACAATAGTGGTTATAATTAATAGCTTTCCTAGTATTTCTAACCAGTAATATAACCGATTTATGAGTTATTTCAACAGAAACCACATAATAAATCCAACAAATATTGTTAGTACACCTTACCTTTAGCGTTGCTACTTCTACATACAATAATAGTAACAACAAACAGCTTTTCTAGTACTTTTAACCAGCAATTTAACCGATTTATGAGTGGTTTTAACAGAAACCCCATAATAAATCCAACAAATATTATTAGTAGACCTAACGTTTAGCGTTGCTACTTCTACATACAATAATAGTAACAACAAACAGCTTTCCTAGTATTTCTAACCAGAAACTTAACTGATTTATGAGTGGTATTAACAGAAACCCCCTCATAAATACAACAAATATTACAAGTACCACTTACTTTTAGCGTTGTTACTTCAACATACAATAGTGGTTGTAATAAATAGCTTTCCTAGTATTTCTAACCAGTAATATAACCGATTTATGAGTTATTTCAACAGAAACGACATAATAAATCCAACAAATATTATTAGTACACCTTACCTTTAGCGTTGCTACTTCTACATACAATAATAGTAACAACAAACAGCTTTCTTAGTATTTCTAACCAGCAATTTAACCGATTTATGAGTGGTTTTAACAGAAACCCCGTAATAATTCCAACAAATATTATTAGTAGACCTAACCTTTAGCGTTGATACTTCAACATACAATAATAGTAATAACAAACAGCTTTCCTGGTACTTCTAACCAGTAATTTAACCGATTTATGAGTGGTTTTAACAGAAACCCCGTCATAAATCCAACAAATATTACTAGTAAACATCACCTTTAGCGTTGCTACTTCAACATACAAAAATAGTAATTACAAACAACTTTCTTAGTATTTCTAACGAGTAGTTTAACCGATTTATGAGTGGTTTTAACAGAAATCCGTAATAAATCCAACATACATTATTAGTACACATTAACTTTAGCGTTACTACTTCAACACACAATAATGGTTATAACAAACAGCTTTCCTAGTATTTCTAACCAGTAATTTAACCGATTATTCATTGTAAAATAAAACAAATAGGAAACATTTAATATAACAAGATATGATTTTGTTACAGTAACCAAAGCCATTTCTACAAAATAAGAATAGGTCATCGGAACTAATCTGAATTTGTTGTTCTCCGCAAAAAAAAATGTGATTACAACGATAAAACTGTTTATTTCATCAATTTATTTGTTGCTGTAACAATTTTTACATGACGCAATAACAAATTGAAGTCTGTCGCTATAACAAAATTCTCAGTTATCCCTATTTCGACATGTAATATTTGTTAGAGTTTTGTTGACCCAACAATTAATTTCTCTCAGTGCAGCAAAAGTTAACTCATTTCGCTAACATTCGGTAATATTATAATCTTTATTAAATTTCAGCAGAATTACTTAAGATTCGGTAATATTTTAACATCATTATTAAATGTTTCAACCTTAAATTCCACATATTTAGAATTTTCGTCTAGGATCTGTAAATACAGGGATATCTCCACGATTTTCTCTGAGACTAATAATAGAGATTGGATTTTTACTACCTCTATACTCGTAAATTAGTAGCTTAGCCGTAAATTACTTCCGTAATTTCATTCCGCGTCCGGAGTTCGAAGCAAAGCTCATTGACACAAATCTGAACGTCTCTGGTCGCAAGTCCAACCAACTAATTAGCTTTGAGATATTTCAGCGATTTCAGTAACTTCACAAAACTATTCATGGGGCGATTTTCAGCACTAATTTGAAATGTCTACGTTTGAAATAGGCAAACACAGAAGAGCAGTTGGTTTTCTCAAATGAGTTTGTACGAACTTTTTTTAAATATTGCTGCACGTAAAACCTCTAAGTAAAAAAATGAAAAAAAAAATGAAGAATCAAAAATTTGAAAAAATAAATTAAAATAATAATGGTTTTAAGTAATCCTGATATTGTCTGTGATTATATTGTTGTGATTGTATTGTTGTGTGTGAATTTGACACTCATGTCATTAAAGGTACAATAGTGTTCAAACACTATTGTATATTTTAACGATTTTCAATTGTTTGTGGGTATGTATCAATTATGGAATTACCCCTTAGTTTACAAGTTCCCAGATAAGATATTTCACTCGCTTTTTATTTTCTCTGTTGTATTAAGAGTCCATCGTAGCTTGAAAATCTTTACCTTTGCTACCTCAAGTAAAAGTGATTCGATTACTTAGCAGCGATGCTTTTTAATATTAAAATTATTACAAACCAGTGGTTCTCATTTAACTGGAATAGGTAAGATTACAGTTTTCAAGCTTCTTTTACAGTATAATTTTGTAATATAGAGTATAATTTTTTACACTTGTAAGTATTTCCACGTTTTATTTTTGCTCGTGCTTCATTTATACTTCTAATAATATTATAACAAACATACGAGTGATGCTCAAAAACCGTTGAAATAGGTAAAGTTTGTATCGACGTCATGTATCGAACTACCTAATATACTGGTTTGATTAAAAAAAAAATTAAGGGTTGTTTTGTGATTGTTTTGTACCAAAACGCTTAAAAGGAACTCTTAAGGTGCGACTCCGATGTCTGTCTGTCTGTGTGTCAGCGCCGATTATCTCAGAAACTATTAAAGCTAGCGATTTGAAATTTAGCAAAGGTCTATATAGATAAAGTTAGTGGATGCAAAAGTAAAAAAAAATTTTTTTTTTTTTTAATAGAACGTCTATTACTTAATGTCAATGAGATCTGAAGAAGGGTTGAAAAAAAAACCTTCAAAATATATTCATGTGAGGTATCATTTGAAAGATCTTTCTTAACTTAAGCATTTTAAAACTATTTCTTTTACGTAAAGAAAGCAACACAATTACCTACCTACTGAGTGTCATGAAAAGAGACAGCCTCAGCAGATGACCATTTAAGTAATTTGTTCGAAATTATTTACATTGATTTTAAACTTATTTGGCATAAAGGTAGGTAGGTACTTTGATGAATATTTTTTAATTTCAAAGCCTTTACAATCACCGTGAGTTAGTGTGTGGCCTCGGAAGAGGCTCGTTGTTCTATGACATCAAGCATGAAAGTAGGTATATCAACTCAACTGATTGTATATTATGATTCTATGACGAATTCAATAGCAATGTTTACATAGAAATTACAGATAACAATGTATTGGTCAAGGATAATATTTCTTCAAGCGATAAAAGAAAAGAGTTACATAATTGCTACATTTGCTTCCTGAGTAGATAGATAGGATTATTAACAAAAGCTTAGAAGTAAAATTAGTAAAAGGATACTCTTAAGCTTTAACAATTCCAAGAGGAAATAAAAGAAAGGAAAGTGGCTAAGTACCTACGACAAAGTGAATGAAAACAAACTAGGTACCTACCTACCTAGTTCCAATAAGATGGAACAATGATTGATTTATTACAAAACATTTTTTATGACAACTTGAGCATTTAAGTATCATAGCTTCTAAACTCAAATCAATATAACCAATTATACCAATATTTAGGTATACGAATACAGATATAGATAGACCTCATTAGCACGTTGCGTATGTTATCTGATAAACATACGAATTATCTTGCTTTTAACAGTCGTTACATACCTACCTAGGTAGGAATACCAAAGTAGATAGCCGTTCCGTGAAATCTGACATTAAGTAAGTATTGGCATTGAAGATCCTAATCACAGTAAAAATAATTAAACCAATTCGATAAGAAGTAATTAAATTAAACCTAGTGACATCATGGTCGGTGAATTTAAAACATAACGATAGGTATTGAGAGAAATAGAAGGTTAGGAATATTGATGCAAAGCGAAACAATATTTGAATAAGCACCTACCTAAGTACCTACTCAAAGATTAAAATGGCTAAAATAATGTTTATTTTTACTCTTAATTTAATCACCTAGTTAGGGATCTAATTATATTTACCAGATTTACCACCACCACCGTTATATGATAATAACTATCTCATGCACACTCATGCTATTTGTTACGTAGAAGGAATTGTAAAACAAATAAATAGAAGAACCGCTTCCTCACTACGCGCACCATACAGCTTCATAAAAACTATAATTACAAAAACAAGCAGGCTTCTAAGCGTCAACGAACTTTGGCATGCCATATAAAAACCTTCACTTGAACGGACCTTTGATGCTAATAAATACTGGACATGCGACATTCCCAATGCATCCAATCCTCATTATTATTCGCAAAGCATAAAGTACCGACCTTGAAACTTGTTTATAGGGTTTTCCCTATAGCGACGATGATGATATGAATCCGGCAAAAATCCACAGTAACGAAAAAATTCAAACACTTATCACTGACAATCCACAGGTAAATCGAAAGCTCGCGAGTCAGGATATTTCGCGAGAGAGGCGTACGTCCGTCCGTGGCGACGCGCGGAGTAAGACTGAGGGAGAAGCGACCGAAGCGAGGAGGTCTGACGGCCGAAGGTCGGAGGCGATTGGAGGACGGCGTAAAACGGGATGCGGCATAGATGCGCGCATCGCCCGACTTCCGCTCACAGAGATACGATAAAAAATCGCGCGGAAAAGTTAAGGACCGCTTGATTTTTCAAATTTCGAATTCGCTTGGTTTATCTTGATCTATCTAATCTTGATTGTTAATGCATACATTGCGGATTGTGGCGATTGTTTCTGTTTGTTTAATTTATCGCGATTTTAATAACTAAGAATTGAAACTTCATTTTAAATCACACATTTCTTAGCGAGTTCACTGATTTATTTATTTATCCGAAGTACCTAGCAACATTTTATTTCTGTAGATCAACTCGTTGATTCTTTTTTGGCCAAGATCAAAATTATAATTTAGAACACATTTACATACCTACATCATTTGAGCCAATACCTAATGGATACGAGTAATAATATTATGTCTTACAAAATACTGTTAAAATAATATGAAAATCAATCAAAACTGTACTTCCAATAAAAGTTAAAGATCAGCCTACGGAGCACGCTTGCTACCAATATAGGTGTAATCATCATTCAATGGTACCAGTGTAACATAACTGTGAAACATAACTGCATATCCATTACAGTCTATGTACTAACAAGTTATAAGTACTTCCAAGGCATAGCCCGCAATATGTATTATAAGATAAGTAATTATCCGATCCATGCGAGCTCTCAGATTCTTCTGGGACAAGTCGGCGTATGTTGGTCTGACGATAACATGAGTATCATTGATCCAATCCTTATGAAAATTTGCAGACATTTAGTTTATTTCAATACTATGTTCGTATAAAACTCAGACCAACCTAGAGAATATGATGGCGCACGGTGTATGATTTATGTGAAGCCAGAAACCATCCAAAACTACGCTACTGTCGAATATGTACACAACACGCACACATTGACGCAAAAAACTACGCTACTGGCTTGGTCATTCTTACCTCGACATTATGTACATTGGTTTATGGTATAATTTCGTAAATTAAAATATATGTACATACATAGTGCATTATAAAAGTGTGACCAGGATCCTACATTTTGAGGTTCTTTTTAAAAACTGTGCAGTTTTTAACTAGCTAATTTTGAAAAAGCCGTTACATTAAACTCTTACAAATATATGCAGTTTTAGAATATTAAATCTACTAAGGTTGTAAATTGGAACGGATATGACTAACATAGAATTTGGGAATTTATATTCGTTTCCGTGCAATTGTAAATGTTTTTCATGGCAAGGCATGGCAAGCGAGTAGTGTAGTTTTTTTGCGTTAATGTGTGAGTGTTGTGTACCTATACGACAGTAGCGTAGTTATTGGATGGTTTTTGGCTTCACTTAGATCATACGCCGTGCGCCATCTTAGTCTCTAGGTTGATCTGAGTTCAGAGTCTACTGGGATAACTCGGCATTTTGTTCAACGCACAAGGGGCCTACCATGACATCTAATTGCCATGATGGTTAAGTTTTGTTTTCGATGCTGAGCGACCATGAACCTTAT
Organism: Peribatodes rhomboidaria; assembly: GCA_911728515.1. Taxonomy (NCBI): domain Eukaryota; kingdom Metazoa; phylum Arthropoda; class Insecta; order Lepidoptera; family Geometridae; genus Peribatodes; species Peribatodes rhomboidaria. The sequence goes on from OU452182.1 coordinate 10,728,760, forward strand.
TGCGCAGGGAAACGCAGTCGCTCAGCGTCAACAACAAAACGTCAATATGTAGTTTGACGATAGCTTGAGTATCGTTATTTCGACCTCCATGATATTTTGAAAATAAATATACCTACTTATTTCAGTAGAATTTTTCAGCTTGTTAATGAACTAAATCGGATGACGAGGTTTCCGTTCGAGGCAAATTCCTAGTTTAATCAAAATAAATTTTATTGTGAAATTTAGAAAATAGATTAATACGAGTTTATTATAAGTTGGGAGAAGGCCCGTCTCTCAAGCCAGAGGGAGCAGGTTCGAACCCAGCCGACGGCGCGCACCGATTTGTTCATTGTGTGAACATATGTGCGTATTGTATGTAATCTGCTACATGACTGGAGCACGGTGTATGGCGACAGGCTCGCACCCTGTCACATTTGGGACTGAATATCGTCCGGCGAAGTGTGGGTGTTGTATTACACCTCTGCCAGCCCCTTCGGGGGAAAGGCATGACGATATGTATGAGAATATTTACCTCGCTTATACTTAAAAGTAAGTACGTGTTTCTACCTATTTTACTTTTGGACTGCACCGATTTGAAGACGAGACATTCACAATCCTTCCAAAAATCATTTCGTTCTAACGAGACCCTGATAAATCTGTTTAGAATAAATGCTCTATGACTGAATACACTTAAAATAAGGACAAATAATGTTCTGCTCATTAAACGTGTTCTATGCATAACGTTATGCTACATGAGCCTTAGTCCATTTGGTTAAGGTACATTATTGAAGCTGATGCATAGCAAGTTGTATTGGTGCATTGTACTCGTTATCGGTACTTCCCTTATCAGAGGAGGTTGAAATCTGACTAAATACCTACCGCGTTTTACTCGTATGTTGTTATGAATGATTTGGGTTTTCAAATTATATGCATTGAGAGGCTAATTAGTCTTACAAGATACTTACTAACGCCCTAATTAATAAACGTCGTTTGGGTAGCTTTGGAATAGTTACAAAGTATTTTGTCTTTTGTGATTGAGTAGGAATGGAAAAGAAAGAAAAAAGACAAAACACTGTATAACTAACTCGAGGCTATAATTACGACGTTTATTGGTGAGTATCTACATAATTTCACCCTTAGAGAATTCATGCATAGACACGATAATGCGGACCAAACTATTCAACTAATCGCGTTTAAAAAAAATGTCGCTAGGTATCAAAGGACCAAGTACCAAGTACCAAAGTACCACTCCTTTCCCAAAACGTCGCTTTCCCAAACTGTCTCTTATAAACAAAAACATTATTGAATCAGACTGATTTCGTTCCCGTTGACGATGATGAAAATTGTTGATAAATGGGCGGGCAGTATGATGAGGGTGATAACTTTGGGCAGACCGAAATAAGGGTCAAAATCAAAACACATACCTATTCGCGATACGACCGCGATGCGTTGTCGTGGATCCCTACGACGTGGCTTAAAATACAAACTAGCTGCGCCCATCCGCGGTTAAAAGTATATATTCTAGACTATAATCTATCACTGTGCCAAATTTCATCCAGATCCGTTTAGACGTTCTGGCGTGATTGAGTAACAAACATCCATACATCCGTCCATCCATCCAACTTCATGCGATGTGAACTTAATCAATGCGATAAATCTCATCCCATTAACATCACTAATAAAATATTATTAGTGAGATGAGATTTATTTTTTGATAAACGTAGTCCTATCACGGTACGATGCCCGACACGACGTCGCGCGTTGTGTCGTGCGTCTGTGTTTTGGCTCAAAAGCATTGTAATACGAGTATGTTCTGTGGCCTAAGCTATTTCCTGGTAGTCATCGGTTCGGTTACAAGACATGCTTTAAATATATTAGGTTATCAATTAGGTATTATGCTAATCTAACTACGCTAGTCATTACATTCTTGCGCTGTGACGTCATGCAGCTGCAACGTGCTGTTTTATCATTTGTCACCTCCTACGGTCGGTCAAATTGAAAGCAAGTTCATTACCATTTCTTATTCTATAAATAAAGCTTGACCGATTTATGTTCTCCTGGTTCATTGAGAATTAATTACAATTTAGTTCGTACTATTTTCTTTTGTTTTAGTTATTCGCATTATTCTAACGAAATAATAATTATCATCATCATTCTTCTTCATCAGTCTTCTACGTCGCATTGCAGGGACACCGACCTTCCCTGTATCGAGGGTGACTGGCCACGCTGGCTTAGTGCTAGTTTAGTGGATGTCACACGTCTTTCAAATTATTAAAAAGTAATAAATAACAATAAATATTAGGGACACTTGCACACATGGTTGTCTGACCCCAAACTGAGCAAAGCTTGTACTGTGGCTTCCAGAGAACTGTTACACATATATATATTTTTGTTTAAATACATACTTAAATAGATATTAAATATTAACACCCAGACAACAATGACAAAACAGACAAATGCTCATCACATAAATGTTTTCCCTAGATGAGAATTGTACCCACGCCCCCAAGCTCAGAAGGCAGATTCACTACCAACTGAGCCACCGAGGCATTCTTCTAGAACATGCCAGTTTTCTCACGATGTTTTCCTTCACCATAAGAGCACGTGTCGTATTTAAACGTAAGTACATAAACTTTTCTACGCAAGAAAAACTCGTTGAGGCACGGCCAGGTTCGAACTCGCGACCTCCGGATCGTAAGGCGCGGATCAAAAAAATGTATGAAACTTTGTAGGAATTTAAACAATTTTCAATGCATTATACTCATACTGTACTCTTTATCGATTCCATAATGTTTCCATTTCAACCTCAAAAATGTTAAGCTTTAACATATGTATTTCTATTTTCCGCAATATTTGCGTACCTATGCCTACGTGAAATTTATAGCTACGTTTTCAATACAAAACCGATAAAAAATCTTTATCACTTTCAAATCCACGCAAGTTTATCGTTTGGAAAATAGTGTAAGTTTTTTCAACGTAAATAAAAGAGGATTTTGTATGCGAGCGTGAATTGCCAAAAAAATACGATAACACCGTTGCGAACTAAATTTTTTCACTTTTATTCCTAAAATTCACACTTGCAGTAAAATTATGATTGCGACAGAGTACTTGGCTCTTGACCTGTTGTGTTCACCTCTCCTAAACAAACAATTCTTTGTTTGTATTTCATATCTTAGAAGTCTTAGAACCTATGTTGCGATGCCTTTTGCTATTATTATAAGTGGTTTAATTTTAATTTAAATATTGGATAACCAGTACCAAATGTGACAGGGGGCGAGCATGTCGCCATACACTGAATATCATCCGATAAAATGTGGGTGTTGATTTTCAGCCCCCTCTGGGGAAAGGCATGACGCCATGATACTCCATTTATTTCAGGCAATATAATGATGACGATGAAATTAGTAGAGGACTGTAAGGTGATCAAAATGACCCAAACAGGGCCTACTATTAAGTGACTATCGAAGAATTTCCATCGCCACCTTCTGACTCCATCAGCAGATCAGCCATGGAATCGTAAGTATTACCTACTGGATTGTCAGTCCAATCGAATACAACGAAGTGGTTCTAATTTAGCTTTCAAGAAGATATATAATACAGTAATATAAACAAAGTAACATGCCATTAAATAGCAAACCTTAGCTTGCAACAGCGAATTGAATCCTACTATTTAACTATAACATTAATCAAACAAAATAATATTAGCTTTGTTGCAACTAAAATGGAAAACCCACATTTGAACGACACATTATTAATCTATGAAGTAATGAAAACCACTATCAAGACAAATTGAATAAAGACAACAAAACACACGTAGGGAAGAAGATAAGTGAATTATGATAAGTTTATTTAGTTCTAAATTATAATACAAAATTAGATACTAAAAGTAATTACACAAGTGCAAAAAAACAGTCATAAATCTCCAATTACGACCAGTCACAGAAAACGTGCAAAAAAGCAAAATATTAAAGTTCACCGACACGATGATATTTTCATCAAAGTCAAAGAACAATTCGACGAAATCTCATCATCCGTCGCGCCTCGTACGAAAAAGCATCCACAAAAATAATACCAGCACCAATTTTTGCCAAAAGAAAAAAAAATAACAATCTGATATCAATCCAATAAAAGGCAGGAAGGAAGCAGCCGCTGAGTAAGCAATAACAAGTGCGAATGAAACAGAAACCGTATAAACGACCAGAATGAAACGAATGAAAAGGATAGACGAACAATAGCAGCCAAGTTTTCAAAGAGCGTTGTAAACAATAAAACTTTTTGAAGAAGTTCGCTCGCACTTGCTCCAAAAGGGTTGCCAATGCTATGAATAACACAAATAAATTATTCAAAAAGCAATCGCGTTATATTCGAACTGGTAATGAAATTTTATTGAGGTGTCTGTGGAAAAAGTGGAGTAGCATTCGAGCAATTCGCATGCTTTTGTTTTGGTGAAGTGCCCATCAAAAAGTCGATGTAGACCTTTTCGAGGCCTAAGTTGATTAAATTTGCTCCCTCGGTTATTCCAATTTGTATGACTGTTTGTTCTTGATTTGGTTTTATTAATATTCTTCGAGATCAGTTTTGGTTCCTAGTTAAGGAATTTCGTTCTAAATAAAGTTGGTTAGTATCTATAATAAATTCATAGTTATCGTTCAGAACAATTTTATTCTAATATTCAAATCATATTTTACCACCTTATTGTGTCGTACATACAGGCTAAGTATTTTTTTTTACATTTTCTCTACGTTGATGGGAACAGATGGAAATACTCTTAATTGTCCTCCATTTTTAATGAAATTTTACTTCTATTTTCTTTTGGCCTTCATCGAAAGTTTGGTGTGTTAAAGTTCTGTCTCACTATCGTGGCATATTTCTGTCCTTAAGAAAAAGTGAATGAAATTATTTTGACTGCAACACATTACGAATCTCTTTCTGGCGAATTAACCTTTTAGGTAAAACAATAAACAGCCCTTAAGCGCTTGTTACCATCTGCAGATAAGCGAGCATCCGCAAAACAACGTCCTTGCATCAGATAATCCTGAAAGTATTTGACCCAATTCCTAGAATGGCTTCTAAATTTTCCACCAAACTACGCGGAGGGTTCGTCCATTATTGTTTCCTGCAGGTTATCGAGAGGGACCCTCTAAATCAAGGGCTCAATTGTCTCATTGGCACCGTAGTCATTTACGGAGGGCATGTCTCTTTGTAAAGGATACGGCAAGGTTCCCTCGTGCAGTTGCTTTTACAAAAGTAATGGATAAAGATTGGAAGTATAAATTACGACTAAAGTTTTTTTAACCATAGTAGGTAGGGTTAACTGCGGCAAATGCACCTGGAGGGCAATTGCGTCTTTTCAGAATTGCTGACAAACCCTTCACAAATTAGGCACCACCTACATCTTTTTTCTGTCTTTAGTTGCAATCATCCTTACAAGATGGCGTTAGTTGCCTAATTTGTGAAGGGTTTGTCAGTAATTCTTGAAAGACGCAGTTGCCCCACAGACGCATTTACCCCAGTTTAACCTTTATGTAACGGCAGATACATTAAGGGGACGTTATCGACTGTTTAACACAGCTAGAGCCTAACTTTTCTAAAGAATCCCCTTCATGTTGTGGTTACTGGTAACTCTGAAATACGTTAAGCAATGATTTGAGAATGTTTTAAAGAAGCTTTTAATTTGTTGCCAGTGTTCAAAAAGCCCGTGGCTTCGCTCACGTTTCGTTGCCTATGACACTCAGTGATTATGTAACTTTTTATGTTATAGCCTACCTATTAGCGGGAGAAATGTCAAAATCGAACCAGTAGGTACTTTTGAAGATAGGTCCTTACAAAAAACTTGAAAACTTTACATGGGTATGCTTATGTTTAACTTTAGTGTAGATTGATAAAAAGTAAGTACGATTGTTATTTACATACAAAACTTACAATGCATTACACTGCACAACAAAATTGCAACTTTTGTCTGATGAATGAATTTTCTCACATGATGTTTACTAATTTGACTTCACTGATTCTAAATATACCCTCATTTGTGTTGTAACAGCTCTTGTTTACGAGTTATAGCTTCCACTAAAAATTCACTGTGTTACGCTGTTAATTTGCTGATAAAAATTAATCAATTAAGTTTTCTTAATATAATATGATATGGCATCGTCAAGTCGAGTTTGTGTGAATGATTCCAATCATTTTTGTTTCATTTGCGGAGAGTATATGTTTAAAGAATATCGTTTAAGTGTGACAGCGTTCGTAAATGAGGCATACAAAAACTACTTTGGTCAACCGCTGGAAATGAAAAATAAGCCTTGGATTCCGCAAAAGGTATGCAAAACGTGTGTTGAGTTTCTACGTTTGTGGACAAATAAGAAAAGGAATAAATTTAGGTACGAAACCGCTATGATCTGGAATGAACCCGTGAACCACCACGACAACTGTTATTTTTGTTTGGTGAAAATAACTGGCATTAACCGAAAAAATCGAGCCAAATAGGAATATCCTTGCACGCGGTCGGCACATAGACGTGTTTTGAGCCCTAAGGTCTGATCACCTGAACCTCAAGCTGATGTACCACAGGAGGAGCCTATGCATTTTGAGGCGAAAACTGACAATAGTGATAGTGACTTTGAATGTAACCTGGAAACGCCAAAACCACTTAACCAAGATGATTTAAAGGACCTTATCAGAGATCTGGGACTGTCAAAGTCTGCTTCAGAAATTTTGGCTCCTAGGCTAAAAGAAAGAAACTTCGTAACAAAAGAAATTAAAATTTCTTTTTACCGCACAAGAGAACAAAATCTCTTCAAATATTTTGCTGAAGAAGATGAAGAAGAAGTCTTGAGCATCAAGTTACGCTTTCTCCACAACCACCTGGACTATTTTCCCGCCAATCTTGGGGATCTAAGTGAAGAACAGGGCGAGCGATTCCACCAGGACCTCCGTACGATGGAGGAACGCTATCAAGGCTACTGGAACGCACACATGATGGCTGACTATTGTTGGAGCATTCAGAACAGCTCTCTACCTTCAGCTTCAAAAAGGAAATCAAATAAAAGAAAGTTTTTTTCAACTTAAAAACTAAATAAAATAGGATTATCTTTAAGTATATAGTGTTTTATTACAAAAAGACCTATGTGTAATATTTTTTTAACTAGAGCTGATACAGAAATTTCAGTCACAGATTTGAAATCGTCATTAACAATTGGACTAATATCATGTAACATAACCCAATCATCAGACATGCTGTTGTGCAGTGTTATCTATCTTAATTATAGTTGAATTGCATTGACTGTCAATCTAAAAATATAAGAGTGGTAGCATCGATTTAAAAAGTACGATATCATAATAAATTTCTATACAAGCTTACGCTTTCCTCTTTCAAAAGCGGTAGCATTTTAATGAAAATGTGAAAAGATGATAGAAAAGCAGGTAATCTGTGAATCCACACAGAGTGGTTGACCTACTTACGAATCGGATATTTTATATACAGTGCTCTGGTGGAGTTAAGAAGTGGAGCCACTGTCGTGTGTTCTACATCAAATTGATATGCCTTCCATATAAAAATTTTAGTTCCATTATTTAGCCAATGTTATAGATAAGTTGGTCGTTTTGTGCTTGCTTCTTCTAACTGAGGCTTTATATCTTTGTGACACGGTTAAAGCTTCAAGGTCTTTCATTTCAGGTATTGATTTCTTGAGTGGGAAAAGTTAAAATGACACTTTTCACTTTTTTATACAATTTGCAAAATTTTATTCGTAATTACCTCGTACCGTACATTTATACAATAGCAGTTATTATGTTGTTAGTACTATGTAGTTGAAGTTCATATACTCCATAGGGTGCTCCATTGGCCTACAATAATTATTTAAAAGATGTTGTTTGGAGCCTTTCATTTCCGCCAAGTAGCCACTAGGACATAGAAATATGACATTACCTAGTTCTAAACCAAAATTTGCAAGACATTTTTTTTTGGAAAAAATAATGATGGTCCATGACAAAATATAAATAATAATCAGTTTCTTGCCTGTTTTTTTGAGTTGTGGCTTTTTCCGAACAAGGCGGTTGAGTCTATTTTATAACTTTTTATGTATATCTTCGATACCCAATTGAATAAAATTATTTTGACTTAACTTTCAAAAGTGACTTATAATAAAATTATCATCTCAATTCTCTAAATAAATCTCAATCTCATTGCGTAAATCGCAAGCCTATTTTTTAAAATTAAAAAAGAAAGCGAGATCTATCACATATTTCTACTGAAATCTTAAATGTATTACTGGCAACAAATATAGATTTTAATAGATAATGGACATGATATTCAAAATTAATCACAGACCATTAAATTGAATAAATTAACTGCCCCATTGAGACAATTTGGCTTAAGTAACCAAATGAGCGTCGTTCATTTATTGTTGTTACTGGACAGATTTTAATAGATAACTGACATATATCTCAATTAGTTGCGACAGTTTATTTATCGGCAAGCCAGACGAGAAACCTGTAAGACAATGACGAGACACGAACTGGACGCAGACGCGACGTCTTTTCACACAAATGTTTGTTTTTTTTAATGTGTAGAATAGGTCAGCGTTTGACCACCAACTCGCCTGATGTTAAGCGACGTTGTGGTCTAAGATGGAGCACGACGACCTATAAGGTACTTATTCACTCTAGCCTTGAAGTTTTGTAGAGTGAAGAAGTGCGAAGACGGCAATTGAGTGAGGCGCTACAAGAGCGCTACTTCTCAGACCCGTCTTCGGAACGGTTACACCGGACTACATCCCGAAACATGACTAGGTCATTTCACGGCATGGCTTGGTCCGGTGGGTGGTAACTAGCCACGGCCGAAGCCTCCCACCAGAGTTTGCTACCCGGTTAGCACTACCCGGGGACCACGTGTAGGGAATCAGAAAAGAGTACGCTCCTACGGACGTGGGTAGCTCAGCCCCCAAAGAAGCATGTATAGAAGAGACGCGACGCAACACATACTTAAAGACAACGAAATCAATGTACGACATACTAGAAGAGCTGACCCAAACAAAAAACGTTACGCAATTTAATGAAGTGGGGGGACTGCCCACCGTGGGCTTACCGCAGGTTTAAGTTTGCTGCAGCGATGACTACTGAATTGTTGAATTACGTCTTTCCTGGTTCACACTTTGATTCCAGTAAATTAGCGCCGCTTCATAGACAATCACACTGCACGCGTGCTGGGATCACACTAATGGAAGGTCCAAGGATTTCAGTGCACCGGAGTGGACGAAAGTTTCTGTTCGGCTGATGAAATCTAGTACGTTGTACATAAAATTTATCGACGCCTATAGATAAGACGGGGCGCAGACGGGAAGCTTCTAATGTTGTATGAAGGTACCATGTCTCTGCTCCGTCAGTGACTCGTCCTCGTCCTACGTCTTTTCTGTCTGGCCAGCGCCAGATCATTTTAAAACTACCTACTAGAAAACGGTGCAAATAACCTGAGTGAGACACGGACGCAAGAAGCCTGTGCACGTTGTAAGTTGAAATAAAGGGGATCCAGGATTTTGGTTTGGGAGGGGAGGGTTGAAATAGTTTAGGGTAAGCTCTATCAAGGTAAGTAAACACAAAAGCACTCAAATCTTAGACTTGTAGACTTTAGATGTATGATGTATGAATTGGATGTTTTTGGGAGATGGCTTGAAACCCTAAGCCCCCCCCCCCCCACTCCCCACCCTTCCTGGATCCGCTACTATTCAAGTAAGTTCTGTGCTTATGAACTTTTAATTAACTTTTTGTTAGTGAACCAACAGGTGACACGGTCAGTCCGCGCATGGGAGACCGCAGGAAGCATTTACATATTACCGCTACAGTGGCTCGGATGACACCTTACATTGTAGGCCATGGTTGTTTGTACTATTACAACAATCGCCAAGCCATGTCAAAGGCCTTCGAACGGCCTAAAAACCATGACACTAGGTACGGGAAAGAAGATTGCAATGCCGCCTCCAGCGTGAGCCTAAAATTTATAATAGAAATAAACATCCTTAGCAATAACCGAAATACACAATAAACAAAGATATAGTCTTTGAATAGTTATAGGTAAATAATAATAATAATTAATAAATAAATTCGGGACACTTCCACACGGTCGCCTGACACCAAAATAAGCAAAGCAAAAGCAAAGCTTGTACTATGGCTGTCAGAGACTGATATACGTACTTAGATATTTTTAAATACGTACTTAAATAAATATTAACACCCAGACATAGAACAAATACTAATGTTCATCACAAGAATGTTTGCCCTAGGTGGGAATCGAACCCGCGCCCCCAAGCTCAGAAGGCAGGTTTACTACCAACTGAACCACCTAGGCAGTGAAACTTCGAGGTCTTTAGATTTCTTTTATATTTTGGAATTCGTTCGAAAAAGACAAAACACAGCTTAACTATTCCGTGGCTATAAGTACAACGTTTATTGCTATATGGAAAGACTGAATAATTTTGTAAAAGTAATATTAAACTTCTATCAAGATAATTCCAATCCATTTTCTACTTGGTAACGTTTCCAGCTTTTCTGGGCTTCTCACTAATTTGACCCGTTCAAAACTCTACAAATTGAATTTACTTAATGTACCTACACACTTTACCTAAACCATGCCATTAGAAAACGAGTAAGGCCATTCGTTACTTCGTTAACCTTTTGCCCGCACGGCCTTTTACAGAATGACCCATCTGTAGCGTTACAGTATAAAAGCAGTTAGTAGGTAATGTTACTAGGAACTTGTATCAGGTTTTCAAAACATGTAATTTGCAGTTTTGAACCATTTATTACTTAATTTTTTTTTGTAACACGAAATAAATTGCTACTTTAATCGTTTAAAGCAGCGTTCGGCAACCTTTTGGCAGGCAAGGGCCGCACAGTGCCAAAATAAGCAAGTGACGGGCCGCACTTGTTCAAATATTTTACTATAGGTTCTTATATTAACATATTTTACCATAGGTATATAATTATTTATGTAGGTATTATCTGATCTCTATAAATCAATTTTTATCTGTCTCTGGCAGCTATAGTAAAAGCCAGACGACCGTGTGAGCAAAATGTCCCGATTTTTTATTTACTTAGAAAACACTCGCGGGGCGCAAGAAGGGAGGCTGAGGGCCGCATGTAGCCCGCGGGCCGCGGGTTGCCGACCGCTGGTTTAAAGCATATACACAGCAGATTTTATAAAATTGGAATCACTGGAAAGAAAGTATCCATAAAATGGAAATCCTTACCAAAAAAAGAGAAGATATTTCTTTTTTATCTCTACATAGTACCTATAAAACAAGCGTTTGTACGCCTCCCTGCATGTATGTGTATATTCGCTAACTCCTCCTAAACCAGCAACGGATTTTGATGCGGTTTTCACCATCCATGAGGAAAGTTTTTGGTATGCACGTTGAAGGTGGAACGTTTGTTGGTAGACGAAGCCGGGTGGTGGCTAGTAAACCATAAGTACCAAATCAAACCAAACCAACCAACCAAAAAATATATTCATATAATACAGAATAAACCTATGGATGGAAATATACCTACTTACGTTAGGTTACAGACTCGCCTAATTTGTTTATTTAGTTTTATTCCGCACTTAGCCACTTGACTGGGCCATTGTGCGTGACTCTCTTCTTTTTCCTTCCTCTTACTCTAACCAGCTTAGGCAGCCTGAAAAAGCTGCCGCAAACCACTGGGAGTGACGATAGGGATATGAGGATCCAAGCCTGATGATCTGCCACGCTCCTGCATTCTAATCTGCATTGCATTAGACTCAAAGCGACTTTACGACAATGTATAGAAAGTAATTACTTTACTAGAAGGTCTCACTATGTCCTTGAAACTAAACGACAATTCAATTCAATTTTATTTATTTCAGCATTCAAGTCCACATACGACTACGTCAGTTGCATTTCAATAAAAACAAAAACTATAACATTTCATAATAATTCGTTATAATTCCAGAATATATTTGTCCACTTATTATACCACTTACCGCCTACACTTTGACATTATCCTTCGCTCATCAAATATTCATTCCGAGTCGTAAGTGAATGCCTGCAAAGGTTAAACGGATCAACACTAACTGACATAACAACGAGGTTAAGACTGCTTAAGAATTCAAAACCAAAAATTAAAATATAAAATAAGCTAATTAATGTACAATTCTAACTCTGAAAGATAAACAAAATAGAATAAAACAAATAACGCTACACACTCATAGCTCCGACTGGGATTCCCTGTACCGTGACCCGGGAGGAACACAGATCCCTGTATAATAATTATGGGCAATTCGACTTCCCCTCCGGCGTCAACCCAAGCGTTGGTTGTACATACAACAGAGGCATAGAGCCCTTGAGCTAGTCGCCCATAGATTTTAGGGCTTTTAGTAATCATTAGGCTCTGCGCCATCAGCGCTTACCTATATACCTAACGCCCGGTATGCTGTAGAGGCCTCAGTGGCCAAAACCGTTAGTCATTACAAAAACACGCCCGGTACGCTGTAGAGACCTCAGTACCCAAAGCCTTTAGTCAATAAAAAAAATCATATCCAAAAAGTAAGGTTAACTAATAAAAACCCTGGTAATCATTGATAGGATGTATTTAATTTTTTACCCTTTGTAATTCTTAAAATAATATTACGGCTATTTAGTATTTTCTCCTTTCAAAGAAACCATTATTAATTTTGAACTAAAATCTCCCCAGACTTAAATGGTAGGACTAAATTAAAAGTCAGTCAACTGGCCTAAATGAAATCAAAATAATCGTTTCTTAGAATTGTTAATTGGATTTTCCGTGATTGATATATAATGGTACTAAAACGAAAAAAGGAAGAAGAATTTTATGTAGGGAAGTGTATAGATTAGATAAAAAATATATACTTTTATAAACCTAGACCTATAAAATATTGTTATCTTTTTATTACGGAGCTACACGACATTGGATGAAATATTTTCGTCATAAAAAGTTGCTATGTACTTTCGCGCGAATCTAGGATTAAATGGCTCAGTTTTAATGTTACACATTTTTCACGTGGCTACACCTCGCGGCCTTGAGCGTTGACATTGGGTTGTGTTTTATTTTTTTAACTAGCTGCTCGCTGCGGTTTCTCCCGCTAACCTGGAGGAGTAGTAAATTATTGCGGGATAAAAAGTTGGTTCCTAGCCTATGTGTCATAACAGAATATTATCGATCATACCAGGGTAAAAGATATATATTTATAAAAATGACTTGCCAGTGCTATTAAATGTTAATTTTGGTCAATGAATATTTCTGATTTCAGTTCAGTTCAGCAGTTTTTGCGTGAACATACCAATTTTCACATGTGTAACATTATGTAGGATAGTAGGATTTAAGTACACACTAAAGTCACCGACCACCGACACAACCCGCCAACAACGACATATGCGCCTTAATTTCCTTTAAAAAGATGGCTGCCAAAATCACCGCGGTGACTTTGGTGTGTGGTGGAGATTCCTTGATTGTCACCGCCAACTTTGGCTGAGTTTTATATCTCAGCGCTTAGAAAATGTTATCCAATTGTCATTTCAGTCTCATAGCTCCAAAGAGCTATGAGGCTGAAAGCTTCTGCCGTCTGAGTTTTTGCATTACGTATACACACTCAGAAGCATCAAATTTTTATTTATGCCTAAATTCCAATGGTTTTATCAAAGCTTTTTTATGATTATCAAAGTTAGATCGTTACTTGACCCGCGTGGCTTCGCACGTTACCTTTAAACTTTCCGCGAAAAATTATCGAACTGGTGGTGAAAACCGCATCAAAATCCGTTGCGTGGTTTAAACCCTCACTCCTCGTGAGGGTTTAAAATAAGATAGAAAATAAAAAATAATAATAAAAAGAGATAAAAATAAAATAAAAAAGACAGAAATATTTGGGAAACGACTTTGTTGTATACTATTTAGAGATGTAGAGATGGCATATATTTCTATTTCTAAGTTTAGTAGAGTTTTATTAAAGTCTTGTTAAAGTCAGTTCAGTTACTATTTTAGCTAAGATAGTAACTAATAAGTTAGTAAACTGTGACCCTAGTAAGTATAGAAACACATATTTTATTACTAACATTTTTAATTGGAGTGAGGTAGTAGATGCACACTTGATAAAGTTAGAGCATCCTAGTCGAGTCTACTATAAAATTAAACCAGTTGGAGGAACTTGATTTATTATTTTAATATTCTGTCTAGACATTGACGTACAGTCAGCCAAGCCAATTTTTGTCCATACAAGTTTTATGACAAAATACTGCCTTAGCTTCACCCGCCATTCGTCAATATTTTCAGTTAAGTGCTCTCGAACACGCTCCCTTAACCGTCTTTATTACATGTACTAACAATTTTATTACAACAGGACTAAACCAAATTCATAAACGAAGGAAGAAAATCTTCCTTTAGTCAAGTCAATTCCTAGTCAATATTTAACTTTGAACACTCTGCCGAAGAGTAATCCACACTGATATTATAAAATCGAAAGTAGACTGTTTATAGGTATCTGTTTGTAGGCTTTTCGCGGCTAAACGGCTGAACGAATACTGATGAAATTTTATAGCTAGTTATACAGTACAACGTGTTGTTTTGCATTACGGCAGAATTATAAGTAAGTAGTACGTAATTTTACTTCACTAGCAGAGCACGAATAAACTATGGAGCAACCTTAAAATCGAGAAAAAAAGCAAGTGTTCTATACATATTATGTTTTATTAAAGTTGCCTGGAAGAGATCGCTCTCTCAGTTTAAGATTTTTCTGTTCTTTTGTTTTTGTTATTTCCGGTGTGAACAATAAAGTATTTATCTATCTATCTAAATTTTGTCGATGACCAATGAACTTTTTGTATGGAACACCTGTTTTTTTTTTCCTCGATGTCAAGATTGCTCTATGGTTTATCGTGCTCTGCTAGTAAAATGTAACAACCTCTAAAAATTCTGCGGAAATGCAAAACAACACGTAGTATATCACGAGGATGGATTTTAGATATTATTTTCTCAATAAACGCGACTGAAGTCACGTTTAAACTAAATCCTAGTTATAAAATAAAGGCACATGAAGTACCGTAAAAGTTAGATGCGCGTTACACATACAACATGGAACATCCTACAAAATGTTCATCAACTCTATTTGAATCCAAATTGAATCAAAATAATCTTCGTCTTCTATATTTTACAACTCCATTACTACGAACTAATGAAATGCCTCGCCCGACTCCACGACAGGATATATGTTAAAATAATTAATTAAGACAAACTGAATAGCCCCCGGTATGAAGTTCCCAAATGGAAACACACAATGTTTAGAGGTCCATTCATTACAAGTTGTGCGGTGGCACCGGAGCTCATTTACATCGGTCCAGTTGCCAGTCCTAGTCTAGTTGCTGGTGCAACAGCTCTGAAAGTTGGTCTATTGAATTAGAATCTAACTAGCCACGAAATACGGAGCTAAAACTCGTTCCGACTCGAATTTTAAGCAACATCTTATTTTGCTTAAAATTCTAACTATTGAGGTTTGTGTTGAATTGGAACTCCAGTATAATGATCTAAAATTCTAAATTTAGAAGATGGTTATAATATCAATTAATTAGATAATATCTATTAATTCTAAATTCATGAGAAACCTGTTCTTTGTTCAGATAGATTGAGGGTAAAGTTTATTGACATTTGCCCAATTCCGACTTATTAGGCCAGTTTAGGGCCTATTTGTGGATAAGGACAAAATGTTTACAGACCTTTTGACCATCCAATCAGAGTTTCTAAACATTTATCACACCATATAATTTATTCAAACATTTTAAATTTTCAATTTCATATGAAAAAAAATGGTTGTATGAAAAGTCGGTTTACGGACGATAGTTTAACGTGACAACGTCATAACAAAACATTGATGAAATCCTCTCTTCCGACGCATAGGCCAATCGAGTGGAAGAGAGATAGATGCGGCACAAGCCGAACGCTCAAGCCAATCCTGTATTTCGCTCGCTCGTGTAGCGCTCTCGCTTCAATCGAACGAGCGTACCGGACCAATTAGTCAACCTTTTTCGTGCGTCCAGCCGGCGTTCATCGATTTATTAGACGATGTCACATCAAAAATTTTATTTTTCTTTCAATCCGTTTCAATTGAAGAATAACTTTAATTTCGTACAAATCATTTTGTTTAAATTCCATGTACCAACTGCCGTGACGTAAAAGTTTTTGAAAGTTACTACTTACGATGAAGTAATCTTTCGGTAAACAAAAACATCTAAACAACTTGACTATTCTTAGTTGTAGGAAGAGCAATTCTAAACTGGAAAGGTCCAAACACAGATGAGGAATTGCATGTTTTGCATCAACACAGAACAAGACGAAGATTGCATAACTTGTGAGATAGTAAAGTTAGCAGAGCAAACCTAGACTAAAAACACATTAAACTGTTAGAATTTGCGACAACTACAGATTCTGAAAATTATATTACGAGTATAATTTATCTAGCTTTATAAGATAATATTTAAGATACACGCTTTATTTATGAGATTTAAATTATATAAATGCATACATATAGTTACCCCTTTTTCCCATAGGAATAGGCGGAGACCACTTCTCTCAACTTGCTACGATCCTGGCATTCATCTTATATGTAAAGATTTATATTATTTAAAAGCTTAAATTAAAGACCTTAACAAACGAAATAAATTTAGTCGCATTCGATAACATAACACTGGCCTACAATTTTTTTTTTTTGGAGCAGCTCTGTTTGCATCTGTAGTCGGTAAAGTAGGTAGTATGAACTACATTGCTCCTACTAGATGTCAGCTGACAGCTCTGGTTTATCTACAATTCTTTTTTAAATTTTGTATTGTTTTGTGTTTTATTCAAAATCAGTCCATGTTTTATGACATTAATCGTATAAATTTATGAAGGCAAGTAGTTCAAGAAGTTGCATTAACGATCCTGATATGTTTTGTTACATATGCGGTGAGTATATAATTAAAAATCAACGGAAACCGATTTTCACCGGAATGACACGGTAATTCGCTTGTATTCTGTATACTTTTTTCCTCATAAACAAGTGCTGCTATGAAAAATGTCACTAGTTTTCTCGTATCTGCCCATAAAATATACCCAAAATCTGGTCTTTAGACCAGGCACCAAACTTACTTAGGCACCAAAATGAGTGTAGGCCAGTGAATTTACAGCAAAGACCATGCAGGTCTTTGCTGTAAATTGCAAATTGTAATTGCTTTGCATGTAAGTACATAATTATGTACGAGAAAGTTTACAGTAGCTGAAATATAAAGAACTAGCTGCGCTCAGCGGTTTCGCCCGCGGTCTCACAGGAACCGGTAATTTTTTCGGGATATAAAGTACCCTATGTCCTTTTCTGTACTCCAGACAACGAGTATGCAAAATTTCAAGATGATCGGTTGAGTGGTTGAAACGTGAAAGCGTTACAAACAAACAAACTCCCTTTTGCATTTATAACATTAGTTAGGATTTACGCAAAACAACAGTCAGGTTAATTTTCCAAATTCATTCATCGAATTCAGTAAATAAACTAAATCCTTACTTTAATTTCTTTCCAACAATTTTATTCGTAAGCATGTTTTAAAGTTTCGCTCACGTCCGTCCACAAATTCTTCCATTTCCAACCTCTTCAGCCGAGGCAAGTTTATAACGATGTTTATTTAGCACAACTCGGGTACTTGGATTAGAACTCAGTTTACGTGCGGCCGCACAGTCCAAGCTTTGCTTGGATGACTATTTAATATTGCTCTATTTATTCCTTAAATTGGCTATTCATTGGCTATCAATTGGCTATCAAAGCGATGATAGCCTAGTCGGAGAAGACTCACTTCTCAAGCCACAGGGAGGAGTGTGGTGACAGGCTCGCCCCCTGTCACATTTAGGGACTGAATATCTTCCGGCAAAGTGTGGGTGTTACACCTCTACCAGCCTCTTCGGGGGAAAAGGCGTGACGACATGCTAAGTTATGTATTTGTTTTCTTCTCTTCTTCCTCGTTGACGCACTAATGAGGATCGTAACCACGTATTAATAATTAGTGCCTATCGGGTTCGGAGTGTGGTTACGATTTGCGGACTGGACCGGATGGTGCATGCTGTTGCAATTGGTATCTTTCGGTTGTATTTCAATAAAATTCAATTGAATGATTGCAATTACTACCTAACAGACTACCAAGAGTGACAAAAATTACAATAATTGTAAGTACCATTAGTTAACTATTTTTAAGCAATTGAAATACGAGTAGCACTTGAGGCACAGACTTGACGAATAGCTGCGGTCTCACAAATATGTATTCAGCATTCAGTCCTTATCAGTTGTAGTTAGTTAATACATTTCATCGACCACGTCGTTAATAGAGGATCGAAATAATGAATTAAATAAAATCGAGTATAAACTTTTACTCTGCATGCCCTCTAATAGGATTAAATATGAACTAGTTCCAATATTGGTTAAATTAACAAACTTGTAGAGTAATTGATACAAGATTAATTATTTAGAAGAATTAAAGGTATTTATTTATGATAATTTTTGATTAAGTATTAAAAAAAACTTTTACATCTCTTAATTTAAACGCTAGTAAGAGCAATAAATCTTTGAAAAACCACACTAAATATGTCAAACAAAAAGTTTCCACAGTTTTCTTGCCAGAGAAAATCTCGCTAAGCCTCTAGAACTAAAAACGTAAAGTCAGTACCGCCTTTCTTCGTATCCGCAATATCTATGGCAAACTTTTAACTTCGGCCAGATAAACTGAAAGTTCAGAAACTTTCACATTGAGATCGGTAGGTACGTCAAAGGTATAGACGAGTTAAACAGACAAGTAGGTATCGGTCCTTTCTGCGTGAAATACATACATATCGTCACGCCTTTCCCCCGAGGGGGCTGGCAGAGGTGTAATACAACACCCACACTTCACCGGACGATATTCAGTCCCAAATAAGACAGGGAGCGAGCTTGTCACCATACACCGCGCTCCAGTCATGTAGCAGATGAGATACAAAACGTAAAATATGTTCACACAATGAACAAATTGGTGCGTGCCGTCGGCTGGGTTTGAACCCGCTCCCTCTGGCTTGAGAGGCAGGCCTTCTCCAACTAGGCTATCATCGCTTCATCATACCGACTCCCTCTCATACCGACTCATACCGCTCTCTCTCATACAGACTACAAATTCCACATGGTGGTTAGGCTTTCCTTTCTTTCTCCTCCACATAGCGTTATGCTCTACCTCGACATCGTCTTCAGAAACTATACACTTACCCTCACTTATTTATCTACTAAGCTAAGTTAGTATCTATTTACCTCATTATCAAAGCTAAATACTTCCAACTTGTCATCGTTTCAAATACAATTACCGCTGAGTATAAACTTAATGGCACATAAACAGCTAAGATTTACAAGTTTACAGCAATCGAAAAAATATTAAACAGGCGTTTTTATGCGTTCGAGGGGCGGCCTTATCGCCGCGTTATCTAGCGCTCGTTAAGGTAAGTATTTTACGAGCCTTAAACAAGGAATGGGGACTGCGTTTTTTTAACATTCAACCGAGTTCTGCCGTAAAAATGGAAGATACGACTGTTATCATTAGAAAAACGGGGAAAGTACCCGTTTTAGAGAGGATAGGCAGGGTAAACACGTTTTTAACGCAGAGTGCGCGTGCGACTTAAACATAAGGTTAGTCAATTTACAGGGATGTAATGTAAGATATGTTCTCGAATTCTTTTTTACCCTTTGGAAGCAACTAGCTAGCATAGACTAATACAGCGAGAGATATGTACAGAAATAAGTTTTTTTTTTTTTTGATTGAATAAGTAATTAAATTTTCAACCTTGTGTTGAAATGTGTGTGTGTAAAATGTGTTTAAGCAGTGTAGTGTACATCTGACTAATGATGAGAAAAACGTTAGGCGCAAAAACGTGAGCTGATTAAAAATGAGCCCAAACACGTCCAGTCTAGTCCATCAACTATCGAGGAATTCCTTTGACCATCTTCCGAGTCCATGGTATTATAATTATTAATACATTAGCTTGTCACCGAAAATACGCAAGTAGGTTCAACTTCAGAAAATGGTTTAGAAAATACTATGAAAAGATGACGAAAAAATGACGAGGTGTTATAAGTTTGACGTGCCTGTAGCTGTGTGTGTGTGTGTGGTGTGTGTCTGTGTGTGTGTGTGTGTGTGCATCGTAGCTCCCGAACGGATGAACCGATTTAGATTTAGATGTTTTTTTTTAAAGTTAATTAGTAACTGGTGTTCTTGACTGTGTTTGATGAAAATCGGTATCGGGATTTTTTTATATTTTTATTTACTAATAAACCAAGTTCTATAACATGGTAGTATCTTAGAAACGCCTGCCAAAATTCGAATAGTCTATTAAGCTTACAAAAGTAAAAAAATGTGTAAGGACGCAGTTGTAGTCTAAATTTTGCTCTCGAGAGCTATCAATCTGTCTATCACAAATCAAAGTAAGATTATCACGTATAAACATAATATGCATGCGATGTTAAAACCTGTTCATTAGCAAAGTCTAGGTAAGTGGTAATATACTTTTTTAACTAATAGCCTGCTTATTCAATAATCATAAGGCATAGCAACGACTTATAGGAGAGTTACTATGTATAAAAATAAAAATTGGTGGAATCAATTTTAAATTAAATAATAACATAATAATTAAATCTGGAGTGATTGAGTAAGAAACATCCATCCAACTAAACTTTCGATTTTTTTTTTTGATGACTCTATGCTGTTGGCCACTGAGGCCTCGACAGCGTACCGGGCATAAGGCAAGCGCAGATGGCGCAGGGCCTCAAAAATGCTTACAAACTATGGGCGACGAGCGCAAGGGCACCTCTGAGGTACGGCCTCGGCTTGGGCTGTCGCCGAGGGAGGGGCGTCGAATTGCCCTGGCAGCCCAGAAGGGGCTTGCTCTAGGGCCCTAACGGGGACGGTTGAAGTTAAGGTTATATAAAAACAAAATAAATTATTATTAACAATGACTCGACCGCCTTGTTCGGAAAGGGAACCTCACCTCAGAAGAACAGGCAAGAAACTGAGGGGCGAAAATGAACGAACACTAC
This sequence comes from Peribatodes rhomboidaria, assembly GCA_911728515.1. NCBI lineage: Eukaryota > Metazoa > Arthropoda > Insecta > Lepidoptera > Geometridae > Peribatodes > Peribatodes rhomboidaria. The sequence goes on from OU452182.1 coordinate 10,749,821, forward strand.
GAGCTAACTAACCGGTCTTCTAACAGACCTTGTAGGCAGTCTTCGACCTCGCCGGCGAGGTCGGTGTATGATAGTGTACCTTTGGTAACCGACGCCTATACCAAAAACTGAATACTTCCTGTTGCAAGGAGCTGCCGGGTCGGACGACCCCAGCGCCGCCGAGGTGACGACGGCGATGGGGTCGTCCGGGTCGCCTAGGATGTTCCTAGGGCGCCTACGGAGAGGGGGAGGGTCTGTGGGATCTACGGAGTAGTCCACGGTGCGAGTGACAAGAGGGTTGGGGTGGTGAGGGGCTCTATCAAAGTAGCGCCGGGAGAGAAACTTGATGTACTGACGGATGGAGGGAAGTTCCAGATCGCAATGCAGGTCGGCGTTACGCTGGTACCAGCTAGCTCCGACTGCCTTGCGAATGAACCTATTCTGAAGAACCTGGAGCTTGTCCAGGTCTAAGGGGGAGGCATGAGCGAACACTACTGAAGCGTACGTCATGACGGGGCGGATGCACATTTTGTAAATAGTCACCTTATTCCTAAGGGACAATTTACTCCGTGTGCCTACGAGGTGGTGGAGTCGGCCTAGAATGAAGGCCGCTCGGTTCCGGACTATCTGAATGTGTTTCGAGAAGGTGAGTCGTCTATCGAGGGTCACGCCAAGGTACTTGGTGGAGGTAGCCCAAGGGACGGGCTGACCGTGAAGCACGAGTTGCTCCCGGTTGAAGGGCTTGGTGGGGTGAAAGTACATAGCTGCACTTTTGTCGGGATTGACCGTTATGGCCCACTTCTTGAACCAATCGCCAAGCTGGCGAAGGGCTCGCTGAAGTCGGCCACGCAGGTGGAGGGGATTCCAACCTCTGGTGTAGAGGGCAGTCTAAACTTTCGAATTTCAGAGGCCATTTTTATTTTGCAAAAGCGAGCGGTCCGCGCTATCTACGGGATGGGTCCCCGCGAATCATTGAGAGATTTATTTAAATAAATAAATATATTAAGTTTACCTTCTTTGGATATCTTTGAAAATATTATGTACGTTTGCAAAAACCTACATAAATTTAAATTTAACTGTGACTATCACAATAATAACACTAGAAATAAGGATAGGATGATAGCTGTACCGAGATTTAGACTGAGTAAAATAAATTATTTTTAGGCAACTGCGTTCGTTTTTACAATTAAATCCCGAAAAATACATATAACAGGGCTCACTGAGGGAAAATTCAAATCACATGTAAAAACTACATTAATGAAAAGAAGGTATTATAAGATTGAGAATTATTTAGAAAGACAAAGATTTCTGGAGCCTTCCACTTCCGCCAAGTAGCCACTAGTATGTATAGATATTACCTAGTTGTAAGCTAAAATTTGTGAGACTGTAATAAATTTATATTTTGAAAAAATAATGCCCCTCAGTTTCTTGCATGTTCTTCTGAGTAAGTAGAGGATCATTATCAGAACAAGGCGGATAATCTATTTTAAAAAAAACTTTGACGTTTATATGTGTATCTTTGATACCCAAATTAAATAAAAACATTTTGATTTTGACTTTGACTTTAAATTTATAATAACAAATGTGAATAATGTTGTTGTCCCAACTCTATAGATCGATCTAACAACCCAGGTACATACTTACTATAATTACTGTATTACCAACCATGAATAATTATCAGAATAATTATGTTTGTGTACCAAACATAATGTTCTAGCTTTAACCAATAACGGTTCACCGGTCCACACTCACAACGCAGCCAACACGAACAACCCTGCAATTATGATAATTACAATTTTATTCTACCTATAAAATTACTATAGTTAAAAGCTACACAAACAGTTATAATAAAATTACAAACACGCTGTAATTTATAATACACATAAATAGTATCTATAATATCTAGACATTTAATTGACCATTGATTTTAAATGTCCTAAAATATATTTTCACAAAACATATCATCAGAAAGAGGATGGCAGAGGTGTAATACAACACCCACACTTCGCCGCACGATATTCAGTCCCAAATGTGACAGGAGGCGAGCCTGTCGCCATACACCGGGCTCCAGTCATGTTGCTGATGACATACAATACGCACATAATTATGTTCACACATTTTTTTACAAAGCAAACATAACTATCTATTTTCCAAATATCATCATCATCATCAACATGTGATGTTTTTCCAGTCTTAACGTACTTTTAGTACGTCATTTTCTCAACAAACTCAATTGACATTATCTATCCCTAACTATAGCTTTTCTCTCCCGTCCAAACTTTCAAAACTCCCCTGCTTAGCATAATAAACACCAAAAAAACCTCTATTCATCCATTCTCTTATAAACAAAGTCATCACCCCGACGATAAAACATTTTCATAAACTTGCAAAACACAAATCCGTTAGAGACTTAATCTGATGAGAGGAGAAAAAAAAACTCGCTTGCCAAGCTTAATAAATGAGGCGGGCGGCTATTCCCGTAACATAATGGAATCTTTTTAGATACTTTAAGGCAGCACTTTGGCTTAATGAAGGACCATAATTCATTTTGACGCCAGCGCTAACTAGAGCAGCGATGTGCGCCGCGCCCTGTCTCGTAATTAGATCTGATGTAGCCTTGTTATAATTAGATGCATTATTAGCTCAATGGGGAAATGTACTCGGAAGTATAAAGGCATTAAGATAGCCTTTGACTGGTTAAATACCTTCGTAATATGGAAATAATTCGGGGAAAACGATGTTTTCTCGACCCCTGTTGAGACTTCCGGCTCCATTGGAAGTTATTTGTAATCATCTTTATCTTCTCTTCTCTACGTAGTATAAAGTAAAGTCACGTTCTTAGTCTGTCTGTCTGTCTCTCTGTCCTCTGACTCAACCACGTAACGGATTTTGAAGTAGTTTTCTATTTCAGTTGGATATTTTTTCGCACAGAAGGTACATTATATAAAGGTACCGCACGTAAAGCTGGAGCAGGCGCTAGTGCATAATTATTTTGTTCACAGAGAACTGCACCTGGCAAAGGTAATAAAGATAAAACATAAGAAAGGAGAGAAAAAAAATCGTGACACAGTTTTTAAAAGCCTTAATTTAGTTTCACCTGTCTGGTGTCTGTGATCAAATAGAACAGACAAAATGTGACCCTTTTTCCGGTGTCCAATTTAACTGAAGTTTTGCATGGACATATAGTAAATCTGATGACAATGCAATATCATTAATAACTAGGTGCGCTCCGCGATTTCACGCGCGTTCCGACAGAAACTAATTTTCTCGCGACACCCTCGCCTATTCTATACCCTTGACAAGGTGTGTACAAAATTTCATTTATGATAGTCGATTGAGGAGTTAGGAAGAGGAAGTGTAACAAACAAACAAACGAACGAACAAACTCAATTTCGCATGTTTAATAGGTATTATAAGGTAAGGTTAGGTAGGTAGGTTAAGATGAGGATTTAAGAAACTGATATTTATAAAATAATAGATAAATAAATAAATTGCAAATTTTGATATCTAGTAAATTGTGACAAACGAAAACAAAAAGAAACAGTGAATTTACCTACCTACTTACACATAAATAAATATAAAAAGAGTTTTACTGTACTGTTTAGATCAAAAATACTCGAGGAAAATCGTCCTCAATACTCAGTAATTTAAGGATAGAGAGCCCAGATTCCCGAGAGTGTCCCGACGTAATTATATTACCTTTTCCTTTTTCTAGTCTAGCGTAATTAAAAGAAAATACTTCTGGCACTAAAAGCAAGTGCGGTTTTGACTAATTGCCTGCAGAGTGAATAATTAGTGTACTAACGCGCGGTGCCGTGTCATTCAAGCTTTACGTAATGCTTAGATTAGATTAGTTTTCTAATGTTTTTAAATAAATAAATATATAAATAAATAGTAAATTAATTGGGGACATTTTTACGCACGGTCGTCTGACCCCAAACTAAGCAAAGCTTGTACTATGGCTGCCAGAGACCTATATTACATCATAATATATTTTTAATTTATACTCAAACATAATTAGCACCAAGACATACTTAGAACCAACAGAAAATGAACGTTAGCCGTGGGTGGGAATCAAACCCACGCTCCTGAATTCAAAAGCCAAGTTAACTACCAATTGAGGTACCGAGGCAGTCGAAAGGCAATATCTACTGAAAAGTTAGTAAATGAGTAGAATTATGTGGAAATTCATTTAGTGAAATCAATCGCATTTATAACAGATTTTAGATGAGAGAAACTTTTTAGCAAAAAATTAAACCGCCGAAAAAACTGAAAAGCCGAAAATAATTTATTTCACCAATAACTAAGTTCCTAAGCTAATGTAAGTATATCTAAGGAGTAGTCGACTTGTGAACCTCCTCCGTTGGGTCAGTTAAAAATAAAGATAAATATTAGAAACAGAAAAACACTATGTCACAACAACAACTTAAGGTGTGTGGTAAGAGGCGGCAGCATATATCAACATGAAAATTATTCTGAATACTTTGTAATACTGTTTTCAAAGCATTGATAGAGGCGATGGCAGCCTAGTTGGGAGAAGGTCCGCCTCTTAAGCCAGAGGGAGCGGGTTCGAACCCAGCCGACGGCACGCACCAATTTGTTCATTGCGTGAGCATATGTGCGTATTGTATGTCATCTGCTACATGACTGGAGCCCGGTGTATGGCGACAGGCTCGCCCCCTGTCACATTTGGGACTGAATAAAAAATGCCAGCCCCCTCGGGGGAAAGGCGTGACGATATGTATGTACATAATTATGTATGATAGAGGCAAATTTAGCAAAAATACATTCTATTATTTAAATCTAATATAATGGCGTGAGCAACCCAGCTGCCGAGCCTTACCATACACCTTAAGTGAACCTAATTTTATAAAATCATCGGCACATGTCTAAATCCTTTACCGGCTACAATTCTAAATGCATAAAATCAATACAGTACCTACGCTCACAGCCAAAACGGACAGATCAAACTTAGCACTTTGAAATGAAACCCAGAGAGCGTAAAATAAAAAATTAAGTGTGAATTGTCAACTGCATCTAAATGGCAGCATTAAACTGTTAATAAAATTTTATTGAAAAATGTTGAATGATGAAACGGAGTGCGAGCAGAAATAGCTTACTGCATCTAATAGGGCTGCCACAAGTAAATATTGTTGTTATAAATCTATAGACAACTAGCTGTCACCCCGCGACTTCGTTCGCGTTTATTATATATATATATATATGAGCTATCCTGTCTGTTAAGTTAGATCGAACTGCACACGGTGTTTAATTTGATTGAAATCGGTTAAGTAGTTTAGGAGTCTATAGGGGACAAACAACGTGACACGTAATTTATATATTTTAAGATTAAACTAGACTACTTACGTTTAACTAGAGTCTTGGGCCCGTTTGCTAAAACGACGTTCAGTCATGAAGCTCGATTTAAGTTTGGTGAAACCAGTTTTAAATCGAGATTTAAGACAGCGTGGTTTTAGACTGTTGAGTCTAAAACCAGTAGCAGACTATTGCTCCTATTTGCGCTGTTCCTATTGGTTGTTAATTACTTTTTTACCAATAGGAGCCGCGTATCGAAGAATTTGCGGGCGTTTACGAGAATAGTTCTAAGAGGTATTGTTTGTTTCATAACTTTTTATGTAGGGGTTATTTTTAAAATTACTGATCTAATTAAAAAAATATATTTCACCAATAAAAAAAAGCTACACAATCGATAGTGTGTCACACTGAGTGCTATAAAACGCGAGCGACCAGATAAGCTAGAAAGTAGGTATACCTAAGAGAATCGGAAGTCTTCTTTACCTTTAGACATTGGGAACGTGATCTGTCAGACACGGCGCTTTACTAGACTTCCGCTACGGTAGCTGGATTAGATAAGCTCGCGATCGCAAAAATTTGAAAGAACGGAAACCTTTTTCGGAGAAAAAAGGTAGGAAGAGATAAAGTTTTTGTTGCTGTGATAAGGCTATCATGGTCTAAATGTGTGTTAATTTTTTGGAGTTTTGAGTATTTTTTGTTGTACATATCTAGAAACTCATTCCGTTTTGAGTGGATAGGAGGGGTTATTTCTTGGTATATTATACCTTTCCTACCATCTCACATACGCCAGCGGCGTTTTGTATTCAGTGCCGGATTAAGTAATCACGTACGGGGCCCGTAGTAAATGTAAGGGCCTCAACTCAAGGGCCCGCTCCCTTGAGTAGTTGGTTTCCTGACAAAACTCTCCATTTTTCTGAAAGTAAAATATTATGGTGTTGCCAGCTATGGTCAACGCTTTTTTTCCTCATTTACAGGCATTTAGCGCTGCATGTCTACTTTTTGAATATAATATAGATGTAGGACTACTTTTGTAGCAGGCGGGGCAGGTAGCATTAAATGCTACAGGCCCCGCGCCATTGCTGCCTCGTGCTACGTGGCTAATTCGGTACTGCTTATATTATGGGTGAGTTTTTTGACTCATATTATACCTATCCCATGACATCCAACCATCGTCATAACTAGAAAACAGTTTTTTACACCCGCTCAACTGCTTAACCTCTACCAAGCGCCGGTGCGGTCCTGCTTGGAATACAGCAGCCACTTGTGGGACGGCTCTGCAAAATAAGAGCTTCAAGCATTGGACTCAATTGAGCGACGCGCCATTAGATTAATCAATGACCAGGCGCTGGTAAAGAGGAAGATGGCGCAGTCTCCAGCACTAGCAGCGTGTAGCTAGTTTGTCAATTTTTTACCGCCTCCATTTTGGAGAATGTGCACAGGAACTATACGAGCTGATTCTATCATTTGACTTCCGCCACAGGTCATCGAGGCAGACATTCCATCAATATGTCATCAGTTTTAATAAAGCCCGCAGGAAGCGCTTTCATAACACCTTCCTAATAAGAACTGTCAAGGAGTGTAACGCACTTCCTGCCTCGGTGTTCCCCAGCAATAGATATAACCTGGGTCTCTTCAAGACAAGAGTGAATAGGCACATCATGCAGGCAAGCGTGCTCCATCTTAAACCGCATCGTCACTTTCCATCAGGTGTGTTGTGGGCCCATTCAATCATAAAAAAAATAATTAAACAGAGTTAAAATTCTACAGCAATAACCCTACATGCATTGAAATGAACAGCCATTTTGGTAAGGGTTAATTCGGGACATTGGAAGTCAGGATATAATGCTGCATAAACTGCTATAAAAATGCTAAATAGAACTTTACGTACAGACACGTCACAGCGATGCTATTTTTGCAAAATCTCATATTAATAACGTTGAATTTTTGTGACGTCACTGCTATTCAAATTGTTGCTAAAAGTTAGTGAAGCGGTAATCACTTATGTATTTTGTTTGTGTAAACTTGTATAAACGATTTTGACGCGGTTTTCACCGTCAGTTAGATAATTTATACGAGTAGGTACTGCACGAAACCGGGGCGGGTCACTAGTATCTTATAACAGCAACCGCCCAGCCATGCCACCCAGTCAGAGGCCTTCGAACGACTGATTAGACTCAAACTCTGACATTTATCTATTCTCTTCAGTTTCAACCAAAATACAGTCAATTGCTCATCATATTTTGTAGCCAACTTACTTAACAGAATTTAGGTAGGTACTTGGTCCGAAACAAGAAAAAAAACCGGCCAAGTGCGATTCGGACTCGCGCACTTACCAATACCCTTCGATGCCCTTAAATATTCATTTTATTCTGTTTTTTTAATATTTTTTGTTATAACGGCATCAGAAATACATCATCTGTGAAAATTTCAACTGTGTAACTAAACTATCACGGTTCATGAGATACAGCCTGGTGACAGACGGACAGACAGACGGACGGACAGTGGAGTCTCAGTAATAGGGTCCCGTTTAACCCTTTGGAGATGGAACCCTAAAATTTAGTTTTAAACCCTGCAAAAACAAAGTGCAGAAGGTTTTCTTTTCCAAATGTGCAAAACACCAATCTAAAAATTGCATTGAACGAAGAAACATTAAAAAAAAACAATGAAAAGTTGATGATACAGTATTTTTAGGCATTACAGTAGATTCTAAGCTCCAATGGTTTTTTTTTTTTCAAAATTGACAAGGCTTTTTTACAGCCAATGTCCTATAAATTTTAAATTAATAGTAGTATGTAATCTGTAAATGACGTTGTCAAGTGTATAGTAGTTATACCAATGACCAGAATAAATGATTTGAATTGAATTAAAAAAAAACTACTGACTTCTCTAAAGATCGAGTATTTCTCGCGAGGCTCGCTTCTATCTCGTTCTTATTACCTTATCACGACCCAGGCTCAGCGTGCCTTGCAAAGTATGCTACCGGAGCGGAAGTAAGAGCGGACCGGGCTAATGATGATGATGACATTATCAGCCCCTCTTATATAGCAATAGGTAGGGTCCCGTTTTGCCCTTTTTAGACACGGAATCCTAAAATTAACGTGTAGGACGAAACTATGTTTTTTTGTGTAGGGCCTAAAACTTGGCCCGAACCAAGAAGAGATCACACCTGCTTTCTTTATCCATTCGGCCTACACGAGCTAATTTTTTATCATAACTTTCATTAGGTACTTAACGAATACGAAGACTTACGAGACACAGACATTGCAATATCGGAAGCTTACAAGCGGCTCAGCCCGTCATTATCGCGCTGGGCGGGCGGCCCGGTTCGCAGTAATCCCGTCGATACTATGGAAATGAAGTATAAATGAAATATCATTTAGTGCTGTGTGAAAAAGTAATTGAAAACTGGTATTTTAATCTACTAGGGAATGAATATTGCTCACAATTCCGGTATGAAATTATTAGGGAACCAGTAACTGCTTCGGTGGCTTAGTTGGTGGTGTGAACCTGCCTTCTGAGCTTGAGGGCGTGGGTTCGATTCCCACCTTGGACAAACATTTATGTGGTGAACATTTGTGATTGTTCTATGTCTGGGTGTTAAATATCTATTTATATATTTATTTAAATGTATACTTGTATGTATATCAGTCTCTGGCAGCCATGGTACAAGTTTTACTTAATTTGGGTCAAGCGACCGTGTGGGGAAATGTCCCGAAATTTATTTATTTTATTTATTAAGTAACTGTACCCACTTCCAGACTGTTAAGTACGTCTAATTGTTTTCTGTGAATTTGTTGTTTTTGTTATTACGTGATGGCTGTTGTTTCTTATTTTTATGATCTTTATATATTGCTAATTCTAAATTAGCTAAAAGTATTGATGTCCTTTTCAAATACGCAGCAATAACAAAGACAGATGTATTGTTAGCTAGTTATGATTGAGCAATTTGGCATTCTGAATGGGATCTAATATCCATTCAATTTTAAACGAAATACCTATATCTTATCTTATACCTACTTTATCATTTTATCTTATTGCCATTATAGTTACGTTTCGACACTGCGCGATTATAAACCTTATTTGATTGATTGACGATTCGCGTTCGCACAGCATCGAAAGCAAAACGTAATCATCAAGAATGTTTGTCAAAATCTCAAAAACATTTAATAACAAAATATTTCAACTACATTCCACAAATTTTAAGCAAAAACTCCGCAGTCAAAAATAGCTCAACCAAATCAACTCGCATTTAAAAATTTTAATCGCCTTTTTCTACCAAACTTAATTTCAATTTAAATTCATATTGGCTCTCTCGTACGTAGCGATTCCAAAATGACACGCCCGCCCGCGCGCCCGTCCGCCCGAAAATAAACGAGGCTTTCGCCGACTCTGTGATCGAATCCTGTTGATTTCTATACAATTTTACTATTGCTTTTAAATTTTTTGATGAGATTTTAAATGTATAGAAATATTTACTTTAAAAAATAATTTCCAAGCTGCGCCCCGCAGTTTCACTCCCGGTCCCACAGGAACTGTTATTTTTTCGGGATAAAAAGTACCGTAAGTCCTTGTCTGTACCCCTGACAACGTGTGTGCAAAGTTTCATGATGACCGGTTGTGTAGTTGAGGCGTGAAAGCGTGACAAACAAACAAACAAACTCACTTTCGCATTTATAATATTAGTTAGGATAGTACTAAGCTTACTTGCTTATGAGGCTAGATCCTGTACAAATATATCAAAAATAAAACAAAGACATACTATTAAGTTAGCCGTTAGTAGTACAAGCTGAGTGGCTAGCCCTGGTGTTACAATTTACTAACATATTTTCAAACAATAAATATTAAGTAACCTTAAAAAATATATACTTAACTACCTGCAGCCCGCGGTTTCCCGCGGTTAATTAAAAAGTATCCTATGTGCCATTCTAGACTATAATCTATCTCTGTGCCAAATTTCATCCAGATCTGTGCAGCCGTTCTGGCATGAAAGAGTAAGAAACATCCATCAATCCATCCATCCTTCCATGCATCCTTCCATTCTTACAAACTTTCACGTTTATAATACTTAATTAATCAAAACACGTGAATGTTAGTAAACATGCAATAAATCCCTCTCGGCGCACAATGTCACGTTCTCATAATGTCACGATGTCTCAAAATGTCACAGTCTCAAAATGTCACGTTCGCAAGATGTCACGTTCTCAAAATGTCACGTTCGCAAAATGTCACGTTCTCAAAATGTCACGTTCTCAAAATGTCACGTTCTCAAATTGTCACGATGTCTCAAAATGTCACGTGCGCATAATGTCACGTTCTCAAAATGTCACGTTAACATATAGTCGCGTATTTATTTCAATTTGTTCAGCTTTTTGCTCAACCATAAAAAAAAATAACCACTCAAATAGAAACAAAAAGACAATCGAAATTGAAAAACTAAAAAAGTCGTTCGAAATGGAATACAAATACAAATTTAAAGATATTTATTATCAAACCATTTGCACAATATACAAACACTGTGGACCACGCACTTCGAAAACCTAGTATCGCGGGCGTCCACTTGAACGTCTTTACATTAAATTAATGGCAAACTAATACAAACTAAAATTTTGAAATTTAAAAACAAAATTGATATTAAATAAAATAAAATCGGACTGACGATTTGAAAGATAAACAGGGTGATTGTGAGTGTGTGTGAGTGTATGTATGTGTGTGAAGTGTGAATAACAAAAGACGATAAAAATTTGAAAACAAAAGATGATCGAAATGGAAACAAAAGACGGTCGAAATAAAAAAAAAACAAAGATGATCAAAATGTGGAAACAAAAGACTTACGATTTCCGTGTTGATTGTCTTTTGTTAAAATTACTATAGAAATAATCCGTTAACGTAAACTATATCGTACACTGGACATTTTTGAAAACTAGTCATTATGAGGCACTGGACATTTTTAACTCCGAGTTAATTAACCCTGAGTTTAATTTCTTTTTTGAAATTGGCTTATAGTCCCACTTGCAGAAGTTAGGGATTTAAACTCTTGAAAGTAGGGTTAGTTAACCCAGAGTTAAAATGTAATAAAAGTTACTTGGTGGTAACTCTTGGTGGCTCAAGACGATTTATCAGTTTAACGTCTGATGGGCAGTTAAGTTAGAGTTAAAAAGATAACCCGAGGTTACGTATGTGGCTCTTAAAGGATTACTGTGCAAGTGTGACATTGTGAGAGAGTAATGATTAAAAACGTGACATTTTGCGAGTGTGACATTGTGCGAGTGAAATTATTAAAAACGTGACATTTTGCGAGTGTGACATTTTGAGAGTGTGACATTTTGCGAACGTGACATTGTGCGAACGTGACATTTTGAGAGTGTGAAAAAAAAACGTGACGTTCTGCGAACGTGACATTTTGAGAACGTGACATTGTGCGCCGAGAGGAAAAAATTGTTGTTTCTCCCTGCCCTTCTGTCTGTCGGTTACCATTTTACGTCACACGTACATTTTTAAATTTTAAAATAAATCGCGACACTTCCACACACGGTCGCCTGACCCCAAACTAAGCAAAACTTGTACTATGGCTGCCAGAGACTGATATACATACTTAGATATTTTTAAATACATACTTAAATACATATTAACACCCAGACATAGAACAAACACAAATGTTCATCACATAAATGTCTGCCCTAGGTGAGAATCGAACCCACGCCCCCAAGCTCAGAAGGCAGGTTCACTACCAACTGAGCCACCGGGGCAGTCAAAAGTAAATAGTAGCAAAAGTCAAAAGTAAGCAAATTTCGAAGTACTAACATGACTGCATCATAATCACAGACATTGTATACTTTTTAATCCAAAATAAAATTAAAAAACCTGTCTATTCTTCGTTTTTAGTTAAAAAAAAAACCAGCGCTGTATAAATTATACCACCTGAAGAGCGCTCTTAATCCTGCCGTTTTCGAAACCAACTTGTAAAATTAATACCTCAGCACAAACAAAATTTATTATAAATGCATCAGGATTGTGTACAGTCGACCACTTAAATTCGCGGCGAGTTGGCAACTCGACGCTATGATTGCATTAAAGCTCTTAAAAACTTTATCCATTTCGTTTGTTGACACTACCGCCTAGACTGTTTCGCGTACTTCTAATTAGTAGCATTAATTAAAATTAAAATAAACAACAGGAACAAAAATTTTAAAACCCGACTGCAAAATGTTGTACCCTATGTCACTTCCGCTATCAACTAGACTCAAATTACACCTGGCATGTCGAAATCCATCAAGCCTTTTTATTTCTAGTAACAGCTAGACAACCTGTGGCCCTATTCGGAGATCTGAGATTTTCATCTCACCATTTTGCGTCCTTGTTGCTCTAGTTTAAAATGTTATAGGTGTGAGAGTGACCAAGATAAAATCTCATCTCATCTTACGCTCAGGAATAGCCCCCCTGGTATAGGGACATACGATATGTCTCGATAAAATTTTGTATTAATGGACAGTTTAAGTGTTGGACGGATTGAGTGTTGGACGGAATGCGTGTTGGACGGATTGCGTCTAAACGATACATACACACAGTCGAAAAACATAACCCTCCTTCTTGCGTAGTCGGGTAAAAACAGCATTTTTTGCTGACATGTTGGGTGTCTTCTCGAGTGTATCGGTTTCTTCTAGCCAAGCGCGCTCCATCCTATGCGCAGCTCTGCTTATTATAAGGCGTGATGGCGGGCAAACGCCACCCCAAAGGTTGCAGAAGTAAATTTCGAGTTAAGTTCTTAAACACAAGGTTAATTAGCTCAGGGTTAAAAGTTATAAATATAATTCTAATATTGTGTTAGCTCAAGGTTAGCTTCTAACTCTTGGTGACGCAAGACGATTTATTTTATCAATTTAATCTCTGAGAGTTAGCAGCTAACTCCGAGTTAAAAAGACAGTCCGAGCTTCTTCAAATGACCTTAATAACTATAATACTAATTAATAACTACACATTAAAACACGTCATATTTAAACTAAAAAGTTAGTAAATAATTAACTAATTATAAATAACGTCGCACAAAATATAATGACGATGATAATATCTGGCAAAAAACTGTACCGACAAATTATTTGCCAAGCCGTAAGCATCTAGATTTCAATTAATTCTCCCTGACCTGTGCGGTGTATAATATAAGTTAAGTAGGTATTATGCAGAAGCGAGGCGAGATGAAACTTAAAAGATACCAAACCTACACAGATAACATGCACTCTGGCAAAGTGACGCTGAGAACGCTTCGTGCTTTGGAAACCAAGGAATGTAAAGATACCAAAATAAGATACTGATCCTTCTCATTAACAGATAGACACCGTACCGCAAACACTCTGAAAAGGTGACGCTGACCAACTTCGTGCTTTAGAGCTGGTTCCTATACCAAAGGTCCCACCACAACAATCTCTAAAAAAGCAAAGGTAAAAACCAGCTCTGCGTAGGCTGGCCAGCCTCCGCAGTACATTGCTGAGAGTAGGTATCCCAATTGCCAAACTAAAATTGTTGCTTGTTATTAATTTTTGTTTAGTGATTTTTCTTTTTTCTTTTTTTAGTTTTGGCAATAAATACCTTTTTATTTATTTTATTATCTCTGGTTAAGGCTCGGTCATTCCACGATTATCTACCCACACACCACCACACACCCACACATACGTTTACGTATCCCGCTTTATTTAGAGTTGAAAATCGTAAATCATATTTGATGGTAAAATGAGATCGGCGCCTAGAAATGCTTTTTTTCCATTTTATTAGTGTTAATCGTAATAAGAACACACATAAGAATAAGTTGCTCGGTTAAGCTTTAGAGAACTAATCTGGCTATTCAATAATCTAAAAAAAAAAAGTGGTGTAATCGCTGAAAATTTAGAGAACTACGTTCCGATAGTTTTTTAAGAATATGCTTTTAATGATTATTTATTCCAAAACGAGAATGATTTTCAAAAATTGTTCTTCGGTTAAACTTTAGTTGGTGGTTTGTTCTACCAGCTATATTTTTTTGCACCTGATCATCGTAATTCTTCATATACAAACTAGGCGCAAAAAAAAATGTTTTTGATGAAATCGCGTAGGTAATACGGGGCCTTAAAATGCAAAGCCTGATAAAAGCTCTTATACTGACTAGCTAGTACTTCCGAGTAACGCCGGTTAAACGAAAATTAAATTTTCTAACAAAACTACGGTAAGCATGGCATTGTCCGGACCTCTTCAATTTGGCTTTTGAAAATCATTGGAAAATGAAATCGTCATGGTTTTACTGAAGCTTGGTTTGATTCCTTTCAATAGGAAGCTTAGGAAAGCAATTAGAATAGATGAATTAATGATGAGCCATGGAACTTGATATAACCGTAGACGGACATAATTATAACCTACTGGCATAGAAAGTGCCTACTGGTAATTTTATAGCGCTCCAGTTTCAAGGAAAATCAAATATTTTAGAGCCTGATTTAAAAAGTTTATTTATTATAGAGGCCTTATAGATTAGTTATTATAGAGGCCTCAGTGGCCAACAGCCACTGAGGCCTCTACAGCGTACCGGACGTAAGGCAAGCGCGGGGGGCAAATAACTTTAGTCATAACAAATAGCTTTAGTCATAAAAAAAAAAGTTTTTTTTTATTCGAGTTCCAACCAGACCATCAATATTTACTTAGTTGCATAGCGTGTAATTAAAACTTTTAATTGTTGTGTCAATCACAATAAATAAGGGTGCAGATTTATGTCTATACTCGTATGTATGTGTATATGTTATATACAGGGAGTTATAAAATCCCCGAAATTGATGGGCAGAGACACATATATAATAAAAGTATTTATGCAAAAATGCCAAAAAAAACTCAGTCCCATTTATGCTATAATAATATGGTATAGGTATAGCTGTTGCCTATAATGGGCAGCCGACGGCACGCACCAATTTGCTTATTGTGTGAACATACCTATAAGTACGTATTGTTTGTCATCTGCTATATGACTAGAGTCCGGTGTATGGCGACAGGTTCGCCACCTGTCACATTTGGGACTGAAAATCGTCCGGCAAAGTGTGGGAATTGTTACACCTCTGCCAGCCCCCTCGGGGGAAGGCGTGACGATATATGCTAAATGACGATAAAAGCTGCTCGTTGCATGACGTCCATGCGCTAACAATGTTTGTTTTTTGAATAGGCCCACGCTTGACCAGAACACACCTGATGGAAAGTCACGATGCGGTCGCTCTGACGATTGTCCGCAAATGAAGACACATGGTATCCAGTTCTTAGACGTGTTCATCGGCCCAGTCGTCACCAGGTGGTGAAGGCGATGATGATGTTTTTTTACCCAATTTTCGACCACGACGGCTTTAGCTTCTGTAAACTAATACTTATTTAGAAGCGTTTATGGCCGTAGATTGCGTAACCTTACCAAGTAACATCACATCGTTACACGTAGCCAAAACGAGCTCATTGATAAATAAACATGAGCTAATTATAACTATGTATGCACATGACATCTCACTCTCAGTGCGGAACCCTCCATAAAGTGTCAGATTCTGAGATAATTATCGTACGGAATAGCTAACATCGCCGACACTACCCTAAATGGAACTAAGTGTCGGGCCATAAATTTAGTTACACACGAGTAGGTGCCCCACATATTGTGTGAATCAGTTTACGAGGACCGTAGAAGGTGGCAATATTACGACCTTTTATCGACGGGATAATAGGACGAAATTGGTTAAATTCACAACTCGCTTTGGTAATTTCTTGTTTAAATGTTGTAATAAAATATTTAAAAGCTAAAAAATCAGAGCTACGAGTATTTTACAGAAAATAGGTACTATACCTATTAAGATGGCTATTTGGAGGTTTGTTTAGTAAATAATAATAATAATAGATCCACCAGCGGCGGCACCGTAGTTTATAAGATTTTTAATAGTAGATAATATTTGTTTTTATATGATCATTGATCATTTATTATAAAAAACTTAGAAGTTAAGCATAAAAATAAATACCTTGAATAATAATAATATATCGTTACGCTTTTCCCCCGAAGGAGCTGGCAGAGGTGTAATACAACACCCACACTTCGCCGGACAGACTCAGCCTTCAGCCTGGTTTAGTACATACCTAACATTTTAGATTTATTTTGATGGGTATCAATCAAACTTTACCAATACTTACTCTACCTAGTATGTTATGCAGAAAACGTGTAAAAGTTTGATTAGAGAAGGGCAAAGAAGCGCTAGTTTAAAAAAATATTCTTCAATTTCATCCATCCAAAAATCCAGACACGCTTGATCACATCCAAAAGATCGCTCTTATCTATTTAAAGGTCAGTTTACACTTAATCAATCGCTTTTAGCAAAACATGCAACGAGCGACGTAATTCGTGCAAATCGCGAAATACGGTATATTTTGTACGAATCGGCGCTACCGATGCCGCACCGCTCCAGTACCGTGAATACCCGATGTTATTTATTCATCCAAAGGACGGACGTATCATTACGGCAGACTGAATCGCTGAATGTATATTAGCCTTAATTATTCATACGGCGGATTGAGTAATGGGCGGTGTTGTTTCGATTCAATTGTGTGGTTCGCTGGTCTGATCTTAGGTTTATTATGGTATTAAGAGTAGCGTGATTTTGTGTCATAGGTGCTTGCTGCGCCCTGCGGTTTCGTTCACTATGACCGCTCAATATGACGTTCAATATGTCCGTATGGGGGCTGAGCTATCCACGTCCGTAGGAGTGTACTCTATTCTGATTCCCTACACGTGGTCCCCGGGTAGTACTAACCGGGTAGCAAACTCTGGTGGGAGGCTTCGGCCGTGGCTAGTTACCACCCACCGGACCAAGCCATGCCGTGAAATGACCTAGTCGTGTTTCGGGATGTAGTCCGGTGTAACCGTTCCGAAGACGGGTCTGAGCAGTGGTGCAGTTGTAGCGCCTCACTCAACTACCGTCTTTGCACTTCTTCACTCTACAAAACTTCAAGGCTAGAGTGAATAAGTACCTTATAGGTCGTCGTGCTCCATCTTAGACCACAACGTCGCTTAACATCAGGCGAGTTGGTGGTCAAACGCCGACTTATTGTCAATAAAAAAACCGCTATCCTAAAGAAATTAGGTTGTTTTTTTCGGGACAAGTAAGCCTACATGGTAATTCAGGGTATACCTACCTTTTTACTTCATAAAATCCGTCGATCTGTTTCAGCATGAAGAAATTACAAACTAACACAAAAAAAAATCTGAGATTTTGGCATTATAATTATGCGACAAGTTAATTGATACTAGATAACGGTGTAAGTTAAGATAATTAACAAACTGCCCACGGTTACGTATATTTCAAAAACCTTTTTTTTTTGCTTGAAGACCTTAGTTTGAGAAATTGCTCTACCTACTTAAAATACAATGTAAAATAATATTTTAATTCGTAATTGGTCGCATAAAAAAAAACATGAGGGGCCTCTGCCATTATTACTTCTACTTGTGATCTTCAAGAGGAATGGTTTCAGAACTCAGAGACAATAAACAGCATCTACGCTAGAACCACTCTGCTATTTCCACTCACTACCTATTTCCTAATTCGGTCCATTGTCTCTATTTGCTACATATACCCATGTTTCCATACTTGTCGTCTATCTATCCCTAAGGCAAGAAACCCTATCTTGAATAAGGAAATGCGTGAAATTAAGAATCTTTGGAATTTTAAATTCATATTTCCATTTTTTTATACTTATATAAATAAATATATATTTTAATAGATGCGACTACGAACGCTAAGCTTTTTTTTTATTGGACCATGTTATCACATAAACGACAATTGTCTTTGTTAGTAATAAAAGTCTTTAAACCTAACCAAGAATAACTAACTCAACATTTGACACGCAGCAACAATGATGTGCTACTAAATATTAAACAAAACATAATAACAAATAAACGCCCTCATAATAGAGCTAAAACTTCATCAAAGATAAAACCCTACAAACCATCAGCCCGATAATAATAATATAATAACAAAAGTACCAAAAAGGTCAGCAATTCACGCAAATTGCTCCCCATAACACGTCCAAAGTTTATTATACCGTTTCACTTATTCATCAGGTATGCAAATGAAAAGCAAATAAAGAGAGAAACGACCATCCTCGTATAACATACGCATATGTAATGCTATATCGGGGAAACGATCAGACGTTACGGAGTGGCTGTAGAATGATACTGACAGTACTAAAGTGTCTTGAGTTGACAAATAATTCTTAAATTATCATGAGGGACATACGAGTATACTCTGCAGCAGGTGGAAAATGGTTGGTGATGAAAAATTAGGCTGCACTCTAACTAGCCATTATTATCGTTCCTCAAACGAAACATCATTTTGTAGCACGAATAAAATTTTCAGGAATGTATGGAGTGAATCAACCGTGACCATCAAATTTGTTAGTAGGTCCTCTCCAATAGACAGTCGTACCGTTCCGTAAATAAGTTTGATCTTAGCGAGTTTGCACGAAAAATGTAATGCAATCTTTGTTTATTCGTGCAAACGATGGTCAACAAGGAAGCCGTCTAATTCCTCTCAAAAACTATCTACAAAAGTTTTATCAACCGAGTGAGCGTCTATGCTACAGCTTTGGCAAAAATGTTTGACGTCTGTCTGTCTGCCTACGAGTATATTACAAGTAATTCAGGTCCAAAAACTAAATCGACAAAAAAAACTGTATAATATCGAATCTGCTTAAAAATCTTTTTGCTAAAATTCACAAGAATTGGTTGAGAGCCGCGAGGTCTTTAGCTAACAGAGGCACTAGTTATAAATGGAAAAGCAGTTTATTTAGTAGTAGATTGCCCTAGTTTAGGAGAACAAAATAAAACAAAAAAGGTAGAATACATTTTCAAGTTCTGACTGAGAAATATTTTTAGAAAATTAGGCCCTGAGATTGGTCCTTGAGGTAAGCCCAAGAACTTTGAGTACTGTTTTGTCCTATTTAGTGAGATACGATATAAATAGCGGTGGGAGTTTGTACAGGTACAGATCCTATTTAGAATAATAGGGCGCCGAATAAAATTCAAAAGGTTTAACGGACAGATAAGGCAAATATCAGGACAACGATATTTGTATTATGAAAATAAAACTAATATTCAGTGGTTAGGAAATAAAATTAGAAATAAGGCAAGGTATTATGGTGTATAACGACTGAATGAATTTGGGTGATAGATGTTTATGAAGATATGGGGATCGGTTTCTACTAATAAAACATACCCAGTAGTAGTAGGTATCAGAATACATTACGATTAGACTAAATTTAAAAACTGCGCAGTAAATAAACGAATAAAATAGATCCATTGTAAGTCCACTTAATCATTGATTAGGAACGGAGTTAGCTTCTCAAACACTAATGGTATCTTATGTTCATGTTGCTAGGAATTAGGCCTAATGCTAATCTACGAACATAAACCCTCTATATCTGAGAGCATGTTTCACCGTAGTAGTAAAATGGACAGATAGTATAACAACAACAACAACAACAACTCTTTATTAAAAACGTAAAATAATTACAATAGTACTTAAATAATGCTTAACTAAGTTTTAACTAACTCATGTAAATAATGGTTACTTGCTACTCAAGCAACTTGTTTACTGATATTTCTTCAATACACTACCATCAAATGACTTTAAAAAAGTAGATAAAAGGTAAGAAGCTTACAAAAATCTTGATATTATTTTTACAGATAAGATAGAATATCCATAACATCGAACATTTACATGGTCTTAAAATATTAGAAAAAAAGCCTGCGGCGAGATAAAAGGGAATGGCAGAATCTAATTGATACACATGACTAAGACTAGACAAATCAACACTGAAAACAACAAAACGATTTAAGTAATAGTCACATAGAGTCTAATAAAAAAATAACTATCATGGCGAAAACGGGAACTAGGACTTGAACAAAACAAAATAAATTTTCGACGTACAAAATTGAGGATTAAGCACAGCAGCTCTCTCAAGTACCACAACAGGAAGGCAATTCAGCTAGCCTTAGTCGATGCTAAACTGACCCGATAGTGTTGCGTTTGTCATAAAAAACCCGGACAGGCAACGGCTTAGTATCACTAATGTTTCAGAAACGTGTCACCAGCAGTTCAGGGCCTCGATTCTTCTAAGCAATCGTTTTTAAATTTTTAATTAATACGAGTATCTTTTTGAGACTTCTAGCATACAAAAAGTGTCAATTAGAGGCAATTCATTAGTTAATTTAAAAATAATTGGTTAGTAGAATTGGGAGGCAGCTGGTATACGCTTGTGAGACAGAGACATTTAGTAATACTGCGCCGGTTCCCATTTGTTTTTTTTTTCATGGCTAACGCATAATCAACGGTTCACTTAAGTATCGGCTATATTGCCCCCCAGTTCCAGTGAAATGCTGTTGATTATAATTATTTCCTCATAAAATTTTCTATAACTTAGGGACTATAAGACATTCTGTACATAGTTTTACTATGCACTGGCCCTAATATAATGTTAGGAAATTCTAACACTACCTATTCTCATATTCTAACCTATCATCTTTGAGCTAGATCGATGTTTACAGATTATCTATCCTGTTCCACTGCATCTCTAATGAGCCGGAACTGTTTATTGCCACGTCGCAAATGCTTACTAATCCAGTCTATGTACTCAATGTTTGCATAATTACCAACACATTTCACGGATTACAAATCAATAGTAGGTGTATTAGTTGCTGATAATGTTCCGTTTAGAGCACAGTCTGTGACATCATTATGGGCCTTGGTGTAACCGCTAAAACGGATGATATGGAATTTAGAGAACGTATGTGAGGTGTGTAGCGATGTAAATAGCGATGTTTGACTAGTAGGAAAGGGTCGCCTCTCAAGCTAGAATGCAGGTTTGATCCTTGCCGAAGGTACCACAGCAAATTTGTTCATTTCTAAACATTTATAAGAATACTAGCTGTCACCCCGCGACTTCGTTCGCGTTTATTATTTATATATATATATATATATATATATATATATATTTAAACTATCCTATCTCTCAAGTTGGATCGAACTGCACATGGTGTGCGAATTTTATTATAATCGGTTAAGTGGTTTAGGAGTTCATTGAGGACAAACATTGTGACACGAGATTTATATATATTAAGATAAGATGGAAAATTAAGAATAGAGACAAATAAGATTGTGTAAAACAATTAACTAGAAAATATATAGTGGGGAAAAATATGAATTTGGAACTCATCGCTTGCACCATGTAGGTAAATATTTTATGTCATCAGGTCACGTCACCCCGTGAATGGTGACAGGCTCGCCCCTTTCAAATTTGGGACTGAATATCGTCCAGCGAAGTCGGGGTGTTGTAATGTAATAAGATTTATTTGTCTACCTACTTTAATTGTGTTTAATGCGAAAACTGCCCTGAGTTTATTTTATAATAAATAATAAAGTAAACACAAAATTATAAAGCTGTATCTATAAAACTGTCAAAAACTGAAAAGTTAAGAGGGCCGCGACGTTCTGAAATTTCCATACAAACCCACTACTCAAATTTCTTGAAAACCGTTTGTCAGATTATGATGAAATTTAGCATGTACAATTTAATTAACAATATCTTCGCCCCTATGTTCTTGTTTTTTTTAAAAACGTTCTCAAACGAAAATAGAGCTATGAAAAATATCCGCATTTTTAAGGGGTCACTTTTGACTGATTTATTCAATAGGTAGACAAAGCAAATCAAAAATTCCATTACATAGGGAGGTTGTCTACATCATTAGCTGTTAAATGAATCAATAATACAAGAGACATTCTTAGTTACTTAAGAATGATTACAGTAGTGCAAAAGTCATAAAAAAAATGTAAATTGCACTTTGTCACTCTGTTGGTAAGTTTAAAGGCTCGTCAGTATCATTACTCGCTCTCTTCACTCGTCTTCTTCTGATGGCGATAGAATACCTTAAGCCAATGCGAAGTTAGTCTAGGTCGCCTAGGTCGAAATTAGTTAGGTCGCCAGACTCTTAAGTTATTTAAATGTATAAATGTGTGTCTAGTTAAAACAAAGGATCTGTTACTCGTACACGTACTTATTTCAATTTAACACGTTTATTATGCAGAAATGTTTTTTCATACGTAATTTTACCTTCTCGGACGTAAGTGCTCATTATTTTTTATTTCTTGACGGCCATTAACACAAGAAATATTTTTTTCTAAAATACGATCCCTCCCTTCCAAGGATGATAGTGTGAATCAGTGCAAAAACAAAAAAGGTTTAACGGGAAACCCGTAGGCTTTTCATAGCAGAAATCCCTCTGAAATATTGCCATATATACAGGGGCATAACAATAATTTTAGATCCATTATACACGGGAGCCAAGTGGAGGCGTGTTTTTGCCAAGTTTTTTGCTGTGCGCACACTTTGTTCCTGAACTGCGGAGACTGGCAACTAAATTGCTCCCTCAGCTTTCAATACTTGTTACTGCTCATCATAATAGTTAAAAATACTTTATCATAATTCAAGAAATATTTAAACAAACGTCAGCTCACAAAGTCTTTCAACTTTTACTAACAAGGTAAAAACAAGCTGTGGCCAGCATCGGTTTCCAACTCCACTTTCCTACAAGAACTTTCATTTTTTCCTAGATAATAAGTTGCTAAAGTGATAAATCAGTATTTACAATGTTAGTGTACAGAAGCGTAAAATACATGGAAAGCAAATACAACAATTATGTAAGACGTAATAAGTAAGAATATTTTTTTGTTTTTTTAATTCACAAAATGAAAGTAAAAAAATAAAACAAAGAAGTGAAAAGTAAACATTAGTAAAAGAAAAACAAAAACCCGGGTGCAAAAATTTGTACTAAGTATCCTAATTTGTAGTTGATACCACTATCAAGACGATTCAAATGATACCTTACACACATGTCATAATACATCAAGCTGTTTATTCTGTAGGGCGTGCCAAAAAAACCTTACACGTACAAATCTAATAATGGAAGATCTAATTCACTCATATGAAGAAAAAAAACTCCATTCAGCTTACTAAACTCTCAAAATCACCACGAAAGTATTGAGCGTGCGGTAGCCTTTAACCCTTTCGTTAGCTATAGAATTTTACAGCATAGCTGCTCAACCCCGAAGCACTGTGAGCTGAATTCATGATGCGTAATTAATGAAACCTCGCGTGCCTACATGGCCGTCCTGCATGCAAAAACATCTCACAAGGAACACAGCCCACTGAGCTAGTTATTGTGCCGAGGAATTTTCAAAAGGAAAATATTTAATTATACAACAGAAATAGTTAATACGCGTCAAAATGTATTTCAAGTTAAGCTGTTCTTGGAAATTGAAATCGAAGAACAAGGTTAGGGGTAAATTGAGGAGCGAAGAGAAATGGAGCTCCGGCTTTCTGGGATACGGTTTTCATTTCTTTTTTCGTTAAGTAAATGTTGTTTTTTTTTTGAGTTGAATGTTAAGTGTATTAATTTGTTGTTATTTTAAGGATTTTTGTTGGTATTTTGTTTAAGTTTGTTGTGTTAATTTGGTCTTACTTTGGCCTAGAAAACATTTTGTTTAGTTGGTAGCGATAAGTTTTGGTGTACTTGTTCTTGGACTTTAGACAATTGGCACCTTTTTTTTTACAAAAAGTGACATATCGTCACGCCTTTGCTCCGAGGGGGCTGGCAGAGGTGTACAACGCTCACACTTCGCCGGACGATATTCAGTCCCAAATGTGACAGGGGGCGAGCCTGTCTTGAGGGCTTGAGGCGGGCCTGCTCCAACTAGGCTATCATCGCTTCTTACAAAAACTGATGTTACTTAAATTGGTGTGCGATTAAATAACACCCTTTTAGACGTAAACAAGATTTTGAGGGTTGAACCGACGCCGTGTTTTCCAAGCTCTAATGGGGCGTTTAGCGCCCTCACAGGTTTTTATGTTTACTTTAGGTAATGTAATGTAGAATCTTAGTATAATTCAAGTCATTTAAGGACTTAGATCGGCCACGATGGCAATTTAGGCATAGGTAGGTACTTACTTCTGATTGGCTAAATTTGTGTCACGAAGAAAAGTTCGCTACGAGCGTTCTTGGGGCTCTTGCGAACTTTAAGGCTTTAAACTATAATAACACCCCCCTCTACCTGTATTCCCCTTAAATAATAATTTAGATTTTTGTTAACAAAGGTCACAGTCCCCGGAGTCCGTGGAATGTATTTTTAAATAATAAAAAAAAAAAAAACTAGAGGCTCTGTAAGCTGAAAACCTCGCGGCCGGCGTCTGTACTACAGTCTGTTCTGTCTGTCTGTCTTTACAGGTCGCATTCCTCAATGGATTCTCGTGATATGTTGTGAGCAGGTTTGATAATACAGTTCTTTTCGGCCAGTCAGTTTTTGCAATTTTTTCTAAATTTCTATATCTCCGCCATTTCGAAAAAATTCCAAAAACTGACTTGACAAAAAAAATCTGTAGGTATAATTATTGAACCTACGCACAAAATTTCAAGAAAATCGACATGCGACTTGTATAAGAAGACAGATCCGGACAGAGATCCGGCCAGAGGGCAGGACAGAAATCCAGACAGAATTCGGACATACGGAAGCATATTTTTTCGAAATTGAAGGATAGACGCTCGACTAACTTTCAATTGGCTAAAGATTTTTTTTTTAAATATAAGTAGCCCATTTAATTGCACATGCCAAATACGCGTTCTTAGGGAAATTTTGAGGTTTTTTTTAATCGAGTAGGTTACGGGTCCTCCCATAACCTACTCGATTTAAAAAAAACTTCCATTCGGTATCTGCAATGACTGGGTTGATCTGCTAGCGTCTTGACTGTTTAGTTACATGATTTTTAAATTCAAATAAGACAGCACATCGATAAAATTGTCTAATCACAAGAAAAAGAACACACCTTCACTGTATTTGATTATGGGAAAGATAAGGGCGTGTCTTCATAGATTTAACGATCTACTAAACTTACCTCAAAGTTTAAATAATAATGAAGCAGGCCCCTATAATGTATTGTAGCGTTACCGCAACGAAATACCTACGGTTGCGAACAGCCTAGTCCGTTACCACACATAGTTCAGAGTTTTCGGTGCAAATTAATGTGTGAAATTAGAAAATAAGTTTAACAGATTTAAGTTTCGAACTAGGAGAATACTTCACGGAAACTTTGAGTACTTGCAAGATAGTTCGGTATCGCTTTGAGGAGGTTTGAATTGAACTCTTTGGATTTAGAACGTGTTTGGATGGTTGTTCATTGTTCAAGTAGGTTCCGCCCGTGTCCGGTCACTTAGCAATATTGAAAAAAACCTTGCGAGTCTATTGAGTTTTACATTTACGTAGGCGCTTCCTAACTAGGTATGTACAAGTACATTGCACGTAGACATTGTATGTAGTGTTTTTTTTTTTTTTTTATGTAGAATAGGTCGGCGTTTGACCACCAACTCGCCTGATGTTAAGCGACGTTGTGGTCTAAGATGGAGCACGACGACCCACAAGGTACTTTTTCACTCTAGCCTTGAAGTTTTGTAGAGTGAAGAAGTACAAAGACGGCAGTTGAGTGAGGCGCCAAGTGCGCTACTGCTCAGACCCGTCTTTGGTCTTTTATTATGAATACTAAACTAATATTTACAAATGTCATACTGACTTGGGTTACCTCTTTACTAAACAAAGGCGAAAGTATGTTTGTGTGTTTATTTGTTACTTTTTCACGCTTAAACTGATTGACAGATATTGATTAAACTTGGTATGGAGGTAGCTTAACAATACATAGGCTTTTTTAAACCGCGCGTGACGCCGCGGGCCGTTGTAAGTATCATGCACTATTTATTAATTTCTTTTTTGGCTAATCTGAAATGTGTAAAGGAATACTGAAGTACTTACAGGGACTAAGCTAGGAGCTGAATTGATTTCGACTACTTATACATTTTTGAGAGCTTCAATTATAATTTTCCTGGTTTAAAATGCCGAACTTAAGCAAAACAATAAAACGAAATATATTAGGTAGGTAGGTAATATTCCATCTAAGTAAATCCTTCAAAATCGACATCAGTGCCTGCAAAGTAGGTACGTTCAACTACGTTAGCCATTGAGTATGAGCCTCGTTTCGTCTATAAATTTTATTTTTCAGCCGACGGCACGCACCAATTTGTTTATTGTGTGAACATAATATATGTATGTACCTACTCCTATTTGCCATCTGCTATACATGACTGGAACCCGGTGTATGGCGACACGCTCGCCCCCTGTTACATCTGGGACTGAATATCGTCCAGCGAAGTGTGGGTGTTGTATTACACCTCTGCCAGCCCCCTCGGGGGAAAGGCGTGACGATATGTAGGAAATAGGGAGCTCAGCCGATCTACGAGAGTCTGAACGTAAAGGTGGCGGTGTTACCTAGTTAGAAATGTGATTGGCTTTTAATTTATTAAAGTGTCCGTACCCTGGGGCCCTTTTGTTCCTTTTTCTCTCCAATTTGTGTCATCCAATCGCGTATCCAGTTTTGTGTCACGATAAAAAGTTTATTAGAGTCGATATCTACCTACTCCAATTGTAATTTTCCGGAAACGTAGGTATTACGGAAGCGATTCTAAGCCTATCGATATTTGGTACTTACTGGTAATTTTGTATATCGGAAATATCGGATTCTCGGAAAACCGAGAAACAGGTTAGTAGTTTTTGTGAAATAGGTAGGTACTTACCTAGTTGATTTTCTTTTTTGGAAAATTAGGCAAAATTTTGTCTTAGCTTATCTCCAGAGCAACAAAAAATCTACAAAAAATACATTGGGAGATTCTACTAGATAAGTACCTACTTATTACGGTGACTTAAAAAAAAAATACCGGTCAAGGTTGATTTTATACTTTACCTACCCACCTAAGTCGGTAGGTAGAGGGCTGTTGGCATAGGTAGAAATATCTCATTTAAACAAGGCCTGGGTTTTTATTATAGGTATGGGTTAATCTTGCTTGTCTAAAGTATAAAGGGAAACAGGAAAGCATTCAGGTACGTATCGTATACCTATACAATCGTAAAAAGGTTTCACTTATTCATCGGAACAGCACATAGCCCTTAAAGCTTAAATCACAAGGTTCAGTTTAGTGAAACCCTATCGTTTACGACCCTCTTAAAATCGGAGAGATTTTTCATTGAGCATGAATTAGAAGTATTCACATACCTTATCAACTTGAACGTAGTTGAACACTTCTTCCACCTCTTCACGGCTCCTAGTCGCCTGGTACACACTTCCGAAAATATTACACAAACACAAATAATACTAAGAAATACCAAACTTTGAAGGACACTGCAGCAAAAGTTTTGAATTTTTTACCACCACGGAATCCGTAAACACAAGATAAAAACTAACCTCAACACAATTCAATCACTGATCAACACAAATAATCGCTAAATACTATCAAAAATAACAAAAATAATTAAGAATAATGGGTAATAGATCGAGGGAAACATGTTTTTTCATGGAAATAGCGTAAAACATTCTTTGCCGTAGCGTTTGTTGTCACAACTGTCAGTTGTTCGACGCCATGGTTATCGCGCATGCGTGCTTTTGACATCCACAAGGCGCATGCGATCTAGTTGGCTTTGAAAACAGACTTCTTTGGAAGCCTAAAAGAAGGTTTTGTTAGAGTTGACATCTACCTTATCTATCTATTTTTAGACTGTAAAAGCGCTTTTCATATTTCTACCTTGTTCAACTAAAATAAAAATGTACTTACCTACCTGCCTTTGTCTACCTACTTATGGTCGGGACAGTTGAGTGGATAAGCAGTTTGGTAGGTACAATATAACTCATTGAGTTATAATACTTACTTACCATTTTTGATACTTTGATAAAGAAGTCAGGATAGTGATTTACTAATGTTTAGAAAGGCAATTGAGCAGTAGGTACTTAACTTGAATCGCAACTTAAATTTCTTTATCATCAACTACCATCCAACCTACTACAACAAAACGTAAGGTAAAACCAAAGAACGTGACAACTCTGAGCAAAAAGTAATTCTAGCAAACTTTTAATTTCGTCGTCATAAAACATTTTCTCCCTCACACGTTATCACACAAAATGAGTTACACCTAAAGTTTTCCTCTACTTAATAAAAAGCCTCACCAAGCCGGGTGAAACGTCCGAAGTTTAATTAAATTGGTAAAAAACGCCGCCTCGTTGATGGACCCTCGAGATAACATCACTTTGAATTAAAGTATTGCCTTTAAAATTAAGTCTTTTAACCTTTCTAACTTAGGAAGTTTGTATTTAGAGACTATGCTCTGGGCAGTCGTGACAACAGTCTCCGTGATTGCGACCAAGTTTGAACCTTTATGAGTTGCTATTTAAAATTCAGATTGGTACTTTTTATAGGGAACTTTTCTTTTAAGTTTAACACAAAACACGTCAAACTTAGAAGAAAAGGCATATCGTCACGCCTTTCCCCCGAGGGGGCTAGCAGAGTTGTAATACAACACCCACACTTCGTGGTACGATATTCAGTCCCAAAATTTGACAGGGGGCCAGGCGTGTAGCAGCCAGTCATGTAGAAGATCACATAGGTACAATACGCTCATATGATCACACAAGGAACAAATTGGTGCGTGCCGTCGGCTGGGTTCGAACCCGCTCTGGCTTAAGAGGCGGACCTTCTCCCAACTAGGCTTCCAGAAAAGATCCATAAAGAAATTACTTACCGAATGACGCTTAGTCCAGGTCTTGATCTAGCTCAATAATATTTTTACTCAACTGCGCAAGAAGTAAGGTTATGTTTGCCAGTGTATTTAACGTATGTATGTACTTATGTATGAGGTTTCTTTGGCACGCCCTCCAGCCTAAACAGCTTCATGGATTTTGGGATGTGAGGTATCACTGGAATCGTCTTTATAGTGGAAGTGACACAGGGTACAACATTTTGCAGCCGGGTTTTCTTATCTACTTACCTAATATAAGTAAATCAAAGTTTTGACTACTAAATTCATTTTTCTGTAATAAGTACACTGGTATTTTAAAATGTGGACGCCTAAGTTGTTTACGTGTTGTTAAGCGCCTCAGATCAACCTAGAGAATAAGATGGCGCACGGCATATGATTTAGGTGAAGCCAAAAACCATCCAAAAAACTACGCTACTGTCGTATATTTACACAACACGCACACATTGACGCAAAAAACCACGCTACCCGCTTGGTAATTCTTATCTCGACATTAATTGCATTGGTTTATGGTATAATTTCGTGTACATACATACTTAGTGCATTATAAAAGTGTGGCCAGGACTACACTTTGAGGTTCTTTTTAAAAACTGTGCAGTTTTTTCACAAGTCAATTTTGAAAAAGCCGTAACATTAAACTCTTACAAATATGTGCAGTTTTAGAATATTAAATCTACTAAGGTTGTATATTGGAACGGAAATGGCTAACGTAGAGTTTGGGAATTAATATTAGTTTTCGTGCAATTGTAAATGTTTTTCATCGCAACATTACCACGCGCACAAGTTTAAAAGCGAAGTGGCTACAGCGAGATATACCGCAGTGTTCAATCTTATCTTCTAGGTTGATCTGAGTTAAGCGCTAAGTTATTTTAACCTGTAATGTGACAGATTCCTGTACTACAAACTAGCACTAGCTCATCTGCCCGCGGCATAGCTCGTGTTTAATATAACTGTCTATTAGTGAAATTTAGTCGCGAGAAACGGTTAAGGAAGGCGACCTGTATAGGAGAACAGACGTCGGTTGCGAGTTGTCCAGCTCACTGAGCCACGAGTTTAGACCTGTATTAAAATCTCGTTAAAAGAGAAAAAATATAATTTACACAGATAATAAACTTCATAAACTCGGAATACCATCCGACTGAAAAATTACTTGCAATTGAAGAAATTCAATAGCTGGCTGATTTTCATTTCCACCGCAAATTTTCAAAGCCGAGAAAGTAAATTAAGGCGCTTTTAAAAATCAAATCAGGAGAACGTCTTCCAAAAATTACCTCTCTTGTCGTAAAATACAACAATTTTAATTGTGCCCGTTCCCAACTTCTTCCGCGGAATTAACTTGTAAACCACGCTCAGGTAAAATACATTTTCGTTATTCAAATAAGGTAAAATGAAGAAAAATGTCCCAGCACGAAATGTTTCTATGCCGGAGCTCTGGTGTCCTCGTTAAAAACTCTGGACACACCTAAACGGGTGGTGACTGGCGCTGGCTTAGCGACTAGAAGGTCACATAATTCATACAAACACGAACTCCGGAGTACAACAACACACGTAACACGTAACACGTACTCGTACTCACGTAAATTTCGGGAAATTTATAAGAAATAACAGTTTTAGCTAATTTCAAAAATTGTATCACTGGGCTTGTATATACAGGTTTTTTTTGTTAATCTATTTGATACAATCATACTAATATTATAAACAGGAAAGATTTGTATATAGGGATGTTTGTAACGAATTAACTCAAAAACTACTGGTCCGATTTCAAAAAAAAATTTACCATTAGAAAGCTACATTATTCCTGAATGACATGACAGGCTATAAAGCGTGACTGAAGCCGCGGGCAAAACAGCTAGTACACATATAGATAAAGACATAGCAATATTGAATAAGTAGGTATTTAAGACAGACAATACCTATTTATTTTCATAAATCGATTACATAAAATTCTTTAAATAATGAAAGAAAAAATTTTTTTTTTAAAATAATATTTAATTATTAATTAAGTAATTGTTTTCACCACTCATTAAAAAAAAAAACGTATTTCTATTTAATAAATCAGTAAGTTTCCTGATCCGTTTTTAAAGCTTCCTTAACTTAATCAGGCCTATTTACGCCAACTTTTAACAAACGATTTACTAAATTAACCTTTCACTGTCGACGTGTAACTAGAATATAGCAGTCGAAAACAGACAGTTAAGGTTTCAGGACACCTTGGTCTCAGCACTTATCGACTATGCTCGAGTAGGTGTGTACAGCTTCACTAAGCACCCCGTATAATTAGAATCACTAAGCCCTTTACATTATTCCTGTTACTTTTTTAGGGAAATGCGTAATTGTAGACTAAGGAAAATTAAAAGGATTTTCGGAATCTTCACTTGAACCGTAGTTTGGGGTTTTAACCGGTCTTAGTAATTTTACGTCAAATGTCAATTTATGTCATTGTTGGTCTTGGACATTTTTAGGTGACAGATTGGATAAAACCTTTGCCAGTAATTTTAAAAGGGCAAAATTATAAAGCCAAGCTCACCATTGACCGTTGTATTGCCACCAATAAACTAAATTCAGTTTAAACTTATGATATTTATAGATGGAAGCGATGATCGCCTGGATGGAGAAGACTCGCCTCTCAAGCCAGAGGGAGCGGGTTCAAAACCCAGCCGACGGCACGCAACAATTCGTTCATTGTGTGAACATATAAGACAAGTATTTTGACTGCCTCGGTGGCTCTGTTGGTATCGAACCTGCCTTCTGAGCGTAGGGGCGTGGGTTCGATTCCCACCTAGGGCAAACATTCATGTGATGAACATTTGTGTTTGTTCTATGTCTGGGTGTTAATATCTATTTAAGTATGTATTTAAAAATATCCAAGTACCTATGTATATCAGTCTCTGGCAGCCATAGTACAAGCTTTGCTTAGTTTGGTGTCAGGCGACCGTGTGTGGAAGTGTCAGGTTTTTTTTTTAATTTTTTTTTTAAATGTGCATTTAATAATAATAATAATAATGTCATTTATTTCAGATTTAAGTCCATATCAGTATTAATAAAGATTTAAAATTACACAATTAATAACAAAAAATTAAAAATTAAAAATTACATTAAAATTCAAAGATAAATTTAAAAAAAAAAAAATACCACAAAAATAAATACGAGTAATAATACAATGTCAGTCTACTTCTTAATCCATTAAAAGTCATCTTAATCTATATTTAGGCTTGGATCCAGAATGCTCAACATGCATCTTCGTCCAGAGCTGCATTATTGGGCATTCTAAATCCATCCTCAAAGCAATTAGCTGCAGGTAACTGTTGGAGCTGCCCCGCAAGCGGTGCATCAGGGACGCGACCCGTTTCCGCATGATAGCCGCAAAGCCATCTATGTGTGCGTCCGCGAACATCCCTGACGCACTACAGTAACGGGGCAGCTTCATCAGCGCCCTAAAAGCATTATTATATTGGGTGCGCAGGGCGGTGTATGATTTCTTTGTGTGCTTGACCCATAGGCTGCAGGTGTAAAATGTCTGGCAAAACGCTCTAAACAGTGTTGCTTTCACTTCACCTGTACACCGTGCAAACCTACGAGCCAGCATGTTAGCCCTGATAGACAACGCCCTACGCTCCCTCTCCATGTCATAGTCATCTGCGAGCGTCTCGGTAACCCAATGTCCCAGATACTTGAACTGCGAAACTATTTTGAGAGCACTTCCATTAAGCATGACCGACTGAGTGTTATAGGTTTTCGAGCCAGATTTGAAGACCATGACTTCACTCTTACTTGCATTGTATCTGAGACCGTGCGCTTCCGCATAACGCTCGCAGATGCCAATAAGCGATCTAAGAGCACCAAGCGATGGACTAAGCAGCACCATGTCGTCTGCATAACTGATGTTGTTGGTGGTAACACCATCAATGGAGCAGCCGACACCGGCACCGCTAAGCTCACGAACCAGTCGGTCCATGTAAAGATTGAAGAGGCCCGGCGATGTCAGACCACCCTGCCTTACACCACACTCCAATCTGTACACATCCGACATAGATCCCGACCATCTCACAAAATTGCTTTGATTGGAGTACCAAAACTTCAGAAGAGAAATGGTCTCTCGCGGTAGGTCAGTATCACTTGCCAACTTTTTCCACAACCTGTCATACGCCACCAAGTCAAAAGCTTTTGACAAATCTAGGAAGCAGGCGTAGACAGGCGTGCTTCTGTTAGTATAGTACTGAACGGTGTGCTTGAGATGCAATACAGCCGTTTCTGTCGACAGTTCAGCTCTAAAACCGAACTGCGCGTCGTGCAACTTCAAATGCTTCCGTAACTGCACATCAATCACACCGTCCAGCACCTTGGCTATTACAGTTGCAAGTGATATCGGCCGATAGTTGCTTAAACTAGACGAATCTCCTGTTTTATTTTTGACGATGGGAACAACTACAGTCCTCATCATGGCTTCCGGTATGTAAGAATGACTAACACAAAAACTAAAAAACATGGCGAGCACCCTCGGCAGATGAACACCCGCATTTTGCAAGTGTTCAATACTCAAAGCGTCATGTCCTGGGGATTTTCCTCGTTTCATGTTTTTTACCACTCGTGCAACCTCCTTCGATGTCATGTGCACTATAGTTGTCCCATCAGCCAATAAATCCACCTCTTCTTCTATCTTGGAACCCAGCGGAGAGCAAACTTTAAAATGCTCCCTAAATCGGTTGGCAATTTGGAGAGGATCACTAATACCGTCTACACTCACTGGAACACTCGGTTTCGGGTTCAGTTTATTGGTCTCTTTCCAAAATGTTTTAAAATTTTTAGCTGAATGTTGAGTCGCAAGGATATCCATTTTAATCTGTGTCTGGTTGTTTTTGCACCATTTGAGCTTAGATTTAAAAAAATTACGCGATTCACGCATTTGGTCGTATATTGGGCCAGAGGACGGCCTTCCTAGCAAGATCCAATTCTGAAACCGAAGCCGAGCTTCTCTATGTGCTTCTTTAACATGTTTGTTCCATCCGGTGATTAATGCTTTCTTTTTTCGTTTATTTCTAGTTTTTGTACAAGTTGACAAAGCAGCATTTCGCAATATAGATACTATTGTATTATACATTTCGTCAATCACTTTCCTATGCCTTATGTTACTACAAGTTAGATCACTACATTTTTCAAACTCTACAGGAAAGTCTACATCACGCAACTTATCGGAACAAATTCGCGTATATTGATCAACTTGGGCATCGTCTCTTTCCCCCCACACAGAATTGTCTGGAACGGAATTCACGAGCGTTGCTTTAGGCACTAGTATATTTAGATCAGATACCAGCTCTACAGCAAAGTGGTCAGAAGCTGACACCTCGTATCTTATTCTTACATCCAGAATTGTTTTTCTCGCGACTTCGGTAGTAACTATATGGTCTAACCACGACGTAGTCCCATGTGCTCCACTAATGAACGTGTATGATTCTGAATGCAAACCTAAGTACTCGATGTCAGCGCAAGTCCAGCACCGCTCAACACAAAAATTTGAAAATTCTGCACCAAACAACGTGCCCGGGTGAGCATTGAAATCTCCCAGAATATACACAGAATCAATATTACAAGTCTCTATCACAGCGTTTATTTCTCCAAAACAGTCTATGAACGCTTCCAGGTTGTCCGTACTATTCGTAGGCATATAAACTGACATAACAAGCAGCTCACGATCTTCTAGTATAACTTTTACCGCAACTATACGTTCACTGTTACATTCAACTACTGACACCGAGTGAAACATGCTCTTACGCCACAGGAGAGCAACTCCACCATAAGGCCTTCCTTTGCATATCCCGAGTTCTACAGCGCTTTCCATTGATGATCTTCCTGTGTATGCAAAGTCCTGATCGATCTCTCCAAGATATGGAAGATCATGTGGAAAAAGCCAGGTCTCCTGCAACGCCAAAAAATCCGCTGTCCGACACAGTGTTCTCACGTAGTCTACAGAGTTCTTCACTGAGTAGCAGTTAAAGCTAACAAACGTCGAGTTATTTATTTTCATTGTGGAGTTATGTCCCATTATCTTTGTGTCTAAATTCGACGAATTTTCTAACTATTACGCCTTCAGGCCATAAATTGTCATCTAAAAATAAGGACAATTTAGCGCTAGGTACATACATCTTATATGAATTGTATTGTTTTTGCACCTTAGCCCTGATTTTGTGCAAGGTAACATGGACTTGAGTTTTATTCAATATGTAATCACATATGTCAACTTCGGAAGTTTCACTGTTAACATTGTTTACAAATAACGGTACCCGAATTTGAGCAGCTTTAAATTTTTCATTCGAGTTATTCCGCGCTCTGCCCTCCACGGTACTCAAGCGATTCTTAAATCTATTTCGCTGGGTCAAAGTCCACTCTTCACTGGGCTTTCGAACTTTCCATTGTCCCTCTGCACTTGCAATACTAGCGTAAGTTTTACTCGTACCAACCGTTTGAACCGGTGTAGATGTCGCTTGTTGATCCATACCCAGGCCACCTGACTGTAAATCGCAGCCTCCTCGCTGAGCTAGCGCGGGTGACGGCGGTGACGTCAAGTGCGTGCTCTGGACCACGGCACTTTCGCGTTCGACCCCTACATGTCTGGCAAGCGGCCGTGCAGGGGTGCGCGGGGACACATTGTCGGTGGCGCTCGCAAGCGCAGAGGACTCGCTACGAACGTTACTACATGCAGCTTGTGGCAAAGGCGGCGACTCGCTCTGCTCTACGGGACTGTGCGTTATATTTTGCAAAGTAATAGGGGGTAGGCCAGCCGGACCACTGTCCATAAAGTAGCTATTCGATATTACCCCACAACCTCGCTTTTTATTTACGTTATAGCCAGAGTTATAATTAACCAATGATGCATTTTTAAAATTCATCACCTCGTACTTGAGGTCATTAAGCTTTTCTTCTGAGACATAGGAATCTTTTATTATTCGTATTTCTTTTTGCATCACTAACATGTCCTTCAAGAGCTTAGTTGCATCCAAATGATCAAAATGCACCGGTGGTAATTTTTGCAAATCTCTAACGACATAGATCGGAGTTAATTCAGGATCCGTCTCCTTCAGAAGCGTAATTATGTCGTTTAAATCTCTTTCGGAGCGGCCGTCCCGTTTTCGTGTTATTTTTTTTTTCTTGGAGGTAGTCAAAGATTCGAACAATAAAGTTTTTGCATTTTCAATTTCTTCCGCAGAAAACGATGTGACACAAATCCGCACCAAACTGTCCTCACTCATGACATCAATTTTGTTCTGTATAAATGCAAGAATTTCGCAGATCACTATGTTACAACTATTACATTTTACGATGTTCGAAGCCATTGTAAGGAATAAAGTCATAAAATTATTATTTATATATATATTTTTTTTTTTTTTTTTAGTTCAATTTGGCAATCGGATGCAGACTTGGAAAAGAAAAACACTGCAAAATTATAAAAAGAGTAGTACAGTGCACCGGATTCGAACCCAAGACCTCTTGAACATCGACCATCGGTCCTTATCGTATGAGCCAATATGTCTTTATTCCAAGTGTCCAAATTCACAGTCTGTTTCCACATAGCCGAGGAATTATGTGTAGTCTTTTGTTCACAAGTGTTAAAGTCCAAAGTTCACTTTTTTAAATCGTGCGTAATGTCACTAACGGCTAGCTGTATTCGGTTTTTTGTTAATAACTTTCAAAGTACTGAACCAAAATTGTTAGTTCAAACACTATTGTTTTTGGATATTTGTACGAAATGTCTTTTTATGATTGTTTTTAATTTTTTACAACTGGTTATTAATCACAATTTTTGTCATATTTGCGTATAGTATTTCACTAAAATCACTGATTTGATTCACCGTAACATTAGATCACGTATATATTTGCAGTACAATTAACTTATTTTAAGCACCGGTTATTGAAAAAAAGCAACTAAATTATTTTTAAATATTTTTTAAGCGAGGAGTCGTTGTGAACCGTGTAGCGCCATCTGGCGAGACTGAATGTCATCTACTACGTGACTAGAGCCCGGTGTATGGCGACAGGCTCGCCCGCTGTCACAGTTGGGACTGAATATCGTCAGGCGAAGTGTAGTTGTACATCTCTGCCAGCCTTGTCTGGGGATAGGCATGACGATATGTTATGCTATGTTTTTTATAGGTTTCTAAATGCCAAGCAGCATAGATTATTTTTCCCACTAAAATAAATACTTACTTAATTTTTTTACCATACTTCTAATCTGGGTGTCTTCAAGTCTTTAGTAAATCCACTAATCTACTATCTACTAATCTAGAAAATGTTGAAGAAAAGTTACGAAAAAGTTACTTACTTACTCATGGAAATTGCGCATAAATATCCGCGAAACATGGCGAAATGTAACCATAAATGTATAATGCTTAAACTATAGTCGTTTCCAAGCTATAATGATTGGTTACAATGCACTTAGCTAAAAGCCGTTTACGTTCTAGCAATAAACAGTTTAGTTTATCTTCTCAAATGTAAATGTCCCAGTGCAACCCGGCTTCGTAGCACTGTATTGCATTTGGTCCCTTACTATTGGACAAGCTTTCTGAAACGAATATTGAAATTCGTGTTCAAGTTAAGGTTCTTTAGATAATATTAATATCTTTAGTTTTACTAATTGACCGCGCGAAGCGACTGTCTATAGGGACAACTCAGCATGTTTGTTTTTAATCCATCCTAAAGTTGTCTGGAAGAGATCGCTCTTAAGCAATAAGACCGCCCATTGGGCCTATATTCTGAGTGTTTAGTTTAGTGTATTGTATTGTATTGTTTGTCCGATGAAAACTTGGAGTGTCGACGATTCGGTCTTCATGAAATTTTGCAGACATTTAGTTTATTAACCGACTGCGCAAGAATGAGGCTTTTGTTCATCAAGTGGATGTACATTTGTATGTGGGTATTCATGTATGAAATTTCTTTGGCACGCCCTACAGCCTAAAGAGCTTGATGGATTTTGACATGTGAGGTGTCATTTGAATCGTGTTGATAGTGGAAGTGACATAGGGTACAATATTTTGCAGCCGGGGTTTTTTTCTCTCTTTTAATAATGTTACTTGTAATAATTTTAATAACGTTAATTTAATAATGTTAATTTTTAAGTTCGTATAAGAGCTACATCGGACGAGGGGTTGTGGAGATTTTCGAGGTCTCTGAGGAGAATTACTAGCATTAAATATGCGAAAGTGAGTTTGTTAGTTTATTTGTTTAAAACACTATAACGCCTTAACGATCATCATGAAGTGCATACACGTTGTCAGAGGTACAGAAAAGGACACATCCAAGCTAGATACCTACCAGAAAAATAAACGGTTCCTGTGGAAGCACGGTTGAAACCGCAGGGCCCAGCTAGTATTAAAACTATAAGTTAAATATGTACTTAAAGCATTAAAGAGATAATAGATATTGACCAAATAGAAATCCTTGTACTTTTCTAAAAAGGTTTTGCAGTTTTTCCCAAGCATTTGTTTTACTCTACATACTCCAGATTCTAGATAGCACACATTACCTTGATAGGTCATAATGTGTGTAGTCTCATTAAACCTTGTTAAATCTCATTATTTTTGAGTAATTTTCACAGCTGGCTCCAGTTATATCATAAGAGTCAAATCTCATAATCTCTTTCCATCTTTTCAAATTAGGGAAAATGTAAGATAATTCTGTTATTTGATTATTGTCGTATACCTATAGTAAGTGGTAACAGCAATAGTAGCATACGAGCTAGAGATCTTATCGGCGTTCGTTCCCAGGTGAATCGTCTAATAGAAGCAGGGATGCGAGACGACAACTGTGAAATTACCCGATCGCTGATCGTGATATATGCAGCCGTTTGCACTGACATATATCGTGATTTATTTACAACTATGATAACTACTATGCTGTAGAAAAATATTTATAAAGTTGTAAATATTCACTTATTATTTTTTAGAATCCTCGAATCCACTTGTAATTTTTTTCAAATAAGTTTTTATGAATAATTAAATAAATTGTTTAAAGTTTAAACAGAAGCCTAAATCCCGACTTCATCATCAGATAGCTCGATTGAACCTACATATTTCTATGATACCATATTTCTTAACACCATTTCTTATTTTCATATTTACTTAGTCGAACGGCGCCGTTTAGTAAAAAAGCTAGGTTGTTAATTAAACGGCTGATTAAGAAAGTTGGGTACCAGTAAGTGGTTGGAATAAAGTTCGCCATATACAGGGTGATTTTGAATTCATTGGCATACTTCCAGATTTTCAGTGTGATTGTCGTTATAGGTAACTCTTACAACAACAACTGTGTCAACACGAAAAAAAATTTGCTGTTCCATACATTTTGTCTCGGGTAAACATCATTTTTTATGGAAGAGCTGTGTTTTTTTACGGTAACAGAGCTGACATAAATAGAGACAGAGATAGAGATGCATTGGCATCTTTGGAGGAGGCTTTTACTCAGGGGTTCCTGCTGACAAAAATCTAACTTACATGAACTTTTTTAATTACTAAAAAAAATAACTACCTAACAATTATAACATCCATTTAAATTTATTTAATTTAAATGAATTAGTAATGGCAGCCTGGTTGGGAGAAGGCCCGCCACTCAAGCCAGAGGGAGCGGGTTCGAACCCAGCCAACGGCACGCACCAATTTGTTTATTGTGTGAGCATATGTGCGTATTGTGCGTATTGTATGTCATCTGCTACGTGATTGGAGCCCGGTGTATGGCGACAGGCTCGCTCCCTGTCACATTTGGGACTAAATATCGTCCGGTGAAGTGTGGGTGTTGTATTACACCTTTGCCAGCCCCCTCGGGGGAAAAGTGTGACGATATGTAAATTTATTTAGTTTTCTTAATAAATAGATGCTATCAGAATTTACTTAAACTTTTATAAAAGCCAGAAATAAATGGCTTATTTATTTATTTTATTTATTATTATAACAGAGCTGACCCATAGTTCTAATTCTTGACTTTCACTAGAAATTATAATTCTTCTATTCTGCACGTTACCACTATTACGATCGAGATTCTCATTATCAGACGTCCTCCAAATTTTAAATGAAATATTGGTCCTACGTTCCACTTTCCTCATCAGGATTAAGGCACTCCTTCCGCATATCATATGAACATGACCTTATTCGAGGCGCGTCACAACACAATTTCTTAGCAGCGCCTTTGAAACTGAGGAAATGGATGGGGCGGATGCGAATAAATTTTCATTTACATACGTTTACCGGCTTCGGCAATGCACGGGAAAGCAACGTCCCGTAATAAAATGAAATTACTTTTTTGATCGCGAAAATAACGTCGCCATCGTAAATAAGATCAGCTCGCTAAGGATTCAGACGGCTGGTGATACGAAAACATTGGCAACATATTACAATATTGAGAGCTGTTTGAGAATATACTTATCGGAAAAATTGTTTTTTTATAGCCGGCATTTTTGGGCACCGCAATTTGAACCTAAATGTGTGAACCAATTCGGTTTAAATTGCGGTAAATACATGAGCAACTTGACAAATCGCAATCATTAAGAGTTTTCTACGCAGATGCAAGTTTCTAATGCATAAGCCGAAGTGTGGCCTTTCGGTTTTACTAAAGCATCGGAAGCTTTCAAAATACTTCTAGATCAGAAAAAAATAGAGCTCGCATGTCAAATGTGCAACTTTTATGAGCAGTCGTACAATTACCTTTTTTGTCTGAACTACATTGACTATATTAAGCTGTAAAACAAGTCGTATTTAGTCGACATTTGTTTTGTAAAACGCATTCAATTCGTAAACATGACCTGTACCATTCATTAACACCTCTGCTCGATGAATCCCCATTACGTCCGTATTTGGCACAAATGCCAAATTCGATAAGTCGGCCGCTTTGAGTGGGACTCGAAAATGCAGTTAATGGAATTACTCGACTCGCCAGCGGTTTTGCAGTGGTAGTTTGCATACGCTCCGGCGAGTTAGGGAAATATTTTTTTACCCGACAGCACATGAAGGAGGGCTACGTTTTTCGAGTGTATGTTTGTAAGTATGAATGTGTGTATTTTTGTATGTTTGTGGGTATGTATGAGGTTGGCACGGCCTACAGACTGTACAGGTTGATGGATTTCGACATGTGAGGTGTCATTTGAATCGCCATGATAGTGGAAGTGACATAGGGTGAAATGACCTAGTCGTGTTTCGGGATGTAGTCCGGTGTAACCGTTCCGAAGACGGGTCTGAGCAGTGGCGCACTTGTAGCGCCTCACTCAACTGCCGTCTTTGTACTTCTTCACTCTACAAAACTTCAAGGCTAGAGTGAATAAGTACCTTATAGGTCGTCGTGCTCCATCTTAGACCACAACGTCGCTTAACATCAGGCGAGTTGGTGGTCAAACGCCGACTTATTGTCCATAAAAAAAAAAAAAAAAAAAAGGGTACCTTGTTCAACCGGCTTTTTTTTTTCTTCTAATAATGTTACTTGTTAGATCTCGATAGGTAATTATATTGATTGGGATAAGTTTATTTTTTACTAAGTTTTACTCGTACTAAGTTTTTTTACTTTTAGACTAAGTTAGCTAATGTTTTAAGATTTTGATGAATTTCAAATGCTCTTTTTTAAGGTGGTTCGGTTAGTTTTAAACTATTTAACGAGATTTAGCGCACAAATACAAATGAATATAAAAAACAAATACTATGAAAAACTTAAAAACTAGGGTGCCGCCGGCAGCGGGGCGAGGCCCAAGCTACCTGTGGTTAGGGCTGCAGAGTGAGGAACCTCCTGACAATGCGGCACGTGTCTAGGATCACTGCCTTTTGTATCTGGCCCTTGATCCAACCGTCTAACGAGAGCCTCTTGAGATGTTAGTCGAGGCTCTTCGCTATGAGACCGTTTACCGTGACGACTATCGGGACAATGATCGTCGAGTCAATATCCCACATGTCGACGAGCACTGCCTGGCGCTGGGATCGGTCGACCAGCACGATATCAGGCTTATTGGCAACAATAGTCCTGTCCGTGGTGATAGAGCGGTCCCAGTAGAGCAAAGGACGGCCATTCTCGAGAACTGACGCTGGTGCGTACTTAAAGTACGGCACCTCGGACTCGACAAAACCGTATTGAAGGGCAAGTTGCTGGTGGATGATCCTGGCTATTTGGTTGTGCCTGTGCAAGTACTCGCCGTTAGCAAGATGCGAACAACCGGAAATGATATGCCTGAGTGACTCTCCGGGACGGTGGCATGCCCGACAAATGTCGACCGTACCGTCCTTCAGGATATATTTCCGATTTGTTCGTCTTGATAACTTCATCTGCAATCGCACAGGCAAAACCCTCGGTTTCCCCAAATAGGTCACCGAAGCTTAGCCAGTTCACCGACGCTAGGAGGTCTACATCGGGCCCTGTTAAGGCCCGATAGAACCTCCCATGCAGCTCCTTGCCCTTCCATTCGTTCTTGCGGTCCTCGGTGCTCAGCACCGATGGTTGGCGCCAGTTCTCGTTTGCCAAGGAGAGCGACGTGAGGCCCTTGTCAACTGCTACAACATCGCAATGCATCCCACAGTCGTTGTTGCGGAAAAAACTCCGGAGCCTGTACACTTCGCGGTTGTGGAGGTTCTTGGCATTTAACATGCCACGACCTCCCCACTTCCGCGGAATGTACAGTCTCATAACAGACGACCGTGGGTGTAGCATGCGGTGTGTTGTGAGCAGTTGACGGACCCTTCTATCCAGGGCATCCAGCTCAGTCTGAGTCCACCTCAGTATGCCAAAGGAGTATATCAGTAGTGGCACCACCTAACCGTTAAAGGCACGCATCTTATTGCCGCCCGACAAAAGACTATTTTATTATCATTATTATTATTTATTATTATTATTTCTGTCATGGGTCTGGGTGTTGGTTGCTCTTGTATGTTGTCTACAGCATCTCCGCGCGGGGAACGGAAACTATGAGAGTGAAACGTTATTTATTCTAATTCTATACCTATAAAAATGCAAAAAGCGATGATAGCCTTGTTGGAGAAGACCCGCCTCTCAAGCCAGAGGGAGCGGGCTCAAACCCAGCCAGCAGCACGCTCCAATTTGTTCATTGTGTGAACATATGTGCGTATTGTATGTCATCTGCTACATGAATGAAGCCAGCTATGATGACAGGCTCGGCCCCTGTCACATTTGGGACGGAATATTGTCCGGCGAAGTGTGGATGTTGAATTTCACCTCTGCCAGCCTCTTCGGTGGAAAGGCGTCACGATATGTTATGTTATGCTATACATACCTACATTAAATGTAATCCCCAAAATTACATGACATTAAATAAGTATCAAATGACCTATTCTAAATATTATATTTGATTACTAATTTATACTAAATGTTTACCAAGAGCAAAAAACCGTTGTATCCATTATTGGCACTTCCGAAAAGCTCCATTCATCGAACTGTGAAATTAATTACATCACTCATTGCTAATGAAGCCTGTTGGTTTCAGGACAATATTTATCCGCCCACTGCACCCCCTCCCTTGTTTTACGCAGTGAGGACTGATTTACCGGAATAAATGATGTTTCAAAAGAAAACCATTATTTGTAATTTCGAGCGTAAAAACACTAACTGAAACCTGCTTTCCTATAGGAATAGTTTCATGGCGATAGACTAAAAGTCTATGATTGTTCTAAATATTAGCTAACACGTCAAACACCATCTAAATCTGTAAAACTGGTACGAAGTAGTATAAAAATGGTACTGGCTAGTGCAATGAAACGTAATTAATTTCTTACTTTCTTTTTTTATTGTTATAATTATCATCACCATCAGCGATGATAGCCTAGTTGGCGAAGGCCCGCCTCTCAAGCCAGAGGGAGTGAATTCGAACCCAGCCGATGGCAGCACCAATTTGTTTTTTGTGTGAACATATGTGCGTATGGTATGTCATCTGCTTCATGACTGGAGCCCGTTGTTTGATGGCGGCAGGCTGCCCCCTGTCACATTTGGGACTGCATATCATCCGGCGAAGTGTGGGTGTTGTATACCTCTGCCAGCCCCCTTGGGGGAAAGGCGTGACGATATGTTATGCTATGTTAACATCATTACTATCCATGTATTATATCCATACTATTTGTAACTATTTGAATTTTTTGCAATTAATAAAGGTAAAGCTAATTTATAATTATTTATGAAAACCAACAAACGTCTCTACAAAATAGCCCGATTAAGAAGTCAAGACATCTGCTTTTGTTTTTAATAATATGTTCCAGCTCCATTAAAAAAACATTAATTTATTTCACAACAACATAAGCATAATTAATTACCTTAATTAATCAGTGACTTTAACTTTTCCGGTTATTTTATACCATTTAATCTGTACCTTTTCTGGTCCTGCTCATAAAGTCGGATCATACTGTTCTGGTTTCACTACGCCTATTATGGATCTCTAGTGTTTGCACGCTTATTATGTTTGTATTGGAATTATGATGCGTGAGTTCGTCAGTTGATTTGCGTTTGTGATGAATAAATATAGCTTTGAGCGCCGAAATTATATGATGACTTTGAATTTGTAGAACAATACTAGTAGTCTAGTCTAGTAGTCTCTTAATATATAATGTAGCCTCAAATCAAAGTAGATCTCATATCATGATATCGTTGTAGGCTTGATATATTTTTTATTTTTAGCTTCAGTTGTAACTAACTATATACATAGGGTGTAATATCTT
This sequence comes from Peribatodes rhomboidaria, assembly GCA_911728515.1. Lineage (NCBI taxonomy): Eukaryota > Metazoa > Arthropoda > Insecta > Lepidoptera > Geometridae > Peribatodes > Peribatodes rhomboidaria. The sequence continues at coordinate 10,794,492 of OU452182.1, forward strand.
TAAACGATGGACAACAAGTTTATCTTTTTAAGTTTTATACCTTTATACATAATGTTGACTTTGACAGTACATTTTATTAGTAATTCGTACTTAAATAAAAAAAATAAATGGACAATTGGACATTTTCTTGAATATCGTTGTACTCATCAATAGGACCAACTTTTACCATCTGCCAACTCTAAAATCGAGAAGAAAAAAACGTTCCAAACATTTTGTCGACGATCAATGATAATGATAATGATTATAGATACATATCGTCACGGTTTTCCCCTGAAGAAGCGTGCAGAGGTGTATTGCAATACCCACACTTCGACGGACGATAGTATGGAACAGCTGAAAAAAAATCGCGTCTTAAGGCCTGTAGCGAAAGTTGGTCCTAATGTTTTTACAATGAAAGGAAGAGCCCATAGATAAAAAAATCTTAAAAGTCAATTTTAACGTTTTTCTATTTAAATTGTATTATGTAACTGAATTAAACTTTGTGTATATTCATGTAGTTCGGATAACAACACTATAATTAGGGATTTCAGAGCTAATGTGATATTTTAGCCAGGAGGTAGAAAGTCTGAATTTTTAACTTCGTCCTTATTGTTTTATATGATTTGCAAATGTGCAATTTAAATCCTGGTTAAAATGTATTCGTAGGTACCTGCCAACCAGAATTTGGACTCCAAATCTAATTTAAATCTATTCTGAGTCATAATACTCTTCTTACTAATTATAAAGAGGTATTATTAGTGAGTTTGTAAGTTTGTTTGTAAGAGGAAGCTACTGAACTGATTTTAATAATTATTTCACTACTAGAAAGCTACATTATCTAGAGGTAGTTATCTAGTAATAATATAATTATAGCTATAATTGTAGTCTTCGTATTTAAACTTTACTAGCTGTGCGCCGCGGTTTCACCCGCGGTTATAAAGTATACTATGTGCTATTCTAGACTATAATCTATCTCTGTGCCTAATTTCATCCAAATCTGCTCAGCCGTTCTGGCGTGAAAGCGTAACAAACATCCACGCATCCATCCATCCATTCTTAGAAACTTTCGCGTTTATAATATTAGTGGGAGTAGGATTTTAAATCCCAGTCATTCAGAAATGATCTTTGAAAAAGCCATTCGACAAAGTACATTATACAAACCTCCAAAAACTTTAATACATTTTAGAGTATTTAGACAAACAAATAGGTTTAACGACAATTGACGAATTGTTCGTTCTACATTTTGATTAGTACATCGCGTGTTTGGCTCACTTCTCGCCGAAAGTACGTAATATGCATAGAAAAAGTTAAATTAAGTCGTGTAACACGGAGAATTCGCAGTATTTGCTGCTTTTTTAATACCATTAGCGGTTCCTGAGTGGCACTTGCAGTATTTAGTGCTAATAGAAACTTTTTATAGGATTCAATTTTATGTTGGCGAGCATAAACATAGACTCGTTAGCTGGTTTTTTTCTTAGATCTGACGGTGTTGGATGTACTGAATCTGTGGTTTATCCGTAGACAAGTTGTGATAGCTTCCCAGTGCTTCTATTTCTAAAATCGCAAACGCTCGAGCATTGCTATCAGCAGATTACATGAGTTGCCATAAAATCACGAAACTATAGCTCGTATTTTCTCCAATCAGCAGCTAACGTTTAAACGTTAGCAATTGCAAAACAAGAAAGACACGGTACGAAAACCTAATCCCGGACCGCAATAATTAGGTGCGTGCACACAATTCACCGTAGGCCCAAGCAAACGCAACAAGTCGCAACAGTGATAATTATTATTGTCTCGTTCTCACTTAAGTCTCGTCTAAAGTTGTACGTAATATAATACTGTCAACTGAGTTTTGTAGTGTATGTTTGCTTGTTGTTGTATTTGGTCCACGTGCTGTGTACTAGAAATTAGATAACCGGATTTTATTCGATGGCAATTGTAGAAATAAATCAGTTGAATGCGCATGCAACTTGTTAAGGGTCTTGAGACAGACGTTTAAATCAGGAACATAAGCCATAGAAGTATTATTACTCACATATTCTACCAATAAAAAATATAATACTATATATAATATAATAATACCTATAAGTTGTTAACAAAAAATATCTACCAATTCATCTCATGTGGGCTACAGATTAAAATTGTGTGAACAGAAACTTCAGAAGGTCAATATTGCGGTCGACATGGTCGTTCTGCTATGTTGGTGTTTTACTTCATTATGAGGAAGTAAGTCCAATGACATTCTTCAATGTGGACCTTCTATTACGCTACCGAAACTTTATGGCTGTGACGTCAACCGTATGGTATGGGTAGTGTGATAAAGTTACGGATCCAGGAAGGATAAGGGGCTCAACCATAGAAGCATGAGGCTCAACAATAATCCAAAATGCTGTGCGTTTTATATATTTTAGTGTTACCTTTAATAAAGCCCATTTTTATCTATCATACATACAGTATACATCCAAACATACATATAATCACGCATTTTTTCCATAGGGATAGGCAGAAACCACTTCTCTACACTTTCTATGATCCTGGCATACATCCTTCACTTCTTCCACTTTCACAACTCTTTTCATACACGTTCGTCGGTTACGGTTACTCTTGACCTAGCTTTTCTTTAAAACGTCTTCGATTTGGTCGAGATACATGCGCCTAGGTCGACCCTTACCGACTTGACCATGACACTTACCTTGTAAACCAGTTTCGTCAATCTCCTTTCTTCAATTGTCTCAATGTGTCCAAACCATCTATTAAGCTCCCCTAAACATAAATCTGGCTCCAGCATTACTGAAATATTCAAAAATACCTACCTATAAGTTGAACTGTGTATATATTATGATTTAATAATTTGAAATTTAAAAAAAAATCTGCCTGGTACGAGTATATCCCATTGTTGGGCAAAGGCCTCTCTTCCCTTTTTCCAGTTATCCCTGTTTTTGGCTTTGGTGGGCCAATCCATTTCGTGAGCTCCTCTTTCCATCTTTTTCTGGGTTGGCCTAACGACGGTTTAACGTTTCGGACCGAGTCGGAGGTAGTTTTTGAAAGTAGGTAGTCAAAACAATACTTTAACTGTATATACAACACAAATTTTTATTCAATTTCTTCGACTAGACATTAAAACTAAAGACATCGTAAGATTCATTTATCACACAGTTCTTAGGCTCTGCGGATGGGCTCTGGCTGAGGGGGGTGCGCCGCGATGTACGCAATGGCCCTTTGGATGTACTCAGGGATGGGCTCAGCAGGAGGGGGGGTGGGGAGATGGGCACCCTGAAACAAACAAATTAAAAATCAACACATGAAAAATAATGAACCCGATACATGGTTTTATGCCACTAGTCCCGGCGAGTTCTTCCGTGACAAGACAACAGATACTATTTTGTCCCAGTAGTCCCGTGGGACTAGTGACACCAATATTTCCGTCCCATTAGTCCCGTCGTATCCAATGGTTAAAATAGACTGATCTAAACACACCATGCAATCAAGAATCATTCAAGCCGTTTAGGCTGGCTGACTAACATGGCTACACATTAATACAAATTTTCTTATCTATACTTTCTGATATAGGTCTATTATTTACATTAATAAGTTGTAAATTTTGTAAATTTGGAAATAGGGGGCAATCTCTGGAACTACATCTAATAAAAAAATACTGATTGCTTCACAATCACTGAGCTTTAAGCGATAAGGTCGTCCTTGTACTGAAGTATTAATTATTTTTTTTTGTATTTTTGTTGTTCAATAAAAATGTATTGTATTGTAAATGTAATATGGAGAATGGGAGTGAAGCTGCGGGCAGATGGGCTGGCCCTTAGCTTCGATAAATAGCTCGAAGGTGTCTTACACCCTGCTTTCTCAAAGTGTTGATGGCCCAGGGTTTTTATTAGGTAGGCCGCCACTCTGATGGATATTTCCACATAACCACACTGCCTTGCCCTGGGCCTTTAATAACCATAAAGAATTTTGCCTGGCTTAAAAAAAGTCCAAAGTATAGGTAGTACTCACCTCGGGATGGTATCCGTTCTCGTCAGCGGTGTAGGAAATTTGAATTGGAGTACCATCGGGCGCAGTGTACGCGTTGGATCCCACAACTACAATAGAGGCTTCGTCCTGTAAAAATAAAACATTATTACTAACAATTACTAAAAAAAACTGGTTGTTTGTAAAGTCGGTTTACGGACGATAGTTTAACGTGACAACGTCATAACAAAACATTGATAAAATCTTCTTCTCGGAGCATAGGTCAATCGAGTGGAAGAGAGATAGATGAGGCGCAAGCCGATCGTGCCTTTCGCTTGCTCGTGTAGCGCTCTCGCTCCGAGCGACCGAGCGTAACGGGACAACGGAGTTATTCTTTTTCGTGCGTGCACCCGGCGTTCATTGATTTATTAGACGTTGTCACGTCAAAAAATCTTAGTATCAGTTTCGTAACGCTTGATTCTCTTATGTGTTTCAATTATTACCTACTTACCAAAGTAGGTAAAAATAAGATAATGAGCAGATTTACCTACTTTGGTAAGTGGGTAAAAATGGTCATTATAGCTCAGAATCATCAGTAACTTATAGACATAAATTATACCTGCACAAGTATAAGTATGTCAATGTCAAAACGATCTTAATAAGACGCTTCGTCAAAGATTAATGACTAAGTAACCATTGCCAGCAGAGTACTAACTCAATTAATTACATCACATTTATGACTCCGATAACATTATTAATGAATAATGGATGAAACATCTATGAGATCAAAATTCCACTGAACGAGGAAGATTTGGATGGACAACTAAAATTGAATAAATCGGTTCCGCATCAATTAATTATCTCCAACAAAGTTAAAAGACATTAATATAAATTAATACCAAGCTTTATAACATGTGACTTAATTAAGTTTCGGAAAAATTCAGCTACATTGAATTTTACAACAAGGAAAACGCCAGATGTCTTTTTTCTTTCACGAAATTAAATATTTGATTCCGCCCACGTTTCGGATGTAGGTAATAACAATGACAAAAATACCAATTGTCTTTTTGCAGCATCAGAATTCAATTCGCGTAGGCCATGGGAAGATTCCTAACGCATTACGTCTATATTTCTTTATTAATAAAAAGGTATTCTCAAATATTTATACACCACTTCATTAAGCAAGAGGTCAAGAGTAATGTGATGTGTATAAAATTAGACGATGATCCAAAAATTTATTCAAATTCCAGCAATAACGTAAACAGTTGACCTTACACTAAATATCAAGGTTTAATATATAAAATTATCATAAATTGACCGTAAGCCTGTTGGTGCTTCTCAAATGTCATTTAATCGTGGCATTGAGATTTTTGACTATAATTTATAGCCTGGTACATCCTTTCGATCTTGGATTTTCGTGTTGGCCTTGACTGATGTGTTTTTTGTGTCTGTTGTATTGCATCATGTTCATTTTTACCCACATGTCTGGTTGGTGTCTGCACTCTCACTTTTTATACAATTGGTAACAGTTCTCATAAGTGTTTTATTATTATTGACTTTGGTTTTATTTTTAGCTTTTGCAAATTAAAATTGTCAAGTTGATCACTCATTTTACTCACGCAGAGTAATTGACAATAACACATTGACTAGACATAGAACCATAGAGAGATCTTGACCGAGTTACAATAGTAGAATTTTTCTCTCTTTTCAAATGACACAAAAAGGTTTCAGTTTTACTTTTGACTATGAAATGGGTTCATTTATTTACCTATAAACTCTAAATCAATTTTTTTTAAGTTGAACACTGTTCAAAAAAAAAAATAGTGTTTTTCGGGGGTCTATTTGCATGGTTGCGTATTTCTGATCTTTTAGAATAGAACGGGCATAGTGCGTAAGCACATGTCAAAAATTTTGTGAACTTTTTCTTTGTCTATATCTATCTCTTACAAATTACAATGCATGTTAACAATTCTGTTCCAAACTATCTTTAAACGATGGTAAGCATTTAATATTAAGCGGCTAGTTTGGTTTTTTAGGTGTTTTCCAATATCCGAAATCAATATGAAAAAGAAATTTAAATTGAACACTACTATTTTTAGGATGAGATTGCACAGATTACGTTACATTACTGTTTATTGCGCTTATGCGTTTACGTATTGATTTTAAAAATAAGTAATGCATTGCAACTTAGCAAATTAAGGCGGGTTTTTTTTTACAGGTTTGTATTTAACCGCCATCTCATTAAATATTAAGCAATGAAGCGACTAACTTTAGGAAGATGATGTTCTTAAGGACATGAGAAAGTGCAAGGAGGCAATGTTGAAAATAGAGTGTAATGGAGGAGAGAAGTAAGAGAAGACCGATCACACCACGATGTGGGATACATAGTCGAAAAGAGAGGAGAAGAGTATCACAAGGTTTAGATTATAGATAGGTTCATAGATAAACTATTTGCTGTACACATCAGAAAAATAGCAAAAATAAGAAAACTGAAAAAGTACGCTTAACGCTAGAGTTACAAATGCCTTATCGATTGGAGCGATCTTTTACAGGCAATCTTGAGATGGAGTGAAAATACTGAATGAGTAAGACAGGATGTGCTATACTAAAAAAAAAGTAAGGAAAATAAAATTTGACGGTTGTATAAACCTATATAGATCATTATCTGCAAAAACATGAAGCATGGTACAAAAAAGACATACCTTGCCAACTTGCTTCAGAGAACCGCTTTCTTGTCCAGAGATACCGTTGCTGGTCTGGTACTGGAACTGGTAGTTCTCAGGTCCAACATCAGAGCCTTGGCCTACGATCGTAGCATCAGCCTCAGGGCTACGAACGATGTGGGACACATCAGCAGCGGCGATCGCCACGAGGGCCAGAACAGCTACAAAGGATTTCTAAAAAAAAATGGGGATATAAATTATGCGCAGTCATAAATATTTCAAAAAAGGTGACAACAAATGTGGTAACAATGACTTTTTTCATATAGAGCCCTATTAATTATTAATTGATAGGTTACCTTAAGGTCCTTATATTTAAATGAAAGAGACAGAAATGTCTCTTCCAGCTCATTCTGACTCGTTTGTTAGATGGGAGGCCGGGAATCGTAGTACGAGTATGCAAGTGTAAAAAACAATTGCAAAACCAAAAAATATTAAACTTGGTTTTAAACTTTAGTTAAAAGTTTTTTTTAATGTTTTAAGTGCACTATTCATTTTATCCGTCATTCCTTGGTGCTTATCACAATGGAATCTAGTTTTGCAACCGATTTCTATACAGCATGGATAGGTTCTGACAAGTTAATTTAAGCAATCTTGAAAAGTCTTAAAGTTCACTCGAACTATTGGCGCCTGAACTTTGGACCTTAGCCTCTTTGTATTTAAGACTTATAATATTAATATATTATACATTCACTTTTGTTATGTAATTGGTGTTGAAAAAGGAATGCTTTTCTGCATTAGTTGAACTTTTTCTATCTATCTATAATTTCATTAATTTACAGGTCAAATAAAGCACTGGGAAAAAAAAACGTTTTGTCCATTTTAGTGACAAAACTTGAACTCAATTTAATTAGTTCAATTTCCCCTTTATCAATAAATTTACTTATTCCTCGTTATTTAAAAAAAATGTTTAATATTAATCACGTTCACTCAACACCTCTGAATTAAACATAACTTTTATACATTGGGCGCACGTGGGTGATTCTTAAATTTTGTATGGAATCTTGACTCACCATTTTGTGTGTCAAAGTTAACAGACGATGTGTAACTGTGACCGTAAATTGGTCGTAGGCCGTTATATACCCGGCGGTCTTCGTTCAAATATGGTAGACGATTTGCATTATTTTGCAACAAAGATGTTCGATCATCTGTTTACAAGGTAAACGCGCGATCGGGCTCATCCGTAGGGAATATCGTATCAGACTACATCCGTGTGTTTTACAGCTTTTTAATTGGGTTTAGTGTTCTAAGTTTAAATGGTAAGTTTAAACTTAGTTTAGATAGAACGGATGAACCGATTTTGATTTAGTTTTTTTTTTTATAGGGTAGCTCCCGAACGGATGAACCGATTTTGATTTAGTTTTTTTTTTTGTTTGAAAGGTGAGTCGTGATGAAATTCGGTGTCGGAGTTTTTTCTAATTTTAATTTATACTTCTAGTTATTCTTTTATACTAATACTAGCTGCGCCCTGCGGTTTCACCCGCGGTTAAAAAGTATCCTATGTGCTATTCTAGGCTATATATAATCTATCTCTGTGCCATATTTCATCCAGATCTGTTCAGTCGTTCTGGCGTGAAAGAGTAACAAACATCCATCCATCCATCCATCCATTCTTACAAACTTTCGCGTTTATAATATTAGTAGGATTATAAAATCGAAAGTAACTCAGTCTAAGTCTAAGTCTGTCAGTTTGTAGACTTTTCACGGCTAAACAGCTGAACGGATCTTGAAAAAAATGTATAATTAGTTATAGTAAATCACAAGGAAGGTGTTCTGATACCTACTATTTTCGGAATAAAAGCGAACGGAGTCACGGGTAACAGCTAGCAAGCAGCGATTCAATGGCCCTCCGTAATAAAATGATATGTGTGTGTGTGTTTGGATAATGATATGGTTGTAACAATTTGATCGCATCCGTGTATAGTTTTATAGCTTTTTAATGATTGAGTAAACAATCTAGTTAACTTGTCTACGACTGAATAACCTATAACTAAACCATACTCACAGTAACTTGAGTACATACATACCTATTATATATAAGCTCTACATAGTATAAAACCTACGAAACCACACACTGGATTTCAATGTGGTTTTCATTTTCGGCTAGATAATTTTTCATGAAAAGTTTATAGGTACTGTGCGAAGCCGGGGCTGTGCCGAGTTTCTCATAATTATTAACTAGGTTAAAACAACTAATTTCAAAATACTGTCGATAATCATTGATTCTTAATGTGTAGGTACTTTTTCAGATGTTCAAAATAACTTAATATTTTTCCTCATTGTCTAAGAGCTGCTGGATGTTTTGAGTAAGGTGTTTTGGAAGAATATAATTTTTAGGTACATTAACTTTGAGTAAAATCATTTTACGTTTTCTTCAAACCATTTTCATCACATTGAAAATTAGATAATTTGGAAATGTTTTTAGCATTATGAAAAACAGCTAAATCCTATAAGTAAGTGTCACATCTGCGAAGCACAATTAGTAAATCAGTTTATTACGGCTATCCTCGCCTCGTGCATTCTTTACATGATTTTCTATGAATGCGCTCACTACACCAACTCCGGATCGTCTCGGCGTAAGCTGTCAAGGCGCGGACGGCGAGTGGCCCACTCGGTGACCACCCACCACCCGCGAGTGGTGGGTGGTCACCGATTCACGCGAAGGCAAGTGACAATCGCGTACAGAGTACTTGGAAATTCGTTGACCACGCTAGGTTCACTGGTTGACCCACAGATCTAGGATGTAAAAGATCGACAATGACAATTCGATAGTGATACAAAAAAACATTTGCGCATGCGTGAGTAAATTAGTGTTGTGAAAAGTACTTATTAATTTATCGATTGACCAAAAATGGTCCTCCGGGTGCTTGTCGATAAATATAATCTTTCGCATACCAATTGAGTTGTTTTTTGTTCCAAGTATAACACCGCTGCTGAGCTAAAATGAATATTAATCACTAAACGGGTGTTAAGCTAGGCGGAAGAGTTAGATGTCAGTGTCACCATGTATCTAAATTAACATAAGAAAAGTAAATAATAAGATCAACATAATACTATCCTAGTAATTCGCTTCGAATTGTGACCCTTGACCAAGTTTACTCGTATATGGATTAGGATAAGTAATAATACTTATCTCATTGGTTTTGTACATTTATTTATAATTTACTTACATTTATATTATTTAATTTAATTAAATATAATTAAATTAGACTTGGATGTAAGACACCCAAAATGTGTAAATTGAATTAAAAATGATGATCAGAAATTGAAGGTACATACTTATATATAATACAAAAATGTTTTACGCCTCATCATTCAGTACAAACTCGGAAGAATGTCAATTTACTTTTGATGGCATTGATTCAAAAATGTATGCTTTGTTTATGTATTGCACCCATCGCCTACCTAATGAACTTTGATAAAAAACTATCGATAATAATGACGTCATCTTTTTATCCATCTCTAGTGAAAATCGAGCGTAAACTAACTAATATTTTAATGCTGAATTTCATCACCAATTCTGCTTTCGTCTAGGAAATATAGATGTTACGAAGAAACGACAACAACATACCGCTGGTAAATCGGTTTTTGGAACCAATTTATGTTATGTTTTAGACAAAATTTAGACAAAAACATCACAATGGAATTTTCATATTTACCCATGAAACGACAAATTTTGTGGGTTACATCTTGGATTCACATCACAATTGCTAAACTCACAAGATGACATAACTGCATTTAGTTACAATTGCTCTCTTTTGTGTCTATTTATAATTATTTTAGTAAAAATATAAATCATAGGAATTTTCGCGTGTTCCCAGGTGGCGCGCTGTCATTAATGACAAAACAAAAATTGACTAACATTTTATTTGTAGGCGACCTCTTTCTCTCTTGTGGAGTTTACATTTCGATGGAGACTTCTCTGTCCCACGCTTCGTTGGTCTTTTGCGAAGCAAAAAAAATCTTAGGTCTGTGGGTTGACCACGCGGTGCCCACACCTCGACTCGTTGTCGAGGCCGTTGTTGTTGTGGCCGTTAAAAACGATTTGCGGCGGTCTCGAGTGGTTCTAATGAGTGAAATCCTTTACGATTAAGTAGTGTGGTGTGCGATACTATGTAATAGTGTAGGGATACTCGACGCCAATCATATTCTTAAATCTTCTTATTTTTCTCTATACAGTATAAAACAAACCTATTGTACTCGCCCGCCTGTCTCTCTATATCTGTATATCGGCAAACCTATCTTAAACCACGAACGAGATGGATTTTGATGCGGTTTTCACCATAAGATAGATATTATTGACGGAAGGTTTATATGTACTGTGCGAAACCGGGGCGGGTGCTTGTTTGATACAAACCTTTAATACCTATTTACCAACCAATACCAACCTTTACATGTCGTTTTTTTACCGTCCGTGCTGCACGCTCACGTTTTCGATAAAAGCACACCTTCCCAAAATCAAGAGCAGCCTCTCCAACTACAATTTCATAACATGTTTGCATACTGCTAGACAATTGTCAAAGTGGGAGGTATTTACTGGGTAACGCAGATCGGATATCCTAAAACGAAAGAAGCTTATTGTTCTCGCAGAAAAACATTGACAGTAAAAAATCAAAGTAAAATCACGTAAATTGAAATTTAGAGAGTAAATAACATTTTTCCATGAAACGGCTACATATTTTTTCTTAGTTACAAAGTAAAATTCTTTCAAAATAACGAGCACAATAAGCTCCTTTCGGCTTAATATACCCGTTCCGTCTAACCTTGTTTAGGCTTAGCAATCTCAACAATGCGATAATCATAGCCTAGAGAAATTATAGAACGTCAAAGCTAAAGGTCATGACTCACTACTTAGTTCTGATCGTGGCATTTGATTTTAATTATCATTTTTACAGACTTGTTTATGACATAATCATGTGAGAATGTAATTGATTGACTGATGAGCATAAGGAAAGCCGCTTACGACTTCTTAAATGTATCGTCACGTCTTTCCCCCGAGGGGGCTGCCTGAGGTGTAATACAACATTCACACTTCGCCGGACGATATTCAGTCCCAAATGTGATAGGGGACGAGCCTGTCGCCATACACCAGGCTCCAGTCATGTAGCAGATGACATACAATACGCACATATGCTCACACAATGAACAAATTGGTGCGTGCCGTCGACTGGGTTCGAACTCCCTCAAGCTTGAGAGGCGGGCCTTCTTCCAACTAGGCTGCCATCGTTTTAAAACATCCTATAATGCTTACTATACGGCGCTAGAACCAAATCACATAGTTACACACACGAGAGGACTTCGTGTGGTGCATGTGATGTCATGTACGGGTGTAGTGTATGTGGTGGTTTATTTATTTTATCACCCGACTGCGCAAGAAGGAGGGTTATTTTTCGAGTGTTTTTATGTCAGTATTTAATATGTATATATGAGGTTTCTTTGGCACGCCCTACAGCCTGAACAGCTTGATGGATTTCGACATGTGAGGTGTCATTTGAATCGTCTTGATGGTGGAAGTGGCATAGGATACAAAATTTTGCAGTCGAATTTTTTGTTTTTCTTTTAATAATGTTACTTGTTCAGTGTAGAGGTCGTACAATGACACGATCGTTTCGTGAGTTTTTATTATGAGCCACGTCGCAGATTTCCACGACGCGACATTGCATTGTCGCTCAACTTCGCAACGTCGCAATACGACGTCGTATCGTGTAGATATATAAGATTTTGCCCTACCACATAACTCTACTGATAGATAGAAAATAAATTATATAAATAAATAATAATAAATAAATTCGGGACATTGTCACACACGGTGACCTGACCCCAAACTAAGCAAAGCTTGTACTATGGCTGCCAGAGACTGATATACATACTTAGATATTTTTAAATACATACTTAAATAGATATTAACACCCAGACATAGAACAAACACAAATGTTCACCACATAAATGTTTGGCTTAGGTGGGAATCGAACCCACGCCCCCAAGCTCAATTTAATGAGCCATGGCTCTATTAGTCTAACTGGATCCACAGGTATTACATTTCATTAGTAGCACCACCGAAAAAGGCTTGCTCCCAACGGCTACCATCAAAACAGCCACTAGTGGTAGTCGTTAAGACAAAGTTTAAATTTTTATCCCAACTGCCGCCAGTGGGGCTCGTTGGATCATAAAGAAAATGATTATTATTTTTAGTGTTTTGTAATTATGAGTATGTAGTTATTTAGTTAAGCTTGTGTTTAATTAACTATATAGTTAAGTGTTACAGTGTAAAAAGAAATCAAAAATTGTTTTTTTGCCATGTTAGAGTTCTATCGGTTTGACTGTAGTTTTCTCAGTTTGGTGGTGGTCGTTACCGTAGCCCTACTGGCAACAGCTAGGACAAAAATTAAAATATTGCTCTAACGACCACGACTGGTGACTGTTTTGGTGGTGGTCGTTGGGAATAAGCCTCGAAATACTAAATAACCTCTTGTACTAGTAGAAGTAAGCAGCAAAACAAATGGCGTATTTGTAGCTTTGGCCGCCCTAGGCAGTGTAGTACCAGCCGCCCCTTTCTCAGCTCCCAGCATTATACCATCGTGGCGAATTTACTTACCCCCTCTGGTTAACTGATCCATAAAGTTTACCGATCAAATTATCTTATGTGGAAAATGTAGTGGTTGGGAAATTAGTGATTTGTGTTATTTACATACTAACAAGTTTGTACGGAACGGAATCCCCGTTGTGCAAATCTGACTCGCACTTGACCGTTTATTTTGTCATTTTTGGCCGCCCCTAAAGTCTGCCCGCCCTAGACCCGGGCTGACGGGACCTTAGGGGAAATCCGAGTAAAGCCATGAGAAACTAATAGCTTACACGTCTAAGGCCTGAATTACACCGGGCGAAGATACGGCGTGGACACGATTCTTTTCGAAACGACTTCACGAAAATAAATAAATAAACAAATTCGGGACACTTCCACACACGGTCGCCTGACCCCAAACTAAGCAAAGCTTGTACTATGGCTGCCAGGGACTGATATACATACATAGATATTTTTAAATACATACTTAAATATATATTAACACCCAGACATAGAACAAACACAAATGTTCATCACATAAATGTTTGTCCTAGGTGGGAATCGAACCCACGCCCCCAAGCTCAGAAGGCAGGTTCACTACCAACTGAGCCACCGAGGCAGTCAAAACTGTGAAGCGGCATGACTGTGCCGCGTCGCTTTTGTATAATTCAAAACAAGAACGAACAAATTTTGATGCGACACTGCGCCTAGAACCCTGTCGTCGCCTAATGTCTGGCCTGTATAATTCAAGCCTAAAACAGATAATTTTATCTAAAAAGACGAACATAATTTTTTCATGACACCACCACGAGTATTACTATTATGTATCCTATTGTTATGTACTATTATTTCCCGAACTAGGTGTCCCAACATACTGCACTGGTGAATCGTAGATAGGTCCTGAAAAAATTTAGCGCATCATTCACACATGTATCTTTCTCAATGAAAAATAGCACACGCATCTTGTACCTCTTGTATTACAGTATCTTAAACGAGTCCCGAATTTGGAAGTTTTTATTAAATGGCGGTCCAATCATCTTTGAGAGTCACTGGTCTGCACGTCAACATCTCTGCACTTTGAATAGATCCTAACTAACATTATAAATTTTAAAATTAAAGAATAAATTAAAGAAATTGAGTTTGTTCGTTTGTTTGTTTGTTTGTTTGTAACGCTTTCACGCCCTAACTAATCAACTGTCATGATCATGAAATTTTGCACAGATGTTGTCTGGGGTACAGAAAAGGAAATAGGGAATAGGATGGATAAGGAAATACTTTTTATCCCGAAAAAATAAATGGTTCCTGTGGGACCGCGGGTAAAACCGCGGGACGTAGCTGGTTCAGTATAAATTAAGGTTCTTCCACTTGCGTCGTTTCCTTTCACACGATCTTTGAACTATTCGTTTCTAATCCTTTTAGTATTTGATTTTTGCATCATATAATAATAAAGTTTATTTTATTCAAAGTTATAAAATACAGATACAAAGTTGTGGGGACTCTTTTTAAGCTAATAAAGCTTGTTCTTGGGCCCCCTAACAAAGTTCCACTAACAACCTCTTTTAGGACTTCAATTATTATTGTTAGGTTTTGTAGGTACATTTCATAAGCCTCATCGACAACTAGTGTTGGTGTAAATCAACTGACTTAATAAAAATAAACTTGCAAAATATGGGCTGAGTTGCTGGCCAACCCTATTTTTGTTGTCCAAATTTGCAAGAGCACCAGATTGCCTTCGGTTATGTGAGGACAATGATGCTAGTACATTTTTGGAAACAGCAAGGATGTAAAATTTTCTAGCACAGAGACTTTCTTCCTCCAAAAAACCTACGATAGGTTTTTTTTTTATTATTTAGAATAGGTCGGTGTTTGACCACCAACTCGCCTGATGTTAAGCGACGTTGTGGTCTAAGATGGAGCACGACGACCTATAAGGTACTTATTCACTCTAGCCTTGAAGTTTTGTAGAGTGAAGAAGTACAAAGACGGCAGTTGAGTGAGGCGCTACAAGTGCGCCACTGCTCAGACCCGTCTTCGGATCGGTTACACCGGACTACATCCCGAAACACGACTAGGTCATTTCACGGCATGGCTTGGTCCGGTGGGTGGTAACCAGCCACGGCCGAAGCCTCCCACCAGAGTTTGCTACCCAGTTAGCACTACCCGGGTCTTTAAATCTAGTGCAGACTAGTACAATTCAGGTAAGCCTGCTCTGTTTGAGACCACACCATTGCTTAACATCGCGCAATAGGTATTGGTCAAATGCGAGCCTATCTAGAAAAAAAATCTGAGGTCGAAAAGGTGTTTGTACTCTGTGAGTAAACTTTCACTAATATTATTTCAGCGCAACTGTTGCGTGGTAAAAGTGTGCTTCAACTCTGTATACAATTGAACTATGCCCCCAGACTTGATCTTTGAAGACAACTTACAATAAATTAGAATAATTATGATGATTGATTTTTGTCTATATTACAGCTAGCTACTTTGCATCGGTGTCTATTTTGTAGTGTTTGGGAAAATGCAAAAAACAAAGTTTTGACTATGAAAACAAAAGAAGAATCAACGAGATGTAATGTACTACGTGCTAGAAGAGCTGATCCAAACTTTGCGAGACTTAATGAACCGGGCGGCCTGCCCACCGTGGGCTGATCGCAGATTTGCTGTAGTGTTGACTACTGAATTGCTAATTTACGTTTGTCCAGGTTCACATTTTGATTCCAGTAAGTTAGTGCTGCTCGGTAGTAAATAATCACACTGCATGCGTGTCGGGTCCACACTCATGCAAAGTGCAAGGATTACAGTGCACTGGAGTGGACGAAAGTTTGTGTTCGTATGATGAAATCTAGTAGGAAGTACATAAGTTATTAAGCCCCTGCGCCACCAGCGCTTGCCTAACGTCTGGTACGCTGTAAAGGCCTCAATGGCCAACAGCATTCAATGTTCACAAATAAAATGGTTATTTAAACTTAAACTTTATTGGCAGTAAGATCAGTTGGTAGCATTATAAGTTATTATAGTCTAGCCGGAGTAAGCAGGCTTCAGGGGCTCAGCTTGGGGCGGGTGCGCTGCGATGTATGCAAGACTCCTGGCGATCAGTTCAGGGATCGGAGGAGGGAGGGGGATATGGCTGCCCTGTAACAAAAAAGAGACAAGTATATTATCTAATATCTCATCATCAGGTCAGGTCAGGTTTTATATCATCATCTTATCAGGTCTTTTTAGCATGCCAAATGAATCAATCTGGCACAAATCGAAAAAAAAAAATCTGTACGTGTGCAAATTACATTGAATCAGAAGAGCATGAGGACACATATAAAGAAATTTGGACAATAATTAGTCTTAACCATCTTTAAAGACGCTCCATCGCTACTGTATAAGTTACTTGCATAGTTGTATTTGTTGACTTCTTAGAAAATGGTTAAATAAGTAACTAAAAACGTCTGCCATGTGTTTACGGTTTGCTTGTTATTTGAAGGTGATTTTATTAGAATCTGAAGTGTCAATGCAACTTACCACGGGCTTGAATCCCTCTTCGTCAGCTACGTAAGAGGTCTCCACAGGGGTACCATCGGGAGCGGTGTATTTGTACGCACCCTGGATGGCGATGCTAGGGTACTCCTGAAAACGTTATTAGTTCATTAAAAACAAAGACCTGTAAAAGCTGCAACTGGCAAACTGGGGAACGCAACTTTTGTTGTAACAGCTTTTTTGTCTGAATGACTTTGATTAATGGTATTGGCCACTGAGGTTCTCATCTCAGTGTAAGAGAGGTGTAAAGCCAGCGCAGATGGCGCTGGGCCTTAAGGTTATCTTAAAGTTAAAGGCAACTAGCACAAGTGCAACCTCGGCTTGGGCTGTCGTCGGGGAGGGGGTGTCGAATTGCCCTGGTAGCCCAGAAGGGCTTTGCCCTGGGTTACTTGGTTGAACTGTTTGGTTATTTGGAGAAAATCTATCAGATCTTCTAACTAATCCTGGGAATGTTCAACTTCCGAGAGTTCGACCGGCGAGATCGGTGTCTGATCTTATGGTTGCAATACCTTCCCTTACTCTAAAGTAAGTTAGGAAAATCTACGAGCTTAGGAAGTATACTAAGACCATAATCGAATCCACAACGAAACCACGTGCGAGACGCGTGTTAAAAAACATGTTTGACCTATTAAAAACGACAAGGTCTCGAAGCTTTTATTTGATGTTCATTTAATTTTAATTCCGAGTATTCCTTTTCATTTACTTAGATATTTACATGTCGTTAACATATATATCGAGACCTTGACACTTGGTTTTATCTGAGGCGTCGCGTCTAGACGAGTATTCAAGATCGCACTTGTCAATTGTTCGTGTAGACCCTTCACCTTGCAAGGTTGTATACTCTAATTTGATTTTAACTAAAGACAGGCATAAGACGCTAATTGCTCTACTGTCAATAACAATAACGATTAAGTAAGCAAAAGTGTATCGATTCGGAAAACGTACTTGGATGAGTACCTACCAATAATATTAATGTTGATGTTATAACTTTATATCGGTTTATATGTTATACTATTAAATAATGAGTAAAAACTGAAATATAATTGGAGGTAAGATTTTAGATTTAAGCTTAAATTAGTATGATTAATCTGTTATCAAATAGCAAAAGGGTTTCATGATATAGACTCGGAATAGTCTTCTGTCTTTTTCCATTGAATTCAAAAATTTAAAAGAAAGAAAACGATAAAACACTGAATAACTATTCCGAGCCTATACAACGTTTATTGCTAAGGAGGATAGTGTACATCATATATTATATAAGTAACAGATATTAACCGCAAGGACTATTCTGGGATACACGTGTATGCGTCAAGATGTTTTAAAAAGTAAGCTTCAAATACTAATTTAAGTATAACTACTTCAAATATTTCAGGCAAAATAACAACTCAATAGTTTTGGTGTAGAATCATATTCAATGACCAAAATTCCTGAATCTAAGCTTTATTGTAGCTGAAGGAAAATCTTGGCCTACAATCATTTAAAGTTTTGCACTGCACTCATTTACGAAATTGTCTATTCAACAGTTTTTTAACAGGAGCCTAAAAGATAAATATACCTACCGACTTAAAGCTAGATCTGTTGAGAAATTGTCAACATTATCAACCCGTGTTTACCTGTGTCTCAAATCACTATTTACACACTACACTATCTACAGTGCTACACCATCTACTCTGGGATTATTAAGAGGAAAGATGTATTTTTGTATTGTCCGATTTCAAAAGTTCTTCGATCAATAAAAAGCTACATCATCCCTGAGTGACATGGGCTATGAAACGAGCGAAGCCCCCGGCAAAAGAGCTATTAATTATATATTTATTATAAATCTCAATTAAATAAAACTAGGTTCTATTTTTACGTTTCAAGTCGTATTCTTTAAATTGTACTTACAGCGTTGACATTCTTCACAGAACCTGCGGCTTGAGCGACGATTCCGTTACCGGTTTCGTAGGCATACTGGAAGTTACCCTCGGGAGTTGAATCAAAGGAGGACCTGACTATAGGCGCATTGTATTCGTCCTTAACGATATGTGAAACGTCGGCGACGACGCACGCCACAGCAACAGAGAGGACTGCGAGGAATTTCTGAAAATAAATGGCAACAAATTGTTAATAAACCTTTCAAATTAAAGATAATTTAAATAATTTATACGCGCAAATTCTAGGATATCATTGTACTTAAAATCTGATCAACTTTTACAAAAAGAAATTATCCATACAAAAAGTTAATTGATCGTGGACAAAATGTATGGAGTAGCTTTTCTTCTCGAATCCAGGGTTGGCCCTAAAGTAAAATTTGGTCATAATGATGAGTAGGTACAATGATATCCTAGGATATGCGCGTCATTTAGACATACACCTTAAATAAGCACTTGAAGGAAACGTGTTTTGCGTAATCTCACAAGAACATAATCCTAAATAATCAATAATTTAATTAGTAAAAAAAACAGTTCAAGTCTCTTTCCGCGGCTTAAATCTTCAAAAGGCTGGTAACGTTACCTAGTTGAATAGCAATGCTTATTCTCTGGCCGAGGTAAGCACCAGCCTTTTGGTTATTTCATTTTTTTTTTAATCTTAGCAAAGCAAGCAAGTTCGTAATAGCCCAATGGATGGCCCTGACATCAGACTTTCTAGGCCGCCCGAAAGCCTCTGGCATGACTTGACGATTGTTTTTAAAGACCTTACAACTCGGGCTTACAATTCAACGTGTCATCCGAGCAATAGTAACGCTCAGTTATGAATACCATCCGCGTGTATAATGTGTCGTCCGTTTGAAATCCTGAATATTAAACACTTATTTAACACTGCAAAAAGAACTTTAAATCTAAAATCATGGCGTTTAAAAGCTCAACTTTTTAGAACTGTAACGAACACACTAATCACCGTATTTTCAGCAGGTAAGGTAGTAATTTTAAAGTAGATTATGTACTTGTATAACGATTAAAAAAGCAATACATCCGGTACATATGGTAAGCCATATGTACCAATTATTCTATGAAAGACTGAACCAAATTTATGTAAAAAAAACATTTTTAAAGCGCCAAAAGTATAACATTTTAATCCTGATATTAAACGTTAATTTAAGCCATATTTTTAAAAAGCCAAAATCCCAATTCAAAAAGTAGAGGCACTGTACCATTTTGATTGAGTACTCCACAGACAAACTGAATAATGGCACTCACTGTCTTCTTATATAGCTCGTCTGCTGAATTAAAATTAGTTTTTTTCTTATTAGCCCGTCCGGTCAGGACTGACCTATATGCCAAAGAATGTTAAATATGTAAATCGCTATGAAACTAAGTTTCTAAATTATTTTATAGATAGATAATAATAGGTGTTGAGACCTACAAAATCTTTATATACCTGTTTGGTTTCATTGCCTTATATTTCTGTTAAACAAACTGTTTTTTGGGGCCTGAGCTACCCACGTCCGTAGGAGTGTATTCTATTCTGATTCCCTACACGTGGTCCCCGGGTAGTGCTAACCGGGCAGCAAACTCTTGTGGGAGGCTTCGGCCGTGGCTAGTTACCACCCACCGGACTAAGCCATGCCGTGAAATGACCTAGTCGTGTTTCGGGATGTAGTCCGGTGTAACCGTTCCGAAGACGGGTCTGAGCAGTAGCGTACAGTACCTTATAGGTCGTCGTGCTCCAACTTAGACCACAACGTCGCTTAACATCAGGCGAGTTGGTGGTCCAACGCCGACCTATTCTACATAAAAAAAAACAATGTTAATGGTAATGCATGAAGTTTTTTTTTAATCAAAGAAAGTAACCACTATGTACTAACGAGGGTAGTTATCTTTGACGACACTTCTAGCCAAGTCGGAGTTCCTTTATAGGAGGAGGCCTCGGGTTCTTTTTCCGGCCGGGGCCGGGGTAGATATTTGAACATGAATTTAAATATCTGCCCTGGGTCTGCCTGGTAATATTAGTTGTGTGTTTTTGTGTGTTGTTTTGAGTATTAGTTGTGTGGTTTTGAGTCATTCGCTACTCAGGGAATCCTAGGTACAGGATTGGGATGCTTTTGAATTTTTGGATTGGATTTTAGATTGGATGGGGAGCTATGAGTGTGAAACGTTATCTTATACCTTTAAATGAGCAATTCTTGTATATATATATATATATAATTGGAATCTCGGAATCGGCTCCAACGATTTTCATACAAATTAGTATATAGGGGGTTTCGGGGGCGATAAATCGATCTAGCTAGGAATCATTTTTAGAAAATATCATTTTATTCGTGTTTTATCGATAATCAATCTCAACTGAAAAATATGACTCTTCCTGACATCTATTGGCGAATAATAATACTACTATTTTTTGTGAGCAACTAATTGCTTTAACGACACAACAGCAGATGGCGTTGTTAAGTAACACGAAGTCAATGAGTGTTTGCTTTGAGGTTAGACTAAAATCAATTGTTTGTTATCCAAAAAACACAATTAGAAAAAATATTTAAAAAAAAAACCGAGCAAAGCTCGGCCATCCAGGTACTTTATTTATTAAAATAATAAAGGAATAAAAGTTGATAATATAAGTGTATTTGTATGTAAATATCAGTAAGATGTTATTTTTAAAGAAAACAGCCTGTATGACGTAGAAGACCACAACATTTTTAAAAAAATAGTTTCTTGAATAGAAAGGAGGGACACTTTAAATTCAGAATTGGATTCGCGGACCCTAAAAGACCCAGGCAACATTTGATGGAGTTGATGGAGAGTAGATGGAGAGAAATTTGATGGATGCCATTTCCATCCGAAATCCGCGACCATGGATTTTTGTAACTAACTTAATAGGTAGTCCATAAAAACTCCAATAATATTTGCTTTAAAGCTCCTTACTTTTCTTTAACGGTTCGAAACGTTTAAGCATTTGTCAAAATTGTGTGACGATGTTTTTTTTTTCTATGGCGGCCATCTTTTTTTCAGAAAGGTCCATTGTTTTTCTAAATTTTAAAAGTATATAAATCTATCTCTTACCGTTTCCGTATTACTTGAGACTAATTTTGTCATCCGCCGTCGATTTTATTTCTTGGATTTGACTCACAAGGAGTCATATTTTAAAGTGTTTCTAGAGCTTATGGATTCAGCAATCTTGAAAGCTTCTGAAAAGCTCTTTTCACAGCTAAATCACAATGTTTTGCTGAACAGGGTTATACTAAACAGAAATTGCCATTTTTGCTCCTTGGTCTGCAATCGCTCTTATCATATCTTGATCAGTACATATAACGATTTGTAGAAAATTTTACAATTAATATAGGTAAGTCTTTAACATAGTTTTCATAGCTAGCTGTATTTTGGCACACATAGGCCACGGAAACTGGGGGAACCAATTGGTTCTCGAGGGTTTTCTACTTCGGAAGTGAAGAACACATATGAAATATACATGCGTGCTAAATTTCGGCCCTTCTCCCAGCTTCGACCAAAATCTCAATTTTGTCCGTTATAAAGCCTGACTAGATTTAAACAGTTAAATTATGACGTAAAGGCTAAAGTCGAGCAGCATCGCGCACGAATCGAAGCCATCGGCTATATAGTTGAACGAGTCGTAAAAAATCATCTCGATATAGATGCTTATATAGCTATAGTTATATATACTCGTAGATGGGTGTATAGTTAGTGGGTTAATAAGTGATTTTTTTACATTGTGTTTTGACATGCAACTTGCTTAATTGCTCATTGCTGCTTGTTGGTAAAGTTGAAAATATTTATTTTTGGAAAACACACAGTGTACTGTGTAGTGTTAGTGTACAGTGTACTGTTATAGTAAATTAGAAAAATTGATTGTCTAATTTACTATTACAGTGCGCATCATTAATAAACGTGTAAATATAATAATAACATACGTATAATAATACAGGTTTACAGGGGGTTATTTCCAAAGTACTCTTTTGTTTCAAATAAATAAGAGTTTCATACATTCCATTCGCAAAATGCTTCACAGAATTTTTACTATTTTTTTTTAAATACAGTTTTGATATTTCATTTCATTCCACGGCTACCTAAGATCATTCTCAAGTAGTCCAGTATCTATTCTAAAACTGCCCCATCTAAAACAATAGACATTTTATTTTAATCATAAAAGGTTTTGTTTGCCGAAACACAGGCGTAAAGCCTAGTTCGGCAACAGTACTTAACTTGAACCTAAACTCATTAAGCTAGTCTTAATATTAGACAAGATAAATTGTACACTTTTATGAAATAAATATGATTAAGTATTATTTATTATTTTTACTCCTTAAGATGTCGAGGGGTACAGTCAGTCACAAATGCACTGTAATTAAAATACGCTGAGTAACAAAACTTTACTTCCACTAAACCATCCAATTCACACATTTACAGGGAACAAAGAATAAACAAAACAGCATTTTTTATTTTTATTTTCGGTAATGTTGACGACCATGTATTGTAGGTCCCTTATGATGCACCGTCGGGTAAAAAAGTGTTGCAGTTACAGGCCTACTTCAATAAAACTGCATCAATCGTTTGCCTACCAAAGATTTATTTTCTGAATTTATGTAATTAGTAATTACAGGGGCACATGACAATTACATTAATTAAATGTCAATAAAACTCAAACTTATCCATATTTTTACGTAAACAAAGACAAAGTGAACACGATGGACATAATAAAATAAATGGTTTCGCACATTTTTCTCACTTAAATTATTAACCCATCCATGTGATATTTACTTAAATTTATGCCTCGCGAGTAGGTGAACGTGAATCCCGCAGCCTGTTTAAGATTCAAGGCCAAGATCATCAGACTTTAAGTCAATCGCCGGGTAATTTTTCACTATTCTATTTTTTTCGCTGTTGACATGTGCAATAAAGCTTGGGTTCCATACGAGTAAATACATGCATATCGTCACGCCTTTCCCCCGAAGGGGCTGGCAGAGGTGTAATACAAAACCCACACTTCGCCGGATGATATTCAGTCCCAAATATGACAGGGGCCGAGCCTTTCGCAATACACCGGGCTCCAGTCAACCAGCCCAACCAACGCAGTCAGTCCAGCTTGGGTTAATGAGGTTTTAATAGATATGTCTATGTAAGGGTCGCCCGGAGTTCAGAAACTGTCGCATTCAAATGCGGTTTTCGAATGTTTGAATCTCCCTCCGCAATGTTTATTTTTTTTTTTTTCAATAGTGCTGAGAAAATCAAAAAGGACAATGGGCAAAAATAAATGGACGTTGGTCCAAATGCCCGCAGCGTTGACACTATAGAACTGGCCTGGCAACTAGACGTTGGCAGCCTGAACGCTAAATAAGTTTTAATTTTAGTTTGCTAAAAAGTCCATTGTCTTACTACGTCAAGTCCAACAGTTTCCTAAAACGTCCAGGTCCGACAGGTCCACTTCTAACTAATCTGTTGCACGCTTGAATGATGTTGATGATGCATAATACAGAATAGGGTTGACGTGACAGTCAACCTCTGTAGACAATGTGGTTACATTTTTGAGCCTGCTATGGTAATAAAATATGGTAATTCTTAATAACTCAAAATTATTTTTAAATATCTATCATTGCGAGAGTGACGCATGACCCGATATTCACTGACAGCTGACCTGACCGCCGCTTAACGGATTATAGTATACATATGAAAGCTATTTCTTTCCTTTTGCCCAAAAAATCATACATTTGGCTAACAAGCCGTACTACGCGATTTAAGTGAATTGTGTGTTACATCGCTATGTTATCGAGCTTCTGTGCATAAGAAACCTAAAACGTAGACAAACTGTTACTTTGAAAACAATATAAAAAAAACACACATTACCTACTCGTCTATTTCATCTCATAACGGGTTGTTTCGAACCTAATAAATTCATAGGAATTCACATTCATAATATGCCATTAATACAATTATATAGAGCGGGTTAAACAAGCTACAGCTATGAATAATATATGTTATGTCTTATAAAGCTTATATAAAAGCGACGAAGAGATATTTTAAATCAGATCGTATGTGAAAAACACAGTACATCCCGACAAAATGGTACCTATTTTCTAACTTCTTAGTTTTTTTTTTATATTTTGAATTTAAGTGCACAAAGTGTTTAGACATGTGACTAGATACATGGAGAGTAAAAATATTGTTAAGGACAAGTTTTGGCTATTCCCTTGGCAGTTACATAATTTCTTGAAAATAGTTTAGCTCATTAATACGGTGATATTCTTTATTATATAATTATCATTCTGGCACAGTGGATATTCCGTTACTATCGCTCATATTACATTTCTTTACATAGTTGATTGAATCAGGCGTTACTTTGCGGAAGTTCATCTTCAAACTTGAACCAATTTCTATTGTATTTCCGCTCTAACGTCGCATTAAGTACCTACGTCAAAGAATATTAATTTGTGAAATGTAATTCTTCGCGTACAGTTTCTTTACATAACGTTTTTAATTTAAATTGTTTTAATTTTAACTTGGATTTACATTAAATTAAATTTAAACATATTATCAATTTTTTTTTAGTTTTTCATTATAGCTTATTTATTTATTTATTTTTGTCTGCTACTAATTATGTATTTACACATGTTTTGGAGTATAGTCCAGCTCTGGCCTTTTCTTCTATTTACTACTTTGTATTTGACTGTACTCTGTTTTGTGTTTATATAAAGAATAAAAAAACAGTGGCTAAGTTACCAGGTCACGACTTCAAACACATATTGTTGCAGGCCACATTTTCTCCAGAAAAGAAAGTACAGAAGGCTAATTCTACTTACCATAGCCGGATTTATAACTGGACCGTTGACATTGCCTTATCCATAAAAAATGGACGGGGAACAGCTGAGTATCACTAATGTCTCACAAACGTGCCAGCTGGACTATCGGTGACACGTTTGTGAAACTTTCGTGAAACTGAGCCGTTCACTGTCCTTGTTTAATGCTAACACAACGTCAACGGTTCAGTTAAGTATCAGCTTTGTTTAGCTGAATTGCGTCCATTCAGTCAGCCAGAACCGCTAAAGTGTGAAATGCTCTTCTTGAGTGGATGTTCTCCAATAGACTGTAGTAACTATTATCTTATCTATGGTCTGAGGGTTTTCAAATCTGAATTGATAACCAACCCAGCGTGCTTTTTCGTAGGCCGCATAATTGCAGCCAGATGGTTACCAAAGGTAAGCCTATTAGTGAATAAAAAAACCTTTCATTCGTTTTACCTATTTAAATTGGTTTTTAGAAACTCCTCGTCGTTCTTGCTGTCGCCTTGGCCTGTGCTGCCGCCGTCCCCATAGATGAGGTTTCCGCCCCTATTGTCAAATCAAGCTACGAAATCAATCCTGATGGTGCCTACCAGTACGCTTACGAAACTGCCAACGGAATTTACGCTCAAGTTCAGGGATCTTTGAAGCAAGTCAGCGGAGTAAGTAACCTCTTTAATTTCATTTTAATTGTATGATTTGTTAGTATAGAATGCTCAAATGTTCTAATAAGGATGTCTTTAAGTCTCGAGTGAATCAATTTCATCTCGGCAAGCATACTATATCGTAGGTTGCTTCATTGTCTAACTTAAAGCAAGATGGCGGTCACTACAGTAATATACTATTACAAAAAAAACACAAATTTATTTGACATGAACATTTTTGTACTGAATGGAAATTACTTATTGCTGATAAACTGTACT
Source organism: Peribatodes rhomboidaria (assembly GCA_911728515.1). NCBI lineage: Eukaryota > Metazoa > Arthropoda > Insecta > Lepidoptera > Geometridae > Peribatodes > Peribatodes rhomboidaria. Next base: position 10,820,871 of record OU452182.1, read on the forward strand.
TTATTGTTTAGGAGAACCCAGCCGTCGTAGCCACAGGCGCTTTCAAATACACCGCCCCTGGTGGAGAGCCAGTAGAACTTTCCTACGTTGCTGACGAGAACGGATATCAGCCTGTGGTAAGTAGATCAATATTTTTCTTAGTGGTAGATAACCCAGCTGGCATTAATCTGGTAAGGGTCGCGAGAATCTTCTGGAGGAGAGTAGCACAAGACCAGCCATCGTGGAGATCCTTGCAGAAGGCCTTTGTCCAGATGTGGACCAATTCCTGCTGAGATGATGATGTTGAGGATGAACCGAGCATAACACGCAAGCCGAATGTACCTGGAGAAAGGTCAGCACGGTATAGGTGCCTATGAATAGTCAACGTCAAGTCACCTCCAATACGATAACGTGACGAGCTCAGCAGGATTCAAAATATTTAAGGGAAACCAAGTAATTTATAAAACCAAGATGCATTTGCGTAACAGTAAAACAAATAAAGTTGGATAAAATAGAACCTTAGAAAACTGAAACCGACTTCTTTATCGAGAAAAGTAGCTTAACCAAACAGTACTTCTTCCGGTTTCTTCCTTCTTTGGTAGGAAGATATGTTTGCACTAAATGGTTCATCTTAAGTACTGAATAGTGGACCCAGCATGGGTTGTGATCAAAACCGTAATTGAACATTAGTTTCCCACGCAAAATAACTTTGGAACGTCTATTTGCCCATAATTGCTAGTTGCAGAAACTCATATCTTTTGCTTTCACTTGTCAACCTTAATTTGAAACTATAAGCAGACGTTAGATACTAATACCATTTTCTTTTCCAGGGTAGTCACCTGCCCGTTGGCCCTGAGATCCCCGAGCTGATCGCCAGATCTTTGGTGTGGATCGCTGCCCACCCAGCACCAGCATACGAAAAGGTCGCTCAAGGTCCTGCAAAGGCCTACAGCGTTTTAGGCTAAGCTATTCTTGCCACAAACTGCTCGAACCTAACTAATTAACTTGCAAGACGGAAGTACAAACGAATTCAAACGATGCTGTAGACTAGAAATAAAGATTGTAAATATTTGTTAACCTCTAGTTTTACTAACTACGCTCATTTCCCCGTTTCTCTTCGGATACTGCACACTTTTTCTAATTTCAAGTAAGTATTTTGTTTTGTAATTTTAATTAATATAACAATAAGGCAACGGGAAAAGTAAGTCTAACCATAAGTAAAAAGTTTAATGATATTTTTACGTTGTTACTTGACTTCAAGTAAAAAAAGTTTGTTTTATGTACATAGATCATCTTTAATAAAAAAATATCCTGAGAATAATTCTACAACAGCAATCAATTTAATCAATAGATCACAGTTCTAAAATAAAATTAAAACGTTTTTTTTATTACTGTGAATTTCATTTTTATTTCAATAAATTCTAAAATCACTGTTATAAATAAGCCCTAAAAAGACACAGCCCTAAATGGAACAAACGGGAACTAGGTACTAAGAGAACTCTTAGATAGATTGGGGTTTAATTTCGAGTTTGAAATAAATGACTTCAGTCATAGGAAGTCAGTCTTTTTTTATATAACGGCAATGTAGCTAATAGGATTGGTCTTTCTTGTCTCCGTTGTTTAACGTAAACTTTTTTTTTTTAATGTAGAATAGGTCGGCGTTTGACCACCAACTCGCCTGATGTTAAGCGACGTTGTGGTCTAAGATGGAGCACGACGACCTATAAGGTACTTATTCACACTAGCCTTGAAGTTTTGTAGAGTGAACAAATACAAAGACGGCAGTTGAGTGAGACGCTCCAAGTGCGCTACTGCTCAGACCCGTCTTCGGAACGGTTACACCGGACTACATCCCGAAACACGACTAGGTCATTTCACGGCATGGCTTGGTCCGGTAGGTGGTAACTAGCCACGGCCGAAGCCTCTTAATTTAATTTGCCCGATAAGCGAATATTTCGTTAGAAGTAGATTAAACTAATAAAGTAGCCAATAGTGTATTGTCTTTTTCTTTATTTTACATTTTTTACTCGATTGGAACTAGTTCCGATCCACGATTATTAGTAAAAGGGAGATGAGATGTCCTTTTTCTATCCATACCATAACTTGATAGAAATATAGGTGTGGGCATGGTATAAATAATATACTCCGCCAGGTATAGCATTCCCGTCACGTGGGCAACACATAGTGACGTCAATCAATGCATAAGCAAGACCACAATAAGCCATTTACAAATCGTTCAAAAGAGATGGACGACGATAACGAATGACGTCATTGCGTGTTTTCTCCCGGAATGCTAAACCTTGTTTTTGGGATCATGGATTTGAGTAGGTAAGGCATTCAATATAGATGTTAAACGTTGAAAACAGGTCGTTGCAACTTATTACGATGACACAAGGATGTTTTATAAGTTGTGGAATATTTTATACATAACATTTTTGTCTTTGATTGTAGGTATTAAAGACAAGTTTCAAGTGACCTTTAACTTAAATATTTTTGGATTAAAACGAATTTTAGATTTTAAAGCGACAGGATTTGACGTAACATTTACTTAAGAACCATTCTAGAAGATTTGTTGCGTTGCGCAAATTCGTATTGATTACTTACTTATAGACAGGCTAACTGCGTTCCGCGATGCTACCCGGGGTTAAAAAGTAGGAGCAAATGCTATTCTAGACCACAATCAATTTATGTGCCAATTTTCATTCAGATCCAGAAATAAAAAATCAGAATTTATTGATAACTCCAATAGTTACACGTCACAATTCAATAAATGTCAAAAATACAATACAAGAGTAATAACATGACAAAACAGTAATAACATATGTTATATGAAATAAATTATTATTGTCAACAATATAAATTGCATTATTAATAATATACTCATAACTATCATTTTACAAAATAATAATTATTTAAAAGTCTCATAATTTAAAATAAGATTCTGCTGCCAAGCTAACCACGCTCTGAGCTTGGTTTTGAAGTACGCGGTAGAAGGTGCATCCCGAACGGTAGCTGGTATACGGTTATAGATTGCGGGCCCTAAAATATATACTAACCTCTTCGACATGACGAGACGATGTGATGGCACCATCAGTTGGTCTTTCTTCTTGGTACTACGCAAATTTAACCTGCTATGGACGCCCCTACGTCGAAATATATCTAGGTTAGCATGGTTGAAGAGGGCTAGCTGGTAAACGAGCTCACATATTAGAGGCAATATCTGGAATTTCCGAAGCAGCTCCACGCTTGAGACGTCGTCCTGAACCCCGTAAATGGCACGTATAGCTCGCTTCTGCATGACAAATGCTCCATTCAGCCGCTGTGGCGTTATTGGATGACAACTAACAATCATTCTACGAAACTTTTGCGTTTAAAAAAAAATATATATTGTGATAAGTCATCCATCCATCCATCCATCGCTCGCTGATTTCTTAATAGTTTACTGCAACTAATCAAATAAAGTTTGTTGACTAAGTGATCACAGAGATGGATTGCTGGAAGCAGGTAACACAGCATACTTAGACTTAAAAAAAGCCTTTGACCGCGTCGACAACAATGTCCTATTACAAAACTTGCCTGTATTGGTTTCACGCCGAAGCTGCTTTCTTGCAAACTACTTTTCTAGTCGTACGCATTATGTTGAGCTCGCTGGGTTTTGTCCTATCACCTCAACAGATCAAATGATCTGTTGTGGTGTGCGTCAAGGTAGCACGCTGGGTCCTACCTTTCCTGCTGGAGGTCGTAAGGATGGCTGAATGTCTCATGTAGGTACGCAAAGTTCTGAAGCTATACTTGGGTGCAGGTAGTGTAGATGACTGTGAGGCGTTGCAAAGGGACATCAGAGTTTCTTGCCTGTTCTTCTGAGTAGTGGCTCTTTTTCCAAACAAGGCGGAATAAAAACATTTTGACTTTGACTTTAGGCAGAGGCTAATCACATGGAATTTAACAGTTCCAAGTGTAATGTCATCTCATTTACCCGTTAGCGGAGTCCCATCCACTATTCGATTATAATATGTCTGATGTCAATTTGGAGCGCGTCACAAAAATTCGAGACTACTTGGGAGTGACATTGGACGTGGAACTTACTTGACGTCTTGTGACAAAGGGTTCAATCTTTCGGTTTTGTAATAAAGAAGACCGCTAGATTTCAAGACAGAAACGCTATTGTCAAATTATTATATTCATCTGTACGTAGTTCGCTCGTAGCTACGTAGGATATAATTATATTGTCTGGGACCAGCATGAAAGGATATATAGACTTATGTTAGAACGGGTCCAGAGGAAGTTTGGTCGCTACTTATTTAAAAACTATACTATCCTTTTTTGTATCCTTTTCTGTCTGTTGCTGGTATGGTGGGCATCAATACGCTGGAACTAAGGCAAATGTGCGGGGTATTGATGCACTACTATCAGCTGCTCAATGGGCAGATTGATAACCCTACCGCTTCAGCTCGCTTCTCGCTGGCCGTGCCGGACCTGGTGCGGTAGATGCGTGCGTGCTCCGGCCGGAGACTGTTCCAGACCCCGCGCGCGCACACACATGCCGGCGGACTGCTCCTACGACTCCTGCCATTAATTTGCTCAACAATCTGATTGCTCGGGAACCATACATAGATTTTTTTTAAGTCAATAATAAAATAAAAATAAAATCCGTAAAAACTCACTTATTCTAAATCAAAAGCTGATTTAAGACTAATTTTGAACTAAATATTCGCACGTTTGAAATTAAACGTTACCCTACTTTCCCTCCATCCAATACAAACGAAGTCTACAAACGAAACTGGGAAAACTCGATGCTGGCAAAAAGTTTCCAGGCAAAGCTTCCAAAGTTTCCCAAATAGAGAATGACTTCATTCGCTGAGAACGTACTAAAAGTCTAATTAAGCTGTTTGAAACCAATCGCCCGTGTGTTCTTTAGACGTGAGGGGAATTGCTGAAGGCTTATATGCTACGGTAGACGAATTCTCAACCACAGTTAGTAGAGCTTAATAAAATGTTTGACGCCGATCGAAAGCGAAATTGTCTTTGAAGATAGGTATTATGCTCTATTCTTTTTAACTGACTTTGAAAGGAAGAGGTTCTTGAATCGATATGTTTTTAAATAACGGGTGTTAATAAAATGGCAGATCGGTAATAAATCCAGTTTTGATGACGGAAAGACGATTTTTAACACGATTTTATTATTATGATTTAAAACACGGGAAATTACTCACGTACGATTCAGTCGATTATTCCGACTATAGACGATTTTATTAGCTATAAACATGTAGTAAAATCTTCTAATTGTCGTGTAGAATTTTTTAAACGTAGTTTGGTTGATAAATCTAATATCTATTTGATATTTCGGAACTAATCTCATGATGGAGTCAGTTGGTGACAAGCGTATTTTATAGTTTTTTTTTTATTAGTAGTAATTGGCTTTCTAAAATCAAACTTAAAGTGTGATTTTGATTTATAAATTTAAGAAAATAATGAATGAAATAAGAAAATAATGGCTAAGTTTTAGGCATTCAATTATAGATTTTAGTAAGGTAGTTAATACAATACGACATCATACAAATTGCTGTAATAAATTAACCATTACGGGACTCTCATGCAATTGCGACTTTATACAGGGTAATCAGGAAAGAGTGCACTAAGCCAAAAGGGTGTCAATGTACTCATAATTATGAACAACTTTTACTATGGTGTCAACCCTGATATCAAGAAAAAACTAACAGCTGATTCATACATTTTGTCGACGATCAATTAACTTTTTGTATGGAACAGCCAATTTCTAATAATTATTATTTAATTATATTATTAAAAAAATTAATTTCCAATGAAATGGTCACAATCCCTGACAATGCCACAAGCAAGCGTTAATTTTTCTTTATTATATACCTAGCTGCGCTAAAAGTATTTTAGTAAGCCACGTTTTTCCCGTCCTTTCGGAAGAAATCCACCCAAGAACTCAGATCAACTAGGATATCAGCTGGCGCACGGCGTATGATGTAGGTGAAGCCACTTCTTGTTACATGTGTGCTGTGGAAGTGTTGCCACGAAAAAAAAATTTTCCCTGAGTATTGTAGTTTTCCAACGTATGTATCCGCATTCCACTGAATTCATGTAATAGTTCCCAGGTTAATTAATCAAATGTTTGCCAAATATCAATTGCCAAAAAATCATCATCATACCTTAATCATAATACCTAAACTGGACGACAGTTTTGAAATAAAGTTTTTTTTAAATTATTCAACGGAAGGCACTATAGTAGACTTAGTATTAGGGTTCTGGTAGCACCCCTTGAGTATGGAACCATAATACGTAATCAGAAAAAAAAAAATTATACGCGTTGAATTGAAAACAACTTTTCGTTGGTAAAAAATTAAAACTTACCCTGATGGGATACGCAGTCCTTTTCAGACGGCGAAGGCCAAGCTTGGTCAGGTAAAAGTCTCTTTCATTAAAATGGTCTGAAAAGACAACATCTCTTTTTGATGGATGCCATTTTTGATCATTTCGACTTTTTTGTATGGCAACCACCCATTCTTTTAATGTCGCTTTTTCAATCTTAATTGGGAACCTAATAAAGTCCTAAGATTTAAAACAATATTTTGGAGAAAAAAAAGCGATTATGACAACACTGCACGACATTCTACAAATTCGGGGGAGTTTTGGCGGGAACCGAAAAGATGGTGTCGTGTTTTTGTATTATTTTCTAAAACTTGTGATTCTTCGAGTGTTAAAGTGTAATAATGGTGGATTATTAACCTTTACCGGTTCGTCAACGTGCACGAGTGTGGGCAAATGATACAAACATCGCGAAACGCGATTTTTCGTGTTCTCTACAAAACTTCACATAGAGTTTCAGTAAAGTATCCATAACTTTACTGGAATGGGGAAAGGGGAGGGATTCATCGTCTTCATCATCACCTCATCATCATCATCCCATCATCTGTTACTGAAGGAAAAATAATTACTAAGAATCCGACTGAAGGACGAGTATCCATGGTCATGAATAATTAAAAAAAAAAAAAAATCTACAAATTCGGAGGTTTTGGCGGGAACCGAAAAGATGGTGTCGTGTTTTTGTATTATTTTCTAAAACTTGTGATTCTTCGAGTGTTAAAGTGTAATAATGGTGGATTATTAACCTTTACCGGTTCGTCAACGTGCACGAGTGTGGGCAAATGATACAAACATCGCGAAACGCGATTTTTCGTGTTCTCTACAAAACTTCACATAGAGTTTCAGTAAAGTATCCATAACTTTACTGGAATGGGGAAAGGGGAGGGATTCATCGTCTTCATCATCACCTCATCATCATCAGCCCATCATCTGTTACTGAAGGAAAAATAATTACTAAGAATCCGACTGAAGGACGAGTATCCATGGTCATGAATAATTAAAAAAAAAAAAAAATTCTACAAATTCATGTAATGTCATTGTCAAGTCCTAAAATGGCATTATGGACTTTGTATCCAGTTGCCAATAAAATAAAATAAAAAGCACTATGTAAATATAGGTATCCGAAATTATAACCTAAAACAATGCTGTTTACTATATAATGAGATGTTATTATCAATACTTACACATGGAAAGTTATTCCATCGGATTTCTTTTTCACTTTCGTGTAGTTAGTGCAGTGTTTCACAGCACATGACGGCATCGTTCCAGATTTTTTTTGTATGTTCTCAGCGTGACGTCCAGGTTAGTACCTACTGACGAAGCGAGTAGCGTAGTTTTTTTGCGTCAATGTGTGAGTGTTGTGTACATATACGACAGTAGCGTAGTTTTTGGATGGTTCTTGGCTTCACCTAAATCAAACGCCGTGCGTCATCTGATATTCTAGTTGATCTGAGCCCAAGAATAACACACATTCAAAATCATCTAGGAAAACCACTCGAAGCATTAATATTGTGAGACTTTTAAAGAAACTTTCTAAATTATTTGAACACCATAGGGTGTAAAATTAACCATTACAAATCGCACATTAAAAATTGTTTTTCTAGTCAATAAAATGGAGCATCGACTGCCTCGGTGGCTCAGTCAGTAGTGAACCTGCCTTCTGAGCTAGGGGGCGTGAGTTCGATTCTCACCTAGGGTAAACATTCATGTGATGAATATTTGTGTGTGTTCTATGTCCGGGTGTTAATATCTATTTAAGTATGTATTTTAAAGTATCTAAGTATGTATATCAGTCTCTGGCCTCCATAGTACAAGCTTTTCTTAGTTTGGGGTCAGACGACCGTGTGTTCAAGTGTCCCAAATATTTATTTAATATTTATTGAAAGTAAATTGATTTTGGATTTCCCGGTTTTTTCGGCCGTCAAAAAACCGGCATTTCCCGGTTCTTTCGATACCGGGATTTCCCGGTTCTGATACCTACGCGGTAGGATATATATATATTGTCATATCGTGTTCGATTCTTTGTGGCACATAAAAACATCTTGTAAGCAGTACCTATTCATAAGCACAACACAGTCATTATTATCTACCTACCTACTTATTTGCTAGCTCGATAATAAATCTTCAAATTAAAGCTTCACAGCGACCTTGACTTATAAATTTGACCTTTCCGCGATTAAACATTTACTGGGTATTGTTTAATAAGTGCTTGTTAAATTTTAAATTTAGCAATTCTGTTGAGATCTCAAATAAATGCCACTAATGAACGACCCACGATACGCTCAGGGCAGATATTAGGATTTTACTTAAAGGCGAGCCTGGCCAGAAAACGTCTAGCAAGAATCAACTTTCCTCTAAGATAAACCATGGTTTTTATTGTGTAAAAAAAAATATGTTATTCTCAAGCATGTTTATAAGTGGAATCATAAATCTGATACATGATATGAATAACTTCACTCGATAGAAAAAAAATCCAAAGTCACCTCTATTTGGTATTTTAAACACGATTTGCGACTTAATTTTTACAAATCATATTGCTTTTTTATTTTTTTTACGAATTACAATGCAATAAAAAAATGGAATCATAAATAAAAATGTTAAAAAGTTAACATGGTAATTTTATATGATTTTTTTATCACGAATTCATGGTATAAAGGCACGTTTGCGTGACCGCCAGTCCGCCCGCAGACCCCGTCGACGCCGGACGTGTGCCAAATTTTTGTGATCTCCGCAGTGCCGCACACACCAACACCAACCAAGCATTTAGTTTTGCCATAATGGGTAACAAACATAATAAACGAAAAAAATGCTCAAGTCTGACTTTTGGAAAATCGTACGAGTCAAGGAGCAAACGTCGGTAAGTAGATAAACTTCTACTAGATTAAATTGGTAATCATTGTTTTTATTTACTAGAATCGACATTTCTTGCATTGCTTTTTGTAGTCAGGTGATGTATCAATAAATCTATTAGTACCTACTTATATTCGTTTTAGTGTTTTCAAATATCAAACTCATCATCATAGATACTTTTTTGTCTCGTTACGTGTATTCACGATGTAAATACCCGGCCTAGTGGTATACCTACTAGTGATATTTATGTAGTTATACCTACCTACAGTTACAGTTTTTTTTTTGCAGAAGACTACTACGTAACAAACTCCAATGACTTTGGAATTGACGAAACGTAAGTACCTACCTACCTTTTGTACCACGCAGGGAGGCGGGTGTTCTGCGAAGTTTTGACTATGTCGGTCACCATTTATTATTTCACCCAGACAACTTGTGAGATACGGATACGGAGCGACGTTCATACTTTCATTTTTCCTGAGCATCCTAAACTGCACAACGAGTAAATACCCGCCCTAGTGGCATACCAGTGATATTTATATTTATATAGTTATACCTACTTACACGAATACCTATCTTACAGTTTTGTTTTTTTTTTTCAGAAGAGTACTACAACCAAATTTAATAAACTCCGATGACATTGGAATTGACGAAACGTAAGTACCTACCTACCTTTTGGAACATGCAGGGCTGCGGATCTTCGCTAAGTTTTGACTATATAGGTATGTAGGATGTTGGGTGAGATACGGGACGACGTTCATACTTTCATTTTTACTGAGCAATCTGAACTGCACAACGAGTAAATACCCGACCTAGTGTCATACCAGTGATATTTATATTTATATAGTTATACCTACTTACACGAATACCTATCTTACAGTTTTGTTTTTTTTTTCAGAAGAGTACCTACTACAACTAAATGTAATAAACTCCGATGACATTGGAATTGACGAAACGTAAGTACCTACCTACCTTTTGTAACATGCAGGGCGGCGGATCTTCGCTAAGTTTTAACTATACAGGATGTTAGGTAAGATACGGGACGACGTTCATACTTTCATTTTTACTGAGCAATTTGAACTGCACAACGAGTAAATACCCGGCCTAGTGGTATATCTAGTAGTGATATTTACGTAGTTATACTTACCTACATGAATACTTATCTTCGTTTTTTTTTTTGCAGAAGAGTACTTCAAGAGAATGTAATAAACTCTGATGACATTGCAATTGACGAAACGTAAGTACCTACCTTCTTTTTGTAACATGCAAGGTGGCGGATCTTCGCTAAGTTTTGACTGTACTGTATGTATGTAAATTATATAGGGTGTTAGGTGAGATAGGGGACGTCGTTCATACTTTCATTTTTGACTGAACAATCTGTACTACACGAGTGTTTGGTAGCGTTTGAGTTATAGCCGTATGATTTGAACACATCTAGGCCTGATTAGTACTGCAACGTGATTTTGGCTGTTTTGAAGAAAACTCGTAAAGTTGTATATTCGTTTTTAACGATTAGCGAAAATCGAGCATTTCGGTAAATTTTGTAAGTACGGTTTTTATAAACCTACGACTGGTATGGATGTGTTCGTCGTTGCCTTTGAAATTCGAAACTGCCGGTTGTAAGAAGCGATAGCGGGGACAGGCGAAGCTATGTATATACGTCACAAAGATGGCCGCCGACCGTTGTAGATTATTGCTTATATCTCGAGTTCTATCTCATCAAATCATTTGTTTGAGGTGTCATTTGAAAGCTCATTTATTTATAATGTAGTTGTTATATAATTATGTACATACATATCAACAAGCTTGAACGACAGCTTCCGTGCGCGAGTCCGACTCAAACTTGGTCGGTTTTTTAGAATTTTTATATTTTGAACTTTTGGACATCATACTTATAAATATTTATTTTTATTTTGTTTTAGGCACGTGGATGACATTGACCCTGTTTCACTCAGCGTGGTCATCATCCTGCGTCAGTCATGGTTTGGTGGGGGGTATCCTATCACGGCGTCACAAAGCTTAGTTTTTGTGAAAAGGGGGTTAAAACTTCTGCCAAAGTGTATCAAGAGACCGTCTTATATGGTGTTGTACAACCCCTTAGCAATACACTTTTTAAAAATCTACCGTGGAGTTTCCAACTAGACTCTGCACATGGTCACAAGGCGCGAACTACCCAAGCCTGGCTGGAAGCCAATGTTCCGGACTTTATAAGGGCTGAAGACTGGCCCTCCTCTAGCCCAGATCAAAACCCCCTGGACTACAAATTATGGTCAGGTTTAGAGGGCATGGCCTGCTCTAAACGACACGCCGACATAGAGTCACTTAAGAAATCTTTGAAGCAAGCAGTGGCTAAATTTCCCATGGAAACAGTCCGTAAATCCATAGATTCTTGGCCAGACCGACTAAAGGCCTCTATCAAGGCCAAATGTGGTAATTTTGAATAAAATAATAGTTATATTTTTGTTAAGACTTCAATACATAATATGTAAATATAACTTTTATTAACATTACATTACTGTATGAAAAAATAAATGCATTTTCATTTGTAACAGAACTTATGGCTAGACATGCATACATATCGTCACGCTTTTCCCCGAGGGGGCTGGCAGAGGTGTAATACAACACCCACATTTCGCCGGACGACATTCAGTCCCAAATGTGACAGGGGGCGAGCCTGTCGCCATACACCGGGCTCCAGTTATGTAGCAGATGACACACAATACGCACATATGTTCACACAATGAACAAATTGGTGCGTGCCGTCGGCTGGGTTCGAACCCAGCAGAGCAAAATTGCCACTCCCAACTAGGCTGCCATCGATTCTACAACTATATCACAGAACAAATAATAATACTACGTACCTATAGCTCAATTGTATATATAAATGTAAATATTGTGAATGTATATTATTGTATTGGATGTTTTGTTAGTACTAGCAGAATGTCCGCCACTTCGTACCCAGGGTATGTATACCTATATATCCGGTATAAGTTTACTCTATTCTTTCATAATTATTGTTCAAAATTATATCTGAATCGTGTAGTTTTTTAACTTCGTAACATTTAACAAACCATACAATATTATTAGTACGCACCTAATGGTAAAGTAAGGTAATTAAAATTGTTATTACCATTGTTATACAATATACCCAAAAATAATGAAATTTACTATGTTGTATTATTTAATGAATACCGGTAGTTACACAATCATTCCAACACCCTGTATAAATATTTGTCCTAATAAGGATAACAAGTAGCCAATGTGTCAATTCAGGGCATAAGCTAACTCCGTTCCAAATATGATCCTCATCCGTCTAGCCGTTTAGGTGTGAATAAGTGAAATACGAGTAAGTACCTAACTTCCACACACAATCGCAATCTTTTGTATTTATGAGTGTGAAGTGTGATAAAATGGAAATATGACACTACCGGTAAAATGAAACTAATGCCACGACTGCTCACACATCAAAAATACAACAACTCGTGGACATGAGATTGGTTGTACCTATATTGGCTTAAACGGCATTTTTTAGATTTTTTTTTGTTTGGCATCAAATAAAAAATGTTCATAAAATGGATGAGTACAATGACGGACGGATTATTTTATCGATTTCCTAAAAATGGGTGTTTAGGTACTCGATACCATAACGTGACTGACGGGTGAAAGACGTGCGCGCGGCGCATCGCACAAAACTTTTGTGTCGCGTGAATGAATACGTCGCGCTCCCAAAAAGTGCGGCCTGAGGTAGAGTAAAATACCTAAAGTTCTGGGAAAGCCTCGCCTTAATAATATCGGGCAGGTTCTGATATTATTAAGTAAATATGATTACCTATTTTCATAGAATTTGTCAATAGTATTTGGTGTAGCAAATAAACAAAAGGTTTTGTTATTTTAACTTCCTTTTTTTAACTACTTGGTGGTTTGTTAAGTTTAATAATACATAGAATATGTTAATAGTTGTACGATTAGGAAGTTTCTTAAGGTAGTTTCATTACGTATTTTAAAGTTAGCTTAAAGAAATGTGTCAGTGCGTGTAGTGTAGTATAAGAGTATTGGTACAAACTGATTCGTTTTTAATACTTTGTGTTTTTCAAATGTATATTTTTATTTCCTAAATAAAAAAAGTAAGTACTCACATTTTTACCTAGATAAAAATACTGCCACTTTCCTCTTCTATTTTCTTCTCTTTTTGGCAAATTATCATTTACTTATGTATGTAGGCCTTACTTAACCAAGTAGACAATAAGGAAGTATGGATAATTTATTTGTAATTTGCTCAACAAAAATGTAAAATGATGTTACTATTACACTTATCAAAGACTCTTAAGAGGGCCGCGAAGTTCTGAAATTTCCATACAAACACGCTACTCAAATTTCTTGAAAACCGTTTGTCAGATTATGATGAAATTCAGCATGTACAATTAAATTAACAATATCTTCGCCCCTATGTTCTTGGTTTTTTTAAAAACGTTCTCAAGCGAAAATAGAGCTATGAAAAATATCCGCATTTTTAAGGGGTCACTTTTGACTGATTTATTCAATAGGTAGACAAAGCAAATCAAAAATTCCATTACATAGGGAGGTTGTCTACATCATTAGCTGTTAAGTGAATCAATAATACAAGGGAAATTCTTAGTTGCTTAAGAATGATTACAGTAGTGCAAAAGACATAAAAAAAAAAAATTGCACTTTGTCACTCTGTAGGTAAGTTTAGAGGCTCGTCAGTATCATTACTCGCTCTCTTTACTCGTCTTCTTCTTCTAGACGAAATGGCGATAGAATACCTTAAGCCAATGCGAAGTTAGCCTAGATCGCCTAGGCCGAAATTAGTTAGGTCACCGGACTCTTAAGTGTACGTATCTTCGATACCCAATTAAATAAAGATATTTTGACTTTGACTCTATGTCATCTGCTACAAAACTGAAGCGAGTCTGTCTGCGTCATCCATGCTCGCCACACGGTGTATGGCGAGAGCATCGTCCCCTGTTATATTTGGGACTGAATATCGCCCAGTGAAGCGCGTCTGTTGTAATACACCTCTGCCAGCCCTTCGGAAGGAAGGAGGAGAGGAGGAGAAAAGCATGTCTATATGTTACATGTTGTGTTATTTCACATACATAAATAGTCACGCCTGTTTCCTTTATAGGGGTATAGGGGTAGGGGTAGGCAAAAACTACTTAACTACCGTGCCATGACCGTAGAAAGCTACGGTCATGGCATACAACTTTCGCTTCTTCTACTTCCATGAGTATTTTCATACACGCTCGTCGCTGCACGACCATCATAAATAAAAACAACCAAATTAGTACACGTCTTCGTATTATTTATTGGTCTATATCACAAAACAAAACTAAAATCAACAAGAATACTTTAAAGCCTTTCCGCTATAGGTACAAGTTTGGTCGCCGATTGGTTAGTCTGTAGTGTTGGTGCTTAGGGCCGTTTCGACTCGACGTAGGGGTGAGCAGCGATGTAGGCCAGAGACCGTACGACGTGCTCGGGCAGCGGTTCAGTCGGTGGAGGGGTGGGCAGATGAGAACCCTGGAACAAACACAAGTATATTACAAAAAATGACGATAAAAGTACCAAGATATACGCAGTTAACAAGCATCAAGTTATTGCGGGCCTCGATGGCTCAGTTGGTAATGAACTTAGATCACAGAAATATTTCTATGAGCCTGGGGCGTGCGTTCCCACCTATGGCAAACATTCATGTGATGAATTGAGTGATAGTTGATAGCAAACATTTGTGGTTCATCTCTGAGTGTTCATTTCTATTTAAGTATGTATTTTAAAAATGTATAATTATATAGACCTATCAGTCTCTGATAGTCATAGTACAAGCTTTGCTAGTTTGGGGTCAGGCGACCGTGTGTGCAAAAACGCCCTCAATTTATTTATTTGTCGTGATACTCCGGATACAAAGACAAATCGAACGACACCTCGCAATTCAAAATTGTGCCAAAATCGGCCAATTCGCCTAGGACATAGGGCGAGCCAAGAAAGCCTCATACATGCGTACATCAATACATACATATTTCCTTATTGCGCAGCCTTGAGGGGTCTGCAGTCAGGTTGACTCTCTCTCTCTCTCTCTCTCTCTTCTCGACTATGTAACCCATATAGTGGTGGATTCAGCTGTTCTCACTTTACTCTTCCACTATACGCTATTCTTTACTTCGTCTTCTGAAACTCCACACTCTCTCATATCCTTCCATCATCATCATCATGTCTGTTCAGAAGACTTCCACTGCTGAACAAAGGCCTCCAAAATGATTTCCACGACGAGCAGTCTGCGCTGCCCACTAGATCGTCAGTCCATCTTGAAACAATCCCACACTGCATTCTTATGTTCTTGGTCGTGGTTTGATGGAGGTGCTCACCTGCCTTTAGAACTTCATAATCCAAACCACGGTACCAAGAACAAGTACCTATTTAATTAACCAAATAAAACATGTGAATGTACCTGGGGATGGTAACCATTCTCGTCAGCGATGTATTCGATCTGAACCACTTCACCCTCAGGTGATTTGTACTGGCTCGATCCGGTCTGGACAACGGCTGCCGTGTCCTGAAAAGAAAAGATATTGTTAAGTAAGTATTGTTTTCTATTAATAAACACAGAAATCGTACTGATTGGCCTGATTTAAACAGTGGCATTAGTTTGGATGTTATTTCCAGTGGGTATTAATTTCATCATTTGCCTGTTCTTCTGAGTAGAGGCTTTTTATCCGAACAAGGCGGTGGAGTCTATTTAAAAAAAAAACTTTGACGTTCATAAGTGTATCTTTGATACCCAAATTGAATGAAAACATTTTGACTTTGACCATACTCTTTGTAGTATGGTCCTATTTTAAAATAACTGATAGGTATGCCCTTAAAATAGCAGATACATGACATGTGAGAATATTCGCGCATAATCTTAAGCTTCGTCCTGATTAAGCAAACTGTGAGCGGCTGACTGTCCGCTGGCTTACTCTAAGTTGCGTATTGAGGGAACTCAATGTTGAGCAAGAGCGAACTGTATTAAACAAAATGCGAATCGGACGCTCACTGCATGATTCAGACTGCGTACAAGAGCCCTATTCGGAAATTTGAGAATTCCATCTCACCTTTTTGCGTCCTTGTTACTCGCGTTTGAAACGTCACAGGTGTAAGAGTGACCGAGATAAAATTTATCTCATCTCACGCGCAGGAATAGCCCTCCAGTACTCACTGTTCGAATACTCCATTTAAAATATATGGGGAGGCTAACTGGAGGTAAACAGCTATATAGTCAATCACAGTTTGCTTAGTTAGAACTAAATCTGTGAATAAAACAGGCTTTATGTTCTAAACCTATTTAAGCGTAAACTTACATTAGTAAAGTATTTTTTTAATAAATCTTTATATTTCTGAGCCACAATCACCAAGAAATTAAAATCTTCACTTCTACACTAATATTATAAAATCGAATTTAACTCTGTCCCTCTATCTGTTTGTATCGGTTTTTCACGGCTTAGAGGCTCAACGGAACTTCATGGTTACAGGATGGTCACGAGATTTTTTGCATACTATTTTTTTAAGAACCGCAAACGATGTCGCGTGTAACAGTTAGTAATTAACATAGCTCAACACTACGACTAGGTACTAATGCCATTTTTTTATGAATGAAAAGCAATTCAACTCAAATTTCATTGCGTATTTTATAGAGGCTATAGAATTTAACATCTAGAGATTAAATAACCATTAGTGGTTTTCAAGATCTTGGCGTGACCCTGACCGTCGCATAACTGCATTTTTTTTTTTTGCTCCTCCTTCCTGGGGAATTTGGCTTCGTACGGCCTGTGCATTTGCCAGTGTCAAGTTATTTTGGTATTTTACAGATGATGAAGGGATGATGAAAAGGTGATAATGACGTTGATGAATCCCACCCCTTTCCCCATTTCAGTAAAGTGATGGATACTTTACTGAAACTTGAAGTGGAGTTTTGTAGAGAAAACAAAAAACGTTTCTCCATGTTTGTATCATTTGCCCACACTCGTGCACGTTAACGAACCGATAAAGGTTAATCCACCATTATTACACTTTAACACTCGAAAAATCACAAGATTTAGAAAATAATACAGAATTACGACAACATCTTTTCGGTTCCCGCCAAAAACCATAGCTGCACATTTGTAAGTATTGACATAACTTGACTTTTGACAGTTAGTTATGTCAATACTTATAGGTATGACTAATACATTTTGAGCTGTTTTATCTAGCTATACTCCTATCGTTCAACCTTGGAATAGTTTTTATGGTTTCGTACTCAAAGGTAAGCCTTATACGCTGTCTGTCTGTCTATCCCTTTATTTTAACGGCTGTTTATTTCAAACTGTGATTGCCAGTAAAAGTTATCACAAATCTTTAATGGTTCGTCGGATTAACTAAGCATTAATAATAAAATTAAAAATTTAAAACTGAACTAACCATAAACCCATACTTACAAAAAACGTTTTTTACGTGTTTTTGTATTTGCTCTAGATGGCATGATTATAGTACACATTCTAAGGTAAAACAACAAATAAAAAATACTGGTCAAGTGCGGGTCGCTGACAAATTTCCGTTCACCACCAAGTTAAGCAAAGTCGGGTGCGGTCGGTACTTGGATGGGTGACCGCCTGGGTATGTCTATTTGCACTGCTTTTTTGGTGGTATGTAACCCTCAGTGCGCGAGCCCAACTCGCATTTGGCCGATTATTTCAGCTAAGTACTTATAACTTTGCACACACATTACTTTACGTGATAATAAACAACATTATAAAAATCGTTAAACATAAAAGTTGCTTTTTATTTAAAATTAAAATAAAAAAATAATATTTTGATTTATATATATGATATATATAATAAAATATTGATTTATTGATTTCAATATTTAACTAAAAGAGCAATCGAAGAGTCATACAATTTTAAGTCTATGCGAGAAATAGAATGCTATGTTTCAAAATGTCAAACGGATTTTCCTTAATGATGTTTCTAGCCAAGTTTTCCTTATTTTGCCAGTGCAAAATTGACTGTATTAATTAATTAACCCTAACTTATAACGATCTTCCAGCTCAAATTTATATTTTATCCCAAAAACGACGCACTCGGTCCCCTCATCGATTATTTAATTTATTTATTATTAATTATTTATTATTATTTATATTATATTATTAATTATTTATATAATTATTTATTATAATTTATTTATTATTAAAAATTATTTAATTTATTTTATTTAATTTATTTTTATTAGTGTTATAATAATAATAAATAAGGTCTAGATATTTTCTACATACTATTTCATCGCAATATCGTTAAAAAGTTCAATTTGAATATATATATAGAAAACCGCACCGTCTCTTGCCTAGACTGATGTTTTAGCAAATGTACCGTCAGCTTACATTTTTATGACATCAATTGAGTATCAACTACTACCAAATTGATTATTAAAAATTAAAGGTGACAACTCGACTGGGCGGTCGAGTTGACTAACGACGCTTCAACCATGTTTTAATTCATTTGTTCACACTATACAATAGACAATGTAGTAGCTCGGATCATCATTTCATCGCACTATTGTTATAAAACTTCAATTTTAATAAATATAGAAAACCACACCATCTCTGGCCTAGACACTCTGATGTTTTATCAAATGTAACAACAACTGCCTCGGTGGCTCAGTTGGTAGTGAACCTGCCTTCTGAGCTTGGCGTGGGTTCGATTCCCACCTGGGGCAAACATTTATGTGATGAACATTTGTGTTTGTTCTATGTCTGGGTGTTAATAAAATATGTATTTGAGTATGTATTTAAAAATATCTAAGTATGTATATCAGTCTCTGGCCGCCATAGTACAAGCTTTGCTTAGTTTGGGGTCAGGCGACCGTGTGTGGAAGTGTCCCGAATTTATTATTATTATTATTATAGCTTACTTTTTATGACATCAATCGAGTTGACTAACGAGTTAGCAACTCTTCAACCACGTTTATAGTTCATTTGTTCACACTTTACAATATATTTAAGTAGCTCGGATCACAAAATTATAAATTGGTATTTCTAAGCTGATCTGATGATCGAGCCAGAAAACCGTGTTTTATAGTTTTTTATCTAAATATTATTTATTATCTCAAGAAAACTGCATCAGCAACTCACCTTGTCGAATGCCTTCAGAGAGCCAGAACCCTGGGCGGAGATACCATTGTCGGTTTCGAAGGCGTAGTTGAAGTCACCCTGAGGAGACTGGTTGAAGTCGCTGCGGAGGACCTGGGCAGCGTGATCCAGGGATGCAGCAGAAGCGCACGCAACGCAAAAGGCGAGGATTAAGAATTTCTGTAAAAAAATATATATTTATGTAACAGTGTCACTTAGAGATTTAATAGCACTACTCTACGAATCATCTTGTAACCAAAATGTTGGCCGACACTTTTCCCAAAAAATCTGTACTTTTCGTAATCCAACGGGATAATACGGACAGCATTATGGGTACGTTGGCTACAGCTGGCAGTAGTTTATTAGATCAGCTTTTGATATTTTAGGTATTTAATTTTCTTCCCCTTTAAGTAATTAAGTTTTTCTGTGCAAGTGAAGTGAAAAAAAATATTTGTAGTTCGAAATCAATACGTTTCAATACCATGATTTTTTTGTAACTCTCTGATTCTAAATCAAGAACCTTTAAGTTGAAATAGCCATGGAGTTGCATTTTTGCACTTTTCATTTATGGAGTAATTAATACAGCTTAATTAATACTTAACTTCTTCATTTAATGTATGAGAGGGACTGGCCAATTGAAAGAATAAGCAGGAAGTTAGAAGTAAATGGAAAGAGTATGTACAATATGTACATATTTAATTTCAAATCAGTCCAACTTACTTAAGTACACAAATTCTTTATTTAATATGTACTAATATTATCAGAAAATAATAACAATACACCTAACATAATCCGCTCTCAAATCCATTTTTACAGATCAACTTCCAAAATTGACTATTAAAAACTGTTTCTTAGAAATCGACTTAGCGGAACATTTTATTGCCTTTTAATATTTATTCATTAAAAACGATTCACATCAACAATCAAAAACTTAATAATGCAAGCATTGACTGCCTCGGTGGCTCAGTTGGTAGTGAACCTTGCCTTCTGAGCTGGGGGGCATGGGTTCGATTCCCATCTAGGGCAAACATTTATGTAATGAACATTTGTGTTTGTCCTACGTCTGGGTATTAATATCTATTTAAGTATGCATTTAAAAATATCTAAGTATGTATATCAGTCTCTGGCAGCCATAGTACAAGCTTTGCTTAGTTTGGAGTCAGGCGACCGTGTGTGGAAGTGTCCCGAATTTATTTATATTATTATTATTTATTTATTGCGTGAGCCTATTGACAAAAATAAATTATTCTGACCTTAAAATCTAGATTGCGAACAAACACTGAAATAAATACCTAGCATCATCAGAAATATCTTAATGTCAGAGAACGCAATAGTGTTACGACACTAAAAGTTAACCTGCAATCTTTCAATTACTTAAACCAAATATTAGACAACATTTCACCATCACTAATCGCAGTCAACGTTTACACTAAACAGTAACCGTAACACTAATTGCACTATTGAAACCAAAAAACAACTAAGAATAACTTTTTTGTGTATTAGTTAGTATGTAGGTACGATTTAATTCAGCTAAATGGAATTAACACAGAACTGCGTTGCTTACCATATTGTCTTCTTTATTCGGACCTCTAGTGCAGTCTAATAAGGAGCTGAGCGTCATGTTTCTTATATATGCATGCATAGGAATCTAAACGTCAGGTATCATACCTATACTCGAAGAAAAGGTCAACTTTTGCGTTTTTTATTTGAACGGCGGCAATACGCTTGACATTTGCTTTTTTTACACGTTAACTATAATTCTGTACTTAGTTAAACAAATAAGAGAAATTAGAAACGTTAGTACATTTAAGCCAGAGGTCCCAGCCGCAGGCACGCACCAATTTGTTCGTTGTGTGAATAAATGTGCGTATTAAATGCCATCTGCTACATAACTGCCCGGTGTATGGCGACGAGTTCTCCCTCGATCACATTTGGAACTGAATATCGTCTAGCAAAGTGTGGGTGCGCAATACACCTCTGCTAGTCCCTCGGGGGAAAGGCGTAGCGATATGTTTGATAAACTAAATTATTTGTTTAGCTAAAATATTATTGTTATTTACATGAAAACAGTAAAACATAAACAAAGATTGAAGAATTTACAAAATGTTAACTTGTTTATTTTTGTGCTGCTGGGAAAAATTTCCATCAAATTTCTTTCATTTTTTAATTATTCATATTGTTTTTTTTAATTGTCGTTACAACAAAGTATAAGTAAGTAAATACGCATTTAATGCACTTAGAAAAGCATCGATTGCGGGTTCTATATCCGAAGAAAACCAAAAAAGGACCCTAAAGTCATAATGGTTTCCTAATGATTATCTGATGACAGCAAGTTTCATTGTCATTAAAGTTTTAATTACTTACCTACCAAACTTTAATGATTCTGAAAGTTCAATTACAGAAAATAAATGACGATTTATTCATCACTCTTGGTCATATACCACCACTATCAACATCAGTCTTATTTCTTCCCACTGCAGGGGACGTCTTAGCGGGATCGCCTTATTCTCAATCAATTGAGCCGGTATCCACCGCGTGGCAGTTTGGAGAATGTCACATGTCTTTCGAATAATTAATTAGTAATTATATAATAATTCAAATGATCAAATGCTAATTCTAGTGGCATCTATAACTGGACTTTAGTTTCCGCATTTTAATCATGCTTTGTAAGAATCCATTCAAGTATTATTTTTTATGAGCATAGGTATTTTGCTTGTCATTTTATTTTATTGCAATTAATCTTCTCATACGTCTACACAATTCAAAATTAACACGATTAACCACAGAACACATAATAAATAATACTTCACAGAAAGATTACTCCAAAGTAACATTTCATTACGTTACAATAAAAGTTAATTTTAGTGTCATTGTTTTTAGCGCGATAGGACGTTATAAGTTAATTTTATAACTAACATTGGATTGGTATACTGTCTTACTTCTCAAACTTATCCGGTAAGAACTTACCAGTCTATACCTATGGGTGAATTGACCACGTCACAAAAAGGTAGGGGGGTCGATTCACCGATCCGATAGCCCCTTGAATTAGGAAGTTTTCAGTTTTTGGTATAGGCGCCAGTTTGTACAGATTATTGCAACTAAAGATAAAAAAAAAGATAAAGTTAGGCGCCTAATTTGTGAAGGCTTTGTCAGTAATTCTCGAAAGACGCAATAGCCCTACAGACGCACTTGCCCCAGTTGCCCCTACCTACTTCAATAAAATTACCTAGCAACGGTCAGTACCAAAAGCCACTGCCATTATTATCATTAGTTAATACAGTAACTATCCTAAGCCTTGTTTAAAACGTAACAAAAAATCTGATTAAACAAGTGATGAGAAGTAAAATAAATTATCACAAAGAACTCTCACACCAGTTAGTGGGGCACGTGCAAATCTTTGGGTTGCTAAATGCAAGATGGCACAATCCTTTATTGTAACACAAATCCTCTGAGGTAGCCTAGCAATACCAAATGACTTAGTTATTGTAACACAAATCCTCTGAGGTAGCCTAGCAATACCAAATGACTTAGTTTAATGATAAAAGTTGTTTGTAGAACTATTTCTTAATTAGAGTAGCTATATTCATGTGTCTTTATACTTAATTATATATTTGCCTAGATTAAAATCTTTTAAGGTAATAAAGTATCGTACATAGGTACTGTTTATACCTTAGTAAGTTAAGTAAGTACAAATAAACAAGAAACGAAAAATGTTATTTCTGGACAAAACTGACAGGCATGCATAGTCAATTTTATTTTGTTTTTGTTAAAGTATCTAATTCACCTAAAATTAAAGCTTCTGTGAAAATATGACAAAGACTCTACTATTAGATTTTTAGTGGTCGCACTGTATGTGTCTTAAGCATTTGACAACTAGAGATAATGTTAGATAGATGTGTAATAGCGACAGAGAAAAAGTAAGTAAGAAAAGGTAGATACTTTCAAGCAAGTTGAGGCATTTAAGCCAAGCGTTCCGAAGATGATAGTCTAGTCGGAGAAGACTCGGCCTCTCAAGCCAGAGGGAGTGGGTTCGAACCCAGCCAAAGATTCGCACCAATTTGTTCATTGTGTGAACAAAAGTACGTATTTATTGTCATCTGTTACATAACTGGAGCCCTGTGTTTATGGCGACAGCCTCGCTCACTGTCAAATTTGGGACTGAATATCATCAGGCTAAGTTTGGGTATTGTACACCTCTGCCAGCCCTTTCAGGGAATAGGCGTGACGATATATGTTCTGAACAAGATTTTTTTCTCATCATATCATTTGTAGATTGTATTGTAAGCTTTATTCAAAAGTTACTGAGCTGCTAATCCACAACAGGTGTTCCTATCCTGACCTCTGACCTAATAGCATTCATATAAGTTTAGTCGTTAGGTAGGATCCAACGACCAAACGACCTATGGCCAGTCACCTTGAAGAACAGATTCACTTTCATTGAGACTGTTCGTTTTATCATCACGGTATACTATAAAACCTATGTATGTATATGCGTGGACTGAATAATTGTCTCATCTTCAAAAAGACTGCAAATTAGCTGCTAATGCAAAAAGGTGCTGACAATGTCATTATCATCATTAGAACTGGGATTCGGAGATTTGAAATTCTCATCTCACCATTTTGCGTCCTTGTTGCTCTAGTTTGAAACGTCATAGGTGTGAGAGTGACCAAGATAAAATCTCATCTCATCTCACGCGCAGGAATAGCCCCCCAGGTCCGCAAGATAAGCAGTAAGAGCGAGATAGAAGTGAGTCTCGCGAGAAATTCTCGATCTGTAGAGCAGTCAGTAGTTTACTTTTTAAGGTTCCGTAGCCATAAGATTAAACAGGACCCTATTACTTAGCCTTAGCTGTCCGTCCGTTTGTCACCAGGGTGTCTCATGAACTGTAATGTAAACATTTGACTATAGGTGAACGTAATTCTTTTCCCGCTATGACAACAAATAATCAAAAATAGAATAAAATAAAAACCCAAAGGGGCTCACATACAACAAACGTGATTTTTTTGCCGTTTTTATAGATCATTTTACGGAACCCTTAGTGCGCGAGTCCGACTCGCACTTGGCCGGTTTTTTAAATCTAAAGTGTATGACATTCATTGACACCTAATTGGTTGCTTAGTTTCTACCAGCCCTACACTAATTTTAATATTGGAACACTATAGAAAACACTGTAGGTAAGTATAGAACTACTGAATAGAACAAAGCTTCCAGGATGCTAAAACAATTTTGAGCACAACACGGAAACTTGATAATCACCGCTAAAGATTAATATCTCTCTTCCTCCATTACAGAAGCATCTATAAATAACCGAAGTCATAAAACTGGTGAAAAACATTTTGATACACAAAGCCGTATTGTGTCTAAACGTGCCTCTTCTGCTGTACTGATAGAGACAGAATTTTAAAATTGCAAAAATTGTGCGACAATTGACTTTGACAGCTTGCAGTCGACTCCAACGTCAAGTGTGCAGAGAATCTGCAGAGCTTTGAGCAAAAGGAGAACTATCGGCGCAGCCTGTCGTTGCGTCTGGTCGTCGAGCTGTCGCAGACGCATGTCGCTTGAGACTCCGGCGACCACTTTAGACTAACTTCGCATTCTATAGCCATTTCATCTAGAAGAAGAAGACGAGCGAAGAGAGCGAGTAAAGATACTGATGAGCCTCTAAAGTTACCTACAGAGTGACAAAGTGCAATTTTTTTATGACTTTTGCACTTCTGTAATCATTCTTAAATAACTAAGAATTTCCCTTGTATTATGGATTCATATAACAGCTCATGATGTAGACAACCTCCCTATGTAATGGAATTTTTGATTTGCTTTGTCTACGTATTGAATAAATCAGTCAAAAGTAACCCTTTAAAAATGCGGATATTTTTCATAGCTCTATTTTCGCTAAAGAACGTTTTTTAAAAAAAAAAAAACAAGAACATAGGGGCGGAGATATTGTTAATTTAATAGTAGTTCATGCAAATTTTTTTCATAATCTGATAAATGGTTTTCAAGAAATTTGAGAAGCGCGTTTGTATGGAAATTTCAGAGCGTCGCGGCCCTCTTAACGAGTACTGGGGCCTACCATGACATCTTCTTAACATGATTGATACGTTTTGTTTTCGACGCTGCGCGACCATGAACCTTATTGAGCGGCGATACGATTTGCCGCGTCGAAAATCAATCTTAACAATCAATTTGACTGCCTCAGTGGCTCAGTTGGTATTGAACCTGCCTTCTGAGCTTGGGGGCGTGGGTTCGATTCCCACCTAGGGCAAACATTTATGCGATAAACATTTGTGTTTGTTCTATGTCTGGGTATAAATATCTATTTAAGTATGTATTTAAAAATATATATGTATTTATATCAGTCTCTGGCAGCCATAGTACAAGCTTTGCTTAGTTTGGGGTCAGACGACCGTGTGTGTAAGTGTCCTGATATTTATTATTATTATTTTATGACGCTAAGATGTCATGGTATGGTACTTGTTCTGTTATGCGGCATTCACTGTGGAAGATGGCGTTGAAGAGAGCGCAGCGTTTGTTGCGTTTCGTCTACGTTATCAAATAAAAGTATAGCTACGAGTATGTTTCACGTTATGATTTCTACAACTTCCAAAGTAAAATTTATGCATAGTAATTGCTTCACTTATATTGAAAAAAGTACGCGTCAATTGCAATATCTACGTTTAACGTAACGAATGGCGCATTCAAGAAAGTGCGCTCACTTATGCTGCTCGAAAACGAGGTAATGTTAAGTTAAGGTGTACCTAAAGAAAACCTAGCAAGTAGGTAAGTTTTGTCTGTACCAATTTTATGTTCATGGTTCCGCCTATTTGCCCAAAAAACTGTGGCCGGAGTTCACTTCGTGTCATGCTTCGGCACCGTTTTCCAGCGCATTACTGGCTTGGCTATGACATTCTGAGAAAACAATGGGTTTTTAGGAAAAGCCACCGCTTTTGTACGCCGTGATTTATAATGCTCCCGCTGAATGCGAGCTTCCTTAGATGTTTGGGCGGGACACAGTTTATTCTTATGAGGTTTCTTCAAAAAATATTGAGGCGGGGTAACTCACGTGCAGGCATTGCGAGAAAAACACCCAGTGGTTCTACCCGATCTCCCATATAGGAAACGCCCATTTTTTCTGGATAACAGTACATAGCTTTCAATTATTTTATTTTTTTGTGTGTGTGTAGAAAAGCTTCACGCAAAATTTGGTTACCTAATCCTACTAATATTATAAACGAGAAAGTTTGTAAGAATGGATGGATGTATGGATGGATGTTTGTTACTCTTTCACGCCAGAACGGCTGAACAGATCTGGATGAAATTTGGCACAGAGATAGATTATAGTCTAGAATAGCACATAGGATACTTTTTAACCGCGGGTGAAACCGCGGGGCGCAGCTAGTATTATCTATGTTACATACTCTTTGCCTTATTATTCTTTATCTTTATTATTATCTTTGCCTTATTTGTCAAAATATATGTGGCAAAAAGGTATTATGGAAAATGAATTAAAAATGGGACAGTGAAAAAAATCTTTCTTCTTTTTTGGAGGAAAGTCGGCTGATATCGGGCATTTTATAATTCTTTTTAACCGACTTCCAAAAAAGGAGGAGATTCTATGTTCGTCTAATTTTTTTTGTATGTTCAACAATATTTTCGTCAATTGTGAACCGATTAAAAAAACTTGTTTTAGTTCGAAAGGGTATACTTCCGAGGTGGTCCCTTAAAGATTTTATCGAAATCGGTGAAGCAGTTTTTAAAACATCAACAAAAGTCTGGAAATTGTTTACATGGATGGCGGGAAGTCGGTTTTTAGGCTTTGATTTTTTTATTATGCGTATTGTATCACATCTGCTACAGGCTCGCCCCCTGTTACATTTGAGACTGAATATCGTCCGGCGAAGTGTGGGTGTTGTATTACACTTCTGCCAGCACCTTCCAGGGAAAGGCGTGACGATTTGTTTTTTATATCGAATACGTATTATTTCATAAAAGACAATAATATGATACGCTAATGTTCAGCCAATTTATATAATAAAAGCTGTGCCCCGCGGTTTCATCCACGGTTAATAAGTATCCTATGCGCTATTCTAGACTATAATATAACTCTGTGCCAAATTTCATCCAGATCTGTTCAGCCGTTCTGGCGTGAAAGAGTAACAAACATCCATCCATTCTTACAAACTTTCGCGTTTATAATATTACTAGCTGCGCCCCGCGGTTTCACCTGCGGTTAAAAAGTATCCTATGTGCTATTCTAGACTATAATCTATCTCTGTGCCAAATTTCATCCAGATCTGTTCAGCCGTTCTGGCGTGAAAGAGTAACAAACATCCATACATACAAACTTTCGCGTTTATAATATTAGTAGGAAGGATAGTACGAAAGTAGGAAAGAAAGTTGGATAGGATGCACCTAATGTACCTAATTTTTTTCCTACCAGAGAAACGAAAACAATGTAATTTGTTACACAATAAGAAGTATCGACTCTCAATAGCCAAATAGGAATGTATGCAAATGATCAAATCTACTTATGGCTAACCCAAAAAAACGATGTAATACAAGAATCGCCTTCATGCTCACTTGACCGCTTTACCTCGAATTATGACCCAGCATTGTACCTCGGAATGTAGTTTACGAATTTGGAAGACCATGACATTAAAGATAATTCGCTGCTTGTGTGAACATCGGGTGAATCCAATGTGATCTTAGTAAGCTTTTTGTTCGATAACTTGCCATATTTTTTGTTTATCTTATTTTTTAAGCGTTAAGCCTATCCTAATCCTAACTAATATTACAAATACTAAAGTGAGTTATTAATCTGCTCGTTCGTTTGTTTGTCATGCGTTCACGCCTTAACTCAAATTTATCGTCGATCAAATTTATTATTTATTTCATATTTACCGGATTTTTTATTCAAAAAACAAATTTAATGAACGGTTAAAAGTATTTTGGTTTGGTTACGAGTAAGGAGAAGACCAAAATTTACTCGTAATTTAATTTATTCTCAGATGCTTGATTGCTAACATGAATAGTTTCATATTAACTAAAAATCTGTCAGGTCTACTAAAATTTCAGCGTTAACCAAAATCTGTTTTGTTGTCTTTCAATTTAGTCGACAAAATTGAACAAAAAGTTCGTATGATCAAGATCTGTTTAGCTAAAATACAGAATGAAAGACAGAGAGAGAGGAGACTCCATGTATGTATATTAAGAAAAAATCTTATGCGCCTCGCGAGACAATTTATGTGTAGTCATCGCCGAGCACGGTTATTAGACGAAT
This sequence comes from Peribatodes rhomboidaria, assembly GCA_911728515.1. Taxonomy (NCBI): domain Eukaryota; kingdom Metazoa; phylum Arthropoda; class Insecta; order Lepidoptera; family Geometridae; genus Peribatodes; species Peribatodes rhomboidaria. The sequence continues at coordinate 10,849,525 of OU452182.1, forward strand.
AATTCATGAAGACTGTATTAAGACTATATTTCAAGAACACGAGTGGGCTACCTGGTGAAAGGTGGTATTAAAATGTTTGGGAAAAAGCAAACTGGGGCTCCTTACCAAAATCAGTTACATCAAATTATTTGTACAAAAATGTTACCGGCAATCTGTATAATTCATCTGTATTGTATACAATATATAGGCCATTACCTAGATACTAGGATACCTTGATATTTAGATACCATTATATTGTTACGAGCTGGGTTAAGGATAAAAGGAATGAAACGTCGATGTACCCGAAGATTCACTTTATTCACCAGTTACACACACACAAACACTGTTACACTACACTAGACACTTGCACTATAACACTCTGAACACTTTTCGTACAATTACTTTGATGTTAGCACTTTGAACGCGTAATCAAAACTGACTGCCGAGTCGTCGGTCGTCCGCGTATTTATACAATTTTAAGATATCCAGAGTATTCGATTTAACAATAGCGCAAGCACACAAAAAGTTGTTTATCACGCGGAGCCACAATAATTGCTTTCCAGAAATATTTCTTTTGTTCCTGATTTAACAATGGAACGCGCGGCTCGAGCGGCTACTATTGTCTAATCTGCGTTACCTATCGGTAGTTGTCAACAACATCGCCACAGATTAGCGTATAGTTTCTTCGTTAGCTGCGACTAGCGCAACACTACCCCCTCCCAAGACATGCTCGTCCCGAGCATCGTTAGTCCCGTGATATCGAGCCAGTCGATCAACATGGACAATCTTAGGTGCGCCTCGCTGACCCTTCTGTATGCGGTACGTGACGTCGTTGATCTTGGTTACCACACGGTATGGTCCATCCCATTTGGGTTGCAGCTTTGGAGATTTTCCTTTCTTGCGTACAGGATTATGAAGCCATACTAGCGATCCTGCATCAAACCCAGGGTCGTTGAATTTCCTGTCATATCGCGTCTTCATCTTTTCAGATGCTTGTTGGCCAGAATTTCTAACAAGTTCGTAGATGTCATTCATCTTATTCCGTAGATCTCTGGCGTACTCGTTTATTGGTTGTGGCGAGTCTGGTGGAATACCAGTTATTAAATCTGCAGGCAACCGTAACTCTCTTCCAAAGTTTGCAAAGGCTGGAGTGACGTTGGTGCTTTCGTGAACAGCACTACGGTACGACAGTAGAAATGGCTGGATGTGCTTGTCCCAATCTCGCTGATTGTTTTCGACCACTTTGGCTAGATGGGTCACAAGAGTGCGGTTGTATCGTTCCACCATTCCGTCGGACTGTGGATGGTATGACGTAGTCCTTGTTTTGTGAGCACCCATCACTTGACACACCTCCTTAAACAGTTGAGATTCAAAATTTCTTCCCTGATCACTGTGAATTTCCAGTGGTACTCCAAAACGGCAGAACACTTCATGCACTAATTTGTCGGCTATTGTAGGAGCCTCTTGATTTGGAATTGCAAAGACTTCTGGCCACTTGGTAAAATAGTCCATAACAACCACGAAGTACTTGTTGCCATTATCAGTGACAGGAAATGGGCCCGCCACGTCTAACGCTATTCGTTCCCATGGTGCTCCGACATTATACAGCTTCAATGCACCTCTGCTACGGGTGTGTGGGCCTTTCACTGCAGCACAGCTTGTACATTTTCGCACCCAGTCTTCTACGTCGTCTCTGCAATTGATCCAGTAAAATCGTTCTCGTATCTTTAGCAGCGTCCGTTTTACTCCCAGATGTCCTCCTGAATATCCATGGTACAGATGCAATACGTCAGGTACCTTAGCTTTAGGCACAATCATTTGTAGATGACAGCGATTGCCTCGTGTATTTTCCCATTTGCGGCACAATACTCCTTCATGGATAAGAAGACTGTCCCATTGTGCCCAATAACTCTTCGTCGTTATGCTCATGCCAGCCACATCACTCCAATTTGGCTTAGAGGCACCAGACTCCATCCACTCCAAAATTGGCTTTATGTCTGTGTCATCTTGTTGTGCTATCTGTAGGGTCTGCTTCCATTCATCACTAAGATCTGTTTTGAGCATCCTGACAGGTACCGTTTCCTTAGACTCTTGCTTTAGACAATGCTTACAGTCTTCCGGGCAAGGCCTTCTAGACAATGCGTCCGCGTTACCATGAGCCTTGCCACTGCGATGCTCCGCTTTAAAATCAAACTCCTGCAGCTGCTCAATCCATCTTGCTACTTGTCCTTCAGGGTCCTTGAATTGAAGCAACCATGTTAATGCAGCGTGATCGGTCCTCAGGCGGAATTTTCTTCCCAGCAGGTATTTGCTAAAATGTCGCAAAGTCTTCACTACTGCCAGCAGTTCCCTCCTTGTCACGCAGTAATTCCTTTCTGGTTTGGATAAGGATTTGCTGTAGTAAGCTATCACAACCTCTTGATCTCCTTTTCGTTGTGATAGTACGCCGCCTATACCAATATTACTGGCATCGGTGTCAACGATGAATTCATTCTCGGTGTCTGGGAATCCAAGGATTGGTGTTTCACACAGATGCTTCTTCAGTTCTCGGAAAGCGGTGTCGCAGTCTTCATCCCAGTGGAAGAGTCGTTTTTCTTCAGTTAGTCTATGCAACGGTTTTGCTATATCAGAGAAGCCCTTCACAAATCGTCGGTAGTAAGAGCATAGACCCAAAAATGATCTGATTTCCTTCTTGTCTTTTGGAACCGGCCAATCCTTGACCGCGCTGATTTTCTCTGGATCTGTCCGCACACCATCTTCAGAAACTACATGGCCCAAAAAGTTAACTCGTCGTTTGAAGAATGAGCATTTCTTTGGGCTCAACTTAAGGTTGGCTGCACGGATTTTCGTCAACACTAGTTCCAGGTTTCTGAGGTGGTCTTCAAAGGTTTTTCCCACAATTATGATGTCATCCAAATAGACCAGGCAAGCATCTCCAATCAACCCTGCAAGCACTAGCTCCATTAATCTTTCAAAAGTTGCAGGGGCATTGCACAATCCGAATGGCATCACATTGATCAAATCAAATCAAATCAAATCAAATCAAATCGTTTATTTGCTTAATACAGTCACATAGGTATAAAGGTCTTAAAGTTATTGTCTTAGGTATAGTGTATTATGTCTGCATGCAGACGTGCAAATATTTAATGTTTTAAACTATTTCTTCTTATAATTTTATTTTACCGCTAAAATTTAAAAATTCCTTAATGCTATAAAAACAGTTATGGTGAAGCCACTCAGTCAGTGACTTTTTGAAATCGAGTCCATTTAACATTTTTAAATTATTTGGAATATTGTTATAAATTGAAATGCACATATTATACACATTGCGTTTGTAAATATCTTTTTTGACAGGCGGTTGATATAATAAGTTAGCGAACTTTAGTCTTTTTTGACGAGTCAAAACTTGGCTGCGGTTCTTAAAATAGTCGGGATGTTCTTTCGCGAATAAGCAAATAGCTTTGATGTACATGCAAGGCAGAGGAAGTATCTTATTTGCCCTAAAAAGTGGTTTACAGCTGTCCAAAAACCATGCTTTATTTATAATCCTAACACATCGTTTTTGAATTTTGAACACTCTGTCTACGTTGACGGAGTTTCCCCACATTATCAGGCAAATGCTTGAATTGCCAAAGCCCTTTTCCCGTAGAAAATGCGGTTTTCTCTTTGTCTTTAGGGTCAATTTCCACTTGCCAGTAACCACTTTTCAGGTCCAAGGTTGTGAACCACTTCATTCCCGTCAGCGTATCCAATGTGTCATCAATTCTGGGCAGAGGGTAACTGTCTTTCTTAGTTACATCGTTAAGTCTTCGGTAGTCCACACAAAACCGCATACTGCCATCTTTCTTCTTTACTAGCACCACAGGAGAACACCATGGACTGGATGAGGGCTCGATGATCTCGTTCTTCGCCATATCCTCAATCATGGTCTCCACTTCCTTTTCCTTAGCAACTGGTATTCTTCGTGGCCGCTGGCGTATCGGTTGTTGGTCGCCTGTATTTATCGTGTGCTTTACTAGGCCGGTTTTCCCATTGTCCGCATCAGTTGAAGCAAAAATATCGACGTAATGCAGTAACATCTTCCTTGCCATTGAACGCTCTTTTCCAGTAAGATCCTCACAATCGTCTAAAAGTGTGGACACGTCGAAATTCTCACGAGGTATACATTTGCTCGGTAGTTCTTGACATCTGCGCATCCAATCTACTTCCTCGCAAGTGCCCATTAGAGTTCCACCTTTTATGAGATGCTCCTCATTACTGGGATTCAATACACGCACTACGCCAGTATTAGTTGTCTTCACTAGAGTCCGTGCCACTATCCATGGATGGTTCTTTTCCAATTGTTCAATTAGCACACATCGTCGTTGGTGTCTTAGCTTTGGTGGTAGTCTTACTACCACAACGGTTTCCGACTTGGGTGGAAGGATAGTCCTCTTCAGACAGTACACTTTTCCTGCTGTAGCACCTTCCATAAAGATCTCTTCTGATCTACACTTTAAGATTCCTTGATTGACATCGATCTCACAATGATGTTCTCGCATAAAGTCGAGTCCCAAAATGCAATCATCGACTATATCAGCCACAATCACTTTGTGTTGGAAAGTCTCCTCACCCAGCGTCAATGCCACTGATTCTTCGCCTCGGACGGGTATGTGCTGACCGGTCGCTGTCAGGAGTTGAACTTTGTTGCAGCCCCGAAAATCCTGAAGGTAACGTTTGGCGAATCGGGAACTGATCACTGTTCGAGATGCTCCAGTATCCAAAGTCAGCTTGCAGGGTGTTCCGTTTCACCTTTGATGATCAGGCTATTTCCATCTTGAACTTGTGAGATCGAAATCTTCGGGGCCTTTATATAACCGGCCAGCACCCGCCCCTTGGTCCTGGCGTTTATTCGTTTCCCTGCTGGGTGGCGTTGTTATCCACTCTTTCCTCAACTTGACGATGGTCCCTCCTTTGTCGTGGCTTCGGACAGTTGCGCGATAGATGGCCTCTTTCGTCGCAGTTGTAGCATCTAGGGCTAAACCGGAAACGATTTTGGAATGTTTCGCTCACTTCCCTGATGCGTTGGGTTTCTCCCGTTGGATTTCGTACAGCTTCTACTTCTAAAGCGTGAGCTAAAGCGTCCTTGAGATATTTGTGATGTCGAAGCTGTACTGCTACCCTCACTTCACTGTCACGTATTCCATCGGCGAATGCTTCAACCAGCTGCTCGTCGTTGGGTGTAGGTGAAGACTGGTGAGCCTTCCTAAATAGTTTTTCTATCTCGAGAGCCCACTCTTGCAGACTTTCTCGGCGGCCTTGAACTCTGTTCTTCATTTGAGCTCGAAACACATGCTCTAGGTGTTCGTCACCGTAACGACTTTCCAAAGTTTCTAGAAGTTTTTCATAAGTGACGTCCTTGCCTAGTGCTTCAAGCACAGTCAAAGCCTGGTCGCGGAGGCTTACTGTGAGAGCAGTCATGGCTTGCTTCTTATTCCATCCATTGGCCTCGACTATGGCATCAAATTGGATTTTGTAAGCTGACCACGAGGAACTTCCGTCGAAAGGTGTCACCTTGAATCCATGTGTTACAGGTGCAGAAAACACAGGATCTGATATTCCATCTCCTGACTTGAGAACATTTAAAGATTTTCTTACGTCGGCGATCTGGGTCTCAGCCTCGAAGATGCGGGTTGCGTGGTCCTTAACAGTGATGTCAAGCTCCTTCACGGTGGTTTCATGCTGGTCAACTTGGTCCTTTAGTTCTTTGAATTCAGTCTTCAATGATGTCCGCAGGCTAGTCATCTCTTCTTTTAGCTGAAGACTGTTTTGAGAACTTTCTTCCTTTCCTTCCTTCAGCTGGCGAGTAATCTCTTGCAGTAGACGAGCGTTTTCTTCTTCTCGGCGACGAGCATTCTCCTCCTGGCGACGAGCATTTTCCTCCATATCCTTCCTAAGCATTGCCACCAAGGCAGCCATGTCGAACGAAGTTGGCGCCGCAGCTGCTACTGAAGCCGCCCCCAAATTCTCTGATGGATCGTCGGTCGCTGGTTCACTCACGTCAACCAATAACGAGTTGTTTCCAAATCGTCTCTGGTCAACGTCTTCTTGTCGACGTGTCTGGTCCTCTAGCCGGCGTGCCTCTTCTTGTCGGCGTTGGCTTCTGGTGCGAAGCGAATCGTAGTCGTGCGGAGTTATCGGCATTTTCCTTTTATCCCACTTCTGACACCAAATGTTACGAGCTGGGTTAAGGATAAAAGGAATGAAACGTCGATGTACCCGAAGATTCACTTTATTCACCAGTTACACACACACAAACACTGTTACACTACACTAGACACTTGCACTATAACACTCTGAACACTTTTCGTACAATTACTTTGATGTTAGCACTTTGAACGCGTAATCAAAACTGACTGCCGAGTCGTCGGTCGTCCGCGTATTTATACAATTTTAAGATATCCAGAGTATTCGATTTAACAATAGCGCAAGCACACAAAAAGTTGTTTATCACGCGGAGCCACAATAATTGCTTTCCAGAAATATTTCTTTTGTTCCTGATTTAACAATGGAACGCGCGGCTCGAGCGGCTACTATTGTCTAATCTGCGTTACCTATCGGTAGTTGTAAACAACATCGCCACAGATTAGCGTATAGTTTCTTCGTTAGCTGCGACTAGCGCAACAATATATTGATTGTATAGAATACCAGGAGCATCCAGGCAATGTACGAAATTTTATGAAATGCCGGCTGCGCTTTCGGCACTGTATAGAATACCTAGGCAAAGTATAAAATAAATAATTTTTCATGCATAACCTAGACGTTTTAGGTATTCTATACATTGCCTAGGTATTGTTTAGAATACCGGATTATATAGGTTGCCGATAAAATACACATTCAACCCCCCTACTAGCCGATTGCAAGGCGATGTTGTGTAAAAATCGAAAAGACAATGAGCAACTTGGTCCAAAAAATATAAAAATATAAATATTTTTGCCCGCAGGGTTGACACATGGCGCATTCAATAAAATATATTTATGCGTTTAAAAGAAAGTAAAACACCGGTAAAATTCACCCTACAGAAACCGATATACTTTATTTTTAGTAAAATATATCGGAAATGTTCAGCAAAACCTCCATGGTGACGTCACGAATCCAAATGACGTGACCTGCATAATGCGAAACTCTTTGCCAGACAAGCACCGAGAGGAGCACGCCATCTTTTTTTGTCGTGTGGTTGCGCGTGTCGGACATTGTAGGATTAACAATACAATAGGTACAAAATATCTCCAAAACTGTGGGTACGATTTCAGCGAGATTTATAATGCGAAAACATATAAACTTTACCTTTAAATTGCCTATAGTGTCAATCCTGCTAGCGATTGGACCAACGTCCATTTCATTTTGCCCATTGTCTTTTTACAAAAATGCTAGCAAATCTGTATCATATGTTGGCGGCTGGGGCTTTTATTCTAAGAGTAGCATCACGACGCGAAATGCTTACAAATAAAACAGATGCGATTAGTGGCTGCGTTCACACTTTAGGGGAAGCACGATGAGTGTACACAATTTTCTGAGTCAAATTTTATTCTAAACTAGCATAATTGCATCCTCAAGTCGATACTTGATGCGCTCCTCGCGGTAACAACAGGGTTTTTGTAACACCCTGTATAATTGCCTCCTAAGGCCAATACTGTAGCCTCAGGCATTGTCAAAATAAGCCCAACTTGACAAAATGACTAATGATGTCCTTCTCTAATAAGAAGCAACAACAAAGATAGCTATATAATTTATGATGAAATAATTGATCTCCAACTAAATTCTTCAGTATCAGGCATATACTATGGCCTTATTCCCTAACTGACTTTCTAGTCAATAACTAACAAAAGGTACGACCTAGGTATTTACAGAATAGTGGTCCAATTTCTAGCATCTACGGACTACGATACAATTAACATTTTTATGTGGGTTCTATATTTTAATGTACCCAAATTAAAACGATAAATTCGAATTACCTGAAAACTCGTCCCGTCGCGAGTTCGCGACACTGATTGCCCTCAAACCCATAATTAACTCTTAGTAAGCTAAAAGCTTTTTAACTGGAACAGTCTATTGTCACGGATACCTTCTTTTAACAAAAACTTTAGCTACTCTCATCTATTTCACTTTTATTTTGATATTTAGCTTTAATCTGACTAAAAGACCTAACTCTAAAATGTACCTTGGCCCTTACCTACATAACATATAACTGGAAAAAGTCGCTTTAGGCAATAAGGCCGCCCTTGTACTGCCAAATTATATTTTATTTAAATTTTTCTTTGTTTGTTTAACTTTGTATTTTTGGTGTGCAATAAAGATGTATTGTTTTGTAACATAACATATAGTCACGCCTTCCCTTCGAGGGGGCTGTACCCACCCATCGCCGGACGATATTCAGTCCCAAATGTGACAGGGGGCGAGCCTGTCGCCATAAAACGGGCTCGTCATATAGCAGATGGCATACAGTACGCACATACGTTCACTCAATGAACAAATTGGTGCGTGGCGTCGGCTGGGTTTGAACCCGCTCCCTCTGGTTTGAGTGGCGGGCCTTCTTCAACTAGGCTGATATTTTCTGTTTAAGCCAAAATAAGTATAATTTATGCAAAGATAAACTGAGAAGCCATTTTTTTACTAGTATAAGTATAAGCATCGTCCCCGAAATGCTGCATGGCCGCGATGATTTCCAAAACGAATTCGGCGGTAGCGGTCAGCATTTTGGTAACGAGATGCTTAAATAATTATACTCACTTACTTACCTAGTATACAGCATGTTACAAAAACCTGTTGTATAATTGAAGGGCATGTACACACACTTATAAGTATTTATGCAAAAACACCAAACAATGCACGTCAAAAATAGCAAGAGTTATCACGTGTCTAAAAACGCAAGAAAAAAAGGTAATTTTACAAAAATGTTAACAAATCTGTATCATAATGTTGGCGGCTTTTATTCTAAGCAAGTAGCGGCACGACGCTAATAGTCTACAAATAGGAGGACGACGTGCGATATGTGTTCAAAATTTTTTTTGTCAATATTACACATAAACTTAGCATAATTGCATCCTCTAGTCGATACTGAATGCTCACCTCGCTAATATAACAGGGTTTTTGTAACACCCTGTATAATAAGATTATAATCTACCAAGTCTAGTCAAAATTATCTAAAAATGTAATATTAATTCCATGGGTAGTTCTCGAGTTATAACTTTATAAGCTAACATAACATACACAGTCTTAGCAGATGCTCCGTTCTTGTAAATTCAGAATCTCGCCCCCAGTGCCTACGTGACGCGCTCTCCTAGATTAAGGCATTAACTGATTCTTGGTAGCGTAATATGTCTTTATTGGTTCTTGTGAAAACAGAACGTAGCTAATTGAAATTCTAAGCGTGATTTCGAAGCTTAGTTTGGTAGCTTATTTTGAAGAAGCTAAGCTTCGAGTAGGTATATTATAGCTGGGTGATATCATGATCCAAAACAACAAGGTCTAGGATTCCAGGAGCAAATACGTATTACGTCACTCGTCATCCGTCTCTTTCGCACTATTTGTAAGTGACTATTTTGGTCTTGCTTAAGCATCGATTGACGTCACTACGTGTTGCCCACGTGACCGGAATGTCATACTTGGCAGAGTATATTGTTATACCGTGGGTGATATCTTATAGCTACTCAACCGATCTTCACGTAGTCACGGGTACAGAAAAGGACATAGGGTACCTTTTATCTGAAAAAAATAACTGTTCCTGTGATGGATAAATCCGCCTGGAGCGCCATGGTTTAATTAGGTAAGTAGGAATAAAACTCTAGCAGCGGCTAGTATTTTATACTTACCTAATTATGTTTATTTGTTTTATGAAGAATTTTCAATGAATAAATCAGATTTCTTTACCTCCTCTTTACATATACCTAAACAAAGTCGCTTTCCGTGATCTACATCCGCTCACTCTTTCTAACCCACGCTACGGAGTTAGATGCTGTTTTCTTCATCACTGAGATATTTTTTAATAAAAGATTAATAGACAAATAGATTTTTTTTTTATACAAGGAACCGTAGGAAGCCAGAGCGGGTCGCTAGTAGACAATATGTAGGTAGTATTATGTAATAACCTCTGAAACTTGCGATTCCTGTAAAATCATAAAATGGAAAGTCCTGAAGGTACTTATTTGCCGTAATTGTTTTGCCTGCTACATAACTGGAGTATGTAGCCTATCACCATACACCAGGTGAGAATGATTATCGTCTGGCAAAGTGTGGGTGTTGTAATACATCTCCGCTATCACCTTCGGGGGAAAGGCCTGACGATATGTTATGTGCTAAGTTATGTTTTGTGAGTAAAATTGTAGTCGAAAGTAGTAATTCAACGCGTCCAAAATTAATACTAAAACCTTCAATCTTTTAAGTAACTCGCAAACACTACAAAAAATAACACTTACAAAACGCCTACGAATTTCTATTAGCAACCAGCTCAGCGAAAACACTTGAACTGCATATATGAAGGCGCTTAAATACCTGAGCCAATCGAATTCAGAGTGTTTCTGAAAATCTGTATAAACTCAATAACATTTCCAAACGGCGTCTGTTGAAGTCCAATATAACTGAAATTGAGATCCAACTGTGATATAGTGAAGTATCTATATTCAGGATCAATGGAGTTCATTAAGATCGCGTTCAAATTCAAATGGGGAAAGAAAATCTTGTATACATAAACTATAGTTGTAACTGTAGGTTACGGATGTCTGTCTGTAAGCATTTGAGTAAGCACTTATATTAAATTATAAGTAATTAGGTAAGTTTTTAGGAAAGAGTAATTTGACCTTGCAGAGTTTTTCGTTTACTTACCACATTGTTTTCTTAATTCTTTGTGTCCTGTCCATCCAAAGGTTACCTGGAATAAATCGATTAAGGCGATAAGGCTGCTCTTGTACTGTCGAATGATATGAGTATATTTTTTCTTGTGTTTGTTTTTTTTTTTGTAGGTATTTTAATGTGCAAAGATATTATTGTGTTGTACTGTTTTGAATTAAGTATATATGTAGGTAGGTACTGGTACTTATTTACTTAAATGTTCATTTCCTTAAAGCTTCTTCATGAAACATTTTTTCTTGATAACTTTCCGATCAAAAAGACCCGCTCTATTTCTTAGAACTTAGAGCGAAAAATACATGAGAAGTCGGTAACCGATACTATAGCTGGGTGCGTTGCTTTGCTTCGTTCAGCCATGGAGATTGGCCATTCAGCGATTTACTGAAGGATGCGGAAATTGGAGTGTATTCAGTGCTGAATTGTTTTTCAGACTACGTTACATTAATTTTGACTTTTTTAACCCCGAAAAACGACGGGATACATAAGTTTGACGTGTCTGTGTGTGTCTGGTCGTGGCACCATAGCTCCCGAACGGATGAACCGATTCTGTTTTTTTTTTTTTTGTTTGAAAGGTGATTTAGTCGAGAGTGGTCTTGGCTATGTTTGATGAAAATCGGTGTCAAGGGTTTTACAATTTTCAAATTTACACTTGTTTATGTCGATGTTTTGCTATATATACGCTAAGTACAGAACCAGTATTACTTACATTTTCTTGCACACCTAGATGTCAACAGGTGACCTAGATGTCTACATGTCCATAGAAAGTTCCAAGTAGCCATACTCATGTGGAATACTCTGCCAGACTGTGTGTTCCCTGACACTTATAATCTGGGTGTCTTCAAGTCTCGAGTGAATCGGTTTCTTCTAGGCAAGCGTGCTCCATCGTAGGCCGCATCACTGCTTTTCATCAGGCATGTTAGCGGCCGAACGCAAGCCTATTAAGTAATAAAAAAAAGCCAAAGTTATAGTAGATACTATTACTGCCTTGCCTGTTCTTCTGAATAGAGTCTCTTTATGCGAACAAGGCGGTCGAGTCTATTTAAAAAACTTTGACGTTCCTAAGTGTATCTTTGATACCTAAATTGAACAAAAACATTTTGACTTTGACTTTGACTTCATGTCTGTTGTGCTACCTATACCCTACCTAATAGGTACGTATCTAAGAACATTGGGGACATCACATAATAAGGAAAACTATGGTGTGGTATGTTTTATAGCATTGTCTGAGGAGGCTCTGAAGCTATTGAAGACATTTCTGGAATCCTGGAAACCGTGCTCCAATAAATACATTCATAAGTAGCCCTGTAAGAACTTTCAGTAGGTAAGTAGGTACGTTCATTTTTACGTAGACGTGTACTGACCTACTAAATAACATGGTTTTCAACACGTTTGGCTAATAAGAATATTTTTATGTACATACTTAGGTACATACGTGTTTATTGCAATAATTGTCCATAATAAGTATATTAGTATATGGGCTCTATATAATTCCACCTACTTAGCATGTACCTACTTATTTACTTCGGTTGGACTGCCTCGGTGGCTTAGTTGGTAGTGAACCTGCCTTCTGAGCTTGGGGGCGTGGGTTCGATTCCCACCTAGGGCAAACATTTATGTGATGAACATTTGTGTTTGTTCAATGTCTGGGTGTTAATATATATTTAAGTAGGTATGTATTTTAAAATATCTAAGTATGTAGGTATATCAGTCCCTGGCAGCCGGCAGCCAGAGTACAAGCTTTACACCCAGACGTAGAACAAACACAAATGTTCATCACATAAATGTTTACCCTAGGTGGGAATCGAACCCACGCCCCCTAGCTCAGAAGGCAGGTCCACCACCAACTGAGCCACCGAGGCAGTCATTTGAAAGACAAGTATAAATAAAAACATACACACACACAAACAGACACGTCAAACTTATAACACCCCGTCGTTTTCGCGTCGGGGGATAAAAACAATAGTACCTGGATGGCCGAGCTTTGCTCGGTATTTTTTTTTATTTTTTAAATGTGTTTTTTGGATAATAAAAAATTGATTTTAGTCTAACCTCAAAGCAAACACTCATTAACTTCGTGTTACTTAACAACGCCATCTGCTGTTGTGTCGTTAAAGCAATTAGTTGCTCACAAAAAATAGTAGTATTATTATTCGCCAATAGATGTCAGGAAGAGTCATATTTTTCAGTTGAGATTGATTATCGATAAAACACGAATAAAATGATATTTTCTAAAAACGATTCCTAGCTAGATCGATTAATCGCCCCCGAAACCCCCTATATACTAAATTGTATGAAAATCGTTGGAGCCGATTCCGAGATTCCAATTATATATATATATATATATACAAGAATTGCTCATTTAAAGATATAAGATAAGCTACAAAAAAATGCTAATGGCCTTCTCATGGCAGACACTTAAATCCAGTTTTTCATAAAAACCGTTTCACCTAAGTCTACCAAATCTCTATAACTCATGGAAAAAAGCAGCGCGATGCAAAATACCAGCAGTTCAGCAGTTGCATATTTTAATGTGCGCCCAGATGCAACGAAGCGGGAAATGGAAATCTTTTTGGATTGCATCTGCTCTAACTGTATAGCGATATTGGAATGTTTGGCGAAAAAAAAAACGCACGAATGGTCTAGAATATTCTGGTGAGTTTCGATTCGCTTAAGCTTTGACCTGTTTAGATCACTTTTGGGTTTTTAATTTAAACCTGACGTTAAAACGACGGGGTAATTTAAGTTGGACGTATCTGTATGTATGTCTGTAGCATCTTAGCTCATATGGAGTGTGATAAGTTGCACGTGCCTCTCTGTGTGTGTGTGTGTGTGTGAGAGAGAGTGTGTGTTTCTGTCTGTGGTATTGTAGCTCCCGAACGGATGAACCGATTTTAATTTTGTTTTTTTTTGTTCGAAAGGTGAGTAAGTCGGGAGTGTTCTTAGCTATATCTTATATCTTTAAATGAACAATTCTTGTATATACAGGGAGTTAGTGGACCCCTCTCGAAAACGAAAACTGGGAATAGTGGTGGGGATTACTAATACAAAGCGACTAAAAAAAACGCGAAAAAAAGACTTTTTTTTTAAACTTAAAATCTGATATTTTAACATCGACACAAGTTATACAAGCTTTAAAAAGCTAGTTTAAACACCAATTACCAAAAAAAAAAAATTTACCCTAACGGCAGTCTAATACTAAATGCCTAACAGCTGACGCTAGAGGTGAACGCCCGCACACAGCTGCGCGCGGTCGCGACCTAGGTGCCGCGCCGCCCGCGCCCTCCGCTGTCTCGGCGCGCGCGCGGCCCGCGGCGGCGCGTCGTCGCACTTTCCGTAGGTACTGGCGCCGACCATTGACCCCCGCGATATAAACGCGTTACATTGCTGGTTTGCAAATATCTAAAAGTTTAAAATAACAGTTATATGGCTAATAGTTAGTGGTTTCGGGTTGTGTATAGATAGTATAATAACGGCGTTTCGGCTTCGAGAACGGTCTCCTTACACCCTGTATATATATATATATATATAATTGGAATCTCGGAATCGGCTCCAACGATTTTCATACAATTTAGTATATAGGGGGTTTCGGGGGCGATAAATCGATCTAGCTAGGAATCATTTTTAGAAAATGTCATTTTATTCGTGTTTTATCGATAATCAACTTAAACATAAACTTGGAAGAAAACTAACAAAAATATGACTCTTCCTGACATCTATTGGCGAATAATAATACTATTTTTTGTGAGCAACTAATTGCTTTAACGACACAACAGCAGATGGCGTTGTTAAGTAACACGAAGTCAATGAGTGTTTGCTTTGAGGTTAGACTAAAATCAATTGTTTATTTTCCAAAAAAACACAATAAAAAAAAAATACCGAGCAAAGCTCGGACATCCAGGTACTCTTATCTTATATCTTTAAATGAGCAATTCTTGTATATATATATCGATGGTTTCCAGCCAAAAGGTGATAAGCGACATTTTTTGGCAAATGGACTTATATATATGGTTGGAATCGTCTTTTTTTTCTGCGTCGAATGGTCTAGGTGACATGTCTCTACGAGCAACTTTGATGTCGCTTAGGCGGTAGAAAAATCAGCGATTTTAGCAATTTTTTTCGTTATAAACGCCAGAAATTTTACATTTTTTCCTTTTTTGGGGGTTACACAAACATTTTTTTTAAATAAAAGGAACTTACGCTTTTAGAGCTTTCTGTTACGTTTTATTGTTTGTATCATAGCTAATTTTAGCTGGAAGTAAACATTCACAAATTTGCGTTTACGTTTATTAGCCTCTCAATAATTTGTTTTATTAATCCGTTTAGTACTTTTTGCCTGTTTTTTCGAAGACTATATTTTGTCGTTTATAGCTATTAGGCCGCATTTTTAAGCCTTCATTTGGTGTTTAGGGTGTCATTCCCCGATAATAAATAATTAGCCAATTGGCGGTTACTACATATTGCACCTACAAATATTTCACAATAGTTTGTCGCTTATCCCTTTTTTCCCTACCGATACTTAAATAATTTTGGCGCTTAGATAAAAAAGTAGGTCTAAAAGGTATCGGCATTTGTCGTTTACCTATTCAAAAATAATTGAAAATGTCGGGTACCTACATCGGTTTTTTGGAACTAAGTGAGCAAGCGCCACGCGTTCTCGCGAGCCATTTTGAGGCGTGATTTTTTTTTTGTTTTATGATAGATTTCTCATCAGGTAAGTGAAGTTAATGTTTTTTATACATTTTTACTAAAGTTATTCTAACGAAGTACAATCTAAAACTAAACTGTCTCCACCGGCATGTTATAAATTTCAGCTACCTATGTCTAAAGCAAAACACGATGATTTACTTAAAGTTTGTCGAACTAATGTGATTCCTCCTGTTTTTCATAACGAATATAACAGTCTTACGGGTTCCAACAATGTTAAGGATACACTTCCTGAGACTGATGTCGAAGATGTTAATGTAGGATAAGTGATAATTTTAGAAGTACTTACAATGATACTGTGGTTGACATTTCGTAATATTTATAAAAAAAAGTCGAAGACATAAGACGTTTATTGTGATAAATTGTTCGCTAAAATTAAGATTACATTTTTTTTTTCATTTTAACTTGCTTGTACTTTTGTAAGCTTACATTTTACAAAGTAGATCGATGAACATTTGTACTCAATTTGACATTTCAAAATGTTGTACGCTGTTCTATACTGATTCGATCTCTGTAACTGTACGTTATAATGTAGAGTAATTAATAGTAATATGAGATTTTATTACGATTTTTTTTTTAGTAAGTAATTAATATATTACATTTTATTAGCATGTGCCGAACGTCAATTAATACAGACTGATTCGATTCCTACAAGTCTGTTGTTTTAATCTTTAATTACTCCGAGACAAACCTGAAATCGTTTCAACACGTAATTAAATAAAGGAAGAATTAGATCATTGAAAATACACTGCAGACAAACTATTCTCAATCAAAATTGAACTTAATACAATTTTGTAGTTTGTCAATTTCTATTCAATAGTTGGTTGTCCCATATTTCTCCAATTTTATTTTGTCAAAAACTTAAACTTATGCCATTTTTCTTCAATTTAAATGATACATGAAATGCAGTTGCGCAAGTTTTGCTGGAAATGCCTGATCATGTATATGGATTTACGAAATTTTGGCTGTTTGTAAAATTAAGACCTACTGGGATAAGCGACAATAAATAATGTTTGCAGGCTGAATTTCAAAAAAGTAATGATGCCATTCAATAGAAACATTAAATACTATAATATAGCTACATTTCCAGCTTTTCGGAAGCTATACTACGTTTTTTATGGCCATTTTTAATTATTTTTTAACTTTAAATCACTCTCCTGTAAAGTTTGCATAGTGGCGCTTATCACCTTTTGGCTGGAAACCATCGATATTTATAATTGGAATCTCGGAATCGGCTCCAATGATTTTCATACAATTTAGTATATAGGGGGTTTCGGGGGCGATAAATCGATCTAGCTAGGAATCATTTTTAGAAAATGACATTTTATTCGTGTTTTATCGATAATCAACTTAAACATAAACTTGGAAGAAAAATAACAAAAAGGAGGCGTTTGAGTAGTCTCAACTGAAAAATATGATCTATTGGCGAATAATAATACTATTTTTGTGAGCAACTAATTGCTTTAACGACACAACAGCAGATGGCGTTGTTAAGTAACACGAAGTCAATGAGTGTTTGCTTTGAGGTTAGACTAAAATCAATTGTTTATTTTCCAAAAAAACACAATAAAAAAAAAAAAAATACCGAGCAAAGCTCGGTCTTCCAGGTAGGTACTGTTACATAAAAAGCGGTACCTATCGGGAGTTTTTAATTTTTTTCATAAAATTATGTTGATAATGAAAGAGTAACTTGCCTATAACATTTCAAAAGTATTGGGTCAACGAGTCAACGATACGCGCGTTTTTGCCATCCTACTAATATTATAAACGCGAAAGTTTGTATGTATGGATGGATGGATGGATGTTTGTTACTCTTTCACGCCAGAACGGCTAAACAGATCTGGATGAAATTTGGCACAGAGATAGATTATAGTTTAGAATGGCACATAGGATACTTTTTAACCGCGGGTGAAACCGCGGGGCGCAGCTTGTACAAACATATCTCTAAGGGTACAAACACAAACAGTCTACGGAGACAGATTGTCTCCGTAGACTCTGAGATTTTTGCTCCACTAATTTAACTACATTAATCTGCATGTACCCGCATATATAATAGTTAGTGTGTAATTTGATAACGTTAGGTTAGATTAGGGTAGACGGTGAATCTCCCCCGCGGGTTCCCACCTTGTCGTGGCGGGGGGGCTCAGTAGCCGTGGCTTGGGCAACCACGGTGAAGCCAAGAGGAATCCGAGGTGGGGCCGCTTCCTGGGGCTTTAGCCCAAAGCCCACATGGAAGCGGCCTAAGTAGGGTGTGGGTCTGTATGGGCAGACCCACAACTGAGGCGGGGTGCAGTGTCGCGTGTGCGACACTGCAACCGAAGGCTGGGGGCCGCGGCGGGAGAGGACTGTTGGTGTGTCGTTGCCACTTTCCCTACCTTCCGCGGCCCAAGCGGGGTCGCCACCGTTTTGATGGCGGACGCGGTGGGGCCGCAGAGGAAGAGGCGTGTCGGTGTATCGTTGCCGCTCTCCCTATCCTCTGCGGCCGAAGTGGCAGGCGGCGGGGCCACTCATCTGACCCGTCGCATGGGGACCATGAGCGCCTAGGCACGGGTGCTGGTTGGTGCCCACGGGCAAAATTGGTCCCCGAGGAGGTGGATGATGACGATGTGTCTGGTGTTCGACACATCGTCATCGAGAGGGAAAGAGCGCAAGCTCGAGGTGGTGCCCGAAGGGGCTGGCGCTGTCGGGGCTGCGGAGGAGTCCGGAAGCGTACCCGTTGCCACGACATTTTGCGCGGCGGGATTCCCACATAACCACTCTGTGCCCGCACCCGGGGCTGTTGGTGGTATCCATAAAGGATTTTCCCAAGGTGAAAAAAAAAAAAAAAAAAAGGGTGGACGGTGAATGGGAAGACAAAGGACTGGGGAAGCTGGCGGGTGGAGAAGACCTAGAGTGTGCCTCTAGGAGGGACATATTCTAGGATATCATTGTACTCATAATTATAACCAACTTTTAATATGGGGCCAAGTATGTAGGCCAAGCCTCAGTACAAGTCTGTTCAATGTTTTATCCTAATTAATATCATCCTACTAATATTATAAACGCGAAAGTTTGTATGAATGGATGGATGGATGGATGGATGTTTCTTACTCTTTCACGCCAGAACGGCTAAACAGATCTGGATGAAATTTGGCACAGAGATAGATTATAGTCTAGAATAGCATTACTTTTTAACCGCGGTTGAAACCGCGGGGCGCAGCTAGTACTTCATACTAATACTAATATTTTAAAGGTAAAAGTTTGTGAGAATGTAATTGTGTATGTTTGTTACTTCTTGACGCTTAAACGGATGGACGGATTTTAACGAAATTTAGTATGGAAGCAGCTCATGTCCTGGATTAACACATAGTCTACTTTTTAACCGCGGGTTAAACCGCGGGGCATAGCTAGTAGTTTTATAAATGCAAAGGTTGATTTTGTCCGTTTATTTGTTTGTCTGATACGTTGACACGCCTCAATTACTCATCCAATCTGCATTAAATTAGCCATACAGTTTGGCAGTGGTACAGAAAAGTACATAGGGTACTTTTTAAGGCTCGGTCAGATCACGATTATGTACCCACACATACGTTTACTTAAGCCGCTTCGTAGAGTGTTGAAAATCGTATATCAAACTTAGTTGATGGTAAACTGATTTGAGATCGGCGCCTAGTTTTTTTTTTGTCCTTTTTAGTGGTATTAATCGTAATAAGAACACAAATAAGAATAATTACTCGGTTACATTTTAAGAAACTAATCTGGCTATTTAAAAATTGAAAATGTGTTGTAATCGCTAAAAATTTAGAGAACTACCCTCAAACAGTTTTTTTAAGACGTACTTTTTGTGGTTTTCTTTTTCACAATGAGAATGATTTTAAAAATTCTACTTCAGTCAAACTGATTTTGGTTGTTTTTTCTACCAGCTGTATTTTTTGCACCTGATCACCACAATTCTTCATATCAAACTAGGCGCAAACAAAATACTTGTTTTCTCTGTTTTCGTGTAATCCCGGGCCTTAACCCGATAAAATAAAAAGTTTCGGCTGTGAAACCGCGGGGCGCAGCTAGCTTAGGTATAAGTATGTATTCACATCCTCCTTTGCAATTAAAGCACGAAGCAACGGCGCAGCTGACTAGGAATTCAAGAAAATGCAATACAAACACAAGCTTCCAATTCCCGAATAAATAAACAGCGCACGAAACATTCAGCTCCTGAGGCTGCTTATTCGAACAATAATTGAAAATACAAAGCTAGGATTGCATTTAAGAAATTACAAAATCATAAGTTTGAGACTGCACAAGTGTTTTAAAAATTCTCTGGCTAATCTTTGTACTTCTTCACTCTACAAAACTTCAAGGCTAGAGTGAATAAGTACCTTACAGGTCGTCGTGCTCCATCTTAGACCACAGCGTCGCTTAACATCAGGCGAGTTGGTGGTCAAACGCCGACATATTCTACATAAAAAAAGAAAAAACTTAGCTCGCTCTATTTATAAAGAAAAAAACACTCGCTCACGTCACTCCGCCTTTCAAACAAAAAAAAGTACCTAGGTAAATGAATTTCAGTTCATCACACACTTATTAGACTTATAATTTTACTAACAGCTTTACCTTTGTTATGTACCTAAAATCCTACCGTGAAAAAATAATAAGCTAAATGTTAGTGAAAGCCGCAAAAAATCCATTGCATTACGTGATTTAGGAGGAGTTAGTGGAACGGAAGCCACACAGAAACACAAACGGACACGGAAAGTGACTTTGTTTTATACTATGTACCTAGGTAAGTATGTAAATAATGTATAGAGAAGAGAAGAAGATAACACAGGTACTATTTAGGAATAAAGAAGTATCGTAGACTAGCTGCGCCCCGCGGTTTCACCCGCGGTTAAAAAGTACCCTATGTGCTATTCTAATATAATCTATCTCTGTGCCAAATTTCATCCAGATCTGTCCAGCCGTTCTGGCGTGAAAGAGTAACAAACATCCATCCATCCATCCATTCTTACAAACTTTCGCGTTTATAATATTAGTAGGATTAAGATTTTGTACTTGAGGTATGTATTAGAGAATGTAGTAACCTAACCTACTTAAGGTACATTTCACGGTTTTTCACCCACGTTTACTTAAACTGCTTCATTTAGAGTTGAAAATCGTAAATCATATTTGATGGTAAATGAGATCGGTGCCTAGAAATAAACTTTTTTGCCGTTTTTATTGGTATTGGTAAACTTTAGAGAACTAGTCTGGCTATTTAATAGTCGAAAAAAACGTGGTGTAATCGCTGAAAATTTTGAGAACTACGTTCCGATACTTTTTGTAATTTTGTTTTTCCAAAATGAGAATGTGAAAAGTTTAAACTTTAGAATGATTTTTAAAAGTTTAAACTTTAGTTGGTTGTGTCTTCTACCAGCTGTATTTTTTTTGCACCTGACCATCATAATTATTTATATCAAACTAGGTGCAAACAAAATACTTGTTTTGGTGATTTCGTGTAAGACGGGGCCTTAAGTACTCCTATTAAAATGAAGACATTCCAGACAAAGCTTTTTTTTTTTATTTTTTCAGGGTTAGTCTCAAAATTTGTTCATAATTACGAGTACAACAATATCTTCAAATAACATGTCTATAATCTAACCCAAAACCCTTGTACATTATAATAAGTACCTATAGCCTGGATTTAATACTTGGATTTATCGCTAAAAGGGTTCTTCCAGTGAACATTTTTGTCCGCAACAATATAGGTCGGTACAAGGACAATATTTTATTATCATCTATTTCGAAAGAGTTTATTGTTATTTGTGTGACGCAATATCAATAGAATTAGAGAGATAAAAATTTATTGGAAGCGTTATCTTTCGAGTAGGTATCGCCACTTGTGATAAAATTGCAACTGTGTGAAAAGGCTTACCGTTTGCCCTTATATATGAGAGTTACGGAACTATTTTAATGAGGCCCGTGGAGCTGTCAAACTGTCAAGCTGTCAAACTCATGCTGACGTGCTAACGGTTATGAGAAGGAATGGTCGGTTTTTTAACAGGCTAAAAACTGAGTAAGTACCTAAATATTATTTTAAACAACAATTTAAATTAATTTACCATTAATTTAGACTAAAATAATGGCAGATGATCAATGACATTACGCCAAAACAAAGTCTTACTGAAAGTGGGTACTTTTGCATTTTACTATAACAAATCAACTTCATTGGCCATTTACCCCCATGATAAACATTATATAGCAGCCAGCCTCAGAATAATAAGTAAATAAGGACTCAAAGTGTTTTGTGTTTTTCAATCGAGTTATAAAAATAAAAGAAAAAAGACGAAATACTGATTAATTATTTCGAGGCTATATAACTTTAATTCGAAAGGGGAAGTCTGTTTAGTACTAAATTGTAATTATTAATATTATTTTTACAGCGCCAAAAAAAAGAAGATCTGCTTCGTTGACGATTATACCTACACGACTAAATCAATAGCTTAGACAAATTCTACAATGCCCTACTTGTAAGAATGATCCCATTAACTATTGACGTAAAGTTTCTACTTTCCTGCCGCAGTGGAGCCCGTGTGCCGCCAACACAAACAAATTCGACCCTGTGGACCTGCCGGCCGCATGCGCAGTAGAACCCACCTCCCCACACAGAAGACACTCCAACGAAGTCACGCAAACAATATCACACAAAATCAATCCGTATTTCCCTCAAAGAAAAACCATAAATCCATCCCGAGCTTCGGAAATCGTAAAAACAATATCGTTCGACGAGAATAGCTACCACGAAACGCGGCCCGCGTCAAAACAAAACCAGTGCTTTTGCGATGTAAACATGAGTGAACGTAAGATCCTGCTTTTTATACTTTTCGTCATAATTTACTGCTTCTACAGTGTTCAGATGTGGTTCCTGAAACGAAATGAACAGACGGCCGTTGTCTCTGAGAATACGCCGAAAATTCCTGAAGTAATCACGAAAAGCATTAAACCGGAGGTAAATAAATACGTCCCGATCAAAGACGGGACATGTGGTGCTGTTGATATATTCACTAAGAAGTTACCAGTCAAAAAAAATCGGCCAGACATGAACGCCGACAACAATGCTGTTACAGTGATTGGCATCACGGTTTTCTTGATCATACTCGTGCTAAATGCTGTGCTGGATGTGCTGAAAGTGAAGGAGGAAGAACGGGCAAGAAGGAAGCTGAACCCAGATGGAGAGAGGCGGCAATCGCTAGCAGAGTTTGCTAACAAGAAGTCTCTTAGAAGAGAGTCGAGCAAGTTTGGACTGCAGCTGTTTCAGATAGCAGAATCTTTGGTTAGTTCTGAGGAGAATAAGAATAATAGGCGGCAAAGCAGACCAGTGACTAGAGGGGAATCAACGAATTCCTATTTAAGTGAGAAGAAGGCTCCAGGAGAATTAGCACCAGCGTCTGTAGGCGAAGTGGCAGAACCGAAACTTGTGAAGAGGCAGTCCGTGGCCAAGCTTTTCGGTATGTTTATGTCTAAACCTATTTTTAAGTGACATATCAATTAAATGTGAGTGTTTTGCAAGGCTGTTTTAATCTATGCACCGTAGAATTGGGTTTGAATATGCACTAAGTACAAAATGTGATAATACATTTTATATTCTAAGGCCTTACTTATAAAAGTTGCTGGTAATAGATATGAAAAACGTTATTTAACTTTAGCGCAATACAAAAATGAAATGCGCAGTAACCTTACCTTACAAATCTAACGTAACTTGAGCAGCGTTTATAAAAATGGTCAACTTAAAAGCTCTCGATAAAGAAATACAAATTTTCTGTGTTAAGTTTTTACTTATAAGCTTTGGCAAATTTCTGCCCTATTCTACGGATATTAATGTTTTAAAATCTTAATGTCTATTAATTTTTAATTCTACCTCTTCTATCAATGTTTTTTCTATTCTGTTTCATAACAAGGTCTGTCTGACGACTGAAAAATAATTTCAGGTATGTTCTAACACTTCTATGCGTAGTTCTTGCCTTTGTTTGAATGCTAATATTTTAGTAAGTAGGTATACCTAAATTATGTGGTCAGACCAAATAAGAAGTAAGACGGAGGCAAACAGCGAAGTGAGGCCAGTTTTCTAAGCTTGTGATTACAGAAATAACGATAACAATTTAAATTACGTTATCACATGATATAAAAGTAGTGTGCTGGGAGCTTACCATGACGTCTAATGGACATGTTGGTAACTTAATATTGTCGACGCTGAGCGACCGCGAATCGTATCGCTGCGCAATAAGGTTCATGGTCGCGCAGCGTCCAAAACAAAACGTTACCATCGTGGCACTAAGACGTTTTGGTAGTGTCGTCAATGTGTAAGTGATGATAGCCTAGTTGGAATAGGCCTGCCTTTCAAGCCAGAGGGAGCGGGTTCAAACCCAGCCGACGGCACGCACAGATTAGTTCATTGTGTGAACTTTTATGCGTATTGTATGTCATCTGCTACATAACTGGAGCCCGGTGTATGGCGACAGGCCCGCCCCCTGTCACATTTGGGACTGCATATCGTCCGGCAAAGTGTGGGTGTTGTATTACACCTCTGCCAGCCGCCTCGAGGGAAAGGCGTGACGATATAATTATTATGTGTACGCAATTATGCATGTAAACGGCATAGCATAGTTCGCCGGCCTCACCCCGCTGTATGCATTGCTCCGTCTTCAATTTTTTATTTGTTCTGAGATACGTAATATGTAATTATAATAATGAATGCAGCACATTTTCTAGCATGCACATTTTGATAAAACATGTTGTGAAATAAATTTGAGCTTATTTACCTTATAAAGTATTCAAATTATTAACACCCCATTCTCAAATCCCTTCTTATTCTTGTTAATTTTTGTATTAAAATTGTACAGTAAATAAGTAGGTACGTTTATGATACAAAACTGAACCAGTGTGAAAACTACAAGTAGAATAGAATATAAAAACCATAAAATAAGTAGTAATTTTTCAGGTTTAGGTAGTTTTTCTAGCTTAAAAAACAAATGAGCACAAACAACCAAAGTAAGCAAAGCATAAACTCTTCCTCTGGGCATGTGAGAATTGTACTTAAGTATGTAAGTATATTGTATGTCATCTGCTACATGACTGGAGCCCGGAGTATGACGAAAGGCTTGCCCCCTGTCACATTTGGGTCTGAATATCGTCCGGCGAAATGTGGGTGTTGTATTACACCTCTGCCAGCCCCCTCGGGGGAAAAGCGTGACGATATGTGTTATTTTTGCATGTTTCTATGTGACCTATTGCCTAAACAGCGCGACTTATTTTGATTGTATCGTTAAGCGTAAGTTACACAAGAAGAGAACGCAAGTAGCGAAAATTCGCAAGCGACCATCGAATGCGGGAACTTTTTATGCGATTCTCTCCTGTGGTTGATTACATTATGATAATACTGGCAGCTATCAAATGTAATCAATGAAATTTGCAGTGAAGACGTCAGTTAAAATTGCTGCGATTCCTTTGAAGAAAGTAATACCATTAAGTAATAAAATATTGCATAGCAAGAAACAGGCGCTCGCATCCGATAAACCCTTCCCCCATTAATAAACGTTGTGTAGTCTCTGAAAAGTTTTTCAGTGTTTTGTCTTTTTAAACAGAGTTTAAAATAGGAGGAGGTTCTCAATTCGATTGTATGTTTTTTTTAATGTTTGTTACGTCATAACTTATGACTGGGTGAATCAATTTTGATGATTCTTTTTTTTTTTGAGAGATCATACTTTATCGAAATCGGTCAAGCAGTTTTTAAAATATCAACAAAAGTCTAAAAACTGTTTACATGTATGACGAATTCGACATCAACAAAGGTCGGTTTTTTAAATTTTGCTTTTTAGATTATTTTACTTGATCGAGAAAGACAGAACGCCGAATAACTATTTCGAGGGTAATATTATAACGTTTATTAGTATGGGGGTTCTTGTGTAACTTAAGCTTAAGTCTTTGTGTTCGGATCGTCAAAGGCTCCAAATACAGAAAGAAGTCAAAGACTATACATTTTGCAGTTAATATTTTTGTATTTCTCTATTTACTAACCATGACAAAGTTATAACCAGCTCCTAAAACTACGCAACAACCGCAAATAGAACCCTTGTCATTGATAAATAAGCTTTATCCCAAAACATCAATAATTCAATATTGTAATGCTCGTTTAATTGTGCCTAATCCGATTATTGACTCACAAACAAACCTTTGTACTGAAATCTGTAATCAATTGAAGTCACAGCCAAATGAGCACGATTATTGTTCGTATGGTTGATCAAAGTACCATAATGTTGGTACAATGAATCGAAATTGGTACATTGTGGTTTGGTGGATTAGCATTGTGTACGTTTTTGGAAATAGGATACATTCAGGACAAATTTTTTTTTATGTAGAACTAGCTGCGCCTATTAAAAAGTACCCTATGTGCTATTCTATACTATAATCTATCTCTGTGCCAATTTTCATCCAGATCTATTCAGCCGTTCTGGCGTGAAAGAGTAACAAACATCCATCCATCCATCCATACATACAAACTTTCGTGTTTATAATATTAGTAGGATTAGTAGGATAGGTCGGCGTTTGACCACCAACTAGCCTGATGTTAAGCGACGTTGTGGTCTAAGATGGAGCACGACGACCTATAAGGTACTTATTCACTCTAGCCTTGAAGTTTACTAGAGCGAAGAAGTACAAAGACGGCAGTTGAGTGAGGCGCTACAAGTGCGCTACTGCTCAGACCCGTCTTCGGAACGGTCACACCGGACTACATCCCGAAACACGACTAGGTCATTTCACGGCATGGCTTGGTCCGGTGGGAGGTAACTAGCCACGGCCGAAGCCTCGCACCAGAGCTTGCTACCCAGTTAGCACTACCCGGGGACCACGTGTAGGGAACCAGAATAGAGTATACTCCTACGGACGTGTGTATCAATTCCCCGAAATAATACATAAGCTAAAAACTTCGACCAAAATAAAACTAGCGGGTCTGGGAGTTGGCGACCTCGCGGCCAGCATCTGTCCTCCTCTACAGGTCTCATTCCTCAACCGATTCTCGTGAAATTTTATGATGTGCAGGTTCGATAGTTTATACAGAATTTGTAGACGAAGACAGAGATTCGGATATACCACTAGTATTTATGGATATCCTATACCTAGTTGTAAGGCAAAATTTGTGAGACTGTAATTTATTTATTATTTGAAAAAATAATGTCCCTCAGTTTCTTGCCTGGAGGGCTATTCCTGCGCGTGAGATGAGATGAGATTTTATCTTGGTCACTCTCACACCTATGACGTTTCAAACGAGAGCAACAAGGACGAAAAAAGATGAGATGAAAATCTCAAATCTCCGAATAGGGCCACTGTTCTTCTGAGTAGAGGCTCTTTATCCGAACAAGGCGGTCGAGTCTATTTGAATAACTTTGACGTTCATATGTGTATCTTTGATAACTAAATTGAATAAAAACATTTTGACTTTGACTTTGATATAAGAAAGCATTTTTGTCAAAAGTGAATAGTCCAGTCGGGGCAGACATAAAACTAGCCTGAAATAGAAAAAATTCCGGGGAGCGATTTTTTTTTTTAAACGTCGGGGGAGGTGGTTGGAATTATAAATCTCGATTTTCTAACTAATCCCGGTAAAGGGTTCGCCGCCATCTTTTTTAAAGTTCAATTTTTTCGTTTTTCTGAAATAACTCGTTAATTTTCAACTTTAGAGCAAAAATGGCATTAGCCGAAGTTGTTGGAAATTTAATTTCTCACAAGTTTGGTCATGATCATTTTTACGCTAGGATCAATATTTGCAGAGTGGGGCGTGGGGGGGTGCCCACGACGTTTATAAAAAAAATCGCTCCCCGGAATTTTTTCTATTTAAATGTCTACCCCGACTGGACTAAAAGCAGATACGCTTCGCTAGCTGACGGTCGCTCGGTCGATAAAAAGATGGGCCCACAAGAACGCATATTTATATGCAGCCGATCAAATCGACTACGTTATCCTAGTACGTCTCACTATTTTGATACTTTCACTCCATCTCAGGACGTAAAAAGCGCGACACGACGTTACTGGTCATTTTTTCATTGTACTTACTCAGTAACTTGTATTCGCTATCCCTTTTTTTGAAGCAAATGTATTTTAGGCGTGCTGCCTATAATTGGTACCTATTAAAGTATAGTCTGACGGTTTCGGCTAGGGCTCTCGCTATGGGTTCTCGTCTAATTGTTTTATTTTGGTCGGAGGGTAAAAAGAGCCTAAACTCGGTTATACCTTCAAATTGGATCGCATATGATTGTTAAGCTATAGGAGTTATTGGAGCCGGCCAATCCTAGACGTTGATTGCATGCATGAATTTTGAGCCGTAAGCAAGATTTTTAAGAAACCTATATGTTAAATGTAAGAAATATTTACCACATACTCCAGTGCCTGTCGCTGTATTGCCCGACTGCCGAAAAAAAAGAAAATTTGTTTTACTTACAGGTTTACTGAATTGCAGACATAACTACGTCTGCAATTCAGTAACGTAACTAATATTATAATATTATAACGTTAATCGCAACGTTATTCTGGTGTGACCTATAATGTATGCATGTAAAGGCTTCTAAGACAGTTCAGCTTGTATACTTAGCCTAGCCTAATTAGGTTAAAAATACGTCACTTGTTACAATTACCTTCTTATTGATTGACGCAGTTTTGACATATAACGCAGTAGGTACACAGGTTTACAGTAAAGACAGTGATATACGTTTTAAAATCCCCAGAAAATATACTTGACTGATTTTATCTAATTACTCTGGTAGGTATCTAATCTAAATTACTAAGAAGAGGCTGTAATTATCAAAATACAGATCTTAAAAATTAAATCTATGGGCATTGGGCAGTATTCAGAAACGGCACTTGGTCATGAATCTCGATTTAAAACTGTTTTTTTGTGTGTGGCTAAACCAGTTTTAAATCGAGATTCTAGACTGAGCGTGGTTTTAGCATATGGACCTATGTCATCAATTTCCGCCTCAAATTAATGCGATTTTATGCCACTAATGGGTAGTTTCTGTCTTAGGAGCTCGCCCCTCCCCCATGGTGCGGCGCTCATCATTCCCCGTGCTTCCCCTGAACCCAGAAGTCCAGGCTCTGATGCTGGGCCATAAGCAAGCTTCCTTCGACAGCGACGATGAAAGCGACGGCAAGGGACGACGCGTCAGAATTATACGCAGATATTAAGAAAAGTTGACGTGATCCGTCAAAAGATGGCGCTGGTTCGAGCTTAAGTTTGAGCGGGTTGGTCGATAGATGGCGCGATGTAGAAGTGATATTTTATGTAAATCCGTCAAAAGATGACCCTGGTTCGAGCTTAAGTTTGAGCAGGATGGCCGATAGATGGCGCGATGTAGGAGTGATGTTTTAAGTATGGAAATAGGGTTGGTTGAAGTCTGTGGGTTGGTTGTTTAGCGGTGGAATTGTTTAACAATATTTTGATCTCCTTTTAATATTACATTTTGTGGGCAGGTGTTAGTCAAATCGACGATGCCAAAGGCTTTTCTAGTCAGCCACAGCATTTAATATAGAATTTAAAAGTCATAAATTTAAATATTTTCTAATGTTTTAACGGCTCTAATCAAAATGTTTTTGTATTACTAAAATTGAATAAGAATTAATAACATTTTGCTTATTTCAAGTATTTATACAAGTCTCCCAATTTAATAAAATCAACTGTTAAACTAACAAAATTATAGATAAGGTAAGAAAAAAAACATTCTGATCAAACCATTTCAAAAGTCTGAAACTGATTTATCGATAGTTAAATAAATATATTATATAAACTTATATCAATTAGGTAGGAAAGTGATATCTCTATGAATTTATCACAGCATTTTGTGATCAATATTTATACCTTCCTATTTAGAGCACCTTTTGCATATGCGTACTACAGTTTTAATATAGTTACCCCTTTAATAAACTAAATATACCTACTACACTTAGTAAATGTTTTTTATTTATATGGTTTCAATTAAAAGGATTATGGCCCTGACAATTTTATTTCCCCCTTATGTATCTTAAAAAAGACCTCGACGTTAGGAATTAGCAGTCTACTTACTTACTAATATTCTACTTCCTACTGTGTAATATTATACTAGGTGATGTTGAATTCGATGATAACCTGGGAGAAGGTCCGGCTCTCAAGCCAGAGGGAGCGGGCTCAAACCCAGCCGACAGCACGCACCAATTTATTCATTGCGTGAGCATATGTGCGTATTAAATGACATTTGCTACATGACTGGATCCCGGTGTATGGCGACAGGCTCGCCTTCTTGTCACATTTGGGACTTAATATCGACCAACGAAGTGTGGGTGTTGTATTACATATCTGCCAACCACCTAGGGGGAACGGCGTGACGATATGTTATGTATGCATGTTGGTTCTAAATTCTTTAGCAAGATGCATCTAGATTTTCATTGTACTCAACATAAATAAATGTACAAGTAACTTTTACTGTGGGATCAACTCTACTAACACGAGAAAAAAAAACAGCTGTTCCATACATTTCGTCTAGGGTGAATGATATTTTTCTATGGAAGATCTGATTTGTTTCGTGTTAACAGAGTTGACCCCATAGTAAAAGTTACTTATACCGATGAGTACAATGAAAATCAGGAAGCATGCAAATAAATCCAAAATCACCTAGTAAAGGCGAAAGTTAATATGTGTGTTATGCTGTAGGCGTATGTTTGTTTGTTCTTCATCACACTCAAATAGATGGACAGATTTTGATGAAATTTTGTAAGGAGGTTGCTTGTACCCTGATTTACACAGGCTACTTTTTAACCGCGGGGCGGGAAACACTGCGCGTCGGAGCTAGTTGGTGAATAAAAAATAAATTGTGCTGTACCTGTACTGCACCTTGTCAACTTGAGTAGAATAAATGGACGTAGTTTCTGAAAAACGTTCCAACCCACAAACCAGTCAAAATTGAGTTAAATATGCCAATCTTCTCATGTCATTCATATTTATTACCTCTTAAAATATGGCAACCCTCTCCTCATTCTAAATATGAAATCAAGACATAGTAGCCCAACCCACATGTATGAAACGCGCAAATATTTATAAAGCAAAAACAGCCCAAGTATCTTGAAACGTTTTCCCTTATTTATTTACATTACTAAAACACTCAAAATTAAAATCACTAAAATGATCCAATCCACTTGGAACGTTTTCATTAAATAAAAATCTCCTATTGGAGGAATATGACATACCTATTATCTAAAACGTTTCAAGCCACTTGGATCGTTTTTAATTTATTAAATATGAACCAATATCTCTTTCTCTAAATCGTTCCAAACAACCTGAATCCTATTATTTTTTTTAAATTAGTTTTATAAAGAATTTAACTCGTTTCTATAAAACGTTCCAAGTTGCTGGATTGTTTTTTTTTATACTCTTTTTACTTGAAACGTTTTAGTGAATCTTACATTTTTACTATGCCATGTGTATAGCAATTTCTCAAAAACGTTCCAAAGAAATTAATTTAGTTATATCAAAAAAACTACCTAGGTTGTAAAATTAAAGCAAACATTAATTTAAAGTGTGTTACGATATGTTTCGATAATTAAAGTTAAATATTAGATAATTACACGTTTACGCTGAGTAATACCGGATTGAACTTTAAACGCGATTTCCCAAAAACTTAACCCATGTGGATTGGAACGTTTTTCAGAAACTACGTCCAAATGTAATATGTTAAGGAGAATGATGATGATGCTGATGATGTAGAATAAGTAGGTTAGGCTAATTCAGATACAGATACAGATTTATTTAGGCCTACTTGCAGTAGATATGCAGTTAAATTCTTAAACGCTAATTAACTCAGAGTTAACATGTTATAAATCTCACTCTATTACGAGCTTCTATCTCTTGCTAGCACAAGACGATTTAGCAGTTTAACCTCAGATGAGCAGTTAACTCAAAGTCAATAAGATAACCTGAAGTTCTGCATTATTGTTACCCGACTGCGCTAGGAGGATACGAAGTATGGATGTAAGTATGTACGTATGTGGGTATGTGTGTATGTATGTATGAGGTTTATTTGGCACCCACTACAGCCTAAACCGCTTCATAGATTTTGACATGTAAGGCGACATTTGAATCGTCTTGATAGTGGAAGTGATATAGGGTACAACATTTTGCAGCCAGGTTTTTTGTTTTTCTTATCAGGTTTAATGTTACTTGTTAAAAGTAATTTTACAGGTCACGTCGATTCAAAATCGGTAATTATTTTGTTCATTAACAAAGCAATGAATGTCCTCGAGCTGACAGCGCTTATACCGCAAGTATTGGCTATTTGCCAAACACTCTACGCCGCTATATTGGAGCATATTAGATATTTGATTTGGCTTAGCCAAAACAGAAGGGAAATAATACTCCAACATCTCATATTGGTATATAAGTACTTAACTTGCAATAAATCGGTAGGTCCCAGGTAAGCTTAAATATTTTTATAATAAGTATTTTTTTTTTAATTTATTAATTATTTAACCCCTTACTTATAGGCGTTGTATAGCCTCGAAATAGTTATAATTTTTTTAAACTTTAAAGTAAAAAAAAAGAAAGAGACAAAACACTTTCCCCTTAGTAATACAATACAATACATCTTTATTGCACACCAAAAAACAAAGTAAAACAAACAAAGAAAAAATCAAACAATAAAATATCATTCGGCAGTACAAGGGCGGCCTTATAGCCTAAAGCTAATAAACGTTGCCTAGAAATAGTAGTATTATGTCTTTTTTTTTTTAACTCGATCTAGAAAGATAAAACACTGTAAAACTAATCCGAGGCTACGTTTGTTAGGATATATATTTTACAGTCAAAGTCAAAGTCAAAATGTTTTTATTCAATTTAGGTATCAAAGATACACTTATGAACGTCAAAGCTTTTTAAATAGACTCGACCGCCTTGTTCGGATAAAGAGCCTCTACTCAGAAGAACAGGCAAGAAACTGAGGGAGGGAGAGAAAAATCTCTTTGTTTTTATCTAAAGATAAAAAATAATGTTTAGAGAACAAATACAAGGTAATTTATATAAGAGAATTATTATACTCGTCAGTTAAAACATTTTTATGCTTCAAGCTCGTTATATCTGGATAATTTCAAAAGAAAATATTTTTATAATCATTTTTGTATAGTAGTCGTAAAACCCTACTTCGTTTTATTATTATGAAAAGCTTTTATCTAATGCGCGATCGAATGATTTCAACGAAAGAAATTATAGCTAACCTTGTTATAGTTTTAAAAATATCTTCGTACGGGACGCCAGAGAGATGCAGTCTTCGCTAAACGGGAATGTAGGGAACTCGTTTAGAGAACGAAGGCGAACGTTCGTATTGTTTATAATAATACAATAGACTAAACATTATGTGCAAGTGATTCATGGTTATGTGTTAAAAAAAAATACAGGCAAGACACGACTACCAATGCTACAGAAGATTACTGTGAACTTGTCATTGAAATTAAGAATGAAATAACAGAAGAATAGGAAAGTCAATCATCAAACATGAACTACGAAGAAATACTACCAAGCTCCGTTCTGCATTGGAACTATAGAGGACTAACAGAATTCCCAATACAGCAACTACAGGGCGAAGAATCAGAAATCACAGATCTATATCTGAAAGAGAACCTTATTTCGAAGCTGCCAAATGATATTGGAATGCTAGTACATCTCGAGAGCTTGTACATAAGTGGCAATGATATAAGCGAGCTGCCCAAAGAAATATCGAAGCTGAAATGCCTGAAATGTCTGGATGTGAGCGGGAATAGGTTGAAGAGAATACCTAATGAGATAGGTGAAGTGAAGCAGTTGAAGGTCTTGATATTGGATGAGAACGAACTGACGGAGTTGCCGTTGAGACTGGCAGAGCTAAGGTTTCTACGGTATCTATCGGTTTGTGGTAATTATTATGTATTATACTCAACATAGCTTTCATAGTAACCATGCTAATCACTAACACAGTTCACACTACATTTTTTTATTCCAATTTTGTTTTAGTCATTCGTTTGTATTTGAGATTTTGAATTTATTATTGTACGTGCCTTTAAAAATGTTTTACAATAAAAAAACGCCACTGGCACTGATTATGAACAGTCACAATAACAGCTTACTAATTTTTTCTAAAAAAACATTCTTGTTTAAATAATTATTACTCTTTTGTTGTGTGTGTTAACAATTATGATTGAAATTTAAAATTAGCGTAGTTATAAACTTAAAATTAGCACATGCTAATTTACGCTACTTTAAAAAAAAGTGTAAGACGAGTACGTAGTTTTTTACTTGAACAAAAACTTAGGACGATAACAGCAAAGTTTCTCAAAACATAAGTAGGAAAGATCATAATATATAAATGTACATGGTACATACGTATGCAGTAGGTATGGTATACGTTTCGTATTTACGTACAATTTGAAGCCGATTATTTTCATGGTCACCGATGCTAATATTAGTAACTGCCTTGTCCTCATTTCTAAACGTTTATGCTACGTCGAAACTTACTCTTATTTTCTGCGGTGAAGCAAACAAACCATCAAATAAACGTTCATTTATTTACAATTTGCTTGAGTTAAATTCTCAAGAGGGGTTATGGTTGAGTAAGTCCACGTTTGACCACAAAACACCTGATGGAAAGTGACGATATGGTCCAAGATGGAGCACGCTTGCCCGCATGAGGTGCCTATTCACTCTTGTATTGAAGAGAACCAGGTTGTATCTATTGCTGGGGAACATTGTGTTAATCTTTACTATGTTATCTTAACTAATATTATAAGTGCGAAAGTGAGTTTGTTTATTTGTTATGCTTACACGCCATAACTACTCAACCGACCATCGTGTAATTTTACATACACATTGTCATGAAGCCCGGTGTATGGCGACAGGCTAGCCCCTGTCACATTTGGGACTTGAATATCATCCGGCAAAGTGTGGGTGTTGTATTACACCGTTGCCAGCCTCCTCGGGGGAAAGGAGTGACGATTTTTTATTGGCATACGTACAGAAAAGGACATACTTAGGCTACTTTTCATCCCGAAAATTAACGATTCCGTGCGGCTGCGCGTGGAACCGCGGGGCGCAGCTAGTCTTTTATACAGATTACATAAGGCCAGTAAGGCCACTTCTAAAATCCTCAGTGTCGAGTACTTTCTTGTTAGCAAATTAGTTGGCTACTTGGGTGTTTAGTTCAAAATAATTCCGCTTTGAAGATGCTATTAAAATATTTATCAGCTGATTCATTAGGGCTGTTTACATAACAGTTAAGTGCGCCAAATGGGATTTGTTTCGTTGATTAAACAGTTTTCGTGCTTATGTTCAAGTTTAAAGTAGCAGTGTAGATGAGTCTCGAGCTTTGCTGTAGCGTCTTAATAGTATAGGTTATATTTAGCTATATTTTTATGGGTAGGTAATTGAAGTCCGAACTTGTAGTTGGAAGATCTTACACCTAACAGTAAACTTTTTAAAATATTTTGTCGGTGTCAGGTTAGTTTAGCAAGTTAAAACATAATTTTAGGGTTTTAGATACAACAGGTTTTTTTTGGTTTAGTAAAATTGTCACTTGTAAAAAAATGTCACTGGCAATTGGAATTGGAAGAAATTGGGTGAAAGTTTTGCCTAGCACTGGGACAAAAAAAGTTAATGTAAGTAAAAAGTAAGTACTTACTTTAAACTTTTCGGACAATCGGCACGTGTGCTTAAGGAACGACATGCGAAAAGCAACTCCATGCCGCATTTATAAGATCGATCTTTTTTTATTATTGAAATTAAAGGTCAAATTCTGGACAAGCGATAGTACAGTAGATAGTAGTACCGAAGAGATAGTAGAATGCAACACTGCATTGCGTAAGCGTCGGTCGTTTTTTTTTTTAAATTCGATTTTCACGGACCGCGCTTATGGCGATGTAGCGTTTGGCTCACATTAAGCATTTTGTTACTTCCTACAAGTAGATAGAGCGCATAAAATCAATCCGACTAATAATAGATAAGCAGTTACCGTAACCCGAATTAGGTCAGAACGATCAATGAGGAAGCGTAGTTTGATTTATATATTCAGTAGTTTGTTATCAGACGAAGATAAGGCGGTTTTACATCACACTTCACACTAATAATATCATAAATGTGAAAGTTTACAAGAGTGGATAGATGTTTGTTACTCAATCAAGCCAGAACAGATCAACAGATCTGGATGGTAGTAGCAACAGAGGTAGATATAGCACATAGGACTTTTTGAGAGCCCCGCGACGCTCTGAAATTTCCATACAAACGCGCTTGTCAAATTTCTTGGAAACCATTTGTCAGATTATGATGAAATTTGGCATGTACAATTAAATGAACTACGAGTATATCTCCGCCCCTATGTTCTTGTTTTTTTTTTTTTTTAAAACGTCCTCAAGAGAAAATAGAGCTGAAAGGTCACTTTTGAGTGATTTACTCAATAGGTAGACAAAGCAAATCAAAAATACCTTCACATAGGGAGGGAGGTATTACATCATTGGCTTTTAAATGAATTCATAATACAAGATTAATTCTTAGTTATTTAAGAAAAATTACAGAAGTGCAAAGGTCATTAAAAAAAAATTGTACCTACTTTGTCACTCTGTAGGTAACTTAGAGGCTCGTCAGTATCATTACTTGCTCTCTTCGCTCGTCGTCTTCTTCTAGACGAAATGGCTATAGAATACCTTAAGCCAATGCGAAGTTAGTCTAAAGTGGTCGCCGGTCTTTTATCCGCGAGTTATGCTGCGGGGCGCAGCAATTAGTCACACTTGACGAGGACAAGGTCTGAAAAGTAGGTAAGCTGGTGACATGTGAATTTAATTAATATGTACATATTTGTTATCAATTTGTCGAAAATTAAAATAAAAGACGTTAATAGTAGGTAATAATATTTCATTTAATTCCGTCCCATTTAATCATGTCACATTTAATAATTTAATTTTATTTAAAAAAAAAAAAATTTGGTAGTGAATATTGTCCGACGAAGTGTGGGTGTTGTAATACGCCTCTGACCGCCCCTTCGAGAAAAGGCGTGACGATGTTATTAAAAGGGACCATTAAACATGTTTGTGCATGCTGCTTTACTAAACGTATCCAGTGCTGACTTTAACTTAACGATCGTTAACTAGGCCGCGTAAGTACTAACGTTAACCGCCAGATTTGTTCCTCTGACCGCTATAAATGAAAACATTTAAAGTTATTTGTAGAGCTCAAACATTAATTATTTGCAAAAGTTACTTTTCTACATAGTAAGCTTGTGGACGATTTCTAGAAACTAGCTTACTGCTCGGAAAATTGCTGAGATAATCTAAGTATTATACATACGAGTACGTATATCCAGGCAACTGTTATTTATAACGATTTCAATTGGTTTCATTAGGCTGTAAAATTATTATCAATTGTTTGTTTACCCCATGGTTTATCAATTTACTACGCTAGGTAAACACATAGTGACGTCAATAGATCCTTAAGCAAGACCGAATTAAGTCATTTACTAATATGTTGTTCGAAAGAGACAGATGACGATGACGAGTGACGTCATTATGTGTTTGCTCCCGGAATGTTAGAACTAGTTTTTTTGGATCAGTTGCTTCTTTTGCATTATTAAACATCCGAAAGTAAAGAAAGCGTTAAGAGTAAGACAATCAATGCGTAACATTCCTTACCCAAACTTTCAGATAACAAGTTGAAATGGCTGCCGCAACGGCCCGTGTACAACTACCACCACTGCGAACTCAGATTCTGGAGGAACCCTCAATTGAAGAGCCTGCCCTACTCCCTCTGGTACCATATGTTCAGGATACAGCAAACTAGAAGTCTCAATATTGCGTAAGTTATAACGATACTTAACTGTGCAATGAAACTATGACGCAGTTACAAGGGTTTGTACTTTGTGAGCTAGTGCGAGAATTGGGATTATGTATCTTAGGCCATAGGTCTTAGGGAATTCTATTTAGTTAATATAGACATTTGTTCAATAAAACAAAACTTCTACAGACTTAGGGTCTTAGACACTTCACAGTCTTTACCTTACTAATTAGCATGAAACTATTCTATTCTCCACAAAATTTTCGTAAAATAACATAAGCTGCATGGACCAGTAGTATTCGAAGTAGATCATATAAAGTGAAATACATTTAATCTGGCTTTTGTGACAAGCCAAAATACTGCCAAGAAGTTGCACCAAACACTTAAACAGTTCGCAAACTACTCGCGAATAACTAAAGTAATAAGCAGTGCCTACCGCCTAGGTAACTACAGATTTAGGTAAATTGGGATTCTGCAAGTTGGTGCGGGTATGGCGAAGTTTAACGAGAGTTATTCAGATACTTATAAGGAATTTGGGTAAGCTGCAGCGGCTGAGAAGTGATTATGCTCTTTTGACATAATGCCTAAGATTTAGGTGGCTAAAGACCTTAGGGAACTTGAAGTTGATACCTAGATTAATCAGGTTCAAGATAGAGAAATAAAAATAGTACCTACTTTTTAGTACTTACATCTTGTACTGTATGGTTGCAAATAAAATATCTTGAATCTTGAATCTAGTGTCGGAAGTCAGGCAGGACACAATTAGGCTCACTAGTATGCTGCTCATAGGAAAAGTAAAATGTATAAGATTTAATAGATTCATTGTACTTATATAAAAAGCATTTGATGTTGTTTCCAGATGCCTAAACGTATCCAACACTCAATCCGCCCGCGGTCGAAGATGCCGCTTAAAGCTCAACAACGAATCAAAAGAATGGGAATTCGATGTCGACTGCCCCCCACAATACACCAACATATTCGAACATCTCAATAACGACCCACCCAGCTTATACGAGATCAGTAAACGAGCTGTTTACCAGAAAATAAGCGACATCGCCCGAAGACTATCATCAGACAATTACAACATCTACTCAGACGGCAGAAGATACAACACCGAAAACAATAATGTAAATCAGTTGCAAGACAACTTCAATAGTTTTACCATCAAATCTAACGCAGCAAGTGGTAAAAAGCTTAGAGGAAAAGATTTTTATGTACCAGGAGACGTGGTAGAAGATTATTTCAGTTATTTACCAAGTTTTCTAAAAGAAGATCTAGTCAATGGGTCCGTTTCAAAATGTGAGAACGCGGAATGCAGAAAACCGGTGTTTGATTATGTCCACTATGAATTTACAATTGGGTAAGAGACTGTCTACTTTTGTGTTTCTTTTCATTCTTTTTAGCTACTTATGAAGAATAACAAAGCAAAAAGCTTTACTTTTGACCTAACCTTACGTTGATCATACAAATATTATAAATGCGAAAGTTTTAATGGATGGATGTTTGTTACTCAATCACGCCAGAACGGCTAGACGGAATGAAATTTGGCACAGAGATGGATTACTCCATCTCTGTGCCAAATACTAGTACCCAATGTACTATATCAAACTATACAGTCTGGTATAGTATTTTGGCTACTTTTTATTCGCGGGTAACAACGCAGAGCGCAGTATAATAGTATATAATAATATTAGTAATAGTAATAATAGTGTAATAGTAAAATATATGACAATTCCCATATCAAGTCCACGTCTCTAATTAAAAAAAAAAACAATTTATATCTTTGTTTCAGGAAGTTACTCCTCATAGACAGTGTTCAGGAAGTGATACTAAGTGCAGCATTTTGTTCGAAGACCTGTCGCGATACGTGGACAGCCGGCGTAACAACAATACCATGGTCCATCGTAGAAAATTAGGACAGTCTATAGGATCGACGTTTTTTTTATAAATTGTCTACTGCCCTTTGAAATTTGGGGCAGTTTTGCCATTTCTTTTACTCATAAAAACACCATTCACCATCCTGCCTTGCAGTACGCCATGCAGGACTATGCAACTATGCAAAGCAGGATGTAGCTCACACACCATCCTCCCTGTATCCTGCACGGAAAAAAATGGTTTAGTTGTGGCAACTAAATCTGTTTTGCTGCCTATGTCTTAGCTGCTGCACCGAATATCTTCGAAACACTGGCAAAGTTTTGTTGACTACGACAAAGACTGCTTAGCTACTATTCAAAATAAAATTTTGCTAGGAGAATCACACTCAAGTTGCAGTTACTACAAATTAATTAACTGAGTTTACTAAATTTGTTATCTATTTAAACAAAACAAATTCGAATGTTTCAATTAGCTATCAGAGCAAAATATTTTAACTACTTTAAGATAAATTATTTACCTGCTATTGCTAATTGACATTATCTACATTAACCAGTCTTTTCTATTACAGTTATTTCCATGTCGTATGTGAAATTTTAGACGGCAAGCGGGATATTTTGTGCTGTTCCTAATGTTGTGTTCTAATAGCATTGTGTGAAACATATCATTATGTAAAGATGATGAAGATATGTTTTAGTAGGTATGTTGTTGTAGCAAAGTATGATAGCTGTCTTAGTGAATTAATATTTAGCTGCACCTCACAAGAGTTTTAACTGTGGTTATAAATTTGGTTTCATACTGTAACAAAACTACTTAGTTGCGTGATTAATTTCCTTTTTGTAAGGCAGCAATTTAATTAGTGGCATAGAAGTTAGTAGTAGCAACTAAGTTAAATAGCTATCCCACGTTTATATGTAACCGAACGTATCAATTGTTTTACTTTAAAAATAAGTAAGTAGTAATTGAATTTGTACTTGTTTGTTTCTACTAAGACTTTAATTATTCGACCAAAATAAATTTTATGAGATACTAGCTGCGCCCCGCGGTTTCATCCGCGGTCCCACAGGAACTGTTTATTTTTTCGAGAAGTACCCTATGTCCTTTTCAGTACCCCAGACAACATGTATGCAAAATGTCAAAACGATTGATTGAGTAGTTGAGACGTGAAAGCGTTACAAACAAACAAACTCACTTTCGCATTTATAATATTAGTTAGGATGTCTGGCGCTCACCGGTCGAGCAAGGTAGATGATGATGACGATTTGTCTGGTGTTCGACACAGGCGAGGAAGAGCATAGGCTCGGGGAGGTGCCCAAAGGGGCTAGCGCTCAGGGGGCCGTGGTCGTCTATAGCGTTATATCTAAGCGTTCCCGCAGCTCCCGCAGCAGGAGTTTGAGCTCCTCAGCCTTGAAAAAGTAGCCTATGTCCAGGACGTAAGCTATATCTGTGCCAAATTTTATCCAGATATTGAATATTAATTATATTGATAAGAACCAGTAAGTGCGCTGGCGAAACGTACCTAAACTTCGGAGTGACACCTCCCTGGTAGTGTTTACTTACTTATAAACATTTTAAGCCTGTTTCCCACATTATATTT
Organism: Peribatodes rhomboidaria; assembly: GCA_911728515.1. NCBI lineage: Eukaryota > Metazoa > Arthropoda > Insecta > Lepidoptera > Geometridae > Peribatodes > Peribatodes rhomboidaria. Next base: position 10,890,372 of record OU452182.1, read on the forward strand.
AAGTACTCGTACTCCCTAAACACGTAGGTAACCATTGGAAGAAATGAAATTGTAGCTCAGAATGCACCAAGGTTATCTTAAATAGTAAATACACATCGCCACGCCTTTCCTCCGAAAGGGCTGGCAGAGGTGTATTACAACACTTACACTTCGCCGAACGATATTCATCTGCAAATATGACAGGGGTCTGTCGCCTGTACACCGGGCTCTAGTTATACAATATAGCAGATGACATTAAATACCTACGCACATATTTTCACACAATGAACAAATCGGTGCGCTCTTTTGGCTGAAATTGAACCGGCTCCTTCTGAGTTTAGAAGCAAGCCTCCTCCAACTCGGCTAAAATTCAACTAGCGAAAATGCGTAAGAAAAACAGAAAGCAGAGCAAAATAAGCTCTCGCTCGCTCTACTACGACTCATGTTAGCCTGTCTGGGCTAGTGTGTGAGTAGTGTGCTAGTAGTGAGAGAAGTGTGAGAAATTAGTAAGTACATCTTCATAAGTCTTCGCGATGTGAGCTTTTCGTAGGTAGGTACTTATTTCTTCCGCGTTGCAAGGGCACAAACGACGGGAGGGCAGTCCGCGTCACCGCGTCATCTCTGCGCTCATTATTATTGTTAGGTAGGTAGGTACAATAACCTAACTTAGGTAGGTACTAACCATTAAGCATTATTTTATTGATGAAGACAAGAATATTTCATACCTACGTAGATGCATTTATGCGTACGTAAGTTGATTGTTTTCTTTGTGCTTGTTGTATTACTTTTGTTCCTTACTTAATCGACCAAGTGAGCATTTGAGCAAAGCGTCTATGCTTCAGCTTAAAAAAAAGGCCTTCGTCCACAGGCCGATACAAACGGAATTTCCTAAAATTTTGTTAATAGACTCACTACTTAGATAGATTTAAAAAAAAAATCTGTCTAATCATCGAACCTGCTCACAAAATTTCACGTGAATCGGTTCAGGAATGCAACCTGTAGAGGAAAACAGATGTCGGCCGCGAGGTCTACAGCTCACAGAGCCACTAGTTGTTATTAGTGTCTTACCATAGTATACCTACATACCTACTTAGATATTTTTCAATACATAATTAAATATATTTTAACACCCAGACATAGGACAGACACAAATGTTACATAAATGTTTGCCCTAGGTGGGAATCGAACCCACGCCAACAAGCTCAAAAGGCAGGTTCACTACCAACTGAGCCACCAAGGCAGTCGGTTGTTTTTGGTTTTATTGGTTTTCTTACAAAAATATCTATGCACGGGTAAGTAAGTAGGTATACAGGTAGGTATAGCTAATTAGACTACTTAGGCGTTAAACTTCGAGGCTTAGAATTTATAAATTCTGAAATGTTATTTTGTTAGCATTACTGGCCTCATGTCTGCCATGCATGGTGTAAACTTCGGAGCATTATTAGTGCCTACCTGACAAGTGACTTATGTAGTTATCTAATGCGGGACCTACATAATGAGTACATATATCCATCATCGCTATAGTTGTGCGACACACAACATTTAGATGTACCTACCTGTGAAGTTAGTAATACTAAATAATTCATAATTGGTAGGTGCCGGAACTGTATCATACATATACCTACCTACGTAGGCACAAGTACGTATAGACGCACACAATTTGTTTACCTACCTAACTAGAACAGAATACGTTTTTCTGTACCTACCGCGGTTTTGATAGATTGGTAGATAGGTACCTACTTCTGATTCGTGTCTAAGATTTTGCTAAACACGCTTATTAGGTACTTTACCTAGGTAGGTATATTGTATACTTGTAAAAAAATGTTAAGCTATGATAACCTAGTTTGAGAAAGCCTACCTCACACCAATGTGCGGATTGTATGTCATCTGCTACATAGGTACATGACATGACTGGAGCCCGGTTTATGGCGAAAGGATCGCCCCCTGTCACACTTGGGACTGACTGTCGTCCAGCGAAGTGTGGATGTTGTATTATACCTCTGCCAGCTCCTTCAAGGGATAGGCGTGACGATATGTTATGTTTTGTTATGATAAAAACATAAATAGGTTTATAAATATTTATAGATTCATTTGTCGAGCCAGTTTTAATTTTTTTTCAAAATGGCCGGAGAATTTGAAATACTAAAAATACATGAATATATACATATTCACTTACAAAAAGTTTCATTTCATTTCGTAATTCGTATCGTATCGTAACGTGTGTGTTCACGTGAATTTGGTTGCGTTACGGCGTTAAAATTGGAAGAAAAAGTGATTATAGTGTTAAAAAAGGATTTTTCATTTGCTATAAGGAAATCAGAAGAAGTGAATTCTAGGGCTACAATGCCGCCCAAAGATAAATTCAAAAGTAAGTAAGTACCTACTTTGCATTGCATTATTTTATTATGAGCTTTTATACCTACCTACTATGAGTGCTTGCGTGTCCAGATACAGTAATCTATCTACTGATAAGATTTTCCGTTAGATAAGTGGCATGCTGCAAAAACCTAGCCGGCTGTACAGGTTTGCATCGCACTGACATCTCGCAATTGATGTATGGAGTTGTACCGATTTTGCCCATATTCACACTTTGGAACCGCGATCTTTCTATTGCCAAGCTTGTAAATTAGCCAAAAGTTTGATGCCTTTATATTGCAAGTTGTTTACGCCAGATATCTGTAGGCATTATAGATAGAAAACGATACCTACGAAAGCCGGCGGCATCCACAAAGCCGCGAGATACCTGTGACGGGGGAGGGAGACGTAAACTCCCGGCCTTTCGGCGTGCGAGTATCGCACGCGCTAAATCAGTCAGTTGTCGGTGAATGACTGTCCCGCCCGCGCTCTCGCGTCCGCTCGCACGTAAAATTTCGGCAAACTTTAACTTCGCATTAAAAAAGTTTAAATTATTTCTATTGAACTAATAGTGCTTTTATCAGTGCATGGTGTACACCGGGTCCAGTGGCGTGGAGTGTCCAAGGTGAGTAGTAGGCTTTCGTTATCGTCTGTAGAGCCGAAAGAGAACCTGGCGTGAACTTAGCACCCCTGGCCGAAACACAAGTACTTAGGTACCTATAGAACACATGTGTTGCAAAAAAATAACGTAAGCTTTTACAGATGAAAATATAGAAGCTCATCACCTACCTCTATTGACCGAGTATTTTTGGAAAAACTGTTGCCGAAAATAGGACAGCGAACTATATTTGTCACTTTAAAAACATGCAGAAAGTAACTATAACTTATTGCAATAAGTACTTCTAATTGATGTTTAGCATTTTAAATCACTAATAATTGTCGAGTCCTAACATATATGCTGTTTACAGGTAATTCCTAGAAAGAAAGAAAAATTGTTGGGCGCAACAAGTGTGAAGTGTGTACAGTGTAGTACAACACCCATACTTCACCGGACGATATTCAGTTCCAAATTTGACAGGGGGCAATCCTGTTACTATATATCGGCTCCAGTCATTGGTGCGTACCTACCATCGGCTGGTATCACTCTATTTTGCAACAAACTTAATGCATCAAACAGGACTACAATACAGTAAGTATATTTGTGGTTTAAACGATTCTGTATGTGTTAATTGATTCTGTTTTAGTCATTATAAATATGCAAGGTTTAATGTAGGGTGCGAAGTGGTGGCGGCGGCGGCGGAGTGAACTAGCAACTCCGATTCGAGGCGACTGGAAAAATGTACCTAGATATTGCCGTCTCTGTTGCGTATGTGCATGATACGCAGCCTAGTGTGAAGAGCCGGCCGGCGTCTGTCCTTCTACTGGTTACCTACATTTCTCAACCGAATCTCGTGCAATTTTGTGAACAGGTTCTATAATGATTCAGAATTTTTTAGCTGTCAGGTTTCGGTTTTTTTCAAAATGGCGGAGATCTAGGTAGGTAATATGATTTTATTTTTCAAAAAAATGCGAGCTGTAGAAAAGACAGATCCGAACATAAGAAGCACAGACGCTTCGCTCGCTAACGCTCGCTCGGTCAACTATGTTTGCTGTCTGACGGTAACGCAACACGTATAAATAACGTATACGCGCCGCTATACAGACAGTCATCAAAAGCGAAATACCTATACCTACTTACCTACGTATGAGCGTAGAAGATATTTCTAATTGTAGGTATGCAAGGTATGCAATGGCAAGGGTACCTAAACCTAAAAAGTATTAAAAACAATAGTAGGTACCTAACTTCTATCTCTATTCTATTTGTAGCGATTCCAAGGCCAAAACGGTTGAACGGAAACTGACGAAACGGAGGAGGTTTACAAGTCCAAGCGTATGTAAATAGGTACGAGTATATACCTATTACTTATATATTTTTGATAATGAGCTAAGTGCCGTGTTATACCTACTCCCTGTTTTTTTTCGTACTCGCGATCAGAGTTTTACTGATGAACATCGTTTATTTTAAAACATTATATTTTTATGTCAGTACGCCGAGTAGTACCTACCACGGATTACTTACTAAGTTTCTACGTAAGAGATAAATCACTTCGTCAGAAATTGTCAATACCTATTGTTGTAATAGCCTATTCTTTTGAATCACTAGACGCTGTGAACCAAAAAGACCTACGACCGTAAAGCATAGAACAAGTAATAATAGCGTAAAGTGAGTTTCGCACCGTGCCGCCCGCCGCGTGTACTAACTATTTGGTAATCTGTTACACGGCTTTCGGTAATCAGCTGGTATCGGCTGGTAGTTAATCAGCGCGCAAAGTACAGGGGGTCTACCATGATGGTTTTGGTTACGTTTTGTTGCCGACGCTGAGCGCCTGTGAGTCATATCGCTGCCCAATAAGGTTCACGGTCGAGTAGCATACGCGCTAAGATCAAATTGAATTGCAATAATGTACCGCACGGAACGGCAACGCCGCTTTTAAGCAAAAATTTGAATTTTTGGGCGCGAAAACTGTTTTTGATTATTACGTGGAAACTACGAGGTCTAGGAATCTGAAAATTTTGCTGCCTATGTCAGCAATCATGCTTTAATTTAGGCCCTTTAAATGAAAACTCTACGTTTGATAGTTTCGTCGATTCAACATGTGTCAGCTGATGTGACGTAACTTCAGCTTACACATAGGTATTAGCTTATAACTCGGAAAGTATATGACCCAGAGACTTGAAAATTTTGCTGCCAATGGCAGCAATTATGCTTTAAAATTTGAGCTAAAATGCATAGTCATACCTTCTTTCGTTCGAAAGATATGAGATGAGTAGCAATCTATAAATGGGCAAACCGTGTGTGGTTAGCACACAACCACATCTCGTTTAGGTTTTATGTTATTTTTATTTAAAGCCAACAATGTTTTATGGTTTTGATGATTTATTTATTAAGTACCCACCTATGTTTTTTTTATTTACAGATGGAAAAAAAGTGAAAATGTTTAGAGCAATGACAACACTATTTCCTATAAAAGCTATAGTCATGAAGAAGAAACAGCAATGGAGACCGTCCCGGTTTGGACACAAAGGCTGATGCAATTTTTAAAAGTAAGTATATTATAGCTACAATTCTATAAATATTTGAAACTGTGTTGATTATCATTTCAGGAATAATGAAAAATTTTAACGTTAGCTTTATTGTTACCTTAGCTGTCAAAACCATATAAAACCAAACTACTTGGGTACATGTATTTAATATGTTTTTTTTTTCAGTCTGCCACCGAAATCCAGTTGCATTACCTAAAAAAGAAAAGTTTCGAGGGCTGAATGTTGGGCCCCAGCTGTTTGCCGTTTCTCCGGATGAAGACAAAATCTCTGAGTGCTTTCTGATATTTAATAACATTACAGCCTTTGACATTTTTTATAAATCATTTCGTGCCTTGAAGGCTTAAGTAAAAATTTAAGTATATAATGGAAGTGGTGTTCTTATTATTAGTTAAAATCAATTAGAGGAGGGATATTAATATTTGTACTGAATGCAGTCAACTTTTTTAATAACTTGTTTACTTGTTTAACAACAACAGACTTAACAACAGACTTGTTTGTCAATTATTTTTGAGAAGCATTTATTAAACTTCTTAAACAATTGTTTTTTTTTTGTTAGAGCTTCTGTTCACCGAATATGCGATGTGTATAGGTACATATATATACTTGAAGCATGATTGTTAAGTATTAGTAGTAAGTAGTAACAGCTCTGTTAATTAGCTATTCTATTACACCACAAATTGCATTTGTCATGTAGTTTGTATAGCTGTGGCTGTGAATTGTTTGTTACTTGTGCTAAGTGATTTAGTTGCGTGATCTAAAAGCTGCAATTCTGCACATCGAACGTTGATGCGACGCGGCGACAGATTGAGTGCGTAATTTAAGGAAATGTGCCATGCGTATGCTTTATACATTTCCTTGTACATATTAAAACTTGCACAGTCTCACGCCTTATCTGCTGCCACTTCGCGTCACATTCGTTATGTAGACAGAAGCCTTAATAACACGCCACTAAAATCATTAGCATGAGCCGCAAACTACTCACAGCCATAGCTAAACTACTTATCAGCTGCAGCTACGGTGGTGTAATGAAATAGCAAATAAACTTAGCTGCTACTACTAATACTAATAGTTCAGGCTTCAAAGTATATTAGCTGCCCCAGATAAAAATATTAGGTCTCGCAACTAAAACCCTTAGCACAGGTAACAAACACAATTCACAGTCACAACTAAACTACTTGTCAGCTGTAGCTACGGTGTTGTGATGGAATAGCAAATTAATTTAGCTGCTACTACTAATACTAATAGTTCATGCTTCAAAGTTTATTAGCTGCCCCAGATAAAAATATTAGGTCTCGCAACTAAAACCCTTAGCACAGGTAACAAACACAATTCACAGCCACAACTAAACTACTTGTCAGCTGTAGCTACGGTGGTGTGATGGCATAGCAAATTAACTTAGCTGCTACTACTAATACTAATAGTTCATGCTTCAAAGTTTATTAGCTGCCCCAGATAAAATTATTAGATCTCGCAACTAAAACCCTTAGCACAGGTAACAAACACAATTCACAGTCACAACTAAATTACTTGTCAGCTGCAGCAAAGTCTTGTTAGTAGTTATCACTAATATTGTGAGTGACCACAGCTAAAAATAGATAAGATCGTTAGCTGCTATAGCAAATATTAGCAAATAATATTTGCAACTACTGCTAATTATTGTTAAGATTGTTAGCAACTACTGCTAAGTATTGTTAAGATTGTTAGCTGCAACAGCTAAATTCGTTCAGCTAAAAACAATTTGCTACGCTAACAAAAAACTTAGCTGTCCCTATAGTTTGAAAGGATTTTTGCTACTACAACTAAAATTTAGTAACAGCAGCTAATTTTTTTTTTCCGTGTGTACGTAACTCTTGTACGTAGTTGCCAGAAGTGATGCAGACTGCGACAAGATTCACCATCCTGCATGAAGCGACAGTCCTGCAAGCTTTCTGCAAGGCAGGATGGGAAATGGTTTAAACCTGCGGCTTCACTCGGTAGAAAACCTGGCAGCTAGGCTTACAAAGGCTAGGCTAATCTAGTAACTTTACTATAGGTCTTTTAAAAAATAATATTTTTATCTAATAAGTAATTTATCATCGTTACAAGTTAGTGGGTACTTAAATAAAAGTTGAAATCTTTTCAGTACTTTACATCTGGAGTTTTCGTTTTTTTAATTATAGTTAGTACCTGGATGTCCGAGCTTTGCTCGGTATTTTTTTTTTTATTGTGTTTTTTGGAAAATAAACAATTGATTTTAGTCTAACCTCAAAGCAAACACTCATTGACTTCGTGTTACTTAACAACGCCATCTGCTGTTGTGTCGTTAAAGCAATTAGTTGCTCACAAAAAATAGTATTATTATTCGCCAATAGATGTCAGGAAGAGTCATGTTTTTGTTATTTTTCTTCCAAGTTTATGTTTAAGTTGATTATCGATAAAACACGAATAAAATGACATTTTCTAAAAATGATTCCTAGCTAGATCGATTTATCGCCCCCGAAACCCCCTATATACTAAATTGTATGAAAATCGTTGGAGCCGATTCCGAGATTCCAATTATATATATATATATATATATAAATTCTTGTGTATATATATATATATATATACAAGAATTGCTCATTTAAAGATATAAGATAGGTTACCTGGTATAATTCAGAAACTTTTTGATGAGATTGAGGATACTTTACTTCGACATTTCTTGACATAAGCTGATTCTTCTTTTTGACATTGATCCTTTGTTCTTTTCATGATCTTATGACCTGAAAGAATAACGACTTTGTTATAAAACCAACAGGCGAAAGTATTTTATTTTTCTTAGTCTACTAACATTATTTAATAAGTATAATACATCAAAATGCTTTGCATTTACCTAAGTGTAAATTTGTAACATTTCAATCTCATTTGAAAGTGGGCATAATTATGGAAAGGGAAAGTGATGATAAGCCAACAAAACCAAGGAACGTAGTCCTCCAGGACGAGACAAGCAAGCCAAGTAAACCTTCGTACAGGCTCAATAACACTAAAAAGCTGAAAGAAGCTTTCAATAAGAAAAATAAGCCAAAAGGCGCGACTCCGCACCACGAGTATTTCACCGCGCATCAATGCTACCTTCCCCCTGAGAAAGTGAATGCTCAGATAACATGCGGCCGTTTGAGGAGGTGGTTTCTTAATCTGCTAAGTGTACATGTGGGAGACATTCGAGCTGCGAATTTGTATAGGTTAGTATTTCTGCGTTTATAATAAGCCTACCACCGCCTACCTAGTAATAAGCCTAGCGCAAGCTTCACCACACTTTTTTTTTAAATTTAGTGTTCTCACTACACACCACAAGCTCAAGCTTCACCACACTTTAAACAGCGCAGGCCAGGCTTGAACACGCGTGTGGTTGTTAAAACTGTTCACCGCGCCAACCCCACGGCATGGCTTGCGCGAAAAGATCGTATCGTTAGCACACAAGTCAGCGTACGTACCTACAGCTACGCGTAGGCCTCAGTTAAGTGCGCACAGTTAAAAGTGTGGTGAAGCTTGAGCTTGTAGTAAGCCTATTAGTATGATGTCAGTGAGAAAACTAAATTAAAAAAAATTAAGACATTACTAACGTAAGTACTGTACCGATCCCACCAGCATGGGATAAGGGTAGTAAGAAGAAGATTAGCTAAAAAGCGGGTAATTTCATTTTCATCTTCCAAATGCCCTCCTGCCATTCCATATTCTCAATAATTCAAAAACGTTCCGAACGGATTCCAAAAATTTGAACTCAAATCCTTTAATCTCAGACCGCATTCATAAGTTCTGTTTTAAACCTTTTTCCGGGCGGATTTATACCCGATTTCCAAGATCTTTGAAAATGGACTGAGATTCTAAGAATTTGAGTTTAAATATTTTTGAATCTGTATAATTGAGAATATAGGGGTTGTAGTGCAAAGTGGGATCTAACTTTTGCATACGACTGCATCACTAATTCATTAGTTGTTTTTCTTTTATTTTTACCCGACAGCGCAAGGAGGGTTATGTTTTTTTTTATATGTATGTTAGTATGTATTTATGTATGAATGTATGTACGTACATATGTATGAGGTTTCTTTGCCACGCCCTACAGCCTGAACGGCTTGATGGATTTCGACATGTGAAGTGTCTTTTGAATCGTACTGATAGTGGAAATAACATAGACAAACAACATAGGACAACTCTACATTACCCCCGAGTTTTGATGGTTTACGAAAACTTTTTTCGTTTTGGTTTATTGACTCCATACATTCAGCCTAGTTCTGGCGCTTTATTGAAATGTATGGAGCCAAGCAAAAACGAAAATAGTACGTATACTCGTAGTAAGGGATTCGATCGTTCATGAAATTTTTCAGGCAGCCTTTTTACTAAAATTTATTTTAAAAACCTATGTGACCTACATCGGTCAAGGAGTTGCGAACTAATATAAATTTTAATGCTAAAAAAGTGGATATGTAAAAGTGATAAGTGGATAGATGGAAGCCATATGGATGGTAGGCATACATTCTGTTACGCCATCGAGATTGAAATCACCGCTTCTCAGATCGCCGGCCACCGAATTCTTAAAGTCAGCGCTTCGATTCTCCAAATCTCGCGAGTTTCACAATCTTTTGTTCTCATCTCTTTCCCGGTGCTTAGCTGATGACTCGATCGTCCATTGTATCCCTGACATCGGTTGCAATCGCATCTGTACCTAGTTGTAATTTCAGTTTTATTTAATTAAATAACTGTAGTTTTATTATTTGGGTTTTCTTAGATCCTTCGGCTGCGGCCTACATAATTATTCTAATAATACCACAGATAAACAATTATGGAACTACAAGTTAGGTAACTGCATACTACTTGTTGTAGGTCGTATTCTGCACTGTGTGCAGAACAATACCGCCAATACAAGTATTACCCATACTCCATACACCCGTTCTGCAAACTGCGTATATGGCTCGAGGGGCTAGTGGTAATCAGCTTGGTGCTCATTAGCATTTTACTCGCCGGCGATATCAGTGACTCGGACCCGATGAAGGTAAAAGTAATCTTGTTATATTTATGTAGATACTAGCTGCGCCCCGCTGTTTCACCCGCGCTTAAAAAGTATCCTATGTGCTATTCTAGACTATAATCTATCTCTGTTCCAAATTTCATCCAGATCTGTTCAGCCGTTCTGGCGTGTAAGAGTAACAAACATCCATCCATCCATCCATCCATACATACAAACTTTCGCGTTTATAATATTAGTAGGATATGTGTATGGTAGTGGTGCCTGATAGCACCTATAAGCTAAGACAATATCCTACTAATATTATAAACGCGAAAGTTTGTAAGTATGGATGTTTGTTACTCTTTCACGTAAAAACTACTGAATGGATTTTAATGAAACTTTACAATAATATAGCTTATACATCAGCATAACACATAGGCTACAATTTATAAAGATATTGTGTGAATTGACCAAAATATAACGAAAAGTTTCAAGTAAAGGGCGGTCCGACGCACGGCAGGTGAGGAGGGGGAAGAAGTCACTCATCGCTGCGCGCGACCCGAACGCGGGCAGACGCGTGGGGGCAGACGTTGCTGACGGTTGTGTCTGTTTTACGAATTTTCAAGGCACTAGCAATTTGTTAAAAACGCATTGTATTTAAAGTAATATAGACCCAAAGTTAAATATTGGCATATATTGGATATTTTTTTGTGAGGAGTTCGGAGTGGAGCACGTACAAAAATATACATCATTTTTATTTTTATTATCATAGGTAGGTTACTTACCTGTTAGTTACGAGTATGAAGAATTTCTTCGTTTTTACTTAAATAACATTAGATAGGTTTTAGGTAGGTAAGTAATTGGTACTTTTTTGGTTGTTTTGGTTCATTTTTAATAATGTAAATAAACATATCATTACGCCTTTCTCCCGAGGGGGCTGGCAGAGGTGTACAACACCCACACTTCGCCGGACGATATTCAGTCCCAAATGTGACAGGGGGCGAGCCTGTCGCCATACACCGGGCTCCAGTCATGTAGCAGATGACATAATAACACAGCAGCAATAATAATCCTACTAATATTATAAACGCGAATGTTTGTATGTTTGGATGGATGTTTGTTACTCTTTCACGTAAAACTACTGAATGGATTTTTTTTTTTTAAACTTAATAGGCTTGCGTTTGCCCTTCAACATGCCTGATGATAAGCAGTGATGCGGCCTACGATGGAGCACGCTTGCCTAGAAGAAACCGATTCACTCGAGACTTGAAGACACCCAGATTATAAGTGTCAGGGAACACACACTCTGGCAGAGTATTCCACACTCTAGCGGTTCGTATAAGAAAAGACGAACCAAAGCGTTTTTTGCGTGTTGTTGGTATGTCGACCATAAAACGATGCCGCTTTTTCATACTCTTGGTTGTTTTATAAAAGAATGGGCTAGGAAGAATAAGGTCATGCAAACCAGATGCACACTCACCGAAATGTATCCGATAAAAACCGATAGACCAGCAACCTTGCGCCGATGATCTAGACTCTGAAGTTTGGTCTGGACAAGGGAGTCGTTGCCAATGAGCTTCTTCGCACGTTTCTCGATGGACTCCAACGCCTCGAGCTGGTACTTGGCCGATCCATCCCAAAGGTGCGAACAGTACTCCATGCACGACCGAACCTGTGCCTTATATAATGACAGCAACTGTTCCGGCGTGAAGTACCGTCGCACCTTCGAGAGGATACCCAGCTTTTTAGCAGCTTATTGAGCCTTAGACTCAATATAGGAGCCGAAGTTGAGGGTCGAAGTCAAAGAAACGCCTAAAAGCTCCAGGTTGTTATTAATCGGGATGGATACACCTCGAAAAGTAGGACCCAGTTCGAATGGCCTCCTTTTTGCGGAAAACAGACACGCCTGGGTTTTAGCCGCGTTGAACTTGACCAGGTTCGCATCACCCCAACTGGAGACTGCCTGGAGAGACAAGTTCAAGTGCTCGACCATGTCAACCCTTAGAGACCGGATTTGAGACCCACTAGACTGTGCGCTAGACTTATTGCTTTCCACAACAGTGCTGTCATCTGCATACCCAAAGATACCGGGCTTAAGCAGATCATTAATGTGCACCAGGAAGAGTGTCGCAGAGAGCACGGATCCCTGAGGAACCCCGGCATTTATATTCATTCGATCAGACGAGCAACCGTCAACGACAACTCGAATGGATCGGCCCCTCAGAAAATCCGAAATCCACGCAACAAACCTAGCGGTGAAGCCAAACGAAGTGAGCTTGCTGATAAGAATGTCATGCCAAACCCTGTCAAAAGCTTTGGAGATGATTTTAATTAAACTTTACATCAGAATAACACATAGGCTACAATTTATAAAGATATTGTGTGAATTGTCCAAAATATGACGATTAGAGTCAAGTAAGTAGGATAAAATCTACCATCAGCGAGCTATTCTGGCGTGCGCTGGAAAAACCGCTAGAGTTACGAGTACACATGTGTAATGTATGATGGAAATATTCATCTTAAATAGGCCTACAAAAAAGTCCGCCGCGGTATAAATCTATATCTTATGCGTAGGCCATTATAGTGATCACACTAATATTAAAAAGGAGAAAGTTTGTGATCGTTCATCTTCGCGCTCAAACTGCTGGACCAATTTTGACAAAATTCAGTATAGAAGTAGCTGACACCCTTGATTAGAACATAGGCTACTTTTAATCCCGGAAAATTTAACTGTTCGCGTGGGCTAAAAAATGCGTCTAAAACGTATAAACCACTATAGATTTACACGTTTTGGACGCATTTTTGTTTTTTATAAGTACACATTTTTTGATCCCTTAAAAATATAGTGTTCCCGTGGGATGAGCAAGGAATTTAAAAAAAGTGTTACTCATATACGCTTTTTTAAAGTAGATTTAATTTGACGTTTTGAACGCACTTTTTCATAAATAGGTACCTACAATTTCTTATTATTTCCTAAAAATATAGTGTTCCCGCGGGATGAGCAAGGAAACACGTATATTAATTAATTACTATAAAGTACAATAGTATTAATTACTATAAAGGCGAAAGTTTGTGAGTGTGTGTGTTTGTTACTTCTTCACGCTCAAACGGCTGGATAAATTTTAATGAAACTTAGTGTGGAAATAGCTGACATCCTGGATTAGTACATAGGCTACTTTTTATCCCGTAAAAATATAGTGTTCCCGTGGCATCCCACGGGATCATCAGCTCTTCAGCAAGAAATCTAAATATATTAATTTGTTACTCTTTTAAACCCGAAATAATATTATAAATGCGAAAGTTTGGATGGATATTTGTTACTCAATCACGCCAGAATGGCTGAACGGATCTGGATAAAATTTGGCACAGATATAGCTTACGTCCTGGACATAGGCTATAATTCACACTCAACAATAGTCAAAATTTCCGTTTTAAATGGTAATGTTTTTGTTTACCTAGCCTGATACCTTCTATTACCTTCAGCTTCGTCTAGCCCGGCAAACCAAAAGCATCCGTGAAGTAAATGCAAGCTGCGGTGTCGTTTGAGCTGTGTAAAACCGCACGCGAATTGAACGTGGTGATCTGTCACGCAAGTTTTTCTAGGGAATACCTTTTACCTACTGACCCCGGGGGCAGGCTGGGTAGATATGTGGGAAGCTCGCCAGAGGCAGCATACCCGCTAAAACCCCTAAAAACCTTAAAAACCCTAGGGTATTCCACCTCGGCGCAGAATATCGGAGCTACGGGAACGCTCTCATAGACGACCACGGCCCCCGCAGCGCTAGCCCCTTTGGGCACCTCCCCGAGCTCTTCCTCGCCTGTGTCGAACACCAGACACATCGTCATCATCATCTACCTTGCTCGACCGGTGAGCGCCTGACATCCTAACTAATATTATAATGCGAAAGTGAGTTTATTCGTTTGTTTGTATGTTTGTAACGCTTTCACGTCTCAACTACTCAATCGTCTTGAAATTTTGCATTCATGTTGTCTGGGGTACAGAAAAGGACATAGGGACATACTTTTATTCCCGAAAAAATAAACAGTTCCTGTGGGACCGCGGGTGAAACCGCGGGGCGCAGCTAGTAATATATATATTTATATATCGTCACGCCTTTCCTCTGAAGGGGCTGGCAGAGGTGTATAAAACCCACACTTTACCGGACGATATTCAGACCCAAATGTAACATGGGGCGAGCCTGTCGCGATACAGCGGGATCCAGTTACGTAGCAGATGACATTAAGTGCTTACGCACGTGTGCGCGCATACACAATGAACAAATTGGTGCTTTCGGCTGGTTCTGAACCCGCTCTCTCTGGCTTGAGAGGCGAGTCTTCTCCAACTTAGGATATCATCACTATCATCGCTATTATTTCTAAGACAATACGTCAAATAGAACAGTGTGGATTCAGCTACCGAGTTATTATTTGCTCCCACATACACAACAAATCTATAATACTACCACATCTTTCACACTAATTTACCTTTGAATTAGAAAGTTTGAGTGAGAGAAAGTAAAAGGGTGTCTTTGTGTGTATGTTTGTTAGCTGTTCTAGCCTTTACGAATTTGCAAATTCGATATACAAGCAGCTTACACTTAAACAGCGTTATAAGCGGACAAATGCAACAAATTCTATCCCAGCTACGATAACCGTTACTGAATACTGAAAAATAGCGGTTGAAACCGTGAGAGCAGCCAGTAAACAATACATTACTAAAACTGTAATTAAATTACCTATTACATTAGCTACGCGATTTCTCGTGCCCTGTCTGTGTGGATTATGTACCCTTCGGTCGGAATCACTCAGTCGTCCTGACTCTGACTCTCTGTGTTTCTCTGTGGGACCCTGAAGGCAGGGTCCGAATAATCGCGTAATTAAATTCAGCCCACACACTTTTAACACAACTAATCATATCTACGCATTTAACTTTCATATCTACTTTTAGGTAGACATCTCTATTTACTTCATTTTTCTGGCATGCGAGTCGATTTACATATTAAACATTGTCCTGAACTTTTTCACTGGCTACGTGGAAGGACACACTTACAAGTACGTCGTCCTAGAATTCAAGAAGATCGCTTACCGTTATATAAGAAGTTGGCTGCTTTTGGACATCGTGTCTGTGTTCAGTTTGATTCCTTCGTTTTCCCTCTCAAGTGGACGTTTCACGACTTCTTTGTTACTCCAGTCGATGAAGCTACTAAGAACACCTATCCTGATGAAGTACCTTAATAATGTGCTGGTTGTATCGAGGATTGGGGTGAGTGGACTTTCTGTCTGTAATAAAGTTGTTTTTATTTTGGGGACAAGAATAAAGGGACAAGGCGGGTTACCGTGAGTTTTGATGGTTAACAAAAACTTTTTCGTTTTCATTTGGCTCCATACATTCAACCTTAGCATTTTTCAAAATTTTGCACGCCTCTTCAGGCTTAATATGAAGGTCGTATTTTCTAAGTATAGCATATTTTTTTGTGAAACTTATGTAAGTAAAAACATATTTATATACATACTTACATGAGTATATGCAAACACGAGTTTAATGCAAAAATAAGTGTATCTTAGAGTCCGGCGACCACTTTTGACTAACTTAGCAATGGCTTAAGGTATTCTATAGCCATTTCGTCTAGAAGAAGAAGACGAGCGAAGAGAGCGAGTAATGATACTGACGAGCCTCTAAAGCTACCTACAGAGTGCCAAAAGTGCAATTTCATTTTTTTTATGAATTTTGCACTTCAGTAATAATTCTTAAATAACTAAGAATTTCCCTTGTATTATGGATTCATTTAACAGCTGTATATTATATAATGATGTAGACAACCTACCTATGTAATGGAATTTTTGATTTGCTTTGTCTACCTATTGAATAAATCAGTCAAAAGTGACCCCTTAAAAATGCGAATATTTTTCATAGCTCTATTTTGACTTAAAAACGTTTTTTTAAAAAACCAAGAACATAGGGACGGAGATATTATTAATTTAATTGTATGCTAAATTTCATCATAATCTGATAAATGGTTTTTAAGAAATTTGAGTAGCGCGTTTGAATGGAAATTTCAGAGCGTCGCGGCCCTCTTACCGCTTTATTGAAATGTCTGGAACCAAACGAAAACGAAAAAAGTTTTCGTAACTATCAAAACTCATGGATGGGTTGAACAACTATTTTTAAAGTGACCAATTTACTGTAGTAAAGCCCGCGACCGCCTGCATTCGACCGCCTCGAAACCGGGGCGGTAGGACTTTTAACTCTATGGTAAGGCGGCTTCGGTTGATTTTTCCACGCCGCTCCAGGTCCCGCTTCTCTAGAATGCGATGTTGCTTACATGACTGAAAAAATCCGCGTATTTATCTCAGTATTTTACATCCACATAAAATCTTATGAAATTAACCGTGATTATCTTTTCAACAGATATTTGGGAAAACTATTATTGAGATTTTCATCCTAATCTTAAGTTACCTGATTTGGAACATTTACATTCAATTCGCAATTGAATATATAAAAGAAGGGTCTTTCACTCCTAAAAACCCTAACAACTGTTCCTGGATTACTATTGCAAAGTTATGGAACACAAGTTCGAGTTTGAGATTTACGTACGCTTTAGACAGAGCTGGTAAGGCTTCCTTCTCTCTTCATCTCATCATCATCCTCGTTTTTTGTCTCATTTTCAGTTTTTTCTAATTCCGTTTTTCGTTCTTAACAGGCTTTTATTAGCTTCATTTGTAAATAATTAACAAACAATGCAAATAAATGTTAATAGTTAATTTTAACCTACTTTTATTAGATAAAAACTATTATTTAATATTTTGAAGCTGATCTCATGATGAAGCCAGGGGGTGGAAACTGTGTTTTTTAGTTTTCAAACTACATAAATAATTTCTTATGCTAAACTCTCAAAGTAACCATTTCATTGAGGATGCCTCCGCTTCGGTTATTTAATATTTCATGGTTGATCGACAAAAGAATTTTTTTTACAGTTGGCATGTTAAGAAAAAATTCTAACATAAATCTGTTAGAAAAGAAGGGATGTGTTGAAAACTTCTTCATTGCGGCATGGATCATTTCTAAGGTTAGTGTGCATTATGTTGGTAGCACAGATCTAGGATGTAAAAGATCGACAGTGACAATTCGATAGTGATACAAAAAAACATTTGCGCATGCGTGAGTAAATTAGTGTTGTGAAAAGTACTTATTAATTTATCGATTGACCAAAAATGGTCCTCCGGGTACTTGTCGATAAATATAATCTTTCGCATCCCAATTGAGTTGTTTTTTGTTCCAAGTATAACACCGCTGCTGAGCTAAAATGAATATTAATCACTAAACGGGTGTTAAGCTAGGCGGAAGAGTTAGATATCAGTGTCACCATGTATCTAAATTAACATAAGAAAAGTAAATAATAAGATCAACATAATACTATCCTAGTAATTCGCTTCGAATTGTGACCCTTGACCAAATTTACTCGTATACGGATTAGGATAAGTAATGATACTTATCTCATTGGTTTTGTACATTTATTTATAATTTACATATATATTATTTAATTTAATTAAATATAATTAAATTAGACTTGGATGTAAGACACCCAAAATGTGTAAATTGAATTAAAAATGATGATCAGAAATTGAAGGTACATACTTATATTTAATACAAAAATATTTTACGCCTCATCATTCAGTACAAACTCGGAAGAATGTCAATTTACTTTTGATGGCATTGATTCAAAAATGTATGCTTTGTTTATGTATTGCACCCATCGCCTACCTAATGAACTTTGATAAAAACTATCGATAATTATGACGTCATCTTTTTATCCATCTCTAGTGAAAATCGAGCGTAAACTAACTAATATTTTAATGCTGAATTTCATCACCAATTCTGCTTTCATCTAGGAAATATAGATGTTACGAAGAAACGACAACAACATACCGCTGGTAAATCGGTTTTTGGAACCAATTTATGTTATGTTTTAGACAAAATTTAGACAAAAACATCACAATGGAATTTTCATATTTACCCATTAAACGACAAATTTTGTGGGTTACTTCTTGGATTAACATCACAATTGCTAAACTCACAAGATGACATAACTGCATTTAGTTACAATTGCTCTCTTTTGAGTCTATTTATAATTATTTTACTAGAAATATAAATCATAGGAATTTTCGCGTGTTCCCAGGTGGCGCGCTGTCATTAATGACAAAAGAATTATTGACTAACATTTTATTTGTAGGCGACCTCTTTCTCTCTTGTGGAGTTTACATTTCGATGGAGACTTCTCTGTCCCACGCTTCGTTGGTCTTTTGCGAAGCAAAAAAAAATCTTAGGTCTGTGGTTGGTAGAGCGTCAGAACGTATGAAAATAGTTCAATAGGTACTTCAGTTTCTTCAAGTTTTCCCCCAGTCACACTCTTGCATTTTAAAATCTCAGTCAGCCCCATCGTAAATTGTATCTTCACTTTACTAATTTAACGTAGAAAGAACCTCTTATTCACAATATACCTATGTATGTAACTATTTATGTATGTGCTTTTCTGTATCCATGTCAATTAACATATCGTCACGCCTTTCCCCCGAGGGGGCTGGCAGAGGTGTAATACAACACCCACACTTCGCCGGACAATATTCGGTCCCAAATGTGACAGGGGACGAGCCTGTCGCCATACACCGGGCTCCAATCATGTAGCAGATGAAATACAACCTAGCCTAAGCTAATACATACACCTATATTTAGGTATAGGTACTTATTAGTCTCTTTAAATCCTTGAATAGCAGCGTGCCTACTATGATCTTTAGCCTAAGGTGTGTTTCTTTCACTCAGCTCAGGTTTTTCTTGGTTCAACTTATGACGAGTGTTTCAGCTTTTAGTTTACCACTGCGCATTTAAATACATAGTCTCTCTATTCGGAAAAGAGTCGGCAAAGGCCAAATACTTTATAATGACGAAACAAGTGTCGATCTTGATGAACCAGAGGAAATTCCCGCCCAGGCTGAAGGAGAAAATACTGAAATTTTACGCTATTAGATACCAGTCGCATTTCTTTGCGGTATGTTTAGTATTGTGTATTAAAAAAAATGAGCTGTCAAATCTGATAGGTACTTAGATCAAACGACTAAAGGGGTGGTGCCGTTCTCGGTCAGAGAATTAACATTGCTATTCAACGAGGTAACGTTGCCAGCCTTTTGGATACTTTACCCGTGGACGCTGACTTGATCTCTTAATATTTTTGTATGGAATATGAATTTAGTAACACTAAAAAGTAACTACATTGTACGTTGTACATTGTACGTACATTATGGTACATTGAAGCAAGTATATGTATATATTTTATTTATTTCTTAATAGGCTTGCATTTAGCCACCAACATGCCTGATGATAAGCAGTGATGCGGCCTACGATGGAGCACGCTTGCCTAGAATAAGCCGATTTACTCGAGACATGAAGACACCCAGATTAGTGTCAGGGAACACACACTCTGGCAGAGTATTCCACAAATTTGACATGTTTACTTATGTGTAATCGTTTTTTAAGTTAAGAGGTCAAAAGTGGCTCTATGTAATATCACACACGGTGCTGCTCGCCAGTTCTGTTAGCTTGAACTTGACTGGATACGCTCCAGCCGGCCAGTTCGACTAAATAAGTATACCTAATTGACCGAGTGAGGTCTCAAGAGTCTACTGGGACAAGTCGGCATTTGTTTGTCAGAAGACAACTTGAGTACCTACCTACTCTGTTCATCCGATCTTCATAAAATTTCACAGGGAAGTGGTAAATGTAAATACAGATTTCAAGTTTGAAAATGACCTAAGTCGGACGATTATGGTCTGATAAGAGGTCTACATTCGCGGCGAGCTACCAGTGTAAAAACAATTGATAAATGACTGAAATTGCCTATAGACACCATTTAGACTTTACCCAGTATTTCATTATTAGGTTGGGTTAAACATACTCGCAGTAACGCGCTAAAGCACTTTTTTGGGAACACCAAAAACTGAAAAAAAGTAAAACTTACCAATCCACATCTTTCCAGGAGACTCGAATGCTGAACTGCGTGACTGGGCAGCTTCGCGAAGACATCATCATGCACACAGGTCGGCAACTCGTCAGCGAGCTTGAGTTTCTGAAGCAGCTGCCGAAATCTCTACTGCTGAAGATTGGGTTGAAGCTCAAAATAGTCATATTCATAGCTGGAGATATCATCTTCAAGATTAATACTGTTGGTATGTTTCTGATCAGGTGCCTAATTACTTATTAGAGACACCTGGGACCCACACGCACCGCCTCTCCTCGTACGGTTAGGTATTCTTTAAGTAAACTTCTATGGATATGCGCTCACTACATCAACTCCGGATCGTCTCGGCGTAAGCTGTCAACACGCGTACGGCGAGTGGCCACCCGCCGTCCGCACTGACAGACTAGGTACCTACTCGGAAATTCGTGGGCCACGTGACGTTCACTGACCACGCGAGGTTCACTGGTTCACCACGCGGCGTCCACCCTTGGACCAAAAGTCGAGGCGGTCCCAAATCGCTCCAATGAGTGATAACCAATAATTATTGTGTAATCGTGGCCCGCGTAACGTTAATAACACAAAAAGTCAAACATTTTTGCATAAAATTTTGCATAAATTGCAAGAGACTTAAGTTTTCGCAAATGTACCTAATACCTACACGTGCGCATACTGTCAAAGTCGATGATGACATCGTGTGCCATACCTTTCGTATCAACTTACTTCCACTACGAGCGAGCGCGATAGTGCACAATGACCATCGCCAGCTCGCTTATAAAATAAGGCACCTGGTATTCCATAAACAATTAGAGTCAACGTTGAAAGAAAACGCGAAAGAGAGCGCTTACCATTTCGTCACTCAGATTGTGAAATTCGGAAGGACAAGGAAACAGAGACAGGACACTAAATCTCACGAGTCACGAAGAGAGGTTCATAATCGAAAACATGTTTTGGCTACAACAGTTTAACTACCTACTGGAAATGTGATCAAGACTAACTAATCTAACAAATTTTTAGCGCTTAAGAATGTAGACATTTTGCTATAAAACTGTGTCGCTTAGCCTATTTTGACTATGTAGAGAGTTTTAAGGTCGGCTCCACACGATGAGGTATGGAGCCGGGGTTAATCATTTTAGTACGCAAATCTAAAAAGCACCAAACTTTGGCGTTAGACGTTAGGTCGATTTTAATCTGACCAAACAAAAATGCAATAAATAAAATTCTTTACAGGTGACTGCTTATACTTTATCGACAAGGGCACGGTGGCCATCTACTCTGAATCTGGCGCCGAAATCTGCCACCTGGAAGACGGGGATTACTTCGGAGAAATAGCTTTAATCATGAAACACTCTATCAGAACAGCTTCAGCTGTCGCCGTCACCAACTGCGAACTATTCAGACTCGACAAGCAAGACTTTGATAGCTCCATTGCTTGCTACCCAACGGTATACGAAAATATTAAGAAGAAAGCCATCAATAGGTTCGAAAGAACCTGTGTGTTGGATGAGCACCACAAGGCAGAACGGAAGATGGCAGATGAGCATTTATTGAGAGTGTATACTGATAATGTTATGGAACGCGATAGGAGAAGTGACGAGTTTAATAATACCGATTAAGTTACATTTTTTCTCTTTTTAGTTCTGTGAAAACTAGAGAGTACGTTTTTTTTGCATCATCATCATTCACGCCTTATTTACTCAACCGATCATCATGACATTTTGCATACACGTTGTCAGGGGTACAGAAAAGGACAAAGGGTACCTTTCATCTCGAAAAAATTAACAGTTCCTGTAGGACAGCGGGTGTAACTGCGGAGCGCAGGTAGTTTCCAGTCAATGAAAACTTTGGCAGTCATTTTTGTTGATAAATAGCATATTATTATGCTTTTAATCTTACTTTAAAATATTATAAACACGAAAGTTTATAAAAATGGATTTTTGTTTGTTACTCTTTCACGCCAGAACGGCTGAACAGATCCAAGTAGCCACTAGTATTTATAGATATTTACCTAGTTGTAAGCCAAAATTTGTGAGACTGTAATTTATTTATTATTTGAAAAAATAATGCCCCTCAGTTTCTTGCCTGTTCTTCTGAGTAGAGGCTCTTTGTCCGAACAAGGCGGTCGAGTCTATTTAAATACCTTTGACGTTCATAAGTGTATCTTTGATACCTAAATTGAATAAAAACATTTTGACTTTGATTTTGAGATCTGGATGAAATTTGGCACAGGGATAGATTATAGTCTAGAATAGCACATAGGATACTTTTTAACCGCGGGTGAAACCGCGGGGCGCAGCTAGTTCAGAAATAAAACGATTGATTAAGTTTTAAAATATTTATTTTTATTTTGAACCAGCCACCAGTCTAAGCAGTAATTTAGAGATCAAATTAATGTTTCTTGGTTTTGACCTAAAATGCGACTTCATAGGTTCAAGAAATTCCATATCTTAGGCAGTTGTCCGACCCCCGGCGAAAAGTAGCGAGTAGATCAATATACTAGTAGCGAGAGACGAGAGTATAAATAAATAAATAATATTCGGGACACTTGCACATACGGTCGTCTGACCTCAAACTAAGCAAAGCTTGTGCTATGGCAGCCAGAGACTGATGTAATTACATATATGTATTTTAAATCCATACTTAAATAGATAATTAACACCCAGACATAGAACAAACACAAATGTTTCTTACACGAATGTTTGCCCTAAGTGGGAATCGAACACACGCCCTCTAGCTCAGAAGGCAGGTTCACTACCGACTGAGCCACCGAGGCAGTATGGTTCCGATAGTTTTGTCAATGAGCTCTAGCGAGTTTAAGCCGAACGAGCATTATCTTTTATGCGTTGTCCCAATACAGCACGATTACGATCGTCCCGCATACTAACGATTTAAAAAACGTCCGTCAGATTCCACTTTCGTCAGATCACTTCTTATTTCCATATACTTAGGTCAGAATTTTGAAACTGGTGACTAAACAGCAATTCTCGTGACTCCTCGTCCGTCAGATTCCGCTTTCGTCAGATCCCTTTTTTTGCTACTACTTCTACTTATAGGTACTTGATATAAAACAATCTTTTTACTATTTTGTGAATAGTATAGGTGTAAGCACCTTTTTATGTCTAACTTTATAAGTACACTGAAGAATATTTTTAAAATTTGTTTGATTGGTCATGACTATCACTGATCGGATTAGGATCATTTTTCTCTCTCCATAAGAGAACTGACGAAATTAGGATCAGACGAAAGGGTCATTATAGGTTATCCACATCAGTCATTCATGACGAAACTGAACTGAAATTATTTAAAAAAAAAACTGCTTTTGACGAAAGTGGAATCTGACGGACGTGTTCTAAATCACGAGCGTCAAGGACACATGCGGGGCTTTATAATCATTCATAAACGATTCCGATCGGATTCCGATCGGATCTCACAAATTACAAACTCAAATTGTTCGAATCTCAGCCTCGGTCAGCCAGCGGTCGAACAAGTGCCTTAGGAACCTTAAATTTTATACACATTTTCAGTGATATTTACTAACAACATGGACAAGGAATCTTTACACAATTGTTTCATTTTTTAATATATTTTTTTAATAAAATATAAATTATTCTTTCGCAAGGAAAGACTTTATTAACAAGCAGTCTGTCGCTCTATAAAAATGCACATGGGAACTTGACCAGAATTATTCCGTTTGGCGGGTAATTTAATTAGCTATCAACCCCGCAACCAGCAGCTTGATTACTTTCCATGGTATAAAAATATACTCGGCCAGTTATAGCGTTCCAAGACATAAGAGGTCACGTGGTTGACACGCGCCTACGTCAATCGATGCATAAGCAAGACCGGACTAAGTAATTTACAACAAGTTTGAGAGAGACGACGCCAATGACGAATGACGTAGTTGGGTGTCAACTCCCGGTACGCTAGACTTTGCTCTCTACTGGAGCCATATCGATATAATGCAAATAAGATGTAATAGGAATTGATTCTAACAGAAGTTGCACTCGCTTTCAAAAGATTATATTACTGCTAAAACGTCAGTTGCTGATTGGACGAAATACGAGCTATATAAATGTCACATGCTCTCATTGTCATCTCATCCAATCAGCAGCTAGCGTTCAAGCGTTAGCGCATGGTATAATAATATACTTTGCCAGGTATAGCAGTCCGGTCACGTAGGCAACACGTAGTGACGTCAATCGATGCTTAAGCGAGACCGAAATAAGTCATTTAATCATAGTGTGAAAGAGACGGAAAACGATGACGTCATACGTGTTTGCTCCTAGCTACAAGCTAGACCTTGTTTTTTTGGATCATGCGTCAGCGATTCCAGAAATAGAGTCGTTTGCAAGCTATTGTAACTGGTCTAGGGCCCCAGCTGCTGGTTATTTGGTCGTAACAAATATTAGTCAAGAGTTTTCTCCCATTAGTGCGCAAACAACCGCGGCTTGACGGTGACTTGCTCTTCAACAGTTCATGATTTTGTCAGATGAAGTTTTTCTTCGTCAGAGATTGTAACGATTATAGTTCGGTTCGAATGGATTGAGGGAAAAGTTATGGGAGTAGTTACGTGCGGGTTCTTCCTCGCTTGTCCTTTCATATCGAGGTTGCTGTAGTGAAGGTGGAAATGAAAGAATTTTAAAGTACATAATTAACAGGCGTCTCAATGAGATAAACTATTTGCGTATACAGGGTGTTACAAAATCCCTGTTGTTTTCGCGAGATGCGATCTGGTATCGACTGGAGGATACAATTATGCTACTTTAAATTAATTATTTCCTGTAAAAAAATTAACACACATCGCCCTTTTAAAGCATGAACGCAGACACTAATCGCGTCGATTTTATTTGTAAACTATTCGCGTCGTGCCGTCCCTTTCTTAGAATAAAAGCCGCCGACATAATTATGATACAGATTTGTTAACATTTCTGTGAAAGTTCCTTTTTGTCTTGCGTTGGCAATAACTCTCGCTATTTTTAACGTGCATTTTTTTTTTGGTATTTTTGCAAGATTACTTGTAAGTGCGTGTACATGGCCATTACTTATTCAACAGGGTATTTTTATTTCCCTGTTTGTAGTAGCCGCGAGCGCGTGAACTAATAATAATACCACAAATAATAATAAGTGTCGTTCAGAAACGAACGCCACAAGTTCATTGATCTATGTTCTACGCCTTATAGGCCAATTTGGGGCCTAAATATGTATTGAGACAAACGTTAATTCATCTTTCCGATTGACCGTCTCATGACGGTTTGTAAGCATTTATCACAGAAATTGTATTTATTTTGCAATAATATTCATTACAATAACGTATATTTTTATTTCCAACCCATTTGAACCGACCTGCAAACCAATCGTCAATCTCTACAATCCAACGTAACGAGATTATTTGCTAATACTCAGCGATTCGAAGACGTAATCACAACCAAAATATAAATAAATCTTCTTAACCTATCACAATATATAAAAATATTCCGCGCTTTTAACTATAAATATTTGGGTTAAAATTGAATATATTCAAAAGGCAGCCACTTTCTATTATTGCTATGCTTTGTGGTAAAAATGTGAGTGAAAATAATGCGTAGATACGACTCGACCCTGTAGTAATAATTAATATCTTAGTAATAAACGTTGCATAGCCCCAGAATAGTTATACGGTGTTATTTTGGAAACTGACGTGGTTTTCCCACATTATGATTTTATGATAAGGAATTACGCAAGTACAATTAAGGCCCGGTATTATCACGAAATCAACGAAAACAAGTTTTATTTGCGCCTAGTTTGATTTGAAGATTTGTGATGCAAATAATACAGATGGTAGAAAAAACAACCAAAAAGAGTTAACTGGAGTAGAATTTTGAAAATTATTCTGATTTTTGAAGAAAAAAAAAAACACAAAAAGTATCTTTATAAAAAAAAACCTGTTTGAGCGTGGTTCTCTAAATTTTCAGCATTGATTTCGATTATTAAATAGCCATATTAGTTCTCTAACGTTTAACCGAGCAACTTTTTCTTATTTGTGTTCTTATTACGACTAATACCTTTTAAAAACGGCAAGAAAATGTAATTTTAGGCGTCGATCTCATTGTACCATCAAATATGATACGATTTTCAACTCTAAATGAAGCAGCTTAATTAAACGTGTGTGCGGGTGGACAATCATGGTATGACCGGGCCTTAAGTCGGTTATTCCGACTATAGTTTCAACCGCATTCGGCGCTCTTTGTCAAGGTGAGTCGCGAGGCACGCGGCTGCGTCACACTTTGCACTTCGACTTAATCGTACGAGAGTAATTTCCGCATCATAAAATCATAATGAAGTTTTACAGTCTTATCTTTTTCTTTCATTTAAATTATTAACTCTATTTATATATATTCACTCTATTATTTGAAACAGACAAAGCCCTGTTCAGAAACTGTACGTACAACGTTTATTGCTAAGAGAGTAAGACGTTTGCTTGATCAGTACATCACTTCGAGTTACATTTGACTGAGTATATCATATTTGCTAATACTCAGCGATACTCAGCTAATAATTAGCCTCTTATTGGAGATCTATGGGGGAGGCCTATGTCCAGCAGTGGACGTCCTATGGCTGATGGATGGATGGATGAAGTATGTCATCGAAATAGTATCTGGAAGAAGCGGCACGAGTCTAATTTCTAGTACACAGCGCGTGGACCCAATATAACTACAAGCAAACTGACACTACACAGCTCCGTTAACAGTATTATGTTTCGTATATCAATAACAAAGATAGGAAGACGTACAAGAGACTATAGTAAGAACGAGACAACAATAATTATCACAGTTGCGACTGGTTGCGTTTGTTTGTGACTACGGTAAATTAGGTGCAGCACCTAACTTACGCGGTCCATTTTTAGGTTTTCGTACCGTATCTCCCTTATAAATGATCGAAGGAGTATATTTTTTCATTTTTACTGTCATATGTATCATAAATATATGAATTATGATATAACAGTCTTGTCAAAAATAGCTGTAAACGTTTCTTTCAAAATATGTCTAGAAACGTGACCTGTATGCAAACGAAAAAAGTATAATGTATACTTACTTCATAAACAAGATTTCAAACTTTTTAAAACTTCATAAAAACTAGGTCGAATCGTTTCTACGTATGAGCACTCCATTTTTTAATAACAAATTATATGTTCTGCATCTTTCTATGTAGGCACAAGGATTATAAGGAATGTTTACGCACCTAATTAATTTATTAGTCTTAAACAAAGACAGCGAACTGATTCGCCGAAACCGGACCGACTGACAGTAAATCATTGGAATGAGAGCCTGGTTTCGAGTTTCTTAAAGCTGCTTTTCAAATGTCAAACTTTAACAATGCACAATATATTTTCTCTAAAGAATCCTAATTAGTAATTTGAAAATCTGATCTAAGTCTTACGATATAACGCTCACAGTCCAATGCCTTGCTTTTAGTCGGTTTGGTAGAGTTAGTTCAGTCTTCTATGACCAATAATCTGATTTATTATTTACAAATTAATTTAATAAACCTATGTTTTTGTCGTTCAGTACATGTTTAGTTTGTTTTGCGTGTGATTTCATTAGTTAAAACGATTTGAGTATGTTTATTTTACATCCAATTCTTTGATCTACTTAAATGTAATTTTCACATCTTTAGACACGGCAGTGCAACGATATATCTGTAGCCTAAAAAAAGGTTAACCTAAACTCAAAACCGACCGAAAGTCAAGAAACCGATAATATTTGAGTTAAATGTAAATAAATAAATTCGGGACACTTGCACACACGGTCGCCTGACCCCAAACTAAGCAAAGCTTGTACTATGGCTGCCAGGGACTGATATACATACTTAGATATTTTTAAATACATACTTAAATAGATATTAACATCCAGACTTAGAACAAACACAAATGTTTATCACATAAATGTTTGCCCTAGGTGGGAATCCTACCCACGCCCCCAAGCTCAGAAGGCAGGTTCACTACCAACTGAAGTTAAAGAATTCTGTCACTGGCATAACTGATGATAAAATTCAAATGTTGCAGCTACATTAGCGGCCTTTAGCTTCAGCTATACCGTTACACTGCAGAATAAAATATCTCTAAAGTAGATTTCCACCTTCGTCTTAAAGCTAACACTTCGATAAAATAACTTGAAGCGAAGGCGAACGCTATTAGGCGGAAGAGAAGTAATGCTCTCAAGTTCACCACGCCACGAAGATTTTTAACAAAATTTGAGCCAAAATCTTTATTTTGTACAATACACCATCTACTCCCTTACGAATAAACGCTGTTTTATTGCTGTATTAGTTATACAGTGTTTTGTCTTTTTCGTTCGAGACAAAAAATTAAAAGAAAGAAGACAAAACACAGTCTAGCCGAACTATTTCGAGGCTTTACAACGTTTATTAGTAAAGAGGAGTGAATTGTCTTTTTAAATCACGCCATGGTATAATAATATACTCCGCCAGGTATAACATTCCAAGTCAAAAGTGGTCACGTGGGCAACACATAGTGACGTCAATCGACGCATAAGCAAGACAGAAATATGTCAATTACAAATAGTTCGAAAGAGACGATGACTATGACGAGCCACGTCATTACGTGTTGGCTGCCGAAAAGACCTTATTTTTTTGGATAATAGATCCAGCTAAAAAAATTTAAAAAAAAGAAAAAGACAAAACACTATCAACTACACCAAAACTATTACAACGTTAATATTATTAAGGGGGTTTATGTATTGTACAGAAAGAAAATTTTGCCTCATACTATGCCCTAACAATACATTCTTAATATTTGTCGTAAGTCTAACATGTAATATTCGGCTTTATTAGGTACATTAGTTCGTCAATGAAAGACGTGCGTTCGAGTCGGCAGACGGAAAACGAATGCCGCGGCCGTCGCATTAACATAGACTACCCACGAGTCAAATGCAGTCCTTTTTATTTTTAAAATAATTATTTTTAATATTGCTCGATTAAAAAACAATTAGTAAACAATTTATTATTCAACGCCGGCTCCACACGTTGGCCCCAATGATGGCCCCAACGCTACTTGTCAAACAATACAATACAAAACATCTTTGTTGCACACCAAAGTAAAACAAAGAAAAAAATATCATTCGGCAGTACAAGAGCGTTGGATCTAGATGATCCAACGTGTGGGTCTAGAAAATAGCATTGGCCCCAACGTTGCAGCCAACGTGCGGAGCCGGCGTTGCAGATTGAAGTCGTAAAAACTCGCACGATTCAACTTTTAAAACATCAGACAGCTTCTCATCAAACTCGAATTCCTCTAATACTCGCATTAAATCCCTAATATATTTTTATTAATCGACATTATTGCCTCATAATTATTGACACTTTAATAATATGACGTCACATACAAACACACATTCACGTCAACTTCAAATCAAATAACGTTAAATTTGTGGCGTGGCGAAAGCTAACACATACCCTCATCACAAAACCATGGACGTATCATTTCACACGTTGACAATCGCACGCGATTCTGGCAGCCAATACGCACGCGTGAAATCATCACACAAAAATTTAGCCGACCAATCACAGATCGCTTTAGATTCACCGCTAGTCTCCGACTGGTTGATTGAGACACGCTTCCGTATTCGCTACGTCACAAATACAAATTCTTTACTAAACCTATCACATTATTTAACAATTCAATAATGCATTTTGTGCCTTAATTATGGAACTTTTGAGCCTAAAATTAATGGGAATTAGGAGAAGTAGCTGTACTGTACCTCGGGAGTTAAGGGGAAGTACACGCCAGCCGGCTCGTATGGACCCGGAGCGCTGGAAATAAGTAAATAAGAAACATTACAAAAAAAAAACATTCGTATATAGAATCTCTTTCTTTGGAAGTCGGCTAAAAATGTGCTTCTTCGGTAAAAGTATTTACTTATTTCGAAATGACACATGCAAGTTCCCTACTAAAAACGCACATATAATATGCTGACAAACGAAGAAATGGGTGTGTGCCTGCTTTAGTTGGAATCCAATCCGCAACTTCTGGCTTGAGAGGCGAGCCTTCTACCAACTAAGCCATTTTTATTTTTATTTTATTTATTTTCGGAAAAGATAGTGTTATGTACCAAGATCCTATCCTACTAATATTATAAAGGCGTTTGTAAGAATGGATGTATGGATGTTTGTTACTCTTTCACGCAAGAACGGCTGAACAGATCTGGATGAAATTTGGCACAGAGATAGATTACAGTCTAGAATAGCATATAGGATACTTTTTATCCGCGGGTGAAACCGCGGGGCGCAGCTAGTTACTAATAAATTAAATAATTAGACAGCATTAATCTATTTTCGCATTTTGCAACATTTTTTTTTTGTTATGCTTATGAAAGTAGAGAATCTAGATACTAAATTAAATAAATAAATTCGAGACACTTCCACACACGGTCGCCTGACCCCAAGTAAGCAAAGCTTGTACTATGGCTCCCAGGGACTGATAAACATACTTAGATATTTTTAAATCCATACTTAAATACATATTAACACCCAGACATAGAACAAACACAAATGTTCATCACATAAATGTTTGCCCAAAAACGTCCTTTTCTGCGTCGTCCCGTGCCTCACCGTTGTGAGCACCAGCCCTAAATGTTGACATTATAAGGTCTGACGTCATACCATAGATATTATGCTTGTCACGTGACCCTGATTTCAGACGCGGACTGAACATAATAAAAAAAATATAAATTCGGAACAGTTTCGCACACGGTTCACTACCAACTGAGCCACCGAGGCAGTCAAATTGAAACTAGATGGCGCTTTTCGTAGTTGTTGAGTGTGTTGGGTGACTCACAAGTAGCTCGGTCCATACTGCAGCTGCGGCTAGGAGGCGGGCCCGGGCCGGCGCCGCGCGCCGCTGTAGAACACCACGCACGGGGTCTTCCACCACGAGCTGAACTGGGACACCTCTTCCACGCTCACCGGGACTATGCTGGAGACGGGAATCGTTGGTTACATGTATTGAACATTTTAAAAATCCATACATAGATTTTAAATCCTCGACGCTAAAGCGACAGGATATTATGAGTTTGACGTGTCTCTGTGTCTCTGTGTGTGTGTGTGTGTGTGTGTGTGTGTGTGTGTGTGCGTGTGTCTGTGGCATCGTAGCTCCCGGACGGATTTTGATCTTGATATTTTTTTGGTTGAAAGGTCAAACTTAAAAAAATTAGACGGTTTTGTGCTTTTTGATGAAAATATGAAAATCAGTGTCGGGGATTTTATATTTTTAATTAAACTTGTCACCAAACATGGCTAAGAACACTCCCGACCAATTCACCTTTCAAACAAAATGAAAATCGGTTCATCCGGTTCGAGCGTTTGAATTGAGTTAAATTGTTAGTGCTTAATTTTCAGCTAAGTTTAGGCTTAAATAGTCTTCTACCTACCGTTTTCCCACTCAATTGGAATTGGTACAGTTTATACATTATCCGCTTCCTATATTCGCATAGCTATCAATCGTCATCTCAGGCTTCAATAATTCTCGACCTTCGAGACCCTCTTTTCACCACAACCCCTGCACCGATATGACTCACATTTAACATTTTATGAAGACCGGACCAATGTTATTGTTCGCGTCATTTAGAAAGAACGCGTCGGGGGTTTTTACGTTTTTTATTTATTTACTGGTGACTGTTGACAAAATCGTCAAAGCCGATCAGCGCCAGTCCAAAAGACTTGCTAAGCGTAATGGCAATGGTAATCCCGCTCGCACTAGCTTACTCGCATCTTACGAGCGAGCGGGAGACCACATTCCCATGGCCAACATTACACAGTAAGGCCGATTAACCCACGGCCGAGGCAGAAGGAGAAGAAGATATAGAAAGCTGTGGATGATGATGATGAAAAGAAAAAAATATTGCGTGGAGACCCTCCGCACGGAAGAAGTGAAACTTCTGTGTATCTTTCTTTCTCTTTCCTCTTGCGTTGGAATATCGGACGCTACTCGTTGCTAACGCTCGCGCTGGCCTGTAACAGGTATACTACGCGCATGCGTTCGAGTGCCTCGCATTCATTCTCGGTCTGTCTCTTTTTATTGCCCCTCCCCAGGAGCGTTAAACGTTTAACGCAACTTCGTTGGAAGTCGCATTAGAAGTTTCACTTCAATAAACTATTGAAAATATAGTTAAGTCTAGTATTAACCAGAGATCGTTGAAGAGATGCCAGCTGTGTTCCGCGTCTCCGCTTGCCGTCCTCACGTACGCCACCAAGTGTTTCGAACTACCCTCCACGCACACTACTGCGGCGGACAGACTATACTCCTCTTCGGATTGGGTCGACACGTGTTTCTTCTTGAGCTTGTCTGGCCTGTGATTGGGCGTGGAGGGGTCGGTCGGTGATTGGTCGAGCTGGAAAGTTTGGTTAGTTATTATTTTCCACAAAATATAGTGAAATGGATTTCAATTGGTATGTGATTTTCAAAATGCCGTCTAACGGTGTAATTGTTATTTCAATTTTAAGTGTTGTGTAACCCCTTGTGTCTATCTATCAAGTGTTATTACTCCTTGTGTCTGTCTATCCTATTTCGACGTATATATATTGTATATCGACGATCCTCTTATTCTAGTTAGTTGGTCAACTGCATCATAACCAGAGGGTGCCAGGCTGGATTCCCCGCTTGGCTTTTATGATAAATTTGAATATTTTTGTTCTGGGTGTTAGTATTGAGAAACGCTGCGCTAAGTATGATCTTTCTCACTCTTTCTCAATACATTAGCATGACAGCTGCCATACATTTTTAGTACCCTGTGCGTTCGAGCGTACTGTGAGTCCTCATAATAATGTTTGTGAGAACGGGGGTTAGTCTTTGTGAGT
Source organism: Peribatodes rhomboidaria (assembly GCA_911728515.1). NCBI lineage: Eukaryota > Metazoa > Arthropoda > Insecta > Lepidoptera > Geometridae > Peribatodes > Peribatodes rhomboidaria. The sequence continues at coordinate 10,923,669 of OU452182.1, forward strand.
GTTCCATGACATCTCCAACATAGGGAAACCGAGCGAGAAAATGTAATTGTGAAGCGATGTTTTTATTTTGTTACTAGCAGCTGCGCCCCACGGTTTCCCCCGCGGTCCTACAGAAGACATTATTTTTTTGGAATAAATGGTCCTATGTGCTTTTCTGTTCGCCTGGTTCTGTATGCTTGCAAAATGACGTGTACGCCAAACTTTATGATAATCTGTTGAGTAGTGAAGGTGTGAAAGCATAACCAACAAGCAACTATTGCAATTATAATATTGCTAGCTTCGCCTCGCGGTATTACCCGCGGCCATGAAGCACCCTATCTTTTCCTGTAATTCAAAACTTCACGATGATCAGACGTGAAAGTTTAAGAAACAAAGTCACTTTCGCATTAATTAAAATTTTCTTTATTTCAGGCCTTTTCTTTTCAGCGAAACACAAGGCAGCACTACTCTCGCCTGAGTTCTGGCCTAAAGGGCTAGTGTTCCGGCGCTACTGGGAGGCCGCACAGAGAGCAAAAGTTCAGAAGACATGGCTAATTTTATTAATTTCATTTATATGTATGTTAGTCATACATATACTTAAATGAAATTAATCATCAGAAAATAAATACCTTACAGTATTTATTTTCTATGGGCCTCTGTAACTTGCATTGTATGTAAGTTATATTGCCTGAAATAAATGGATTATTATTATTATTATTTACTCATAAACGTTGTAATATAGAATTAAATAAATTTAATATATATAATTAATAAGATAAGATTAGGAATTATACCTTATCGTTAACAAGCACGTCACCGTCCGACTGCAGCCTGATGACGAGTTGCAGCGGCAGCACGCAGTTAGACTCCTGCGAGGGACTCCGCGACGTGCCGCCCGGAGACGAGTTAGGCCTGGAATGCGTTCATTTTAAACTATGAGTGCTTAAATGTTCCGTACTGTTTATAAACGAAAAGTGATAAGGCCGATGCTTAAGGCTTTGAGCGATAAGGTCGCCCATTAAAAACTTAGTTAAGCCTTATTTAAGTACTATTGTAATTATTTTATGTTTTTAATAAAGAGTTGTTGTTGTTGTGACAGACAACTTTTTTATACTAGTTTGCGTGACATGTACGTCTTTTTTTAGGATATATTCATTTCTTCATCCAATTTGTTCATTTCGAACCTAACAGCTGGCTGTTATTTTTTTTTTTTGCCCAAAGAGGTTAAAATTGAATGAAAACTCAGCATACGGGCACTGTAAGAAAAGTTTATTCGAAAATTGAACTGGCCACCATGAAAAAAAAAACAACGCAGCTAGTGCATGAACTCCACGAAATTTCAAACTTAAGACGGTGTTCCGTGTAACATATTTTCACAGTTCTTTTTTATTGCCTCGCAGAAGATGTGAAAAATACAGTATAAACCTGTAACAACCTATATGCGTAACCTATGTCTTCGGTGGCTTGACCCCTCGCTTCAATCAGGACTCTAAATAACTCCCTCGCTGAACTCGGGAGTTAACTATAGAGTCCCTCGTTACACCAGGGTTCAATAAGCCGCCCACGACGTAAGACACTGCTTTGTCTCTTCGGTGCATAATCTACAACACAATACATCTTTATTGCACACCAAAAACACAAAGTAAAACAAACAAAGAGAATATTATTCGGCAGTACAAGGGCGGCCTTATCGCCTAAAGCGATTTCTTCCAGGCAACCTTTGGATCTACAATGAAAGAAAAGTTTAACTCACCGATCGGGGTGCTTGAAGTGACAGCCGGGACGGGCGCAGTGCAGGCCGTATCTGCAAGGCTTGTTGCTCGCGCCGCGTTTAGCGTCCGACTGAAATATCGATACAGGCGGAAGTTCACAAAATAATTTATTTATTGCTGATATTACATATTCTTCACTTAAACTAGTAAGTTACATTATGTTATATATCATGTGCATAGGGCGTTGCAAGTGTGGCGTGCTAGTAACTAGACACAGTCAAGTCACATTTCATCATAGGCATATAAAAAAAGTAAAAAAAATTTTAAACAAATGTTGTGTAGGTAAATACCTACTATAGATTCCTTACATTAAATTATATGTCTAAAAGTTAATTTCATTTTTTTATCGTTAAATCGGGTAGAAGATAATATCTTTAACTGACTTACAAACCTAAGAGATCAATATCCTACTAATATTATAAACGCGAAAGTTTGTATGTATGGATGGATGGATGGATGGATGGATGTTTGTTACTCTTTCACGCCAGAACGGCTGAACAGATCTGGATGAAATTTGGCACAGAGATATATTATAGTCTAGAATAGCACATAGGATACTTTTTAACCGCGGGTGAAACCGCGGGGCGCAGCTTGTCTGTAATAAGACTAATTTAGACTTACAAACCTAAGAGATTAATTTGTTTATTAAGTCCAATACAACTAATCTACTCTATATATAAATACATAAATATATACATAACTCATTGGTACCTAGTATTGGTAAACGGCTGAACCGATCTTGATACAAGTTGCCCGGTAAATAGTATGCATAGTGACGACGCACGTAAGATACTTTTAAACTTAAAAATATGCGAGGAAAACCAGAAAACTGAAGTTAAAATCGCAGAGGTAGTTATTTTAAAATCCGTTAAAAAGCGTGTCGGTGTAACTTTGTATTAATTTTTTTTTTTTTGGCATAATATAGTTACCAAATCTTTTTGCGTCCCTTTTGCCCAGTAAGCCTTTTCTCTCACGGTAACTCCGCCACAGTTTATCGCTAGAATCGGAGGCAATCTGCAAAGTAATTACACTACAATACAGTTTAATATTATTGCTTAGAAAATTTTCAGCTGAAAGAGTACACAATTATTAGAAAATAACAATCAACAGAAATGTGTTATGCTAATCTGTAAGAGCAAGTGATTCCTCGTACAATTCGCAAGCGAGCGTGCTTCGTTTTGACATCAGGATATAATAGCAATGATCAGATACAAACATGATGACTCTTCATAAATTATCAAACTAGTATTTAGCATGAAGACACGGTCTGCACGCAGTCCGCGGGGCATTCTGCTTGTGGTCTATTATAGTTCTGATATATAAATGTACCGGTACGATCTTTTACGTCAGTCAGCGCCATCTAATATTTTAGCAACAGTTAGCGCCATCTAGTTTCATTTGCTTCAAACTGAATATTCTTTATTCATAAGTTCATAACTAATGTAATTACACGTGAGGTCCTTTAACATTATTAACTTAATTTAAATTTCATTTACACTTTCAATAATAATTCATGAAAGAATATAAAAAATAAATCAGTGCAATTTTATTAAAATACGTTACCATCGAGCTAAACACATACAGCCTTAGAAATAAAAAAATGCATAAACATCTGCTAAACCAATGTTCAGTTAGACATTGAGTAGTAAGTAAATAGCGCTACACAAACGTGTAACTATTATTTGAGCAATAAAGTGGGAATCGGCATTGGGTATTTACACAGATGCTTAACACTTTTTTCTTTTTCGTCTGGCAATTTTTGGTAAATTCGTTTAGAAACTTTTTCGTCCAAATAGTTTTTTAATTATTATTTTTTAAGAAAGCTCCCTAATTTTTAATATTGCACGTACAATTTACGTTTTAGGAAAGGAATGTTAATCAAACTATGTTGTTTTTTGAATCTCTTGTCCAAAATTCATCGATATAAACTATTTTAGAGGAAAACATTTTCTTTTGGTTATAGTTGGGAGACTAACAACAAATTTCTGAACGGAATAATCAATGTCAACACTACAATGTGTCTAATGTCACACTACCAACTATATACGTTTTCAAAAACATTACACAGTTTCTATCATAGTTACTGAGTGTAGATCAGCTGTTATAGTGAAATGCGCCATCTTGACCCCGTACACACCCGCTAAACAAGGGTACCCGGCCGTTTAACGAATGTTCATTTTCCTTTGATTTTGTTACATCTGTACACGAACTGTACACAACGTTTAAGTCAAAAATATTTTAATTTTTCAGCTTTTGTGTTACACAATGTGTGTACACATGTTTTAAAACTTTATTTCTAAGGCTGTTAATATTTTAAAGTCAACACTATTACTATGTTGACAAGGTCCAATCTCACCTGACAAGCTTCTCCCGCTGCGTCGTCGGCGTGAACTTGCCGCAGTGTTCGCGCCAGGCGGTCGTGCTGCGGAGCGACGAGAGCGAGGCTCGTACGAGTTCGACGAACGTTCCGCGCATCTCAGTATATAGCCCTATTTCTATCAGCACAAGGTCCAATCTCACCTGACAAGCTTCCCCCGCTGCATCGTGAGCGTGAACTTGCACCAGTGTTCGCACCAGGCGGTCGTGCTGCGGCGCGACGAGAGCGAGGCTCGTACGAATTCGACGAACACTCCGCGCGTGTCGATATATAGCCCTATTTCTATATAAACAAGGTCTAATCTCACCTGACAAGCTTCCCCCGCTGCGTCGTCAGCGTGAACTTGCACCAGTGTTCGCACCAGGCGGTCGTGCTGCGGCGCGACGAGAGCGAGGCTCGTACGAATTCGACGAACACTCCGCGCGTGTCGATATATAGCCCTATTTCTATATAAACAAGGTCTAATCTCACCTGACAAGCTTCCCCCGCTGCGTCGTCAGCGTGAACTTGCACCAGTGTTCGCACCAGGCGGTCGTGCTGCGGCGCGACGAGAGCGAGGCTCGTACGAATTCGACGAACACTCCGCGCGTGTCGATATATAGCCCTATTTCTATATAAACAAGGTCCAATCTCACCTGACAAGTTTCCCCCGCTGCGTCGTCGGCGTGAACTTGCCGCAGTGTTCGCACCAGGCGGGCGTGCTGCGGCGCGACGAGAGCGAGGCTCGTACGAGTTCGACGAACGTTCCGCGTGTTTCGGCCTCGCGCGGTGTTGAAGGGTACTGCAGGGCGCAAGCCAGGACTACTGACTCGCGGCCTTCCTGGATTATACCAATAGTACGTTACCCACCGACGAACTGCTAAACTGAAGTGGCAGTGGGAAGGGCACATCGCTCGTAAAACCGATGGCCAATGGGACAGAATGATTATTGACTGGCAACCACGAAATGGAAAAGGTTAGGGTAGGTTAAAGTAGGAATACTTCTCACAAAGTGAGCCAAAGATCTGATGTGGATCGCGGAAAACCTCTGGATGCGAGCAGCGCTATAGCAGTTGTCGTGGAGATCTTTAAGGCAGGCCCTTGTCTAACAGATGACATCTTCCAGGCTGAGATGAGGAGTACTAGATAGATGTCTTCCAGGTCAGGTGGAGATCATAATCATTGTCAACCTATTTCGACTCACTGCTGGGTATAAGCCTCTCTTGGTTACGCCAGTGCTCTTTCTCCTGTGCCAATCTTGTTTACGTATGACCCGCGATGCACCTGATGTCGTCGACCCATCGCGTCGGTTATCTGCTGACGGAGCCTTGTCCGCTATCGGTAGCCATTCTGTCAGGGTTCTACTCTATTTGTATGCTCGACATATCTCAATATTCTAAGTTATCGCCCAAGATTGCATATGTTCTATCTCGTGAACATGATCGAAGCGTCGCAGGAATTTACCTAAACAGTTAAGTACAGCCCAGTAAGCACAATCATTATTGATTTTACTTCTTTTCAACCTTAAGTGTCCCACTGCTGGGCTAAGGCCTCCACTCCTTCTAGACTGCCCGGTCTTCGGGTTCGGTGGCCTAGTCTTTGTCATGCGAGTTGAGCTCGTCACGCCACCTTCGTCACGACCTTGGGGTCGTTTAGATTTTGTACCCAATCCGTAGTGACCTTTGCCTACCTTTGGCTAGCACGGGCCGGAGACAAATTGTCTTTCCACCGATTTTATCTACCCTCAGAGGTAACAAAGCTAGAATACATATAGTTTTGTCCCTTTCTCGCGGGATGAAAGCGGTGGAAATACAATTTGTGTCCGGCCCGTGCCAGGCCTGTAGCAGAAAGTCATCTGAAAAAACACGTGTACAAATCGCTAAAGTTTAACAGTGTCAATAACTCTTACCTCTTTGTTACACTTCAAACACCTGTTCATCTGGTGTCTCCCGATCGCGAACAGCTGCGATATTTCCGACTCTTCCCTCTCGCTCTTTTGGTGGTTCAGCTCATGGTTCTCGTGGTTTACGTGGTTGTGTGATTCGCTGTCGTTTGGAACTGAGATGACGCTTGCATTAGAATACTAATATAACCCGTGCAATGAGATATTATACCTACGGAGTCACAACCGTGCAACAACAAAGTCCGAACCAAAACTCGGCGCACGCTGCGCATTGTGCCGACTTTGGTTGGTACAAGCCAACCGCGATTCGACTACGACGCCGCGCAATGCCAAAGTGATCGGTAACAAACTGTCTGATTAATATTAGCGACATTAGGGCTAAATAAGAGCAAATGTAGTATTGCGACTAATTATTTAAATGATGTATAAATACGCATATTTTCAACTGTTGTTACTCAGAGATTGTGACTCCCTAGGTATTCTATCTCAATGAACCCGAAACTAAAAGAAAAATCAAAGATACAAATCTAAACGAAGCTACACTAATCACGTTGTCTCATTTGCGCAATCACACGATGTTGCTAGTGCGAGCGAGAAGACGTGATTAGAGCCGCTTCGTTTAGATTAGTTTCTTTATTGACGCGGCTTGCATCTCAATTCTGACAGTTTATTTGTTTCTAATTATATCAAAAACAGTGGAAATATTTTTAAATAGAATGATGATGAATGATGGATTGAAATCATATCCGGTATATGTAAGAATACATAGAAACTGTTTTTAGCAAAAACTGAAGGAGCTCTAAATAAGAAAGGATATGATCGTACCTCCGCAATCCGAACTCCCATAAAGAACTGCGTGAAACATACACTAAAATATTAAATCACATGACAATCATACTATAAAAAAAGCAAAAAAATTTTTTTATATTTGTTTTTAGATTAAAGTTAAATTTTTTTAATAATATGTTGTAATACTAACTTTCATCCCGACTGATCCATCCATCTTCCTTCAGATCTTCATGCCCGTCTACTTCCGTTGGGCCCAGAAACTCGATCTCCGTATGAGTATACTCCTCCCCGCAAGTACCGTTCATATGCGGTGTGGTGACATTACTCCTGATTATGTGATTGCCGACCCGAGAGGGTAGGAAGTTTTTTGGAGGACTGTTCGCTAGGATGTGGAGCTGTTTCTCTCTTTTACGCGTTTCGAGTATTTCGTAATGCATCTGGTGTAGTATGAAACGGTTCCAGCTCTGAAAGAAATTGAATTTTAATTTTAGTCAGCTATACATAATATAGACGCGATATAAAAGAAGCGATAATAGCCTAGTTGGAGAAGGCCCGCCTTTCAAGCCAGAGGGAGTGGATTCGAACCCAGCCGACGGCGCGTACCAATTTGTTCATTGTGTAAACATGATTGGAACCCGTTTTATGGCGGCAGGCTCGCCCCCTGTCATATTTGGGACTGAATATCGTCCGCCGAAGTGTGGGTGTTGTACACCTCTGCCAGCCCCTTCGGGGGAAAGGCGTATGTTTATGTATACGTTCCAACTGCCCTGAGACAGGCCAAAGACAGAGTGATGTGAAAGCAGCTAGTGAACGCTTCGGTAAAGGCATTTCAAGACGGGCACGACCTTCTTTAGTAAGGAAGAGCACACAGAACAAGTGGAAAAAAATGTGTTGTCTGTAGTCGGTTTTTTAAACGATATTTTTTTTTCTTTCTCCCCCATTTGGGGGAATTTGGCGTCGCACGTCGTGTGCATTTGCCAGTGTCAAGTACTAATCATTCTTTTTCACAGATTATGGGATGATGATGATGAATCCCTCCCTTTTCCCCATTCCAGTAAAGTTATGGATACTTTACTAAAACTTTAAGTGAAGTTTTGCAGAGAACACAAAAAATCGTGTTTCGCAATGAATGTATCATTTGCCCACACTTGTGCACGTTGACGAACCGGTAATCATTAATAATCCAACATTATTACACTTTAACACTCGAAGAATCACAAGTTTTAGAAAATAATACAAAATCACGACACGATCTTTTCGGTTCCCCCAAAAATCCGACGATAGTTTAACGTAACAACGTCTTAACAAAACATTGATGAAAACTGAGTGAATGCGAGGCACTACAGGCCAGCGCGAGCGTTAGCAACGAGTAGCGTCCAATATTTCAACGCAAGAGAGAGAGAGAGAGAGAGAAAGGTACAGAGAAGTTACCGGTAAGAGTACGGCTTCGGCCGTAGCTAGTTACCACTCACCGGACCCAGCCATGCCGTGAAATGACCTAGTCGTGTTTCGGGATGTAGTCCGGTGTAACCGTTCCGAAGCACTGTAGCGCACTTGTAGCGCTTCACTCAACTGCTGTCTTTGTACTTCTTCACTATAGTAAACTTCAAGGCTAGAGTGAATAAGTACCTTATAGGTCGTCGTGCTCCATCTTAGACCACAACATCGCTTAACATCAGGCGAGTTGGTGGTCAAACGCCGACCTATTCTACATAAAAAAAGGGACTCCACGCACTATTTTTTTATCAATGAACCTGTATAAGAACCACGAGATCCACCCTCGGGTCGTAACGAAGAGCACACAGAACAAGTGATTTTTTCTTATCGGTAACCCGTATTAGAGCAACGAGATCCACCCTTGGGTCGTAACGAAGAGCACACAGAACAAGTGATTTATTCTTATCGGTAACCTGTATTAGAGCAACGAGATCCACCCTTGGGTCGTAACGAAGAGCACACAGAACAAGTGATTTATTCTTATCGGTGACCTGTATAAGAGCATAAAACGAGATCCACCCTCGGGTCGTGACGAAGAGCAGACAGAAGAAGTGATTTTTTCTTATCGGTGACCTGTATAAGAGCAACGAGATCCGGGTGGATCTCGTTCGGGTCGTAACGAAGAGCACACAGAACAAGTCGATGGTTTCCAGCCAAAAGGTGATAAGCGCCACTATACAAACTTTACAGGAGAGTGATTTAAAGTTAAAAAATAATTAAAAATGGCCATAAAAAACGTAGTATAGCTTCCAAAAAGCTGGAAATGTAGCTATATTATAGTATTTAATATTTCTATTGAATGCCATCATTACTTTTTTGAAATTCAGCCTGCAAACATTATTTATTGTCGCTTATCCCAGTAGGTCTTAATTTTACAAACAGCCAAAATTTCGTAAATCCATATACATGATCAGGCATTTCCAGCAAAACTTGCGTAACTGCATTTCATGTACCATTTAAATTGTAGAAAAATGGCATAAGTTTAAGTTTTTGAGAAATAAAATTGGAGAAATATGGGACAACCAACTATTGAATAGAAATTGACAAAGTGCAAAATTGTATTAAGTTCAATTCTGATTGAGAATAGTTTGTCTGCAGTGTATTTTCAATGTGCTAATTCTTCCTTAATTTAATTACGTGTTGAAACGATTTCAGGTTTGTCTCGGAGTAATTAAAGATTAAAACAACAGACTTGTAGGAATCGAATCAGTCTGTATTAATTGACGTTTGGCACATGCTAATAAAATGTAAAAATACGAAATGTCAACCACAGTATCATTGTAAGGACTTCTAAAATTATCACTTATCCTACATTAACATCTTCGACATCAGTCTCAGGAAGTGTATCCTTAACATTGTTGGAACCCGTAAGACTGTTATATTCGTTATGAAAAATAGGAGGAATTACATTAGTTCGACAAAGTTTAAGTAAATCATCGTGTTTTGCTTTAGAGGAGACAGTTTAGTTTTAGATTGTACTTCGATGGAATAACTTTAGTAAAAATGTATAAAAAACATTAACTTCATTTACCTGATGAGAAATCTATCATAAAACAAAAAAAAAAATTACGCGTCAAAATGGCTCGCGAGTGTGCGTGGCGCTTGCTCACGTAGTTCCAAAAAACCGATGTATGTACCCAACATTTTCAATTATTTTTGAATAGTTAAACGACAAATGCCGATACCTTTTAGACCTACTTTTTTATCTAAGTGCCAAAATTATTTAAGTATCGGGAGGGAAAAAAGGGATAAGCGACAAACTATTGTGAAATATTCAGGTGCAATATGTAGTAACCGCCAATTGGCTAATTATTTATTATCGGGGAATGACACCCTAAACACCAAATGAAGGCTTAAAAATGCGGCCTAATAGCTATAAACGACAAAATATAGTCTTCTAAATAACAGGCAAAAAGTACTAAACGGAATAATAAAACAAATTATTGAGAGGCTAATAAACGTAAACGCAAATTTGTGAATGTTTACTTCCAGCTAAAATTAGTTAAGGTACAAACAATAAAACTTAACAGAAAGCTCTAAAAGCGTAAGTTCCTTTTCTTAAAAAAAATGTTTGTGTAACCCCCAAAAAAGGAAAAACTGTAAAATTTCTGGCGTTTATAACGAAAAAAATTGCTAAAATCGCTGATTTTTCTACCGCCTAAGCGACATCAAAGTTGCTCGTAGAGACATGTCACCTAGACCATTCGACGCAGAAAAAAAAAGACGATTCCAACCATATATATATATAAGTATATATATAAACCATATATATATATAAACGTATATATATAAGTCCATTTGCCAAAAAATGTCGCTTATCACCTTTTGGCTGGAAACCATCGAAGTGATTTTTTCTTATCGGTAACCTGTATAAGAGCAAAAAACGAGATCCACCCTCGGGTCGTAACGAAGAGCACACAGAACAAGTGATTTATTCTTATCGGTGACCTGTATAAGAGCAAAAAACGAGATCCACCCTCGGGTTGTAACGAAGAGCACACAGAACAAGTGATTTATTCTTATCGGTAACCTGTATGAGAGCCACGAGATCCACCCGGGGGTCGGCGGGCCGGTCGGGCAGCACGAGCCCGAGCGCGGCGGCCTCGGGCACGGTGCGCAGCGCGCGCACGAACTTGCCCGCGCTGCACGCCGCGCCGCCCGACGCGTCCAGCGTGCGGAACAGGAACCCTGGGGACGCACGCGTTTCAATTAATAGCCTGGAGACACGCGTGTTTCAATTGATAGCCTGGAGACACACATGTTCCAATTGATAGCCTGGAGACACACGTGTTTCAATTAATAGCCTGGAGACACACGTGTTTCAATTGATAGCCTGGAGACACACGTGTTTCAATTGATAGCCTGGAGACACACGTGTTTCAATTAATAGCCTGGAGACACGCGTGTTTCAATTGATAGCCTGGAGACACACATGTTCCAATTGATAGCCTGGAGACACACGTGTTTCAATTAATAGCCTGGAGACACACGTGTTTCAATTGATAGCCTGGAGACACACGTGTTTCAATTGATAGCCTGGAGACACACGTGTTTCAATTAATAGCCTGGAGACACGCGTGTTTCAATTGATAGCCTGGGGAGGCTATTCCTGCGCGTCAGATGAGATGAGATTATTTCTTGGTCACTCTTACACCTATGACGTTTCAAACGAGAGCAACAAGGACGAGAAAAAGTGAGATGAAAATCTCAAATCTCCGAATAGAGTCCCTGGTAACATACGTGTTTCAATTAACTACCTGGAAACTTATGGTTCCAGGTTGTATCATTGAAACGCCTATGTTTCAATTAATTAACTGGAAATATACGTGTTTGAATTAATCACTTGGAAACATGAGTGTTAATTAATAAGTTGGAAACATACGTGTTTGATCGACCGAGCAAGCGTTAGTAAGCGAAGCGTCTCTGCTTCAGCTTCGACAAAATGCTGATTTCTGTCCGGATCTTTCGCTTCCTCCACAGGACGCATTTCTTATCCGATTCACTTGAAACATTGTAAGTAGGTTATAGTACAACGGCGGAGATATATTTAAAAATAAATCATATCTCCGCCATTTTAATTTTTTTTCAAAAATATCGACAAAGAATTGACAAAAAAGAACTATATAATAATAGAAAGAACCAGCACACAAGATTTCAAGAAAATCAGATAAGAAATGCGACCTGCATAGGAAGACAGACGCCGGACATACGAAAACATTTTTGCGGTGACATAGACATTTCGCTTGCTAACGCTCGCTCGGGCGATTATGATTCTTATCATATCTGGTTATATCCCATTCTGCCTTATTGTGGATTGAGACAGAATCGTAGGTAGCACATTTTTTTGATGATCAAGATGTTTTATCTCTGTCTTCATCTACAAAAATGTATGTGAGAGTAAGAGACAGAGAGCGCAAAATTGATAAACGTAACTTTTTAATATGACAGTATTTTAGCTATACGAGCTCGAATGTTTGTGAATAACAGGATAATCTAACCGCATTGGTACATCGTAAAGCCACAATTGAGTAAGTATCTTGATCCTTTTCTCTCATGGACTATTTAATAAATAACTGAAAAAGACAAAAAACATTAATCAACATATATTTCTAATTCACATACCTAATTCACAGCTGAGACAGAATTCTTTCGCGCACGTATGAGCCAATAGTGTGGCTTTAACGGGAGGCGTGTAATATAGGACCTGTAAAAAGTTTTCCCACACTTTCAAAAGGAAAATGAACCATAGTCTTCGAAATTAAGAACAATATTCTTCTTTCTATATATTTCTGCTTTGTTTAAAACTAGCTGCTTGCCGCGGTTACATCAGCGGTCCAACAGGAACCGGTAATTTTTTCAGAGTAAAAAGTACCCTATGTCCTTTGCTGTACCCCTCACAACGTGTATGCAAAATTTGATGATGATCAGTTAAGTAGTTAAGGCGAGAAAGCGTAACAAATAAACAAGCAAACTTACGAACAAACTCACTTTCGCATATTTATGATATTAGTTCGGATGTCAGAATGAATGCGTAGTAACTATCGTTTTGCTGGCTACCCTAGATACACTATAACATAGGCTATTTAATACGTACTTTAATAAGTACTGTTTTAATATAGTTAAAAAATAATAATTTAATAAGTACTATTTTAAACGGTTAAAATTAACCGTTACTGTAGGAAATCGGATTTAAACAGCGGTGTTATCCCCGGTTTAAATGTGCTATTCCAGACTATAACCTATCTCTGTACCGAATTTCATCCAGATTCGTTCAGCTGTTCTAGCGTAATTGAGTACCAAACATCCAAACTTTCGCTTTTATAACATTAGCGTGATGCGATAGGTACTTTGGATGGATGATAGAATTTTTATTATAGAATTATAGAAACTGACGTGGTCACACATTATGATTTTTTTACGAGAATTACGTACGATTTAGTCGATTATTACGACTGTAGTTTCAACCGCATTCGGCGGTCTTTATCAAGGCGAGCGGCGAGGCGTGTTAATAGTGATGGAGGATGGAAGACCGTGTCTTCACGGTGTTCGCGGTGGTGACCGTGAGACTGGTGACGAAGTACTGACACACAAGAAGATGGTAGTGAGGAAGAGCTCCAGTGCGCGCCGCACATGACTCTACGCGCCCCCACCCTCGTACCCGAGCAGCTGTCATCACGTGTCGTGTCGCACTCGCCTTGATAAAGACCGCCGAATGCGGTTGAAACTGTAGTCGGAATAATCGACTTCCTGGTACATGAGTAATTCCCGTCTCATTAAATCATATTGGATGGATGAATGTTTGTTACTCAATCATGCCAGAACGGCTTCACGGATACGAATTTAATTTGGCACAGAGATAGATTATAGTCCGAAATAGCACATAAGGGAACGTACCCATACTAAGTGACCATTTCTTACAATTTTTAACCCCCTTCCCCTCCCTCTCGGTCAACATCTGTACTCTATACTACTCTATTCTAAGACCTCCTCCCTCCTACTCTAGTTTTACGTAGTAGTTCATAGTTTTGAATCGGTTTTTGCAAACAAAACATTAAAAAATCGTATCCCTAAATGAGTCACGTAGTATGGGTACGTTCCCTAAGATACATTTAAACAGCGAGTAACACTACGGGCGCATCTAGTTTACAATATTACTGTGATTTGTGAATCATACCTGTAACATGACGTTGCAGTATGAGTTTGGTAGCGTGGCTTCGATACCCGGGAGGCCGGTTTTGTTTAGCGCTTCGAGCTCTTCGTTCGCTCCGTGTTTTATGTAGCGGACGTCTTTCTACAATCAAAATTGATATGAGCTAGCAGAATCAATAGCCACATAAATCTTATTTACACAAGTATAAATTAAAAATGTAAACAAGTAACACCATTAAAAGAAAAACAAAAAATCCGGCTGCAAAATATTGTACCTTATGCCACTTCCACTATCAAGACGATTCAAATGACAGCTCACATGTCGAAATTCACCTATCTGTTTAGGCTGAAAGCCGTACTTACCAAAGAAATCTTATACATACATATATACACACACATACATAAAGTCGAAAAACATAACCCTCCTTTTTGCGCAGTCGGGTAAAAACCCACGACACCGATTTTCATCAAACATAGATAAGAACACTCCCGACTAATTCATCTTTCAAACAAAAAACAAACAAAAACTAAGCAAACACACACACGCTCTCACACACATACACACACACACACATACACACACGCACGCACACACACAGACAGAGAGAGACACGTCAATCTTATAACACCCTGTTGTTTTTGCGGCGGGGGTTAATGGAATAGCTTTTTACATGACTGCCCAAAAAATAAGCAAAGGAGTAACGATTCAATTTAAGGACCATTTACACAGTGCAAGTTTCTTGTACACTTATGAGTAGTTATCAATAGATTGCACGCTATAATTTGCAGAAATGCAATGCAATGCACCTTCAGAAATTGTAAGCAAATGTTGTTTAGACGAGGCAAGTTATTTGTTGATTCAATATTATTGCATTGAACAGGCGTGAAACTTGTAGCGTGCATGTAAATCATAGATGACATACAATACGCACATATGTTCACACAATGAACAAATTGGTGCGTGTCGTCGGCTGGGTTCGAACCCGCTCCCTCTGGCTTGAGAGGCAGGCCTTCTTCAACTACGCTATCATCGCCCGCTCGCCCCCTATCACATTTGGGACTGAACATCGTCCGGCGAAATGCGAGTGTTGTATTACACCTCTGCCAGCTTCTTCGGGGGAAAGGCGTGACGATATATTATGTTATTATTTAATTAAACTTACTTTTAGATAGTACTTCGGTATTGAAGGGACAACATGCTTGTGTTCTTGACACTTCACTTGCAAGTCTTCAAGTTTATCCTCGATATACGGCATCTGTGGATCACATTGCACTAATATTACAAATGAGAAATAACCTTATTACATCATACTATATACATTTGGATAAAAATAATGCCCCTCAGTTTCTTGCCTGTTCTTCTGAGTAGTGGCTCTAGTACTCGACGAAATCGGTGTCGAAGACTGGAAATGTACTGGAGACAACTGGAGCTTACAATTTTCGTGTCAATCAAACCACGGTAGTATAGAGTTGTAAACACCATCCGCGATCACCCATCCAAAGATGAACCGTTGTCATACATTGCTTAACATCGGTGAATAATGAAAATATAGTCCAACTACGATATTTTTAATACTTTTGTAAATTCTACACCTACCTAAAATATTACCATAAGCAAAATTACCTGATCAAATTGAGTACCTGATTTCTTCGCGTAGTTCTGGGGTTGGGAGCGTATCCAATGGGCCCTTGCATTTTCATTGTCCTCAGTACTTCTGGATCGATGGGTTTTGGTTTCCTGAATAAAATTGAAATCTCGATAAGCTACACACGGTTGACAACAATACAATACATCTTCATTGCACACCAAAAACACAAAGTAAAACAAACAAAGTAAATAATAAAATAAAACATTCGGCAGTACAAGGGCGGCCTTATCGCCTAAAGTGATTTCTTCTAGGCAACCTTTGGATGGACAGGACAGAACGAAATATGACAAACGGTCGGTGACATACATAAATACAATAGTGAACAAATAAAAATATAGTACATAATTTATATACCTATAGGTACACATATCTAAATATATAATACATAAATTAAAATATACTGTGTAAAAATATATTTGTATATATATTTATTTAAATACATATATCTACGTACCAATTAACAAAGAGAGAGATAATGTCTAAAAATAAGATTTTCGAAAATGGGCAATGATTCAGCCTGTCTGATGGCAACAGGCAACTCATTCCACAGCCGGACAGCTTATTATTATAATTCGTATGGCAATTTTACAGAAGAAAAACATGTTGTTACATTTCACAATTCAAAACTTGCAATGGGTTTCAATTTTTGTTTAAATTTTAGCAGATAATTATAAATAGAATGGTATATTTTTGCTGAAATGGAATGGTATCTCTTAAAAGAATAAGGTTTTCAAAAACCACAATTCTAACCTATACTGTCAAAAAAAAATTGTTTATCCAGTCCAGTATATAATAGACTATAGATGTACCATGCACCATCCACCCGTCGTAAGATGCGGGAGCGGGATGGAAGATACGGCAGCCTATTTTTTTTTTACAACAGACTATGCAGCGTTTGACCATTGACTCGCCTGATGGGAAGCGTCGACGTGATTGAAGGTGTAACACGCTTGCCTAGGAGATACCTATTCACTTTACTCTTAAACACCCCTGGATTGTATTTAGGTGGAAAGACAGACGCAGGCAACGAGTTCCACACCTCTGCAGTTCTTACAAGATTGACTTGAAACGCTTTGTGCGTTTTGGCCGAATTTCCACCATATGAGGGTGTCTCTTACTGTGTTTGTGTAACCCACTTATGAGCTATTCATCTATTTCTAGAGAATTGATTAATTCTCTAGAAATAGATGAATAGCTCCCTAAGACCCACCCGTCCTAAGATGCGGGAGCGGGATGAAAGATACAACAACTCACCTATAACCAGTCCAATAGAAAGAGTCGGGTAGCTCGTTGAACCAGCGGCCGCCCGACGCCAGTGGCGGGAGCGGGATGGAAGAGAACTGGAAGGATGTGTCGTTGAAACTGACGTGGGGCAGCTGTGGTTGGTGGGCGAATTCTGTGGCCCTGAAAAAAAAACGAAAATTAATCACAATTTTTTTTTCCATGGTAATAGGATCAACTGGTACTAATGCGTCTGCGGCAATTGCGTTTTTCGAAAGTAACTGTCAATCCCGTCACAAGTTAGGCAACTAACGCCATCTAGTACAGATTATTGTAACTAAAGATAGAAAAAGATGTAGTTGTTGCAGTTTGTGGGTTGGTCAGTAATTCTCGAAAGACGCAATTGCCCCACAGACGCATTAGTACCAGTTTACCCTACCTATAGGCCGGCCCCAGAGAATAGGAATTACGAAGAAAAACATTTAAAAAATCCGCGCCTTTAATAGAATGCGTACGATTTGAACCTATTTTTAATATCAAATTATTTTTTATCTTTCTTTAAAACAAAACATTGTTTGCTAATTATATATGATTCTACTCCGCTCACATATTATAGTCTAAGTAAATTCTACTTTTTTTTAGAATCGGTATAATGTCGGTAGATGAAGAACCGAAAGATGTGTGTCAGGTTCGTAGGAAATAAGTGGTATCTGCCTACCGCTACGGGGAAAAGGCGTTTAAATATGTGTGTAATACATGTATAATGTCGGTAAACTGCAAAAACTAGTTAGATACATTAATAGAAACATTTGATGCACATTAATTAATTCTGACGCACAGTTCTTTACCTAGAAAAGCTATTAAAGACAGGCTCATGGTTCTGCTGCGGAGAGAACAGGTTCAGATGTCCAGACTGGTCGCCGAACACTAGGGCTTGACTTGATGATGATACGTCCATCACTGTGCATACAGAGTTTTGGGTGTTCACCTGAAATACAAACAAGGTTTAGGCAAACCAATAACCAGCTCAAAACGCTTCGAATTCCACTTTTATAGTGTGAACCCTTAGAGTATGGAATGCTCTGCCTGGGGGCCCTATGACAACTGATTGCTATGATGCCACTGTGCTACCATGGACCTTATCGCGCGAAAATACGATTCGCGGTCGTTCAGCGTCGAAAACAAAACGTAAGCATCATGGCAATAAGGCCCCCTTAATTGATATTTTTCATAGTTGTAGCCTGGGTATCTTCAAGTCTCGAGTGAATCGGTTTTTTCTTGGCAAGCGTGCTCTAATGCAGCCTACGATAGACGATGGTCTCGATACGATACACGTTACACGTTAGAGTACGATAGAGCCTAGGAAAAACTGATTCACATTCCTTAACATCAGGCGAGACAGCGGCACAACGCAAGCCTATTGATGAATAAAACAAGTAACATTATTTATATTTTTAAAAACCCGGCTTCAAAATCTTGCATCTTAAGTCACTTTCACTATGAAGGCTATTCAAATGATACCTCACATGTCGAAATACATCAAGCTGTTTAGGCTGTAGGGCATGCCAAAGAATACATACATACCCACATATATATACACTCGAAAAACACAAACCTCCTTCATGCGCTGTCGGGTTAAAAAAAACTGCGCGGCTTTAAACGACCTTTGACAGCCAGGTCCTATTCTTGGCCAGGTAACCAAATCTCCGACTTCGTTCGTCGTCGAATTTCTACGTATTTAAACGATCCGAGAGCTAGATATTCATGCATACTTCCATACAACCGAGAAACATACCCCTCCTTCTTTATGGTCGATAAAAACGACTCACTTGGAACACAGACTGGTCTTCCTGCGCATTATTAACATGCAGCAACGCCACTAGTCCGTCTCCCGCCGAAGCGACGGCCCGCCCTGAGAACGCTGGCAAGAAGTGAAGTAGCAGGGGCGGAGACGCCGTAGGCACGGACCATGCGCCGCTCGCGCCGTTTGTAGAAGCCTTGTTGCCGCGGAGACAACGTACATCCCAGACTATGACGTAGGATTCGGCTACTGCGCCGTTCACTCTGAAATGACATGGGATATACTTATAATTGCATGAGTTACTAGCTGGTGCCCGCAACTTCGTTCGCGTTTATTCAGATAAAAATAGTATTCATAAACCCTCCTCGTGATATACTGTAACTATTTATCAAATCAAATTATGAATAATAATCCGTTACCAAAGAGGTCCAAAGACTAGATTTAAAAAAAAATACTGGCTGGTTTTGAGCGGAGTTTTAATTTTAGTTGCCAGTTATTTTAGTACCAACTACGTACTATTCTGTGATGTTGTCTGACGCATTTGGTAAGCAGCGCGTTATTTTTTATTAATTTACAGAATTTCATGACAAAAAGATTTATTTACTAAGAAAAAGGTATCCAAGAACCTTCCTTGTGACATACTGCAACTATTTATTAAATTTCATCAAGTTACGTTCAGCTGTTTAGCCGTGAAAAGCCTACAAACAGACAGACAGAGTAACTTTCGATTTTGTAGTTAGTGAGAAATGAGAAATAGGCACTAATTAATAACTAAATTACATATTTTATTAGAATTTGATAGGCTATTGATATTGAGTTTGACCACACTGTACATGTTGTAATCTATGGGGACAAAATTCTTTACATTGCACAAAGTAAATAATTAAATTTTGACGATTGTGTAAATCGGTCAACAAATATCCTGCCAAATGCCAAGATGAAAAAGGGCAGACGAACATGCCAAGGTATTATCTGGCCAACTGACGAGTTGACATATAATCTTACAGCGTGACGTCACACGCACAGCCTTCTCACATTGTCTAGACTAAAAAAATACTCACGACTCAGTAAACCCGCAGGTGATCAACAAATCTCCTTGCATGTCCAAGTCTGATAGGCAAGCAGAATGTGCTTTGAATGTGTGTTCAGGCGAATTGGTCCTGACATCCCGCAGTGTGACGTCACCACTCGCGCTGCCGCACGCGACTACCGAACCTCCTCCGCTGCGGAGAACGGCACAACCTTCTTCTTGAATTGGCTAGAAGAAAATCATAATTGCTATTCAAATACATTAATCCCCATTACTAATAAGCGTTGTATAGCCTCGGAATAGTTTTACAGTGTTTTTTTTTACAACAGACTAGGCATGTGTTTGACCACTGACTCGCCTGATGGGAAGCGTCGACGTGATCGAAGGTGTAACACGCCTAGGAGATACCTATTCACTTTACTCTTAAACGCCCCGGATTGTATTTAGGTGGAAAGAGACGCAGGCAACGAGTTCCACACCTCCGCAGTTCTTACTTCTTTGTCCCTTTAACAAGCTTTTATTTAACTTGCAATGTACATAATTATGTATGTAACTATGTTTGTTCGGGTGGAATCTTGCAACTCAATTTTGAAGCAGATATCTTCAACTGATTGAGCTGAAATTTTGTATGTACGCATTTAGTTTGGATGACAATGCATGGTTAGTTGTGTGACGTCATTCTTAATTCCAACATGGCGGAACTCCCAAAATCGCGCAAGTTATCTCCAATGCAAATATTTACAAACCAAATTAGCATTCTGGCTCAGCAAGTTGATCAAGGAGAGATGCGTGCGCGACGAAAAATTCTCCTGTTGCATGGACTTCCCGAAGAAGAGAATGAGGTAACCCATAAAGTTATTGTTTCGGCACTGGCAGAGCGGTTGAAGTTCACAAGCTTGTCGTCTAGTGACATTAGCAGATGCCATCGGATGGGGCGTGCTGCAGCGGATAGACCGCGGCCCGTTCTGTTCAAACTACGTGACGTAGCTCTCCGAGATAAGATCTGGTCGTCCAAAACCGGTCTCAAGGGTACAGGATTGACACTCTCCGAATTTCTTACAAAGAGTCGGCACGATGTGTTCTTGGCAGCTCGTCAGCGTTTCGGCATCACAAAATGTTGGACTAGGGAAGGCAGTATCTTCATTCTTGGTCCCGACGGTACGCGGCATCGAGTCAACTGTATGGAGAATCTCGCCGCCATTCAGAATAAAGCAGCGAAGGCGCAGGCCCCGGCCGTTCGAGTAGCAGTTGTTGACTCTGAAGAACCGACGAGTAGAACTAGAAGAGTAAAAGCTGGTCCGGTAAAGAAGTAATCCTTTCATCTCAGACAAAGTAGTAATGCCTTTCATGGGTTTTTGGAGTTTAAACTTTATCGTGAATAATGTTATCTTTCGTTTACTTGATTAACAGGGTAGTTGTGTTTTATAACTTGTAACCACCGCATTTCTAGCAAATTCAGTAAATGTACACTCATTTTATTTATTGTTTTGGACTTGAAAATCATAGAAATGTATGAGAAGTTCACTGTCATTTGTCATTGTCTCCAATTTATTTACCTGTCAAGTTTTTCTCTGTTGTCAGTGACTTCTATCTTTTTTTTTTTCTCTGACACTTTACGTTTTATGCATTTAGATAAAATCTTTTTACCACAACGGCAATTACTTTGTTCACTCAACTTAACTCGCTGTTTTTACTTAGTTATTTTTGATTTGTTTAAACCATTTTTAGCTTATTATTGGATTACTTAAATGTTTGTATTTTTTTTTTTTTTTTTATTATTTTGTTATTAATATGTAGTGTAGTTTTATATTGTTCAACTTAATAGATAACCCAACTGGCAGGTAGACGACTAGCTTTATCTGGTTTAAAGCTTAACTTGTTTAATTTTATATTATTATTATTATTTTTTATTTATAATTATTTAAATTATTTATATATTTTTATTATTTTTATTATTATACATTGTATTAACTTTACATAAACGTACCTTTTTTATGTCTAGCATTGACAGCGATTTTTTAACATGCTCCACATCAATAACTTCCGATGATAGTTTGGACAGTTTCCACAGTCTGCCATCCTTATCCGACTCCATTGGATCGTTAGTTGCTGACGTTCCCAATAATTTTAATGTTTTTCACATAAATGCCCAGAGTATTACGGCTCACTTTCCAGAAATGCTCGCGTCTTTCGTACATCCCAATATTCACGCCATTTTCGTTTCTGAGACGTGGCTAAAACCCGTTCTCCCTTCTTCTACCGTGTCGTTGCCTGGCTTTCGATTAATAAGGAATGACCGTATTGGTCGAGGTGGTGGCGGTGTCGCTATATATCTTCGCACTCACTTTCCTTTCTCAATCGTTAGTATGTCTACTCAACCGCCGCCATCCGATGCCGGCGAACATCTCCTTATTGAGGTCATCATGCATCACACCAAAGTTCTACTAGGGGTTTACTATCCACATTCTCGTGATGTTAATTATTTTTCTTCATTCGAAAGCCTTTTAGAAAACCACTCTCCCTCTTATGATCACACAATCATCATGGGTGATTTTAATACTTGCTTACTTAGACAAGATCATAGGACTAAAAAATTCGAGTTGATGACTACAGCTCTGAATCTTAACGTACTGCCCCTTAATGCTACTCACAATCCCCCAAACAGTATCCCTTCTCTTCTTGACCTTATTCTCGTTTCATCCCTGAAACATGTTGTTAAGCATGACCAGTGTGCAGCAGATGATTTTTCCCATCATGATTTGATCTTTCTCTCTTACAAAATTCGCCCACCTAAAGCTAAGCCTAAAATTCTTTTACAACGCAGTTTTGGTAACATGAACTTAGACAAGTTGCGTGTAGATGCTCAGGAACTAGATTGGTCCGAAGTTTTAAGCGCATCTAGTATGGATGCGAAAATCACTCAGTTCAATCGTATTTTGACTAAACTGTACGACACTCATGCTCCTATTCATGCAGTCAAAATGAAACACGCACCTGCACCATGGCTAACTGATGAAATTCGTATTCTTATGCAGAAAAAACAAGTTGCAAAAAATAAGCTCAAGTATCGCCGATCAGATGAAAATGTTGAAAAATACATCAATCGTCGCAATGTCTGCAATAGAGCGTGTAGGGACGCACAACGCCGATATATCCATAAATCCGTTGAAAACGAAGATCCAGCGAAAGTCTGGAAGTTTCTTAGGTCACTAGGAGTTGGTAAATCTCGTCACGATACTCTTCCTAATAATTTAGACATTAATCTTTTAAATCACCATTTTTCGTCTTCGTCAAATTTTGACGGACCATTAAAAGCTGACACCCTTAAAAATCTTTCTTCTCTCTCAACTCCTAGACATATCTCTTTCAATTTTAATCAATTTACCGCTTGTGATGTTAAGAAGAGCCTGCAGTCCATTTCGTCAAATGCTGTTGGTAGTGATAGTGTAAGTCGTAAGATGATCATCCCTATCCTTGATGAAGTGGTCCCAGTCATCCAGTATCTTCTTAATTTCTTTATTTCCTCGGGCACATTTCCAGTAATGTGGAAAGAAGCTCAAATCACACCCCTTCCTAAAAAACCTAATCCTAATTTGTTCACTGATTTCCGTCCAATCTCTATCCTACCTTTCCTGTCCAAAGTCTTAGAACAGCTTGTTCACCAACAGCTCTCTTCCTTTCTACATAACAATGGTCTCCTTAACTCTTTCCAATCCGGTTTCCGTCGCGGACATAGCACCGTGACTGCTCTTACCAAAATCACTGATGACATAAGGGACGGTATTGGTCATTGTCACCTGACTGTCCTATCACTGCTAGACTTCAGCAATGCTTTTAATAATGTCGACTTTGATATCCTGCTGGAAATCTTGCGCTCTCTTAACATATCTCCAACGGCTATTGATTGGTTTCGTAGTTACCTGTTTGGACGCCGACAGCGGATTCGTATTGATGACTCATACTCCTCTTGGTGTCATATTTCTGCTGGTGTTCCACAGGGCGGCGTTTTATCTCCTCTTCTTTTTGCAATTTTTATAAATTCAGTTTCTCAACAGCTGACTTCTTCCTATCACCTCTATGCGGACGACTTGCAAATTTACACTCAAGCCCCTCTTGGGCAACTGCATGAGGCGATTGAGACCACGAATTCTGATCTTAGACGCATAAGAGACTGGAGCAAATCATATGGCCTTACAGTCAATCCCGCCAAAACTAAGACTATTATTATTGGGAGTTCCCGTATGATTTCAAAAATCGACTGGTTCCACCTTCCTCAAGTTATCTTCGACGGAGTTTCCATCCCCTTTAGTGAAACAGTAAAAAATCTGGGAATACTCATGGACCGACAGTTTTCGTGGAATCCACAATTAGCTGAAGTCAGTCGGAAACTCTTTGGTTCTGCAGCTTCCCTTAGAAGGTTGCGTAACTTCCTTCCTATTACTACCAAAACTGCACTTGTAAAATCTCTCCTTTTCCCAATATTGGACTACGCAGACGCCTGCTATTTGGATTTAACCGAAGAGCAACTAGACAAACTTGAACGTCTTCAAAATTTCTGTATTCGGTTCATATTCGGTTTAAGGAAATATGATCATATTTCTGAATTCCGCCAAAAGCTCAAATGGTTACCAATTCGCCTTCGCCGTAAATCTCACATCCTTTCCTTCCTCTTTAAAATCTTGTTTTTTCCAACTATCCCTCTGTATCTCAAGGAGCGCTTTGAATTTATTCAAGGGCACTCCGGTTCTTTGAGATCTTCTCGTCACCTTAAACTTAAGCTCCACACATCATCCCACATCAATCTATCATATAGTAAAGGGTTTACTGTGCAAGCTGTCAAGCTATGGAATGAGCTGCCTGTTGGCATAAGACAGGCCCAATCACTGCCCATTTTTAAAAATCTCGTTTTTAACCATTATTTAGCTCTTTGCTAATTCGGTACGCATAATACTAATTTATATATATGTATTGATATTTTATTATATTTATTTATAATATTTATAATTATTCATATTTATATTATATTTATTTTTGGTTATTTATTTAAGTAGGTACTTATTATTAATATTACTTAATATTATCTTTTAAATTTTAATTTAGTTTTATGTACACCACCTACCCTTTTCGTATTTCTGTAAGTTCTTGTCCATCCAAAGGTTACCTGGAAGAAATCGCTTTAGGCGATAAGGTCGCCCTTGTACTGCCGAAAAATGTATTTTAGTTTTTAAGTTTTTCATGTACTTTTTGGTGTGCAATAAAGATATATTGTATTGTATTGTATTGTATTACAATATGGGTATCAAATGAAAGAGTTTGCGGAGTCTTTTTAACGCAATAAAAGCTTGTTTAAAAAAAAAACAATAGAAAAATCTTTTAATTTTTTCACTTGATCGAAAAAGACAAAATACTGTATTACTATCAGAAATACAACTACATTATATTAGAAAGGAGGGAACATTTGCTTGAAAAGTAACCCTTTGAAGGCCATGACATGAACTTAATACTACTTTTGAATATTACATATTTGCATAAAAATATAATTTTTATTTTTAAAAGGCAGTAAACTCATGGTGGTGGTAAATTCCTTACGAATCGTGCTTACATACATATATTACATTATTAAGATTTTTAATATTTTAGGGTGCTCTTAGTCAATATTTTAACTGCTAAACCAGCAATATTGCCACAATATTTTGGGTGGGGCCCGGCCACATGGTCATACATTTCTAGCATGACTGATGATGGCCCGGCTGCAGTGCCACTTTTGTAGTTAAAATATTGATCGTCTAGGAGCACCCTTATAATGCCACCAAAAGCAAAACACAAAGGTCCCAGGTAATAAAACTGGTTTGCAAAAGATGCTGATCTATCTGTTAATTTTTTTTTGTGACAAAAAAATTTAATGTTACTCACAATGACTGTTTCCATCATTTTAGTAATATCAAGTTCCAAAAGCTTGTCCTGGTGTCCTCCCATTAGCAATTTTGTCGGGCTTTCTTGGAACAGGCATTGCATTTCTATCATGTTTGGGGATCTGAAAATAATTTAGACATTACTTATTTAATTTTAGGCGTGTATTTATTTTACTCACAAATTATAGTTTATTCTAGTTTTTGTTTATGGAAAAAAAGTATAATAAAAAGGATAGTAGAACTCATCATGAAACACTGTCAAATGAACTTAATTATTTGCCTAATAATTTTAGGAATTAAAATTAGGATGTGAACCTATGCCTTGCAGCTGGAGAGTCTAAAGGTGCATACACTTAACGCGCGGCGGCGGCCGCACGAGGCAATGTTCGACGTCCATTTGCCGCGCGAACCAAAATGTAGAATATGAATTTAGTAGAGCGCGGCTGCCGTATCCGACAAGCGATCCAGCCGCGGCCTGCAGCAAAGACACGTTTATTCTTATAAACTTGCGAGTATGGACGCGACGTTGCCGAGCGAGTTAAAATCGAAAATCGTCCCAACTGCTCCCGAGCGGCCGACTGGACTGGAGCTCAAACAACCGGCAATGCTCGAGCTGCTGCGCCCGAGGTTCGCGCGGCAAACGTGCGAACCAATGTTTGAGGGTTGCCGCGCGTAAATGGTATGCAGCTCAATGCTTGCACCTCAGTGGCGACTACTATCATGGCTTCAATATCAAACAAAGGTTTAAAAATATTACCTATATGTATGTTTCGGTAGTCCTCTTCGTATTTGTTTTCGTAGCATAGACTTTGTCAAAATAAAGAGTGCCTCTTCATGTGTGATGATGTCCCTAATTTCTTCTGTTTCGTGGACTTGGAATGATGTGTATTTTTGCATATTCGGACCATAGTATGATGTTACGTGACCCTGAAATATACAAAATACAAAATGTTTATTTGTTTCAATACATTTACACAATTACATTAGGACCCTGTCTGCTGCCGTAGCGTGAGCTGTGTTGCAGCAGCCAGTGTGAACACAATTATCACTTACAAATAAAACATCAAATTGTCGACGAAGCGTCTCTGCTTCAGCTCCTCCAAAAATGCTTTTGTACATCAGTTTGGTGTCTGTCGGGCTGTCTTCCTCTACTAGTCGCATTTCTCAACCGACTGACTTATGAAATGCGACCTGTAGAACAGGACAGACGACGGCCGAACCGACATACGCAAAAGCATTTTTGTGAGTTCTTCAGGTCACAGAGTCTCTAGTTAATCACTATTCGAAAAGCTCTTTGCAAAATATACAGGGTTATTGGTAGCTTATGCACAAACTCAGGGGCTACTTTACTACTTAACTTCTTGCCATCAATATTGTGACGCGCATTTCGCTACTGACTATCTGGCTAAGAAATAGGTCAAGTTCAACCGGCCCAGGCTCTAGCCTCCGCCACCGCTATCTCTTTCTCTGCTTTTGCAGTGATAACTAGGTCACAAACTGTGACTACCTAGAATTTGGATAGAATTAAAATTAATCAGAACTCGATTTTGTTTCTCATTTTTTGGATATAGAAAAATAAAAACATTAAGGACTCAGCAAAAGTCGTAAAACTAAAGTAAGTAGTTTTTTCTTAAGAGGTTGTATGTCAGTTACCATTACCCTGTATATTAGGAAAAGATAGGGTACAGACTGCGAACTTTCAGTCTAAACTTTTTTGGTTTAATTTTACATATATTTTTTACAGGCTTTTAGAACTTAGTGGTTATGCTACTCAGTTTACAAATGCGAAAGTTTGTATGTGTGTTTGTTAATTTCCTATGCTCAAACCGATGAATAAATTTGGATGTAGTTCAGGACAAAGACAGCTTACATCCTTAATTGACACATAGTCTAGTTTTTAACAGTGGGAATACTGCAGCGTGCAGTTTGTCTTTAGTAAAAAATACCTTTAAATACTACATTCATGGTAGTGCAAAACTAGCCTTTATATACTTACTTCATATTTTCTTACTTACACCTTGATTCCCCATCCATATAAGTTCTTCATATTTGTCAAAGGTGACAGATGAGACTCCAAATCTGTCACCTCCATCAACTAAGACGCTACTCCTTGATTCATACTCCCCTTCCCGACTTGGTATCAAATATTGTGGTGTAAACTCTTGTGTGTAGGGTGCTGCAAATATGGGATTTATTTTATTAATATTTGGTTCTTTGTTAATGATGTTAGTATAATTCTTTACTTACTAATATTCAATACAGAAAGTTTGTGACACAGTAACTTTGTTTGTGTTACTGTAACTTTGTTTTTTTGGGGAATCTTTGGAACTTTTAAACTGATTCTAAAAATTCTTTCATCAGTAGAGGGTGGTACATTTTTCTAGAGACTTATGGTTTGTTTACTATGCTGGTAAACAAACGGCTCATAAATAGCTAGGTAACTTTTTAATTTAACTTTCTATTAAGTTACATGGTTGAAACTAGGAACAAATGTTATTTTTGAAAAAAATCTGTAACAAAATTCTTATGACTTAATTGTCTGTCGAAGTTTTTCATGCCTGTCGAAAGCGGTAAATAATTAAACTTTCGTTCCTTGAACTTGCCCGCTTTGAAGCCCTATAAAAATGAAAGTTTTACAGAAGTAGTAGTGGTTATCAAACCAAATAAGTTTGTGTTGACGATAGCTACAGCATTCGTAAGCTTTAGTATGGATAAAACAAACCAGGAAGGAGGAAGAAAATAATCAAGCAACAAGTTATAAGTTATGGTATCGATTCCCTTCGAAAAAATATTACGCACCCGACATCATTGGATCATTCGGCAAACAAAGGTCCGAATAATGATAATCCATAACTAAAAATAGCACGATCAATGTGATTTAAGGCATTTAACACTACTGTTACATTTAATTCATTAACTAAACAACAAAAATATTGATTTATAACAATAAACGAAACAGATAAAAACCCTACGCTACGACGACAAATCATGAACTATTTCGAAAAATCGACACTGAGGTTGGTATGCAAGCACTCGTCTTTTTTTACGCAATAACAGTCCTTAACCCCAACAGCTAAAGCCCTTCATGCAATCGTGTATTTCTGTTGGAAAACTATGCGCTGTGTGCGTCTTGTCATCAAACAGACAGCTGCGTTCCGATTTACGCTATGGGGTCACGACTTTACGTTTCGTATTCTAGTGGCAGACTCTGTTTGCAATCTGACCGGGTTAACATTTTCAATTTAAATTGTTTTTTTTTTAAAATAAAATGTAAGTATGTTAGTAGGTACACAACATAAATACTTAATCAACCACTAAGCAGTAATGTCCAAGAAACGCGAACCTAAGTCTTGCATCCTATGCCGGCCTGCCCTACCATTGGGGCTATTCCTACGCGTTAGATGAGATGAGATTTTATCTTGGTCACTTTCACACCTATGACGTTTCAAACGAGAGCAACAAAGACGAAAAAAAGTGAGATGAAAATCTCAAATCTCCGAATAGGGTCCCATGACCCAACTATACTTATTGCGCGGCGGTACGATTCGTGGTCGCGAAGCGTCGAAAACAAAACGTAAGGAGCATATTATTATACCTACCATGAACGTAACCATTACGGCAATCAGATGTCATGGGCAGGGCCCCTGGGCGAGAAGCAACATTGGTTTTTAAAACACAACTCAACTAGGTAGGTAACAAGTTACTTTCTACCTCACAAGCTTAGTGGTCCTATTCAGAGATTTTCATCTCACCTTTTCTTGTCCTTGTTGCTCTCGTTTGGAACGTCATAGGTGTGAGAGTGACCAAGATAAAATCTCATCTCATCTCACGCGTAGGAATTGCCCCCCATAAAGGTTCAAAAAAAGGTGAGATGAAAATCTCAAATCTCCGAATAGGGCCCCAGGAGGGCTATTCGGCTTACTGAGTAAGATTCAATCTCACCATTTTTCGTCCTTGTTGCTCTCGTTTCAATAGTCGTAGGTGTGAGTGACCAAGATAAAATCTCATCTCATCTCACGCGTAGGAATAGCCCCCCATAAAGGTTATATGTGTCATCCAATGTCAATATTGCTTTATTTGCCACACCAGTGGCCCTATTCGGAGAATTGAAATTCTCATCTCACCTTTTTTCATCCTCGTTGCTCTCGTTTGAAACGTCATAGGTGAGAGAGTGACCAAGATAAAATCTCATCTCATCTCACGTGTAGGAATAGCCCCCCAGGGACCCTATTCGGAGATTTGAGATTCTCATCTCACCTTTTTTCGTCTTTGTTGCTCTCGTTTAAAACGTCATGGGTGTGAGGGTGACCAAGATAAAATCTCATCTCATCTCACGCGCAGGAATAGCCCCCCAGGGGGGCTATTCCTGACACCCATAACGTTTTAAACGAGAGCAACAAAGACGAAAAAAGGTGAGATGAAAATCTCAAATCTTCGAATAGGGCCACTGCAGCTTAGTGTTGATTTGCGGTTTCTGATGAACTGATGAGTTCACGGGGATCCCAAAGGATCACAGGATCCTGGTGGACGAACTCCACCCATAGGACATAATAATAAAATAGTATAATGTTGGTGACAGGTTTTAATTTTTAAAGAGTTATAAAATTCACAATAATAGCAGTAATATTCAAAACATAAATTCCTTTAGCCAAAAGTTAGCGTAACTTAGTTGTTTGATTTGATGTTTAGACTAAAATACCAGCTGCACCCTGCAGTTAAAAATCCCGGGTATAAACTGCCGGTAACACACCCCATCTATGGCGAAATAGGTGAACTAATCTCATAATGGATTTAGTTACAGCCGAATCAACAATAGTTCCGATCTACGCCACCTACAAGGTGGCGACCATATTACCAATACCCACCATTCAATTGATAATAATAGTGTGGGCGACCACTCCCGGATCTGTTTACTCTGCATCACGATAGGCATACATATCTGTACCTCACCTATAAACCTCCAATTTCTGTTACAGGCATCACCTTTATAATATTAGTGTGATGATCTGCTACAAGACATGTCTGTAGTGGCCAAAGGAATGTAGCAAAGCAATTAATGAAATATAAAACATAAAAATATCTTTACACTTTCTTATATATTACAATAGTTAACTGCAAAAGCACTATTTTAAAACAATATAAATAAATAAAAAAAGATGTCTTAGAGCTTAGATTAATTAACATTGGCAGTGGGTAAGAAATGCTGGTAGTAGCTCTTAGTGAAATCTGTCATGAGATCAGGCATTGCTTCCGGTAGTGTTGTGATGAGGCGAGCAGGACTGCCTGAGTATCTCGCAAAGGATGGGACTACTGTCTCTGCTGGTAGCACTGAGTTGTCTTCAATCATGCAGCAGTCTTTTAGGACACATCTTCGACCCTGTAAAATTAAAACAATCATGAAACTATGTTATATGAACTTATTTGTTGATTTCTAGGGTGCTCCTAAACAGGCCATAGTTTACTGCCATATAGCAATACTGGCAATATTGCTGACTGTAGCCTGACGTTTTTCTGAGGCTAAAAATTTTTGTCAGATAAAATAGTCTTCAACAAGGGCTCATTACTGACTTACTTTATGTACTTACAATGACAACATTCTTTCCTATATACACATAGGAGCCTACTACAGCTGCGTTGACAACAGTGTTTTCACCAACAAAGACATGGTCACCCATTTGTAGAGGGAAGAATGCTACCCTGAAATAAAAGAAAGTGTCTTGTCAGTAAAATGGTACACTTCATAGTACAACTTAGCTCGGGGAACTTAAGTACTCTATAGCGAGTAGATTAACTTGTTAAACATCACTGCCAAAAGGGGCATATTCAATGTAAGCGAAATTTTATTCGACAATGTAGTAACACACATTACGTAGATGTAATCACACTAATATTATAAAGAAGAAAGTTGTGAGTGTATGTTTGTTACTTCTTCACACTCAAACAGATGGATGGATTTTGGTGAAATTCGGTATGGCGGTAGCTTATACCCTGGATTGACACAGGTTACTTTTTAACCGCGGTTAAAACCACAGGGCGCAGCTAGTAAGATGAATAAACTAAAGATGTAGCATGCAAACAAAACTATCTGATTGGTGCTCTCAGCCTACAATGTCAAACAAGCAAGTTAATAAAAGATATTACTTACATCAAATCAATGACGATCAATAATATAAATAAACATACCCTTTACTAAATTTCTTGAAAGGAGGTCGAATGACTGAGCCTTTGCTGATGATACAAAACCTTCCTGTTTTCACATTGCCCAAGTCTCCTCTGATAATCGCATCACTTTGGACGATTACTTTGCCATGTAATACGATGTTCTGAGATCCACATAGTACCGTCTGCCGGCTCACTTTATTGCCCGAAGCCTGAAATTTTTGAAATAGGCAACCAGTTAGTAAGCTTGATGATTCACACCTAAAACCACAACCAACTGAGAATAGTTTGTGGAGCGCCATACAGTTTCAACGTATTCCGACTTATTGTAGTATGTATCTTGTAATTCCATTATAAAGATAATTTGTTTGTTCAGATTTTCAGGTAAAAGCTGAAAACAATTGATGCAGAAGATTGTTTACAAAATTGACATTAGAACGCGGGAGAGCGTTTTGTAAGATATCAATAATGTTGTCCGACACAACTTTGTACAGCATGTTTACGTTATAAGGCTTCGTATACTCGTGTTGTAAATGCCCTAATTTGGGCCTGACAAAATTTGGACAGCGGATTATGCACGACTATGTTATATTATGTTTTACGTGTACATGGCATCATATGCTCATGCTGTGCAAAACCGTGTCGTGCAAAGCGTGATCAGACAAAACCTCTCCTGTTCTACTCCTCTATCAAAGCAAATGTGATTTGGATTAGTAAGGTTACAAGGCTAAGGTAGGAGCGAAGCGAAGCGGAGGCTAAGGTGGGAACTAAAAGCTAATGGGAGGGGGCTTTAAGCTAAAAAAAAAAAACAAAGACCAAGGTTTTAGACGAAGGCTAGGGTAAGACCTTAGCCCACCTTTTTTTTTGACACACAACACAACTTGAAATCTCCGCTATTTAAATTATTAGCATAAGGCAAAGTAGTGAACGTTGTTCAGGCGATTATGTACAGGAAAGTTTTGTATGACACGTTTTACGTGACATGGCATCGTATGTTCAGGCTGTTCAAAACATGTCTTACATTATAGTTTTCCCACATCGCATTATATTCGTCAATTTTAGACATTGACATTTAGAAAAATATGACATTGAAAATAGCAACGTCACAACGAGAAAATCGCAAACCAAGGGGGCTATTCCTGCGCGTGAGATGAGATGAGATTTTATCTTGGTCACTCTCACACCCATGACGTTTCAAACGAGAGCAACAAGGACGAGAAAAAGTGAGATGAAAATCTCAAATCTCCGAATAGGGTCCCAACTTGTCTGTCTAATTTTTTTAAGCCAATGGGTAAGCTGAAGTTATTGAGACCTCACTGCCTAGTCTGATCTCTCTCATTTAAAGTGATCACGAAATAATCGCACGATATTATTTTCATCACAGACTATTGCCGCGAATTCCTGCGAAAGTGTTCCTATTGGGTGTCAATGGCTTTTTGGTATCGATGCTTTCGCGGAACAGGCTTAATGTCTTGTTTTTTTTCTGGACCTTTTGGCGGGAACCGGAAAGATGGTGTTGCGACTTTGTATTATTTTCTTGTGTTTGTTCGAGTGTTTAAGTGTAGTAATGTAATAAAACATATCGTCACGCCTTTCTTTCTTTCTTCATATAATACGCACATAATAATTATGTTCACACGATAAACAAATTGGTGCTTCCGACGGCTGGGTTTGAACCCGCTCCCTCTGGCTTGAGGGGTGGGCCTTCTCCAACTAGAATATCATCGATTTTGAAAAAGTGTATTATTAACCTTTACCGTTTGGATAACGTGCACGAGTATGAGCAAATGATACAAACACTATGTTACTTTTCGTGTTCTCTACAAAACAAGTTTCAGTAAAGTATCCACGGCTTACTCCTACTGTCAAACTTTTTTATCTGTTTAATATATTCTGTAATCAACTGTGTATAATTATTTTAATTCTGTTGTTTGTCACTAAATTATTTTTATTCTTATTCACGGCAATAATGAAATGGGAATAGGGAAGGGTATCATCGACCTCTCCTCCATCATAGATTTAACCATTTATGTAGGTACGGATTACATGTGGATGACTACGCGGTATGGGCAACATGTTGGCTCTAGCCTGCCCTACGGGGCACAACCAACAATTTTTTTTTTACCTTACAAAATAATACACGTAGGAAGTTTGGCCACAACCCCTTAGCGTGTAATTGGACAAAAAAAAATATTGGCGGCCAGACGTTGGCGGGAAACAGTTAAGTTAGCACTTTTGTAGGTTTTAAATATCGATTTTCGTTCGACTATCGAATACTTTGATATTTTAGTTTTGAATCACCTATATTTCAATAAATTAATAGGTAAAACGTTTTCTAATTTCTAATTTTTCCGGAAGAACATGGACAGATTTGTAGTAAGAGAGCCAAGAACTGATGGTGCGTTAGTGTTACTTATTTGACAGTCCAATTCATTCGCAGCATTTTATACTCATACATTTTTTTTCTTCAGAATATCCACAGGGAAATCAAATGATAGCATTTCCTGCAAACACCATTAGGAACAATATGATGTAAGTACGTAATAACGCTTTTACTACAAACCCATCTAGTTTTTAGATAGGTACTTTTGCCTGCAGCGATTCAGGTAAGTATTACGAGTATTAGGTAAGGTAATAATACTTACTTACCTAATGATTTTCAGGATAGGTAATAAATTGCTTGATAGGTACTTACTTGCAAGAGCATTAACAGTGCCTTAATACACTGTACTAGGCTAACTATACAACCCCAGAATGATAGATAAGATCTTTAGAGCTACATGATTATACATACCTACCTAAAAAATGTAAAAACTTAATAAGTCGGTAGGTAAATTAAATGGATACCAAATCGATACATTATTATACTGAGTCTAACTTCTCACGCATATAATTCCAGACCTCCAGAAACAATGTACTTTAGTGGACCTTTCGCATCAGAGTACCCAATCGCGCAACATAACACCCAGCCTAACATGGGCGCCCAACACAACATGGGCGCTCAACACAACATGGGCGCACAACATAATATGGGTGTCCAACACAACATGGGCGCGCAACAGAACATAGGCGCTCAACAAAACATGGGCGCTCAACACAACATGGGCGCGCAACAGAACATGGGCGCTTTACATAACATGGGCGTTAATCAGAATCTAAGCGCTCAGATGAATATTGGAGCTCATCAGAATATGAGTGGTCAGCGCAATTTGAATGTCCAGCATATTGGCGCTCAAAATAGCATGGGGCCTCAAAATAACGTAAACGTCCAGCAAAACACAAATCCTCAAATGACGCAGAGCTTCGGACAGAATCCTGTAAGTACTGTGATCTTTAAATTAGAGGCTCTGTGAGCTGCAGAACTCGCGGCTGACGTTTGTTTTATTCTACAAGTCACATTCCTGAACCGATTCTCGTGAAATTTTGTGAGCTGGGGGGCCCTATTCGGAGATTTGATCTCACCCTTTTTCGTCCTTGTTGCTCTCATTTGAAACGTCATAGGTGTGAGAGTGACTAAGATAAAATCTCATCTCATCTCACGCGAAGTAATAGCCCTCCTGGAGGGCTATTCTAACGGAGTGAGATTCAATCTCACCATTTTTCATTCTTCTTGCTCTCGTTTGAATAGTCATAGGTGTGAGAGTGACTAAGATAAAATCTCATCTCATCTCACGCGTAGGAATAGCCCTCCTGGTTTGATAATTGTACAGATTTTTGCCCAGCAACGTAGGTATATTTATAATGAAAGCAAATAAAATCGTTAGGAATGTTAGTTGCCTAGACATACGTATTTGTATGTACAATAGATTATCTCAGCAAATTTCCAAGCAGGGGGGCTATTACTATGCGTGAGATGAGATGAGATTTTATCTTGGTCACTCTCACATCTATGACGTTTCAAACGAGAGCAACAAGGACAAAAAAAAGTGAGATGAAAATATCAAATCTCCGAATAGGGTCCCTGTAAGCTAGTTTCTGCAAATCATCCACAAGCCTACTAAGTAGATAAGTAACTTTTGCAAATAATTAATGTCTCCACAGCTACAGCTCTACTAAAGCAACATGCACAATGTGTTTAACTATTTCGCAAGACTTACTGTTTTTTGCTTTCATATTTGATTAATGATCATTTACCGCGCTAGATAAAGTTTTACTGAAGTCCAAATTTTTGTTTGTACTTAAATAGGCACGTGTGTAAATAAATAAATAAATTAAAATGGTCCCTTTCAAGGCTCGGTCATACCACGATTATCTACCCACATATACGTTTACTTAAGCCCGCTACATTTAGAGTTGAATCGCATATCATATTAATGGTAAAATAAGATTAGATGAGAGAGATAATGAGATAAATAGATTCACATTTTATTGCCGTTTTTATTAGTATTTGTAATAAGAACACAAATAAGAATAAGTTGCTCGGTTAAACTTTATAGAAGTAATCTGGCTATTTAATATTAGTAAAATTTTGTGGTGTAATCGCTGAAAACCGAGAGAACTTACGCTCAAACAGTTTTTTTAAGACGTACTTTTTGTGGTTTTCTTTTTCACAATGAAAATGATTTTAAAAATTCTACTTCAGTTAAACTGATTTTGGTTGTTTTTTCTACCAGCTGTATTTTTTGCACCTGATCATCACAATTCTTCATATCAAACTAGGCGCAAACAAAATACTAAACTTGTTTTCGTTGCTTTCGTGTAATATCGGGCCGAGCGTTAGCGAGCGAAGCGTCTCTGCTTCATCTTCGACAAAAAACGATACGTATGTCCGATTTCTGTCAAAGTCAAAGTCAAAGTCAAAATCTTTATTTGCATGTTATTGGTACATATATATTATAGGCGTGCAAATTAATACACTGATTATTATCTACCGAATTATTTATCTGTCCGGATCTCTGTCGCTTCGCGCGCTATCGCTCGCTCCGTCGTTTAATGAAATACTTAAGTTATCGCCATAATGACAGGTAAAGGAATAAATGTATGTAATTCCTATGCATTCCGTCTCCATTTATAATTATTGTGACATTTGTTTTTTTTAAGTAATGTTTTATTGACTTTAATGATACTTGATTGAATCAGGCGTTACTTTGCGGAAGTTCATCTTCAAAATTGTTACTTGAACTAATATCTAGTGTATTTCCGCTTTAACGTCGCATTAAGTACATCAAGGAATATGATTTTTTTATTCTTTTTAATTTTGAATATTTAAAATTAATTTAATGAAATTTACTAGAAAACTTTATACAAATTGATTTATAATTTTGAAATAAAAATCGAATAAAAATTCATATTCTGTGATGTACTTAATGCGACGTTAGAGCGGAAATACACTAGATATTAGTTCAAGTAACAATTTTGAATCTAATGATGTTCTAGTGTATACAATGTTGTTGGACAAATCAATAAATCAATAAAAGACATTTTTTATACCAAATACGTCCAACCAGATGCTTAGTATTTCTTTTTTTAAATGAAATATCTTTTTTGCTTAATTTTAAGTTTTACTTTGAATTTTAATTGATATAAATTTAATTTGGATTTACTTTAAATTAAATTTAAAACATTTACTTTATATTTTATTTCATATTTCTCTTATGTTTTTTATTTTAGTTTTTAAAAATTTAATTAGTAACTATTATAGTTTATTCTATGCTTATTTAACTTTTGTCTGCCACTAACTATGTATTTTCACAAGTTTTGGAGTACGGTCCAGCTCTGTCTTTTTTTCTTCTATTTACTACTTTGTATTTGACTGTACTCTGTTTTGTGTTTAAATAAATAAAAATAAAATAAAATAAATAAGGTACAAAAATAAATTTACTTCACTTCTAGATGGCTGGACAGATGTCTGGGATCGATTCTAGATATTTAGCTGGATATACTGATAACAGCGCTCAGTTCATCGTGTCTGGTGAGTTTCAGGCTTTCAACATTCAACACACGAACACTCTTTTTTCGAACAAGGTAGTATATTTGACTGCCTCGGTGGCTCAGTTGGTAGTGAACCTGCCTTCTGAGCTTGGGGGCGTGGGTTCGATTCCCATCTAGGGCAAACATTCATGTGATGAACATTAGTGTTTATTCTATGTCTGGGTGTTAATATCTATTTAAGTATGTATTTTAAAATATCTAAGTATGTATATCAGTCTCTGGCAGCCATAGTACAAGCTTTGCTTAGTTTGGTGTCAGGCGAGTGTGTGTGGAAATGTCCCAAATTTATTTATTTATTATTTATTTATATTATTTTTATGACTTTGACGTTTAAAAAATATACTAGCTGTTACCTACGACTTTGTTTGCGTTTATTCATTAGATAGTATCCAAGGTATCAAATTAGTAGAACAAATGTTGTTGTCTATGATGTTACCTACCTAGTTCTGCGAGGTTGCTGGTGTTTTGAGATGACCCTGTAATGAAGTGCTTAGAACGATCAACGGTTTAGGCCCATCCATTTTGTTCGAAGAAACCGTATCGTCACGCCTTTCCCCCGGAGGGGGCTGGCAGAGATGTAATACAACACACTTCGCCGGACGATATTCAGTCCTAAATGTGACAAGTGGCGAGCCTTTCACCATACACCGGGCTCCGGTCATGTAGCAGATGACATACAATACGCAGATATGTTCACACAATGAACAAATTGGTGTGTGCCGTCGGCTGGGTTCGAACCCACTTCCTCAGGCTTAAGAGGCGGGCCTTCTCCCAACTAGATGACATCGGTTTTTGTCATCGGTAGTAAACGATGACAAAAAAACTTGGTAAAGAAGCACCACTCAAATAAATCCTGCTCGTTAAGTGTGTGGTGGAATATGACTATCCAGCAGTCACTTATGTAGGTACTTACTTTTGTTTTATCTCATTGTGGTCAACAACTCGGAATAACATCGGTCGGGTTTCCAGGTCAACAAATTCAGAGGAACGCCACTCCAATTAACTGTAGTTTCGGGAGCGACTATCAAAACCGCAGCTTCAACGGTATCGAGAGGAACAAAGAGAAAAACTTTGCTCATGTCAATGTATCTGTTGGTATGGAACCGTTTTTAAATACTATTTGATGCAGTTCATCTCTAGCTGTTGGTTTGGTACTTATGCTGGCTTTTTGTTTACTAGGATCAAAAGTTGATGCAATGCCGAAGCCTCAACAGCAAATGGTTGCTCGTAATAAAGAAAACCTACAAAACTGTTCTGGTAAGTGGATATTCAGATACATTAGTATATTTAGAAAATCCACCTTGCGCCAGCGGATCCAGACGGGGCGCGGGGGTCTGAGAGGCTCAAGGGAATTTTTCCGAACAAGGCGGTGGTGGAGTTATTTTTATAACATTGTTGATACCCAATTAAATTAAGAAATTTTGACTGTGAATTCAAAGAATCTAATTCTCACTCTACAATCGTCGAAATGGGCGATTTTAGTCATTTTATGTTTACCTACCTTAATATAAATCTTTATCAACCCTCAGCTTAGTCAAGACCCCCCAGGCTAAAATCTTACATATGATAAAGCTTACAATCCAAGCCAACCACCCCCCCCCCCCCATCCTAAAACCATCCCTGCCTCAGCGTACCTACAGTATCTACGTAGATTCAAAAATAACTGAAAATCCTATGAGACAGAAATTCAAATCACAAAAAACTTCAACGGTTTCACTAAAACTACACAAAAACTTGTATTGGCTCATTTTCATCTCAACTACGGCAGATGACTTCATTCAACTTTTCCAATAGGAATGAAGTTTATAAAAGTTTTGTGAAAAACTAGATAGACAGGTAGCAGGTAGAGAGATCTGGATTGAGGTTACTATACTATTATTAGGTACTTATTACAAATGCGAAAGTTTGAATGGATGGATGTTTATAAGGGCGCTCCTAGACTGGCTATATTTTCGCTGCAATGCTGGCCCGACAATATTTTGAGTGTGACCCGGCCATATTGTCATACTCGTACATTTCTAGCATGCCTGATGATGGCCGTGCTATAGTCGGCAATATTGTCAGTAATATCGGGCCAGTATATTGCATAAAATATGGTCTGTCTAGGAGCGGCCTTACTCAATCACGCCAGAACAGCTGAACGGATCTTTAATGAAATTTGACACGGAGATAGATAGTCTGGAATAGCACCTAGGATACTTTTTAACCGCGGGTTGCATCTAGTTTAAATGTAAAATACATAGGTACTTTAGTCACATTTTCATCTCAAAATAGGTCTATGGAAGCTCATTTTTAACCGCCTATGCAAGAAGGAAGGTTATGTTTTTGAGTGTATGTATGTAAGTATGTATGTATGGGGGTATGTATGTATGAGTTTTCTTTGGCACGCCCTACAGCCTAAACAGCTTGATGGATTTCGACAAGTGATGTGTCATTTGAATCGTCTTGATATTCATTTGATTTCATTGAATCATTCGAATCGTCTTCAGCCGCGTTTTTTGTTTTTCTTCTAACTAATGTTACCAACTTGTTATGTACCTGTCGATTGCTTATTTCATTGAGCCCCGAATGCGTACCTAGGTACCTACATCTCAGTGATATAGAAAATTACCAATAAGTTTTACCTATACCTAATTTAAATTGGTGACTGACGTAGAATAGCATGTTAAAACCTGACTGACTACGAGTATACTAACATAACCTAACCTAAACTACACTTTTCGAAAAACAAATTATCAGTCAGGACTTTCGACCAAAGTAAAAATAAGTCAGGACGACGAAAACATCATTAAAATTAATTACGAAGGCAGCACCACCAGCACTATTCTTTCGATGAACCAAAGACATCGGCAAACGTGAGCATTCTGTAAATTTCTAGAATAAAGCTAAGAAAATTCTTCCAATTTTCCGTTCCGTCTGGCAAGCTAAGGGTCTCCGTCTACCTGCAAGCTCAGCGCCCGACCGTCTCTCAATGGTACTATTTATAATGGTATTAGTTTGTTCTATGTCTGGGTGTTAAATATCTATTTATGTAGGTATGTATTTAAAAATATATTTGTATGTATATCAGTCTCTGGCAGCCATAGTACAGGCTTTGCTTAGTTTGGGGTCAGGCGACCGTGTGTGGAAATGTCACATAAAAAAATAACCTAATAAGTTGCAACATTACAGCCCAGACGTACTCAGGTTCAGGCACGGTTCCGGCGCGGTGCCACCTCAAAACTTGTTCATATGAAATGTATGAAGGCGATTGTTTGAATTTATAGGCAGCGCAGGCAAGCCACTTCACAATCTTTACGCCTTATAAATCTACATGGTCTTTATGTCTCATTGAGTTAATTTTTGATGAAAACCATTGTGAGGCGGTCAGGCACTGAGCTTGTAGGTGGGCTGACGCCCCTAAACTAGCTGCTTCACTGCGACGACGTGCAGGGTGACATACTCTTGGGTTAACAAGCTCATTATCCTGTATTTTCGAGGACACTAAGTTTTCTTGAAAAGTTTGTGATATTTGTGAGTTCAAGTAGCCCAGAATGGGTTATACTTAAGCTCAATGGTACGGGACTGAGTGAGGCTGTTATTTTGAAGACGTGGTATTAAATTTTTGCGGGGAAATCAGGCTAGGTACCTAAGTAGGTACTTTACTTAATATTTGTTCTCTCGTTTCAAAGTCAAGGTAGTTTAGGAACAGGAAAATTTACTTTATGGAAATACCTAGTAGCTGTTACCCGCGACTTCGTTCGTATTTGTTCAGAAAATGTTGTATTCAAGACCTTCCTTGTGATATATACTGTCACTAATTATCAAAATTCATCAAGAGCTGTTCAACCGTTTAGCCGTCAAAGCCTACAAGCAGACAGACAGACAGACTGTGTAACTTTTGATTTATTTAAATAATTTAGATAAATATTTGTCTATTGTCTATTTTATAATAAGTAAGGAAGGATAACTTCATAAATTACTACTTGCATACAATATGACGTTAATGTAGGTACGACAAACAGACGTAGAATTTAAAACTCCTTAGATACACAGACAGGGCTTAAACTATGTAACTAGTCCATGCTTAAAGTCCATGACGTCATGTAACCGTAGATGTTTTTTCCTTAGTTCCTACGTAAGTTTTAGATTCTCGTAGAAATTGTAGGATTGTACAGTCGTTTATTAGTCGTATGATAAAATTTACTCCATTGCCTTAGAACAACATAAACGTGGTGGTCAGCATTATTTCCAAAGCAAGTTTTTCAGAGCTTTCTTTTTGACTAAAGATCATTAATCTACTTCGAGTACTTCATAAAACTCCAGAAAGCCTTACTGATCTAAATTGAAAGACAAATTCTATTTTGTTTCAGTGCCTCAGCCGAAAAAACCAAATGAATTGAATTTACTGAGTAACGATACCCAGAATCAAATTATGACCCGCGCCGATAAGCTAAAGGTAAACTTTTAACGTTATCTTCTTACTTATCTATTTGACTTTATTTAAGTATACCTAAGTAAATAATAGGCAGATACCTCAGAATACAGAAAATGGTAGAGACGAAGACTAACTATATAGGTCCGGGCCTAGGGCGGGCGGCTTAAAATCCGGCGGCTCTATTTACTGTAGCATGGTATAGGTGACATCCGTATTTATTTCGTTTATTGCTTACCTACCAACCCGCCCTAGCTTCACGCGGTACCTATAAACTTTTCGAGAAAAAATTTCATAAAGCCTGGTTTACACTTTGATTAGGGCGAGTGCAGGTGATTAGTGCAGGTAAGCATCTGCACTATTTATATTAAGTGACTAGGTGTGGACAGCGACTGATTAGTGCAAGTGATTAGTTGGCTGTGTAGTAAAGTGAATAGAAGCGTGTTCTATTTTTTTGCGAGTGGACTGCGAGTAGCCACGTCCCGCGCACCCTGCCTTCCCTTCACTCGCAACGTGCCTGCCACTAAACACGTCTTGCAAAATTGGATACTACTCGCACTACACACCTACACTCGCACGAATCACCTGCCTCACAGTGAATTGGACACTACTAGCACTACACACCTACACTCGCACGAATCACCCGCCTCGCAGTGAATTGGACACTACTCGCCTTACACACCTACACTCGCACTAATCACCTGCACTCACAGTGAATTGGACCCAACTAGCACTACACACCTACACTCGCACTAATCACCTGCACTCACAGTGAATTGGACACTACTAGCACTACACACCTACACTCGCACGAATCACCTGCCTCGCAGTGAATTGGACACTACTCGCCTTACACACCTACACTCGCACTAATCACCTGCACTCACAGTGAATTGGACCCAACTAGCACTACACACCTACACTCGCACTAATCACCTGCACTCACAGTGAATTGGACACTACTAGCACTACATACCTACACTCGCACGAATCACCTGCCTCGCAGTGAATTGGACACTACTCGCCTTACACACCTACACTCGCACTACAGCTTG
This sequence comes from Peribatodes rhomboidaria, assembly GCA_911728515.1. Lineage (NCBI taxonomy): Eukaryota > Metazoa > Arthropoda > Insecta > Lepidoptera > Geometridae > Peribatodes > Peribatodes rhomboidaria. The sequence continues at coordinate 10,966,786 of OU452182.1, forward strand.
TCTGCGCCTTATTGTCGCCTTACGTCTGACCTGTATATTTCAGGCCCTATATAGTCCTCATCTATACCTATAGGTACCAATGCTATGTACCTCTAATTGAAAATATTTATATAAATCTTTTCATAGACATTTCATCCAAATAATAGAATCTGGTCAAAGTAAGATAGAAACTAAAATGTATAAAGATCTGCTTTTACGTAGATTGAATTTAAATAGGCACGTCAAGGCGTCTTTAAAATAAACTCTCCAGATTCTTATTCAGCCCGTTCTTGTTAGATCATAACCGGACCAAATCACTATAAATCATGTAGGAACAGCTCTCGCGAGCTCATTCCGTTCTTATTAAACTCGATCGCTGGGAGATTTATTCTGTACTTGGTTCTTAGTTTTATGACAATAGCGCAAAGATGTTTATGAAAAATGAAAATGAAAACAGCGAAAATGGACGTTATGTGAAATTTATATTCAATTTGAATGCATAATTCGAGCTTTCGGACTCGACAAAAAGAGTTAAAAAAAATTATTAAGTAATTAGTTTGCTTCGGCTAGGTCACAAATTTTTACGGTCACATCGCTCATGTAGAACCAGATGGTTTGGTGTGGTTTAATCTCTGCCATGGAGCAGAGAGAGAAACCCAGTTTCTGTCCACTGTGAGCTGTAGTCATAATTCTATGGACAGATTATCTCACCACCGTCATCCACGGCTGCCTTACTTACTTACTTGACCTTGCAACATTTATGTAACTATGTCTATTTTTAGATCTGTGATCTATATATATAAAAGTCCTGACTGACTGACTGACTGACTGATATATCAACGCACAGCCTAAACCGCTGGACCTAGAAACATGAAATTTGGAGGGTGTGTTCTTTGTACAGTGTAGGCATCCACTAAGAAAGGATTTTTCGAAATTCCACCCCTAAAGGGGGGAAAAGGGGGGTTCAAATTTGTATGAAACTTTTTATTCTCTGGGTCGATTGACTCAAAAATTGGTACAAATGTTCTTCATTTAAAATCATGAGACACGTGTATCACAGTTTTTCCAAAATCATCATCATCATCATCCACCAACAGAGTCTAATAGGGCTTATTTTTACTCTGAAAACTTTGCTGAGAAAGTTATTAACCCACTACAAACGACGCTGTTATCATTCTTAGGGGTTCCGTACTAAAATGGTGAAAGGATACTTATCATGAAACTTCGAAATCTGTCTGTCTGTGAGCTGATTATTTTAGAAACTAAAATAAAAAAAAACGACTTAAAAATTGGAACAGATCTAGATAACGGCAGACATAGATATTTATAGATATAGTCAACGTATAATAGGGAAAATGTGTATAAAAAAATGTATTTAGGTAGTTGGGGTCTGAAAGAGGGATTACAAAAAGAAACACGTGCAATATTTTTAAGTGGGGTATCATTTGAAAGGTCTTAACTTAAGCATTTAAAAACGTTTGTACGCAATGTTTGGTATGTTTGTAAACGGGTTTTTTTTTTAATTTAGCGTTCTAAAATTTTTTTGGTCTACTTTTTTTTTTTCGATGTTTTTGTGGATTCCCTAGGTATCTGTAGTCTGCACCCCATAGTTATATATTTGTTATGTTATGTTTTTAATCATTTTATCGTTCCGTGTTGAAAGTGTTACGACCGAGTTCTTGCTACTTTGGCGATTATTTTAATTTTGTAAAACAGAGCATTTTGAAAAAACTATTTTGGATTCCGAAGACCGTTCGTGCTTTGAATGGCAAATATTAAATAAAATAAATGTTGAAATTAAGAAAGAATACGCTCTAGATAGAGTATAGTAAGTACCTGTTTACAGTTCACCCGAATAATACCGAGTGTTAGGTACCATCTTTGCTCACTTCTTCGGCACAAGATTGGGGTCTATCATCCTACGACGATTTCTCTGTCAACGACGTATTTCATCCAAACTATCAATTAGCTTTTCTGACACATGGCTTGCTGGTGGACGACAAATATTGGAATTCTATCTTATAGGAAGCAGCCTTTTGTAAATAACATAACATAACATATCGTCACGCCTTTCCCCCAAAGAGGTGTATTGCAAACACCCTCACTTCGCCGGATGATATTTAGTCCAAAATGTAATAATTGGAGAGTCTGTCGCTGTACACCGGGCTCCAGTCATGTAGCAGATGACATTAAATACAAACATAATTATTATATTCACTCAATTACTAAATTGGTGGTGCCTTCGGCTGGGATTGAACCCGGTTCTTCTGCCCTGAGAAACGAGCGTTCTTCAACTAGGCTATCATTGCTTTTTCCATATGAATCTCCATGTAAAATGTGTGAACTAAATTGCTGACATTCTATCAGATTTCAAACCTACTTCATCAGTAAGGAAAAAAAAACAAGAATTAAATCTAAGCCTGTCAGAAGATTACATACGGCCTCAGAATAATAACTAAAGCAATTAGTTATTATTCTGTGCATACGGCAAGTGGAGAGATTTTCTGTCATTTTTTCTGTCAATAGAGATCAAGTAGCTAGGAGATGAAATTTATAATTATGTGTCTGTTTCGTCATAGAAGAAGTATTTAGTAAAAATGGACGAAGTGAAATAGAAGAAGCTGCTTTAGTATTAGGACTTAGCCTTAACTAAAGGTCTGCCAACATGGTCTGACTGGTGTGGTATATCTCTAACACCACCGAAAACCCCCCTCGAGTTAAAAACAGTGCAGTTTCCCCTCAAAGTCTGCTTTTCCATGACCATAAATAAATATCAAGCCAAACTCATAAGTTACTGCAATGCTTTTCACACGGTTAGTTATACGTGGCCTGCTCCAGAGTAAGCTCACGGAGCAGCCTGGTGTTTCTAAAAAACAAAAAATATGGTTTACTAAGAAATACTGAGGTAGGTTTTCGTTGTAAACAATATTTACTATCAATTATCTAATTTTGGTTGTCTCCTAATTTTATCTTTTCACACAAGCTTTAAGTTCTGTTGATCCCATACTGCTACTACTACTACTCTCATTCCAAATATAGTTTAGTTAACTAAAGAACTTCGTCCTTTTTGCTCTGTTTGGGATATTGTCAGTTTGTGTATTTAATTGAGAGCGAGCGTGACCGCTTACAATATTCATTCATAATAGTCATTCATTTCCTGTAAACCACGCGGGCGAAGCCGCGGGCAGAAGCTAGTCTTTACTATAATCTTGCAACTTAATTTTAAAGCAGATATCTTCAACCATCATTGTAAGTCATCTGCTACATGACTGGAGCCCGGTGTATGGCGCCAGGCTCGCCCCTGTCACATTTGGGACTGAATATCGTCCGGCGAAGTGTTGGTGTTGTATTACACCTCTGCCAGCCCCTTCGGGGGAAAGGGAACGATATCTTCAACTGATTGAGCAGAAATTTTGTATGCACGTTTAATTTGGATGACAATGCATGGTTGACAGTGTGACGTCATTCCAAATGCAACATGGCGGAACACCCAAAATGGCGGACAAGATATTTTAATGCGCTCTTACAATACGGGTCTCAAAAGAAAGGACTTGCTGATAATAATTAGATAAAAGTTTTTAACTTTAAATTTATTACGTGTCATCTGCCTCAGTCCTGCGTAGTCAGGTCCAGCTTCGACCCGCGGTTACGTTGCCATTGGACAATCTACCCAACACTCGGCTTATCTTTACACTTACATAAATTGTTGTAAATACAAAAATGTTTGAGATATCAAAACGGCTATAAATCTTAACAGCCAACCGTTCTGTTCTAACATTTTTTACCACAACCCCATCATAAATAACGCGTGTCATTACCAGTAGCACCCCCAAAGTGCACTGTTTACAAATCAATGAGGCACACAGGTAAGGTATTGCCGTAAATCATTTACATGTGATTTACGGCAATGCTGTGCCTGGATAGAGCTTACTGCAGAAACAATGATAAAACGTAATTGCTGTACACGCGCATAAATAACAGTAATTGTCCAGTGATACATTGGTTTTTTATTCGCATTCAAAAAATTACCAAAAAAATAACAATAATGTTTTTGTGCCAAGCTAAGTTTTTTAAGACGAGTACACTACACGTATGTAGTTCAACCATTTTGTCCGCTCGATCGGACGATTTTTTTTCCTGTTAGTTCTTTCATAGAAACGCACCACTAGCACTCTCGTGCGATCCGGCCGCTTTATCCGATAGTGTGTTATCAGTGGTTTTAGGTCTATACTAAAATGATTAAAAAAGAACCCATAAATGTTGGTCTCTCGTGAGACTTCAATGTCTGTCTGGTTGCCTACTTGAAAATATTTTTGACTCTAGAATTACTGTTCCAAAATGAAGATTTCCAAAAGAATATTAATCCAGAGATATTATAAGCTTCACACATACATAAAAAACTTACCCTCACAGAAAAAATAACTCCATTCAATTTAGCAGAAATCAAGATAGTATCAAGCCGATGGTCATAATTGGGTTACATATTAGAGGGCCGAAGTTTCATTGGCCGAATTTCACAACGCCTACATTTTACAACACCGAAGATAATCTATTAGGACAAAATAATTAACTTACTTACTTACTTACATGCCTTTGAAGTTTAATAGGTGTTAAACAAACATGCAAGCCTGTTGCTCTACCTCCAGAGCTATAAGTTTACTCACTCAGGTTAGTTAGGTGCATTACAAAGCCTAGTACTCCAGTAGTTTTGTTAATTAAGGCGCTGACTACCCTTTGTTAGGCTAACTTCCTAACTTGTTGTGCTTTTATACAACTTAGACGACACCGAAGGAAATTGCTTCGTACATTCTTGGAGTACCTAGGTATTTATCGTATCGGTTTCACTGCACAAGTGAGTCATCGGTCTTTTTATTGGTATACTATTTGGTGATCAGGCAGTGGCCTGGGGGCCTACTGTGACATCTTATTGCCATGATGGTTAGGTACAAGCACAAGACACATGTGGTGGATATTATTGCAAGCTAATTTCAGAGCTAAGTATTAAGAGTCCGGCGATCAATTTAGGCTAACTTCGCATTGGCTTAAGGTATTCTATAGCCATTTCATCTAGAAGAAGAAGACAAGCGAAGAGAGCGAGTAATGATACTGACTAGCCTCTAAAGTTACCTACAGAGTGACAAAGTGCAATTTCGATTTTTTTCATGACTTTTGCACTTCTGTAATCATTCTTAAATAACTAAGAATTTCCCTTGTATTATGGATTCATTTAAAAGATAATGATGTAGACAACCTCCCTATGTAATGGAATTTTTGATTTGCTTTGTCTACCTATTGAATAAATCAGTCAAAAGTGACCCCTTAAAAATGCGGATATTTTTCATAGCTCTATTTTCGCTTGAGAACGTTTTAAAAAAAAACCAAGAACATAGGGGTGGAGATATTGTTAATTTAATTGTATGCTAAATTTCATCATAATCTGAAAAATGGTTTTCAAGAAATTTAAGTAGCGCGTTTGTATGGAAATTTCAGAGCGTTGCGGCCTTCTTAACATTTCTGGCCAAGCGTGTTCGAACATAGTCTGCCAATTAATAAAAATAGTGCGTGGAGTCCCTCCCCGCGGAAGAAGTGAAACTTCGTAATGTGGAAATGAAAATAGGAAGGGGTAGAAATTGATTTTTAGTGAAATCATAAATTGTTTCCTTAAGACAAACTTTATTAACTTTGCTTACAATTCACAATTGATCGCATCGGAGCGTTGAACGTTTAACGCAACAGTGCTTTAATACCCTATTATATTCATGGCAGCGTTAAACGTTTTACGCAACCTCGTTGGAAGTCGCATTAGAAGTTTCACTTCAATAATTGGGTATTCATATAAGAAAAACTAAATAAAAAAGTAATGATTATCGTACAAGGAGACAAAATTAAACACTCAGAAGACTTCATAGTAAAATCTTCTATCTTATATCTTGATGAAAAGGTTCCTAGCCTAGTCACACTTCAAATCACAATCACCCTAATATTGTAAATGCAAAGTTTTGGAAGGATGGATGTTTGTTAGTTTATCACGCCAGAACGGTTGAACGGATAAAATTTGGCACACAGAAGAAAAAAAAAATAATAAAGTATCTATGGGCATACACGTAGATTATATGTACATATAAAGTCTGGAATAGCACAAAGGATACTTTAAAACCACGGGCGCAACTGCAAGTCGCAGCTAGTTAAAAATAAGAACGACCAGAGTACTTTAGTCCTAACTTTAATGATAGCAAGCTCTAGCGATAATGCTATTGACGTTATCAAGGCAGCAACAGTTAAATTACTTGAGCTATAGCGTAATAAAGCTGTTGAAAAGCTAAATGACTGCAACTTTATGGCCTATTGACGACTCAATCTTGCCGAGATCATAAAACGCTTAAAGAGTTTTGTAAATAGACTCACGGGTGTTTTAACACTTTTGACCCGGTTCTATTTAGAATTGGAAATTTAAATTGTTTTTCGAAATAGCTTGAAATACTTTGTAGCTAACAAATTGAAAGTTTTGAGCAGGTTAACGTAACACAAAATAACATTTCGTTAGGCCTTTCCCCCGAAGTGGCTGGCAGAGTATTAAAACTCTCACACTTCGCCTTACGATATTCAGTCCCAAATGTGATAGGCGCGAGCCTGTCGCCATAGGCCGGGCTCCAGTCATGAAGCAGATAACATTAAATAAGCACTTATGTTCACACAATGAACAAATTAGTACGTGTATTCCGCGTTCCGAGGTTTATTTGTTTGACCTGCATGTATGTCTGTCACTATGTTTCCTTGTAACTATTAAACCGCTAAATCAATTTTGATTGTTTTAATTATATTATGTAGTTAGATTTGTCTTAATTGCGTGAGTGTCAAAATTTCATCTTTAAAAAATAAAATAAAACATACAATTTACCATCCTGCCTTGCAGTCCGCCGTGCAGACTGCGATGCAGGATATAGCTCACACAGCATCCTACACCTACAAATCCAGCACGTAGTTGCCGGACGTGATGCAGGCTGCGACAACATTCACCATCCTGCTTGAAGCGGTAGTACTGCAAGCAGGATGGTTAATGGTTCCCTTTAGGATTTTTTCTTTTTAAGCTCTAACTAGATAAAGGGTCAACTGGGACAAATACGTCTTTGGGGCAATTGTGTCTTTCGAGAATCACTGACAAATCCTTCACAAGGCGCCACCTACATCTTTTTTCTATCTTTAGTTGCAATAATCTGTATAAGATGGCGTTAATTGCCTAATTTGTGAAGGTTTGTCAGTAATTCTCGTATGACGTAATTGCCCCACAGACGCATTTGCCCCAGTTGGCCTTAGTACCTACTTATACCTTCATTATTCCTTTTATAGACTCAGAAGTCTTTTGTAAAGTTGAAATTCCGTTTTCGCAAATAAGCCGCTCATTGCGGAGAGTGCCGACAGCGCCGATGCAATATCCGCAGCCTTTTGTCTTGGAAAAATCTTGGATCGAATATTTCTTTGCCTCTTTTCTTTCACTTGAGCCAATTTCTGTGCCTGAGCCATTCTTTCTTCTGGATTTTTTGTTCATCTGCTTTAATTAGGAAACTCGGTTATTAGTGCAACAACGATAAGCTCTTTTGTATTAAACAGTATAAGTACATGTACAGGGTTATCGGGATAGGGTGTACTAAGCCAATAAATTAAAAATTTAAAGAACCCCTGATACCTATTGTCATAAAACGTAGCTAAGAACACTCCCGACTAATTCACTTTTCAAACAAAAAAAAAAACAAAATCAAAATCGGTTCATCCGTTTGGGAGCTACGATACACGAGCTACTGTGTGTGTGCATGCACACAGACACACAGACACGTCAAATTTATAACACCCCGTCGTTTTTAAAAATAAAAGTCGTTAAAAAGGGGGCCATTGAACTCATCATTATAACTTCTACTTCAAAAAAAAATGTAGTTGATCGTAGATAAAATGTATGGAAAAGCAATTTTCTCCATTTCAGGGGCCAATCCTCCCACAGTAAAAGTTGTTCATAATGATGAGTAAAATGGCCCCTTTTTGGCTTAGTACACCCTTTCTTGATGACCCTGTAAACGTTCTTATTACAGTCTCAAAATATTTTTTTTCTTAATAACAGGCTCTACAAAAAACAGGACCTCGAGCATTTTCGGGACCAGTGGAAAAAGTGCTCAAATGGCACAAATCTCTACAAGAAATTGGCGTATTGGTGTTATATGAAGTTGTCGGTAAGTTTATTTATATAGGCCACATAGGCACCTATTTAGTTTATGTATACCTACTTATATTAGTTCAGATAGGTAACTGTTAGTGTCACTCTATCTCAAGACACCAACCAGTACATGAACCTGAAAGACAGGTTAAATTGTTGTTTTACTCCCTCCGGTCACTTAGATCCATCGCCAAGCTCCAGAGGTGGAGCCAAAGCAAATTTTTTCTCCTCTTGAATCCACCTGCTGAGGTTTTCGCATACCAATACAATAAATTCAGGATTTTTTTATACACGGTCGCATAACCCCCAATCAAGCAAAGCTTGTACTATGGCTGCCAGAGACTGATACTATCCAGTCAACCTTCCTCTTTTCCTTCGTTATCTATCCTCAAGATCGACTTCTAAAATATGTATTTACATGTCCTAATATTTATTTAATATTAATATTTATTTATATTTTATTTAGTATTTATGTATGCTACCGACCGTTTGTCATATTTCGTTCTGTCCTGTCCATCCAAAGGTTGCCTGGAAAAAATCGCTTTAGGCGATAAGGCCGCCCTTGTACTGCCGAATGATATTTTATTTTTAATATTCTCTTTATGTTTGTTTTACTTTGTATTTTTGGTGTGCAATAAAGATGTATTGTATTGTCCTTTAGTACCTACTACGGCTTCCCATCTTGCCTTGAGTCTATCTTTTGATGTTCAGCGGGTGATAGAAACTTGTAGGGCTATGTTCTTTACGTAGTCAGAATAGAAAAAAAAAAATATAACCTCCATATTTTACTACCATTTTTCACTTTCCTATTCATTTATTTTTTATTTTTATTATTATTTGTTTTTTGTCTAAAGCGTACCTAAGTTACAAATATCCCTGTATGTTTGTTTATCTATTATTGGTTTTTCCCTTTTAACCGAAAAAAGAGGGAGGTTCTCAATTACACTGTACATAATTTTTTTTTGTATGTAAGTTATGTGATTCCTCCGCCAGTTGTAAATAGATTTTAACGATTTTAAAGTAGATAAAGTAGATTTTAGAAGTCCCTTTAGAAGATAAACTTTTTTTAAAGGGACTTCTAAAGTGTCTAATGTATGATATGAAAGATTATTTTTAAGTGTATCCTCTAAAGGGATTTCTAAAGTATGAACTTTAATGTTTATCAAAATCGGTCATACAGTTTTTAAAATACCAACAAAAGTCTAAAAATTGTCTAAATGGATGACGAATTACAGGATGGGAAGTCGGGTCTTAAGCTTTGCTTTTATATCATTCTATCGTCCGGCGAAGTGTGGTTTTTGTATTACACCTCTGCTAGCCCTCTCGGGGGAAAGGCGTGACGATATGTATGTTATTATTCTATAAACTCTTACAGCAAAATGCGTAAGCGTGCGTTCAGGAGAGTCAGGGTCCAAGGTGCTGGTTGTTCGGGACGACAGCGGCCCGGCCATGCAGGTCGTCTACTACGAAATAGATTTCCTACTGCCGCAGTTGAAGCCTCCTTGCACAATTCGGTACCTAACCTTAATCTTATCTCATTTTAAAGGTAACGTTACGACTGCAGATACCATCCTACTATAATCCTTACTTTAATATTATAAATGTGAAAGCGTGGATGTTTGTTACGCTTTCACGCAAAAACTACTTCACGAATCATCATGAAACTTTGTACACATATTCTGGGAGGTACTAGAAGTAACTTATGATACTTTTTAACCGCGGGTGAAACCGCGGAGTGCAGCTAGTAATATTATAAATTCGGAACTTTGTAAGAATGGATGAATGGATGTTTGTTACTCTTTCACGCCAGAACGGCTGAACAGATCTGTTTGAAATTTGGCAGGGAGATAGATTATAGTCTAGAATAGCACATAAGATACTTTTTAACCGCGGGGCGTAGCTAGTGATCTAATAAAACAAGGGATAGCATTCAGCAAACACGTAATGACGTCATCATCATCCGTCTCTTTCGAACTTGTTGTAAGTGACTTATTTTGGTCTTGCTTAAGCATCGTTTGACGTCACTACGTGTTACTGAATGCTATAACTGGCGGAGTATATTATTATACTATGGAGGATACCTGACAATGCGAGTCGTATCCAAGATACGACAGCCTAGAAACTTTTACTCGAAACTTCGTCCAGGAATTTGTGACATATTGTTGCAGTCGTACATTGTGGTGTGAAATAACATTGCAGAGTAATTCGAGTCCATTACACAAATGGATTGAGACAAAAGTACATTGACCTTGGCCCCAATCCCCCCCAATAGTGGGGAATTTCCTAATTGGCCCACTATTTGTTATTGGTAAAATTGTGTTTAAAAGGTTTACAGCCCCTGATAAGAGACAGCTGAGGGGTTGTGAACCTTCAGGCCCGGACCTAGTATATATTTTTGAACGGAGGCTGTAACTTGAGAGTGACGCCATGCATCGAGCATTTCAGATAGTACCACAGACCTAAGATTTTTTTTGCTTCGCAAAAGACCAACGAAGCGTGGGACAGAGAAGTCTCCATCGAAATGTAAACTCCACAAGAGAGAAAGAGGTCGCCTACAAATAAAATCTTAGTCAATTTTTCTTTTGTCATTAATGACAGCGCGCCACCTTTGAGCACGCGAAAATTCCTATGATTATTATTTTTTACTAGTATCATTATAAATTGAATGAAAAGAGAGCAATTAAAATTGTATGCAGTTATGCCATCTTGTGCGTTTATCGATTGTGATGTGAATTCAAGATTCAACCCACAAAATTTGTCGTTTCATGGGTAAATATGAAAATTCCATTGTGATGTTTTTGTCTAAATTTTGTCTAAAACACAACATAAATTGGTTCCAAAAACCGATTTACCAGCGGTATGTTGTTGTCGTTTCTTCGTAACATCTATATTTCCTAGATGAAAGCAGAATTGGTGATAAAATTCAGCATTAAAATATTAGTTAGTTTACGCTCGATTTTTACTAGAGATGGATAAAAAGATGACGTCATTATTATCGATAGTTTTTATCAAAGTTCATTAGGTAGGCGATGGGTGCAATACATAAACAAAGCATACATTTTTGAATCAATGCCATCAAAAGTAAATTGATATTCTTATGAGTTTGTACTGAATGATGAGGCGTAAAACATTTTTGTATTATATATAAGTATGTACCTTCAATTTCTGATCATCATTTTTAATTCAATTTACACATTTTGGGTGTCTTACATCCAAGTCTAATTTAATTATATTTAATTAAATTAAATAATATATATGTAAATTATAAATAAATGTACAAAACCAATGAGATAAGTATTATTACTTATCCTAATCCATATACGAGTAAATTTGGTCAAGGGTGACAATTCGAAGCGAATTACTAGGATAGTATTATGTTGATCTTATTATTTACTTTTCTTATGTTAATTTAGATACATGGTGACACTGATATCTAACTCTTCCGCCTAGCTTAACACCCGTTTAGTGATTAATATTCATTTTAGCTCAGCAGCGGTGTTATACTTTTAACAAAAAACAACTCAATTGGTATGCGAAAGATTATATTTATCGACAAGCACCCGGAGGACCATTTTTGGTCAATCGATAAATTAATAAGTACTTTTCACAACACTAATTTACTCACGCATGCGCAAATGTTTTTTTGTATCACTATCGAATTGTCACTGTCGATCTTTTACATCCTAGATCTGTGGATAGTACTAGTTTATGTAAATGTTACATTATGATTTTAGCACCGCCCTGAATCTACCGCCCGGGGCAAGAGCTCTCCCCTAGATCCGGGCCTGTAAACCTTTATCACAAAATGTTATATATTTTGCAATATTAGCTTCGTTTAAAAAGCTCATTTTTGTCTCCATCCATTAGGCGCGAACAAAACTCAATAAAACTTTCACTTTGTAGTTTGTGACATAACGTTGCTGGATCGTATTCAAGATACTATTGCCTAGAAACTTTAACTTGAAACTTCAGCTAAGAAATTGGGACATATTGTTGCAGTATTACATTGTGGTTTAACCTAAAGCGGTCATTACAAATTATCCAATCGTAATCTTTTTATTCCATCCAAAGGTTACCTGGAAGAGATCGTTTTTAAGCGATAAGACCGCCCATTGCACCTATATTTTTGAGTGTTTCGTTTAGTTTGGACTGTTGAAGCGATGATAGCCTAGTTGGAGAAGGTCCGCGTCTCAAGCCTGAGAGAGCGGGTTCGAAACCCAGCCTGCACGTGCACCAATTTGTTTATTGTCTGAACATACGAGTACGTGCGTATTATACGTCATCTGCTACATGACTGGAGCCCAGCGTATAGCGACAGGCTCGCCTCCTGTCACATTTGAGACTGAATATCGTCGGGCGAAGTTTAGGTGTTGTATTACACCTCTGCCAGCCCCCTCGGATGAAAGGCGTAACGTTATGTTATTTATACGTTTTCGAGCAATTAATGTTCGATCAAAAATTAAATCTGAAGTAGGGAACCCATGTTATGCTATGTTGTTTAGATTATTTTTTTGTGTTTGCTGACAGAGTTTGAGAGTTTGAGACAGAGAGAGCTGACAGATTTTTAGAGTAAAAAAAAAAAAAAAAATTTAGAGTTTTTGTATTGTATTGTATTATGTTGTGTAAGGGTGTAAAATAACGTTTCAGGGTAGTAGGTAGGATGATGGCAGGCACTTGTCGCCTGCAAGCGTTCAGCGTGCGACTTGCGGCCGGCGACGATGTGGCCACGCTGCCGCGTCGCGCCGCCGTCGCTGCACACCACGTCGCTAAGCTTTGCAAGGAATACGGACCTAATGTGCAATAGTTATTTCATTAAAATTCTGTTAAATTTGAAGTCTTTTTTTATGATTGAATGGGCCTACGTTTGACCACAACACAGCTGATGGAATGTGACGATGCGGTCTAAGATTGAGCACGCTTATGACGCTAATTACGCTTAAGTCATATCATAGGCTAATGCTGTAATAGTAGTAGTTTATGGTTTTATTCTAAAAACCAGTAAATAAGTTGATACAAGTTTTTAAGCTAGAGAAAAGATCGTAAGTGTACTATTTTTGAAGGGAGGGTATTCAAAACAATCTTAATGTACATGAAAACAACTAATACTTCTAATAATCCAAACCATGTACAATATGTGGGTTATTTTAGTATGAATCGAATGGACACCAATATCAATACGAGATCCGTCCTCTTCCGTGCTCCAGCGCAAAGTCCCGGTTGAGCGGGGCGGGCGACTCAAGCGCTACCCCACTGACATTCCTTTGACAGTTCGCTCGGAAAACGTCACACAGCAGAGCATAGACTGCATTTTTTTTTGTATCTGTTGCTAACATAAGTGTGTGTGAATACAATGTTACCATTCTGTATTAAAGTATGGTACGTTAATTTTTATTGGCTCATTTGCTATAGATTAAAGTTGAACGTGCGTCTGGTGGCCAATGACGACCACAACGTCCATTGACTCATTTCAGCCGAACGATTTCGATGTTTTAATTGAGTAGGTACTTCAGTAAGTTTGTTTTAAAATAAAATATTGGTTATTTTATGTACCTTGTTGTTTTTATACTTTTCCTAAAAATTACCCTATGTTGTATGTAGTTTTATTAACTTTTATGCAAGTACATATCAACTTATTGCAAATAAATTTTGTTTGTGTTTTTATAGGGTCAACTGACACAAATCCGTCTGTGGAGACAATTGCGTCTTTCAAGAATTAATGACAAACCCTTCACTAATCAGGCACCACCTACAGCTTTTTCTATCTTTAGTTACAATAATCTGCACTAGATGTCTTTAGTTGTTTAATTTGATAAGGATTTGTCAGTAATTCTCGAAAGACGCAACAGCCCCATAGACGCATTTGTACCAGTTGACCCTATAACAAATGTGTAACATAATATAACATGTGTAAGAAATATATTACAGATAACAAATGTGAAGGAGCTAAAGTACCAATGGATAAAACTGTAAAGTACACACGAACTTGTATATCTACTGCCAAATAGCTACTCATTCCAAAGTTAACACCCTTTTTTATAATCAGCCTTAAAATACACACTAAATTCTTTAAAAATACTCTCCAGTAAAACACAGAGTATCAGAATATCATAAAAAACTTTTCGACGACGGTTTCATAGAGCCTCTTCAAATACTTTAGAGAGCTGCACCTGGGAACTGAAATTTTATTACCTACCGCCAGACATTGTGGCCGTAAAACATATTACTTATTTGAATTTGAAGATAATCCCCCAAACATTTTATGATTCAACGGAATTGCTGATTGCTAACTTTCTTATAAAAGCAATTTAGAAAACTTGTTGCCTCAGCTATGACACACATGTTTTATTACCCAACGTCATCATCGTAAATAGCTAAATTCTTAGTCAATTAACTGATAGGTCAGGTTAGAAGCAATCATCTACTGACAGTTAAAAGGATGACGAGGTGTCACTGAATGATCTGGCTTCGAATTACTTAGTGCTTGCAGAGAAGAAACATGAGGTCAGTGTAAGTTGTTAGTACCTATGTGCAAAAGATTCAAAAAGTTTACTGCAAAGTCGACCGAGCAAGCGTTAGCGAACTAAGCATCTCTGTTTTAGCTTTGACAAAAACGTTTTCGTATGTCTGATTTCTGTCCGGATCTCAAAAAAAATCATATCTGCGTCATTTTGTAAACTTTCCAAAATCGGAATCGGCAAAACAAAAACTTTAAAACTATCAAACCTGCTCACAACACTTTTCAAGAATCGGTTAAGGAATGCAACCTGTAGAGGAGACACACGTCGGCCGCAAGATCTACATCTAGTATGAGCCACTAGTATGGTAGCAGGATACTTTGTAGTCATTGCCTGTCTAGATCAAAAACTAGACAAGCAATTATCCTTCGTTCCATCCAATCCTCTCAACTCCATAATGATGTTGACCGGCAACATCTTGGAGAGTCGGTTCGCAATGCACGCTAGGGCATCTTCTCTATCTTCCGAAATAACATATAAAAGTTTTCGCAACTAAATGAAATATCTAGCTGAAATCTCTAGATGATTCTAGTGTACTTAAGTAAGTTGCTGTTCGTTCTACAAGTTTACTGTTTATTTTCAATCTAAAACAGTAGGTAGATGTTAACAAAATATCCGACAAATTGGAAAAGTTTAACTAATTTATCAGAAGAGCTAGCGATTATTTTGATGTGACCTCGTTTAGCTGAAACAAAACAAATTATCAAGTTATCCAAAGAGTTCATGGCCAAAATGTCTGAGATAATTGAATTCAGATGTAGAGCATTCTAGAACAGAGTAGTGCTTGTATAATGAAAGTCAGTTTCTAAAGGTGAGTCTAGGCACAAGTTTTTAATGTAGAAAAGTTAAAAAACAAATATCAGGTGAGTTGGGTTACCTATATGTTGAGAAAGTTCGTAGTAAATTAAAGCCTCATCTATACATATACACTCAGTCAAAATCTTTTCGCAGTGTGTAGGTAAGTAGGTAGGTACGTACCTAGTCCTACCTACATACTACTCCGGGACTACTTAGGATTCATTAAAATATTTTAAATAACATCTGCTTATTTATATAACAAAATTCAAGTTTCTAACTCATTATGAACTTTATACTTAATATAGAGCCAAGTAAGTACGCACTTACTTAACTTTTTAATTCACTTAAGTAAGTAAGTACTTATACATCAATGTAAAAAACACTTTTTTAATTAAATGTAACTGACAAAACATTGCACCTATAACTATTCCAAGTTTAATTAAACAACGTACATATTATTAATAAGGGGCCTAGTTTCTATCAAAAAACTTCATTTCAACAAAGTATAGATATGACAAGGGTAAGTCCTTATCATGTACCTGTATCCTATTACAAATATGAAACCAAATATGGTACAATCATGGTTTATCAATAGATTCAAAGGAAAATCTCATAACTGCCACCTTCAATAACAAGCTGAATCCGATGGCACCTGAGACTTCGTTCGTCCTCCAATATTTGGTATTAAAATAAGATATCACTACAGAATACAAAGAGAAGACTTGGATAAAGGAAATAAATTGCAAGAAACTATTTTTAGTAGGGATCAATCTGACCTACTTACATACTTTTTTCAAACATTACACAAATTATGTGCAAGTTGGTCTTTATTTGATTCATTTCCGACATTAAACAGCCAAATTGATTTCCTTACTAAATAATATTTGAGAGTGACAAAAGTGCTTATGACTATGCTGTTGGCTACTGAGGCCTCGACAGCGTACCGGGCATTAGGCAAGCGCAGATGGCACAGGGCCTCAAAATGCTATGATGCCGCGCAAGGGCACCTCTAAGGTACGGCCACGGCTTGGGCTGTCGCCGAGGGAGGGGCGTCGAATTACCCTGGCGAATAAGACCTAAGATAAAACACGAAAATCTATAAGGAAGGCATTTATTCACTCTGGCCTTGATAGATATCCAGGTTGCATTTAGTTTCTGTTGATGCAATTCTAATGTCTAGAGAGATCACTATCTAATCCATTGGCTATCTCTACACCAACCATTTCCAAGTCCATTCCTTTAGCAAACAATCGTATTCCGTGACGGTAATTATTCTACTTAAGAGTCCGGCGACCTAACTAATTTCGTCCTAGGCGACCTAGACTAACTTCGCATTGGATTAAGGTATTCTATAGCCGTTTCGTCTAGTAGAAGAAGACGAGCGAAGAGAGCGAGTGATGATACTGACGAGCCTCTAAAATTGCCTACAGAGTGACAAAATACAATTTCAATTTTTTTTATGACTTTTGCACTTCTGTAATCATTCTTAAGTTACTAAGAATTTCCCTTGTATTATAGATTCATTTCAAAGCTAATAATGTAGACAACCTGCCTATGCAATGGAATTTATGATTTGTTTTGTCTATCTATTGAATAAATCAGTCAAAAGTGACCCCTTAAAAATGCTGATTTTTTCATACTTCTATTTTTGCTTGAGAACGTTTTAAAAAAAAACCAAGAACATTGGGGCGGAGATTTTTTTTTTTTACGTTGAATACGTTGACGTTTGACCACCAACTCGCCTGATGTTAAGCGACGTTGTGGTCTAAGATGGAGCACGACGACCTATAAGTTACTTATTCACTCTAGCCTTGAAGTTTTGTAGAGAGAAGAAATACAATGACGGCAGTTGAGTAAGGCGCTACAAGTGCGCTATTGCTCAGACCCGTCTTCGGAACGGTTACACCGGACTACACCCCGAAACACGACCAGGTCATTTCACGGCATGGCTTGGTCCGGTGGGTGGTAACTAGCCACGGCCGAAGCCTCCCACCAGAGTTTGCTACCTGGTTAGCACTACCCGGGGACCACGTGTAGGGAATCACAATAGAGTACACTCCTACGGACGTGGGTAGCTCAGCCCCCAAAAATTGTTAATTTTTTTGTACATGCTAAATTTCATCATAATCTGACAGATGGTTTCCAAGAAATTTGAGTAGCACGTTTTGTATGGATATTTCAGAGCGTCGCGGCCCTCTTAAATCGTTTGGTGTTTGCTTTCTGCACGATATGGATATTTTGCAAAGTTCAATTGGGAGGTATGTATCTAAGTATAGGAAAGAGGAAGAAAAATTGCAGGTTACGAAACAGATGTACCTACTCGTAGCTTGAAACCTTGCCAAGAAAGATAGAGCGGTCGTTGTGTCTGCACAGTATCTACGATGAAAGACCAATTTGAATATAACAAAGTAACTGATTTTCTGATTTCCCCAGTCGGTCGCGAGTTCGGCTACAATTTTGTCAACAATGTCGTGAATTTTCTCCACAATTGATGTTTTATGAAGTGGTTATTTGGTAAGCGCATTGTTCATAAATTGATGTTCGCTCGCACATCTTTGAGGTTTATTTTCGAAAATGTGACCGAAATTGCTTTCTACAATACTATTACTAAGAAATAAACAGACCCTATGGATACAAATAACTATTTACTTACCTACAATATCTAATGAACTTTGAGAAATTGTGATATAACTAAGTTAGGTTTAACTGGGGCAAATGCGTCAGTGAGGCAATTACGTATTTCGACAATTACTGACAAATACTTCACAAATTAGGCACCATCGTCAGGGATGGCGTTAGTAGGCCTAATTTGTAAAGGGTTTGTCAGTAATTCTCGAAAAACGCGAATTGCCCTATTTGACCCTACCTACGTACCTACCTACATAATCGAATAGGAAGAATTAATAAATAAATAAATAAATAAATTCGGGACATTGTCACACACGGTCGCCTGACCCCAAACTAAGCAAAGCTTGTACTATGGCTGCCAGAGACTGATATACATACTTAGATATTTTTAAATACATACTTAAATACATATTAACACCCAGACATAGAATAAACACAAATGTTCACCACATAAATATTTGCCCTAGGTGGGAATCGAACCCACGCCCCCAAGCTCAGAAAGCAGGTTCACTACCAACTGAGCCATCGAGGCAGTCTTCTGGAGAGATCGATCGAGGAGAATTCTGTGACACTGATTTCGATTATGTAGGTCTTTTGAACTGACTTCCAAAAAGGAATCGTTTCTATGTTCGTCTGTATGTTTTTTTTTAGCTGCAAATAGGTAAGTACTTACTTAAATGTTACGGATTTCAAGTCTCCCAACTTCAAAACTTTTGCTTCCTCATAGTGTTGTCCTTTTCAGTCTCTACAAATTAAAAGGTCTTACGAAACCTAATAATTCTTGATTAAAACAATAAAGACGAAGGCTCTACATTTCCCGACTTAATTTCAAGGTTGAAAGACCAAAGCACTGAATAGATGACAACAAATTCTCTTGGATTAATTTCAAAGTTACAAAAACTCTTCGAAGAAGCCAATCTAAGTTAAAAAGTTCTCGGCATGATAATTTTATAGCGGCATCAAGTTTTAAAACTTTGGTTCCACTGTTTTTCTTCATATTTCAGGATTGAAAAATCTTTTACTTTTTGCAAGAGATCTTTATCAAGTAATGCTTAACTTACTTTCTTACCTGATTGTGATTGTATCTAGGACATTAACAAATAAAAAACTTTTTTGCACACTTGGTCGTCTAAGCAGGTACAAATCTATTTTTAAAATACCTGTAAATACTTTTTACTTAAATAGATATTAACACCCAGGCACGGAACAAACATAAATCTTTATCACATGGTTTGCTCTAGGTGGGAATCAAACGACGCCCTCAAGCTCAGAATGCAGGTTCACTGCCAACTGAGCCACAGAGACAGTCAATCTAGCTAAGAGTCGAAATGCTATCCATGTTAAAAATGCCTTTGAATGAAGGATTTACTTAAAACAGTTTTGATGTTAACTTTTACCGCCTATCGTTTGATTTTCTAATAAGATATTGACCAAATTAGTTTTACTAGGTACGTAAGTATAAATAAACTACGTAATTTCACCCGATTCAATTCATTTGCACCATTTCAAGCTCGTACAAATTTAATCAACGTCCTAAGAAAGTTCATCTTGACGAAAATTAAGATTTTGCTCCGAATAGACTACGGGCGATTAACATGCAAATTGCATATTAATTCTTGTAAAATGGACGACCATTAAAAGTTAATATAAAGGATCAAAGGAACGTTTCTTGCTATAACAGGTATTTTAGAGATGACTAATAAGGGTAGACGTACTATTAACCGTTACAAATTGAACTGATATTTTAAACATTACGATTTGAGAATTCCATTTACTTCGCCTAAGCGTTCATGACTAAATTATAAGAAAATATTTCAAAGAGACGTTGAAGAGCTTTGAATAGGTATTGGTTATTTAGTTACAAATTGGAACACAGAGAAGATTATACTGAAAGTAGCTACAGTAAATATAATTGCTACTGTAAATATTTACTTACATACCAGGAAATTAGCACAAGTAAATATTTACTTTGGTGATTGTAAGACAATGTCGTTGTAGCCACTTAATACACACTTACCTACTTACAGAATACCAGGCCAAAAACTTAAGTAAGACATACATTTTAGTAGTAGGTAGTATAGGTTTCTACTAAAAATTGGAAGGGCCACTTGCAGGAGCTCGGGTTATCGTTTTAACTCAGAGTTAACAGTTCATAAGATGTCCTCTTCCGCCACCAAGGGATAAAGCTACCCTTGAGTTAAAACAATATTAGAGGGCCTCTTAAATCTTTTAAACTCAGCGTTAGTTAAACCTTTGTGTGTGTTTTTATCTAACTCCGTATCTTCTGGTGGTCATCCTACTAATATTATAAACGCGAAAGTTTGTAAGAATGGATGGATGGATGGATGGATGTTTGTTACTCTTTCACGCCGGAACGGCTGAACAGATCTGAATGAAATTTGACACAGAGATAGATTATAGTCTAGAATAACACATAGGATACTTTTTAACCGCGGGTGAAACCGCGGTAACACACAGCTAGTAAGTAATATAATACTCGAGAAAATAGACACGATCCTTGTGTTCCAGTTTCACTATGACAAGACGAGTTGTTCTATCTCAACTGCAGAAATGTTTGAAATGTTGAAGAATCTAGACACGAAGACAGTGTCCATTTATCTACCTCAAAACTCAAGTAGATAGCTACTTTAGCTGTGCAGTTTTCAACGCGGCTTACAAAAATACGTAGATGCGAGAAAATATTTGTACGTTTCAAAGTTTCAAAGCTTCAAAGCATAAAGACTGACAAATATGCTTAGTATTTTGTTTCGAGGTTTGGATCTTATGCGACCCCGCTTGGATAGCAGTTTTACATGCGATGCGATGCTTTCAAAGATGACGAAGAATTCCTTTATACTTTATGTCAGCTGCGGCAAAATTACTGGTAATGTTGTGAATAAAAACAATGCTTCTTGCATAGAATACATGTGAAACAAAATTCAAAACGAGATAGACATTTTGGGGGCGTCCATTAATACTGGCGGTGTTCTAGGGGGGAGGGGATCAAGCAAAATCTTTCCAAATCTCACTTAGGGGGGAGGGGGGTCTTGGCAAATATCACGTAATTATATTTCTCGCGGAAAACGGTGTAAAATCGCGTGAACTGAATTAGAATAAATCTTAAGTATCTTGTTTGATTTTGATTTTAAATTACGGTATTATTCACAAATACTAGTGCTAGTCTTCAATAAATGTAATAGTACAGGTTGTGTGTTTTCTTCTTCTCAATAATGCAACACGTTTACAGCCCAAACACAAGTTTTGAAGAATCTCGCGTGAGATCAGGGGGGGGGGGGTTTAGGAAAATTTTACGACATCTCACCAAGGGGGGAGGAGGGGTCGAAAAATTCTCAAAAATGCCTCACGTAATTAATGGACCACTGTTACCGAAGAAAGTATTTATGCACTCCTCTCTGATTTGACGGTGGTTGTTTTAAGACACCGGTATTAACGGTCTAACTGTGTTCCAAACTGGTATGTCAATATTTTATATTTTCAATTCAATAATGAAATTTCAGGTTTGCAATGTTACATTTCTCGAACTGAATTAGTTGGGTTGATTAATGCAAAGATCACTCGAGCAAACAACTTCCTTATCCAATCATGTAACATAGATTAGATAATGGTTGCTACAAAACCTCTAGCTCTATACTTTTTTCTCTATTTTGAAAGTTAACCTCTAAATAAGACTAATTTAAAATATCAAATCAACCCTCTCAATTCCACCCCAAATTCTCCTCTAGACAAATAAACTTCTTTATTTCAGTGCTCACTTCCGGTAGTGTCAATAAAGGTCGGTTCAAAGTAAACACAGGTGGTCGCAACATTAAAGTGTACAGCGGAACATGAGGTCGGAGGCGGTTGTTATTTATGTTTACAGTGCTTACTGGTACGAGTAAACACGGTGTTACCACGATTGTTGTGGGTTTTGCCAGTCGAGAGCATTTGATACTGTTTTATAACTTTTAAATAGGTATCTATGCTTAGGGAACGTACCCATACTACGTGACTCATTTAGGGGTATGATACGATTTTTTTTTGGTTTGCAAAAAACGAATCAAAACTATGAATTACTACGTAAAACTAGAGTAGGAGAGAAGAGTTCTTAGAATAGAGTAGTATAGAGTACAGATGTTGACCGAGGGGGAGGGCAAGGGGGTTAAAAATTGTAAGAAATGGTCACGTAGTATGGGTACGTTCCCTTACCTAAATGATTAGACAGGCATATTTTACCGCAATGCAATGCTGCGATATTGTCGACGGTAGTTCGACCATCAACACCCATGCTATAGAAATTTTTGACTTTAGTTAAGTACACTAAAAACATATTGTCGCAATACTATCAGCAACAGTATTGCAGTTGCATGTTGCAGTGTTGCAGTTATATTATAGCCCGTCTCTAAAAGTACCTTTACTACAACTTTTACACTAAGTACCTATCTAAGTATTTTTTAATGGTAAGTAATCATAGCGTTGAACGTTCTTTTGTTGTTTCCATATGGCACAGAGTGCAGATAGCACTTGAAGATTTAAAAAGGCAAATGTTTTATCTTTGCACAATAAAAACTACATTAAGTAATTATTTTACTTATATACTTACGTTTTTGTTCTCACATCCACAAAATTAAGATAAGTAGTTATATACGAAATCTTTGTATCTTCAAATCCTCTGAAATAAATCCAACCCGCGAAATTTCAAGTCATTAGTTGATTAAAACCTGTACTTAATTAACTTTTAGATCTTTAGTTTTTTCTGTTGTAACCATGGGCATACCCAGACTTCTATTACGGGTGGGGCAGAAGTACGGTATGGGTATAATGTACCCACTTTTAAAACTTGAAAATACTAACGGACAATGAGCAAAAATAAATGAACGTTGGTCCAAACGCCCGCAGGATTGATACTATAGGCAATTTGTAGGTAAGGTTTATAGGTTTTGGCAAAATAAATCTCGCTGAAATCGAACCCACACTTTTGAAGATAATTTTTATTTTATTGTAAATTCTACAATGTCCGACACGCTCAACAACACGACAAAAGAAGATGGTGAGCGTCTCTCGGTGCTTGTCTGGCAAAGAGTTTCCCACCATGCACGTCATCGTGATTCGTGACGTCACCATGGAGGTTTTACTTAAAATTTCTAATAATATGTGCATATTTTACTATTTTTAAAAATAAAATATATCGGTTTCTGTAGGTTGAATTTGACCGGTGTCGTACTTTTTTTAATGCATAAAAATAATCTACCGAATGCGTCATGTGCCAATCCTGCGGGCAAACTTATATATTTTTTATATTGTTTTGTACCAATTTGCCCATTTTCCTTTTGGGCATCGAGCTAGGCACCAGGGAGGAGCAGATGCCCCAGATTTCCTCAACGTGCGTAGTACGTCCATAGTTGTAACTTATTTTTATTTCAAATGTCCTCAATCCAATCTCAAAATCATAGACTCGTCGAAACAAAGGTAACGAGATCTCATGCAACTCAGCATAAGGCTGAGAGCACACGACCCGAAACGGGAATGTCCAAGTTGAACACAATTAAGCCGGACCGGGCAAGTCTGACCGCGGCCACCGGAGTCCCTTTACACCGCAAGGATAATCAGCGTTAAACTACGTCCGCGCCATAGCCTGAACTTGTATAATTATCTAGTTCAAGACTAATTATAGAACTACAACGAAATTGTAGGAATTTCGGGCTTTCTTGACACCGAGTTTCATGAAGTGTGGTCAAGGTACGTTGAAGTCTTTGGACGGTCTAAAAACTTTAAAACCAGAGCTAGCCTCTCGGCCATATGGAAGTTACTTATTATTCATGGTTCACCCAAAAGTTCTAAGCCATACCTGGTAGTGTATAGCTTAGAACTTTTGGGTCGCTTTAGGGTAAATACTTACATACAGAAGAATATAATAGTAAATAATATAATAGTGAGTAATATAGACACCTACTCAATAAAACCAAGACAAATTTAAAGAGTGCGGTCTTAAAAAGACCGCCGAATGCGGTTGAAACTTGGTAAATAAAGTCTGAATAACCTACTTAATCGTATGTAATTCCCGTATCATAAAATCCCATTCAGTGAAAACTACGTCAGTTTCAATGCAATTTAAAATACTTATATTATCTTATAATAGCTGCGCCCCGCGGTTTCACCCGCGGTTAAAAAGTATCCTATGTGCTATTCTAGACTATAATCGATCTCTGTGCCAAATTTCATCCAGATCTGTTCAGCCGTTCTGGCGTGAAAGAGTAACAAACATCGTCCATCACGTTTATAATATTATTAAGTAGGATAGAATTGGTATGATAGTAGGATTATCCCGACGCTTACTATTTTCATAATTATTTATGCTCTTTCGTACTTAGTATTAAGGGCAGAAGGTCCAGTTTGTATTGGTTTGTCCATTTATCAGGTTTACGGGCTTTGGCAATGAATTGCTGACGTCATCATAGCTCGATTGTTGGGTCAGTATGGAAATTATAGTTTGTTCCGCACAAACAGTGCCAATTGTGAAGATCGTAATTAGTTCCGTGACCAGGGATTTGGGATCCGATAGCCAAATTAATTTGACCGAATCCAACAGGGATTAATATGAAAACGATGATTTATCACAAAAATTAATTACCTAATTGAATTATGTTGATGCTGTTAGTTTTGATGCTAATGCTGAGTAGGATAAAATAATTAAATACTTACTTAATTATGTTTGTTGCCATGGTTCCGAGTAGGATAAAAAAAAAGGTAGGGCTCTAGTCACATGACATAACACATCGTCACGCATTTACCCCTCAGGTGCAGCAGAGGTTTACACTCACACTTCGCCGTACGATATTCAGTGTCAAATGTGACTAGGGGCAAGCCTACCCCTACTTAAGGTAACTGTAGCGTGTGTTAGAAAAATATATATTATTAATGACATTAGATTAATGACAAAAAAAGCTAAAAAAATATAAAACCCCACACTGGCGACAGTTGGCAAAAAAATAAAACGTCTAGTTTGATTGATTGAATAACACATTACAAGTTCACCTAGGTATATCAAAAAATACTATGCTTAACCTCATTTTCATCAGAATATTAAAAAGATAGTCATTCCCTCGTATTTACAAACGGTACTTAGGTAAGTAAATGCTAAGTACGATCGTTCTAAGTACATTGAAAAGACAGTTGGCATACAATTTTTTCTGTACCCTTTGCGTTCGAGACCTCATAGTAATGTTTGTGAGTGCGAGACTACATACAGAAAATAATCAAGCATGTATTGTATATCTGTTCTTATAGGAGTTATCAATAAATTCTGATTTCTGATTTCTGAAAGAGGCTGATAACAGCATGATTAGAGACGTACAAAAGTTAACAATTTTGAAGACTCCAAGCCGTCCTTACACTTACCTTATACTTAAAATGTTGTGTGTGTACCTAACTTAATTTTTAACAACAATGTGACCAATATATCAAAGCGAAAATATTTTCTTTAGGTTCATTCGGTGAAATTTACCAATATCAAAGCTACAATGAAGGTAAGAAGATAAATAACCGGCATCCAGTGGGCACCGGCTAGGTTAAATACCGACAAACTTATAAAAGAAGCTGGAAAAATTATGGAACTAGATTTTGTGCGGATGGTTTTCACTTCTGTATAGGAGGTACGATAGAGGCGCTCTCGTTCAATTGTGCAGATAAGTTGGTCGAAATGTACGTCTGGGAGGCGGACAACGGTCCAAGCTGATTTATTTCTGCACATATTCGAACATCGTATGTAAACGTTGGCTGGCTTATTCTAATGCCGGTGTTGAAAGCCTGAAGATAGATACCAACAAGGTTTGGGAAAAGGTCGTCTGTTTTGTTGGATTGTTAGTTCAAAATAAGCGCTATTTTATCTTCGTCAACATATTCTAAGATAAGCTTCTTTGTCGATTGTTAGGCAAGTATTGGAATGTTCTTTATTTTTTTATTAGGATTTAGAGTGGAACTTATACCTAATAGCAAATAAACAGTGTACAATCTAACTGATAAATATAAATATATAGTGTATATATTATGTATTATATGTATTATATTATGTATATATTATATTATGTATATATAGTGTATAATAAATATAAATATATAGTGTGTATAATCTAACTGATAAATATGTATAGGCCCGCATGTTAAAACGACGCTTAGTCATGAATTTCGATTTAAAACTGCTTAAACCTTAAGTACTTTTTTATACTTATGTACGAGTATATATATTTTTTTAAACTCCGGCACCTATTTTCATCATACATAGCTAAGAACACTACCAACTAATTAACCTTTCTAACAAAGAAAAAAAAAACAAAATTGGTTCATCCACACATTCACACGCATAACACACAACTTCTAACACCTGTCCGTGGTTTTGCGTCGGGGCTGAAAGACAGCTTTAAATCGAGATTTATGACTGTGCGTCGTTTAAGCATGCGGGCCTCATAAGTATATAGTTTACCTCATTCCTGGTTAATTTTGTTTAAATTGCACATTTTTATTTACTTTTCCTACTATGCACCGTTCGAAGCATTTTGTAAAGAACTAATGCACACACGTCGCACAGAATATATAAATCTAACGTGAAAAATTACCGAACTGAAGGTGGAAACCGCATCAAATTATGGAAGACTAGCTTTTTTTCCCACGCCTTCGCTCACGTTTTATAGCCTACGTCAATCAGGAATAATGTAGCTATATTATGGTAAAAGGATTTTTGAAATCGGAGCAGTTGTTTTTGAGTTAATTTGTTACAAACATACTTCCATACAAATCTTTCCTCTTCAAAATATTAGTATTCATATACAGACAGAGAGACGGACGCGGAAAGCGAATACTTTTATACTATGTAGAAAAGTTACATTCTGCAACACTATCCTTGGAATATACGTACTTCGTACAGCTACTACGTTTTTTTTAGGCAAAGTAGATACTTATTAAAAACATACGAGTTCATAGTTATTAATAGTAAATATGCTGTTATGCCATTTTGTTAGAGAAAATTCAGCACGAACTGCAATTTTTTAGCTTATGTTACTTAAACACTTTTATGAAGCTTTTACAAAGTTTTTCCCTCCTAATAAGCTGAATTGCCAGAAAGGTCCACACAACCTCGGTTCAAATTAAACTAGGGCCGCCCCCGACCCCACTTATTGCGGCCACACTTCATTACTGTTGCGGTCCATTCAGCATCAGCATTACTTTTATGTCTGTGCTTATTTGAATAGGGTCCATGCAATCATTGTGTACTGTTTTTACTGACATCGCTGATCGAATTCACTGGTTTTGCTTAATTCTTTAATGGTTTGTGTTGGTTGGTGTTTAAAATCAATTTATCTATGGAATAGCAAAAGCATCTTTCAAAGGTTTATTCGATAAAGACTCAGTTTTTTTTACAATAGACTAGGCATGCGTTTGACTACTGACTCGCCTGATGGGAAGCGTTGACGTGATCGAAGGTGTGACATGCTTGCCTAGGAGATACCTATTCACTTTACTCTTAAACACCCCACAGGGATCTTTTCTTCCAAAATAATAAACGGATTTCATTCTCGTTTTACGTCAATTTAGAATGGCTAATTTTATGTTATGACTTATACTTTTTAGTAGAGGTGTGCATATAAAACAGTGTTGATAATATTTCAATTTACCAGGCATACGCTTTTATGTACATTTTCACTATAAAGAAATCGGCGTATTTTCAAAGTCCTAGGCCGAGATGGGCAAAAAAAAAAAAATACCCATACAGTACTGTACTGTACTGTTCTTGCCGTAGTGAGACTACGGCATTAACAGTTAACAGTGTGGGTGTAGACCAAGGTAAGAGCAGGTGGATATATATTTATATATGTATATTTATATATAGTAGTGAAAAGTATATTTACTATGGATGGAGAATAATAGTCATGTATCACTTACCGTCAGGTTCTAAGATCTCTTTCTCCTCTAGACTATTGGCATTATGCTGTAATACCACTACGAAATCTATTCCATAACCCGAACCCCCTAAAATCATTCCTAGAACCACCAATACCTTTCAGCTCTCGCATTCCCGTTTCAGATCTCAACAAATCTCAAGTAAATCGCATCCAATCAGCCGTGAGTGATCGTTCTATTACGTACACAGCGCATCCATTCAGGACGTAATACGTTTCGGGTAATACGCCTCGAGATATGTTAACTATAAGTAAGGAATTATGTTTAGAATGGGTTATAAATTTATTACGAATAGTCGAGGACATCTTTTGACGCTTACTTGTGCGACTAATATTTGGAAAGAGCCGCGCGTTTATTTGGGATTATTTCCAATAACGGTTCTCATCACATATGTACTTATATACTTTGTTCTATTGAAATTTTATTTTACCCAAATAGAAAACTTAGTTTGTGGATTTGAACGTATTGTTCTTTTTTGAATTAATTATTCTCACTAATTTAGCTAGTTTGCAGACTTGCATAAAATGTGGGCCGAATCTTAATACATTAAAAATTAACTTTCTTGCTAAAATTATGCTGCTTCAAAATAGTGTGCTTTGTTTTCGTGAACCTGGCCTAAAATGCAGACCTAACGCTATGCATGATAAAATGTAATTTAGCCAGTTCATACAAATTGCCAATATAAACTTAAATAATACAATGAATACTCAATTGATTGGATAAATTCCTTTATATAGCGAAAAGTCTATAAATTGCGATCAATTTATTTTACGTCTATTGGAGCTTGAAAACCCATTGTAGCATGAACAATGATCGTTTTACGCTGACGTAAACGGATAAAGGTATTTTTTTGCTAGTGAGTTAAATTGTAGTATTTACGGTAATTTCACGATATTAAATACCATTTTGCAGTAAAGAAGTTTCATTTTGAAATGTTTGTTTGTGACTGGCTCAATCTATTTTGTTTTATGCTTCAATGTCTTAAACTGTAGAAGAAACATAAACTAACTCAATTTAACTCTGAAAGAATCTTTTTCTAAATTCTGAATTTCTAAATCCAATTGCAAATCTAAACCTTTTCAATAAAATATATCTTTGTAATTCGAAAGCATTTATTACGTGTGCGAAGTATAGTGAATTTTAATTTAGATAGCTTGATTAAATATTGAAACAGCAAGAGATCAATAGATTAGATCCAATAACCTGAGTGTGAGCGCTTTCCTCGCCCCTATCGAATGGACAAATAGATGCTCGCTCTAACGACTAATACATTGCGAATACGGGAAATAAAACAAACATTCCATCAATATTCTCAGATGATAGAGCGTCATTACTGCAAATAGGAAGCTTCTAAGCGATATTCAGTAGCTTTGTTTGCAAATAACTGTGATTTGTCCGATCATCTGAGACATTTATTTTGAGATTAGACAATCTTTTGTTAAAATGATAAAATGATGTTGTTGTTTTTCATTGTAAAATCTTTATAATGAAGGAAGTATTTATCTCACGCGAATCGTCAATTTCAAAAGTTAATAAGTACTACAGAAATAATTTGATACTTCCAACTTTATACGTAGGTATACCAGATATTTTTAACTATAAAAGAAACTCTCTTGCTTTACGATAAATCATACATAATAAAGTATGGAAGTTTGGAACAACAGAGTCGCAATTGTAACAGGGGCCGGTCAAGGTATCGGTGCCCAAATCACTAAAGACTTAGTCAGAATAGGAATGACAGTTATTGGATTTGAACCAACTGAAGAAAAAGCAGGTCAAATGCTGGAAAACATTAGAAGTTGGGGTAAAGTTGAAGGACAATTAGTGCCTTGCAAATGCGACATTTCTAATAGCGACGACTTAAAAAAAGCTTTTGAAGGAATTGTCGTCACATATGGAGGAGTTGATCTTCTAATAAACAACGCAGCCACAGGAAAAGAAGATCTTATAAGCACGGGAAATATACAGGACATGAAATATATAATAGACGTAAATATTTACGGCATGATTGCTTGCTCACGCTTAGCTATTGAGTCAATGAAGAAAAAAGGCGGTAAAGGACAAATAATAAACATTAATAGTATCAGTGGACATTACATGCCGTCTTTTGCCAAACCGAAGATAAACGTGTACATAGCTTCTAAAAAAGCAATGACGGCTTTCAATGAAGTTTTGAGCAAAGAACTTTACGAAGCAAATCTTGATATCAATGTGACCAGTATTTCACCTGGCATAGTAAAAACTGACCTATTCAAAAACGGTGCAGTGACCTTCATCAATGATGAGTTTTTCGAAAAAAACCCTCATCTAACTGTACAAGACGTTTCTAATGCAATTTTGATGATTTTGTCTGTACCTCGCAATATTTGTATAAAAGATATGATTATCCATTCACTGCACGAAATATACTAGTAATAAATACTGACACAATTCTCAGTACACTTTAGCGATGATATTTAAACTAATAGTAAAACGTTTCATTGTTTAGGTCATAAACTTTCAAATAAAAAGAACATCGTAAAACACCTTCGTAAATGCTGAACTTTACAGCTGCAATGATTGTACTGACAACTTTTCAGTTACAATGTTACTCGTACTTACTATAAATGAGTACAATAAACTGTCAAAATACGTTGCATCTTGAATGCTTTAAAATGTAACCCTGAAAATAGTTAAGTCTGTTTTATAGACAGAAGCTTCAGTAAATGTAGAAGATAATATCTACAAGATGATGTTAAAAGATTTACGTCAATACAATTTTTACTATAAAACAACACTACTAATGCAAATAATCTCATAAAACATTTGCCTGTAGCACTTTAAACAGCCATGGAATACTGGGTGTCAAAAGTAGTTGTAATAACAAACATCAATAGTGAAATCGGAATCAATCTCATTGAAAATTTAGGTGAAGCCGGAATGAAAGTTGTTGGATTATGTAAAAATAGTGATGAATTAGAAAATTTAACAGACAAACTAACAAAGTTTAAAAAAATCACAACTCAAAATGTAGTAATTGGTAAGTTGGATGTTAGTAATGCTGAAGAAGTCGTTGCCGTATTTGAGAACATACACCAATGTGGAAATTTAAGTGTTTTGATTAATATAACCAGCAGTGATTTCGACTGTACAGTTATTGATGGAACAACAGAAGATTTGAAGAAGAAAATAGATACAAACGTATCAGATATAGTAGCTTTTATCAGAACTGCTGCCAGCTCAATGATAGAGAAACAAAATAGAGGACAAATTATTAACATAAGTGACTGTCGAAATTTGGGACTACACAGAGGACTTTTGTCTGTGACGACCGCAGCAATATCATCAATCAATGAAATACTACGACATGAGTTTAGATATTTGAATGCGAATATTAAAACTACTCATATAGAAGTAAAGCGTTCCGAAAGAGTTGATGAGTCATCGTGGAATGAAACTAAAGAAGCAAGGGATATAGCTGATGTGGTTGTTAATGTTTTAAACACTTCAGAGAATTTGCAAGTGCACGAGATATGGCTGGACATTGTGAATGAATAAGTTTTCAATTCTGTTTCAATTGCTAAATAATGTAGTGTTCTTTTTGGCATTGTCTTGGCCAAGTGAGTATTACAGTTTAATTACTAACTAGCACTCAACCCAATACCAACTAGCAAGTATCGAGAAGTTTTACCCTCTATTTTGCTTACTTTACCTTATCTTAGACTATTATACAGCATGTTACAAAAACCATATTATTCAATTGAAGAGCATGTACAGTTGTACATACACTGAAAGTATTCATACGAAAATGCAAAGAAAATGCTAGTCAAAAATTGCAAGAGTAATGACCAGTTTAAGGAAGCAAGAAAAAAAGATATTTTTACAAAAATGTTAACAAATCTGGATCATTAGTCTAAATATTATCTGTATCATTATTTTATCGCAAATAAAACCGACGCGGTGAGTGGTTGCGCTCGCATTTTTCAGTGGGGAGCGCGATGCGTATGTATTTTTTTTATTTTCAATATTTAATTTAAACTAGCATTATTGCAACTTCCAGTCAATATTGGATGCGCTCCTCGTGGATATAACATCGTTTTTGTAACACCTTGTATAAATTTTCATTTTAAGGGGTTGTCTCCACGGGCGAGAGAATCGCGGTGATATTATCGTCGTGGCACGTATTTCTATACACTCTTTATAGAGCCGTCTCCACACGGCGATATTATCGCGGCGATGCGACGAGTGGCAACGAGCGCGCGAAACGTCATTACATCGCCACGAGCCCGTCGCGACTAGCAGCGGGCCCGCCGTGCGCTCGTGGCGCTCTCGCAACGAGCGCGCAGCGGGCGCGCTGTCAAACGCAGCGTCATTTCAGCGTTGCCTCTCGCCAAGCAAGGACGTTTCGACAAGCATTTGCACAACACTACATCCATAATAAAGAACTATTTTGTGAGACACTACTTATTTCGCTCTCGTCTGGCACGTAACTGGATTCTTTCTTTAACAAATAATAGCACAACGCGTCGTCAAGAAAACGCGGCGATTCCGTTACGAGTCGCCGTGGAAACGCTGCGATTCCGTTACGACTCGCGACGATACGCGGCGGAATTATCGCTCGTTGTGGAGATTCTCCGACGATAAAAGCGCGGACTCGTCGCGATTCTCTTGCCCGTGGAGACAGTCCCTAAGTGTATAGAAGACCACTACTACGAGTATGTCAGATGGGCAGCCCTGGCAAAGACCTTATTGGAATCAATGACAAATTATCAAGGAATCACAGAATACCCTATTACATAGACGCAAGTAATAAGGTCGTGGCCCGTATTAAAGTCACAAAATTTTGCTCTTGCCACTACGTTACGCCTTGTTATTCTTTGAATCTGTGTCAATCTCATACCCTGCAAAGAAACACAATCATACTCCGTAACTCAAAAGAGTCCTTATTCTATGGCAACTGGGGTGCTCGCTCACATTATCTTGATTAAATGGATAGAACATTAGTGCTCATTAGGAAATGTTGTTTTGTGTGTTTTCAGAGTCACGCTCGAAAACTCGTACCGGCTTACTACATAATTCATTGACGAATGTATTGCGGCTGTCCTAAGGAAATCTTCAACATAGAATAAACTAGAAGATCAACTATAAAGTATGAAATCAAAACCATTAAAATTAACATTAAATTAAGTAGTTGTAAGGTAGTCAAAAAGTAACAGGAAGTACTTTCCAACTTTTGCCTTATTACCCAACCGAAGATTTAGTACTCAGTGATGCAATTTGTGGTTAAGGGTTTGTTTATATGAAAATGTAGGTGCTTAAAAAATACTGATTTCTCTAATGGTAACATAGCATTGCATTATGATTTATAAAACGGGAATTACTCACGTACGATTTAGTCGATTATTCCGACTATGATGTGTGAAAACCACGTCAATTTCCATAGTAAAATTGCATTGCATTCTAATGTTACTATCAGATAAATCTGTCTTTGATATTTCTATTCTCTATTTGGGAATATCTTCGAAAACGGTGTTGGGAGGGAAATACGCTTGTTTATTATGTGCTTAGGAGATTTGTTTCGGGGTCTAGTACAGATCAAATAAATTGTTTGCTTGAACCTTTGTGTTTTATTTGATAGGTATACCTACCTACAATATTTCAGCGAGTACTAACTACATGATAGTGATAGTGATGATAGCCTAGTTGGAGAAGGCCCGCCTCTCAAGCCAGAGGGAGCGGGTTCAAACCCAGCCGACGGCACGCACCAATTTGTTCATTGTGTAAACATAATATGTGCGCATTATATATCATCTGTTACATAACTGGAGCCCGGTGTATGGCGACAGGCTCACCCCTGTCGCATTTAGGACTGAATATCGTCTGATTGGGGGAAAAAAGGCGTGAAAAACTACATAATGAAAATTGTCTAATGCTGGGTACACAGCAAGCCAACAAATACCAAAGAATGCGCTGCGTCCCGTTACGTTTCACGAGATGCAGCATGTCGTTAGCTTTCGTTGATGGTTTTGGTCTGCACGCAGCAAAAGTTCCAATCACGAACATTGAATTATGAACAAGTAACTGGCAGTATGAAGTAGTAGTGACATTAAAAACATGAAAGCCACCGAAGCGAAACATCTGATTCGAAAATGGTTAAAATCTTTGTCGTATGACAAAATAGAAGCTATTTTAAAAATTGTAAAGTAACTGTTCTGCCATTATTTTTTTTTTTGGTTTTTTGCTAAAATAAAACTGTAAAATAAATTGTATTTAGAAATTAGGATAATTTATACGGATAAATACTTGTAATAATTGTATATCTATATATTTATTTTATTATTATTTTTTGTATTATTATATTGTGAATCCTGGTCTTGAAAGGCGGTAAGTAATGTGCTGAACAGGACTATGGGTTGCCTCGATACAGGCGTGCCTCGTGAGGCAACCAGTAAACAATGTTTTTACAATAAAGTTGTTACAATAAATATTTTTATTTTTCATTTCAGTTACCAAAACTGGCGCAAATCAAATTCGCTTTCACTTAGTTTTATAAAAATGAGTGTGGCTTGCCAAGTATTTAGTAAGAAGGAAATAAATAAACGTAAAGTTTTTATTTTTACACTAGCTGCGCCCCGCGGTTTCACCGCGGTTAAAAAGTATCCTATGTGCTATTCTAGTCTATAATATCTATCTCTGTGCCAAATTTCACCCAGATCTGTTCATCCGTTCTGGCGTGAAAGAGTAACAAACATCCATCCATCCATCCATACATACAAACTTTCGCGTTTATAATATTAGTAGGATTATCCAAATAGTGTACGTTGCACTTACTTATTTTTTTTTATGGTGTGATAAGAAGAATAGTGTCTAAATCAGGAGCCACACTATTTGAAACTCTAATCACTAGAGCTTAAAAAAGATTATACCTTTTCCAAAGATTCTTCGCTCTGCTCTGGATTTATAGGAACACTCTCTCACTCAAATAGTTGTTTAATCCCTCAATAAGCAATCTACTATTTTATACTAAGACCGTTGGAGATTTTATAGTATTAGTTCTTGAACTTATGGCCATTAGAACTTCGATTTGAAATGTCTAAAAAAAGATGAAAAATCTGTCATGCAAAACTAGTCAAAAATGTGTCAGATTTTGCTTGATTCTAATACTTTAATTATTAAACTTAGTCATTTTGTTTAATTTTACATTGAAGTGTATTAAAAACTTTCGTTTTAATAGTTTAGCAATAATCCCCTACACAGAAGGAATTCTGCTCTTAGTGTGCATATGATAGATCCCCGCGACAAGAATGACGAAGAAGAACACGAAGAAGAGTCTATTAACTGGAATAACCTGATCTTTCTTCCATTTAATCCTGTCTTCAAGCTTATAGTGATGTGCAGTGTCCTTGTTAAGAGTATTCTGGTTAGTACATGCTTAGACAAATTATAATCATTGAGCTCTATTACGATTCTAGGCGATATGGCAGCCTAGTTGGGAGAAGGCCCGCCTCTCAAGCCAGAGGGAGCGGGTTCGAACCCAGCCGACGGCACGCACCAATTTGTTTATTGTGTGAGCGTATTGTATGTTATCGGCTACACGACTGGAGCCCAGTGTATGGCGACAGGCTCACCCCCTGTCACATTTATGAATGAATATCGTCCGGCGAAGTGTGGGTGTTGTATTACACCTCTGCCAGCACCCACGGGGGAAAGGCATGTCGATTTATATGAGTTCTATTACTACGTATGTATGTAGAAGACACCGCACGTCACTACTGTGTTCCGTTCATATGCAGCCATCCGGCCATACCATACTAGTTACTTTCTAACTCTCGAGCGCCTAATAACGTGTTTGTGTCTTAACGAAAAAACGTTCTAACGCTTTGAATAATATGCTCTCGTGTATCCTACGTTGTCGCACTAACAATTCATGTAATTGTTGTTTCAGCGCTGCAACAGTTTCGTTAAGCTCTTAACAAAACGGAGCATTAATTTTGTTTGTGATAGCTTCTCTATACGTAGTAATAGAACTCAATGATTATAAACAAGCGTTCAGGGAACGCGGGTGACACGCGGAACACGCGGGCGGGTGACACGTGGAAAAATGTTTGAATCTTTTATGGCAACGGATTATACCAAGAGTTCGCAGTGTGGTGGAGGCTTTGCAGGCCTGGTATGATCCGTGGCGTTATAATTTAAGAGTCCGGCGACCTAACTAATTTCGACCTAGGCGACCTGGACTAACTTCGCATTGGCTTAAGGTATTCTATCGCCATTTCGTCTAGAAGAAGAAGACGAGTGAAGAGAGCGAGTAATGATACTGACGAGCCTCTAAAGTTACCTACAGAGTGACAAAGTGCAATTTCATTTTTTTTTATGACTTTTGCACTACCATAATCATTCTTAAGTAACTAAGAATTTCCCTTGTATTATTGATTTATTTAACAGCTAATGATGTAGACAACCTCCCTATGTAATGGAATTTTTGATTTGCTTTGTCTACCTATTGAATAAATCAGTCAAAAGTGACACCTTAAAAATGCGGTTTTTTTTTCATAGCTCTATTTTCGCTTGAGAACGTTTTAAAAAAAAACCAAGAACATAGGAGCGAAGATATTGTTAATTTAATTGTACATACTAAATTTCATCATAATCTGACAAACGGTTTTCAAGAAATTTGAGTAGTGCGTTTGTATGGAAATTTCAGAACGTCGCGGCCCTCTTAATGCATTTTTGCAAGAAGCGACTCTTAGCGCGCCTCGGAACTACATCGGGAGCGCATCAATACAACACAATGCAAAAACTCTTTATTGACACCAAATACAAAATAAATCTAAACTAAACACTCAAAAATATAGGTGCAATGGGCGGTCTTATCGCGAGCGATCTCTTAAATTTGATATATCTCTGAATTTTATATTTGAAATAAATGAATTTGAATTTGAATTCTAGACAACCTTTGGATGGACTAAAAACATTACGATTAAGCATGGACGGGTGTGTTTGCTAAAGAAAAAATTAAGGGAAAAAAATAATTAAATGTGCATACAAATTTGAAAATTATAATAAAATTACATTCTAATACCTACATAAATAATTACTTAATATACAAATAAATTACCCAGTTATAAACAAACAAGTACCTAAATCAATAAATATACTAATATTTACATTGAAATATGGCAAATAGTAAAAAGGACTCGAGTCTACTCCGCATCGGTTGCACTTAGAAGGCCTAAGATTCTTCTAATACCTATGTAACTTACAAATAAAGGGAGACGAGTGTTTTTTTAAAGTTTATGCATTTTAATATTTTTATGTAAATGTACTCGTATATTTTTAATTTCGTATTAATAATGATTTCAGGGTCCAATACAGTCAGTGTTTCCTATAGTGTACTGCTGGGATGTGATGGACGGCGATCCGATGCTCGCAGCCGTAAAGTTTTTTTATTGGTATTGTGCAGACCCAATATATGGCATCGACACGTTTCTTTACATTGTACACAGGTTAGACTTACATGACAACTTATTTACTTGTTAAAGTATCACTAGCCACATCTTTTTGCCATGATAGACTGCCTCGGTGGCTCAGTTGGTAGTGAACCTGCCTTCTGAGCTTGGGGGCGTGGGTTCGATTCCCACCTAGGGCAAACATTTATGTGATGAACATTTGTGTTTGTTCTGTGTCTGGGTGTTAATTATCTATTTAAGTATGTATTTAAAAATATCTAAGCATGTATATCAGTCTCTGGCAGTCATAGTACAAGCTTTGCTTAGTTTGGGGTCAGGCGACCGTGTGTGGCGAAATTACAAATTAATGCTGGGTACACACACATCAAGCCAACGAACGCCAACGCACGGGCAGCTTCCCGTTTCGTTTCAATAAAATAAAACGAGACGCAGAACATCGCCGGCCCTCTTTTATGAGATTCCTGTTTTTAACCCCAGACGCGAAAACGACGGAGTGTTGTAAGTTCGACGTGTGTGTGTGTGTGTGTGTGTGTGTCTTTGGCATCGTAGCTCCCGAACGAATAAACCAATTTAGTTTTTTTTTTTTGAAAGGTGAATTAGTCGAGAGTCTTTATTATTACTCTTAGCTGTGTTTGTTGAAATTGTGACGGATTTTTTTTAATTTTAAATGGATACTTTTTTTTTTCTTTTTTATAATATTAAAAATGGATTGTTATCATAACAGGCAAGTGACAGATGAAGCGTTGAAGCGGGAACATCTTCCGAAGTCAGGTTTATGCCTTTTCCTCGACTTTGCTGCGATGATACCATTTTTCAGGCTGCTGGTCGTAAACGACTGTCCGCCGAAACAGTTATGGCCTAATATACTCTCTTTTAATGAGGTTCTTATGTGAGTAAAGTCACCCAATCGTTTTTTATTATTAAAAATGTGTGAGCGAGAAACCAAAAAGCGAAAACAGCAAAAATTACCTAAAAGCGTTTAACGCTCTTAAGTTATTTGAAATAAATCATATTGCAATGTATTAATTAATATAATTACTGAGATGTACTTAATTAAATTAATACACATATAATATACATACCCATATACATACCCATTAATATACATACCCGGCGATAAATATTGCTCATCGACCTTTGAAAAGAGTCTTATATAATATTTTGTAGAGCGTTATCTCTGTCGCACACTAACGAAACTGTCGTGCGAAAGAGATAACGCTCTACGAAGCCGAAGTCTCTTTCCAAAGGTCGATGTGCAATATTTACTGCTGGATACTGTTTAGTAATACTATTTCGATTTATTTGGTTTCAGATTGTATAGAGTATTTGAGTACTTCGAACTATCGACGACTCATTCGGTGCTCACAATGTTATTTGGATTCATGTTGCTATTGTTTTGTCTCCTCAATGCCATTACTTGTTTCTGGATTTTGCTTACTTACGATGGATTATGTCGTGCTTGTAATAACTATGGGGAGTTGTTTGACTGGAGGGCCCCTCTAAAATACAAGGTAATATTTTTAATGTGTGGGAAATGATGGCTTGAGCTTTGTAGTTACAAACTTTTAGTATTTGTATTCTTAACCGTAAATTTTTATTTTTTTAGTTCAATGAAACTTCAGAAAGTTATTCGACATACTTATACGGAATGGCATTTGTTTTTACGTTTATAACAAACACGCATATTGATGATATAAGACCGTTTACAATCCGAGAATATATTGCCGTTAACATGTTCACTTTGCTTGGTTACTTGCTAGCCGTATGCATAATTATACCGAAATTGTTTGCTGAAACAGTTTTGTCTAACAGAAGAGTTTTTTCTATTTATCCACATATGCAAAGGTTGGTTGATGAAACAAAAAGAAGAAATGCTCCAGAAAAAGCTTACAAGGTAGTGGAAAATTTTTATACTGTCATGTGGTGGAAACGTAGTGGCATCACACACGTGCCTGAAGCAATGATCGAACTTCCAAGATATTTGCGGATCGATATCAGACAGGATTTAGGCTGGGCTCTCTTCCATCACAGCCCTACCTTAAGAAAAACTTCTATGTCTTTTAAAAGATTTCTTGTTGAAAAAATAGCACAAGACTTTAAGTTACCGGGAGAAAGATTTTTTGGCGGACCACACAGCCACTCTAACCTTTACTACATTAAATCTGGAGTGGTGCAGATTCTTTCCGAGGATGATGGCATGACGCCTGTTATATCTGTTACTAGTGGGACAATATTTGGAGAAGCTAATTTCCAAATACCTCCATTGAGAAGAAAAGTTACAATTAAATGTCTCACATATTGCGAAATCATGAGTGTTTCTCGCTTTAATTATATCAAAGCACTACATAAATATCCAGCAGATAGAAATGAGATTCTAGCATTGACACAGGAAAGACTAGAACATGCAAAAATTTTATACGCTCGTAAAAAGAACGTACAAGGTCTGGCAAGAGTCGATGAGGAAGGGATTCTCTGGGTAAAGCGACGATGGTGGGAACTGGCAGACTTTATAACAAATTGGAAACAGAAAACAAGAAAAGACAGTAGACATTGCGACTTGCCGCCAGAAGAAACGGATTACCACTGTGCGAAATATATTGGCCAACTAGTTCTCTGCACAGAAGCCCAGTTGCTAACAAAATCTTTGTTTGCCAATGTCGACTTTCCGTGGCTTTTCGTGCCCCATTCCAGTTTCATTTACGGCTGGCGAAAAGTTGTCTTAGTGACTGTTATTTTGGTGCTATTGTTATATCCACCGTTTATCACAGCTAGAGAAACTCCGACATGGTTTAAATTCTTTCAAATTTTTGTGGATTTGATATATGCGCTTGATATTTGCATATCCCTGCTGACTGCGATGATGAAACGGGTCAACGCACCAACTAATTTTGCTTCAGTGATGTTCGCACGTTGCAAGACTCTATATTTCAATTTAGATTGCCTTTCAACTTTTTGGATAGAATATTTAGTAATAATCATTGGAGACAAAGAACATTTCTACATTGCCCAGGCCAACAGGCTACTTAAAATATACATTCTTTTTACTGGTGAATTTACAGAGAGAGACATCAGAAACAACCCACTGTACAGCGTTTTCATAAGAATTATTTTGTGCAACTTCTGTTTTACTTACATTAGTGGGTATTTGATATACACATTACGTACTCATTTTCTTCATGACTTGACTTATAGTTACTTCTTCGGAAAAAAGTACTGCGTTGTTGTAAATGGTGTTTGCGATCCAGGAGCTAGAGGACCTCTGGGCGTTTTCATATCTTGGCTTGTAGAAATAGTTTTCTTTTCCAAAAACCCGCCTCGTAATTTAATAGATATTTATGTTGCAATGTGTTCCGCTTTCATATCATTCATGATTTGCCTGTACTGTAAGGCAATATTCATATCCGCAGTATATCTTAGGCATCGGGAAGTAAGTGATTTCCAAAACTTCGTCGCAAATTCGAGAAAATACTACGAATTTTATAAAATTCACGAAGACTTGCTGAAACGTTTAAACAAGTATTTGATGTGCCATTGGAAGTACTACCAGGGAGCGGATATCATGCACCCGCAATTACTTAAATATGAGCCTTATGATATATACCGGAAGGTCCAAGGTGAAGTGGCAGAGAGAATCATCGGTCAATCGCAAGCATTCATAGGGGCTGATCCAGGACTTGTGAAAGACCTCGCATATGCTGCTAAGTTTCTGCTCTTACCAAGGACTTCTACGTTGTTTTTGTTTGGTGTTCAGAGCAAAATGGTCATATGGATCGTGCAAGTAAGTGTATAAGTGTATATCCTTATATCTACAGGGCCCTTTCTTAACGATGCAGTAATATTTAAGGGGGTTTTTACCCGTTAAAGTGACCAACTTTCATAACATAATAATAAATAAATAAATAATAATAAATATCAAGACACTTACACACACGGTCATCTGACCCCAAACTAAGCAAAGCTTGTACTATGGCTGCCAGAAACTGATATATATACTATACATAAATATAATAAATACACATATATTTTTAAATAGATACTTAAATAGATATTTACACCCAGTCGAGTATCCATAAAAAAACCCACCCGTAACATTATAACTTTTTGTCTCCAACGGGGTCCGTTGCACTTATGTAGGTACCTAAAACCACCAACTCGCTTGATTTTAAACGACGTTGAGGTCTAAGATGGAGCACGACGACCTATAAGGTACTTATTCACTTCAGCTTTGAAGTTTTGTAGAGTGAAGAAGTACAAAGGCGGCAGTTGAGTGAGGCGCTACAAGTGCGCCACTGCTCAGACCCGTCTTCGGAACGGTTACACCGGACTAAATCCCGAAACACGACTAGGTCATCACGGCATGGCTTTGTTTGGTGGGTGGTAACTAGTCACGGCCGAAGCCTCCCACCAGAGTTTGCTACTCGGTTTGCACTACCCGGGGCCACGTGTAGGGAAACAGAATAGAGTACACTCCTACGGACGTGGGTAGTTCAACCCCCAAACAAATTCAGTAAAATATGGCCCGCCTAAGAAGAACTCTGTATAATTTTTGGCTCTTCAAAGCAAATAACTCGCCTTAAGACGGTGAGCTTAGTAGGAGCTGCCTCATCATATAAGTCACAAATCCGAACATTACCTTTCAGGGCTACGTCAAATGTGAATATCATAACGAGCAAGGTGAACTGCTTAAAGTATTTTATCCGCCTGGCAAGATGCTGTCCGTGAGCTCAGTATTTCTTGGCAAAGCTTCTCTTAGGACTTATACCGCTTGCACAGATTGTGAAGTACGTATATAACATACTTTTTATTTGATACCTACTTTGTCTAAGCTGACGTTCATCGGTTTTTTTCTCTCCTACAGCCACTAATACATTAAAGTCTACAATTTTAATTAATGGAATTATTTGTAAAAAGTCATAAAATCTGCTGCGTTAGCCAATAATAAGCTTAGACCAAAATCTTTCCGAGATAGCCGCCTAACATTAGGTGCAATAGGGCTAAGTTAAGTAGAATTGCACCAATAAAACCCACCCAGTAGCCAGCCTTGGCGCCTAATGGAGGGCTTCGGGATCAGCATACACCAGAGGAACACATCGGAGCCCTCAGCATCGTGCATTTTTCTTCTCCAAAGACAGCTACGCCCTGTCCCGTTACGCCTGTCTTTTTGATTTGCCCGTCGAAACACAAAAAGCTGTTTAGGCTGCAGAGCCTCCCTCACATACCCGCATACACACATTCAAAATGCCTAAACCGTCTTTCTTGTGGTAAAAAAAAAGGTAGCAGTAACCTACCCATCCATTTCAGATTCTCTACCTTAAAAACAACGACTTTTTCAAGATAATAAAACAATATCCTAACGAGTGGTCCCATATAAACAGATGCATTGCTGAATTTACACCAATTTTTGAGGACATGTATCACGGTTATGTTAAGAAACATACAGACGTAAGCAGTTTCTATTTTATATTAACAGGCATGAATGTCATCTGCCACATGACTGGAGCCTGGCGAATGGCGACAGGCTCGCCCTCTGTCACATTTGGGATTGAATATCGTCCGGCGAAGTTTGGGTGTTTTATTACACCTCTGCCAGCCCCGTCGGGGGAAAGGCGTGACGATTATGTTGTGTTTGTTATGATTTTCATGGCGTACA
This sequence comes from Peribatodes rhomboidaria, assembly GCA_911728515.1. NCBI lineage: Eukaryota > Metazoa > Arthropoda > Insecta > Lepidoptera > Geometridae > Peribatodes > Peribatodes rhomboidaria. The sequence goes on from OU452182.1 coordinate 11,009,959, forward strand.
AGAAGGGAGGCCTCCCTTCTTGTATGGCAATCATGGCAATATGCTTAGCAGCGGGCGATTACGGGCTAACAATGATGATGGTGATAATATTTTCGAAATAACCAATGATCTTTATTTTAGTATCTGAAAAAACTAAGAGAACGCGTGTTCCATGCAAGGAGGTCCACGGTGGCAGTAAGAAAACTCAAAACTTTGGACGCTTTGGAAGAAAAAATGAAGCCCAGGTTACCCATTGAACATGATTTCTGGACGGAACCGGAATCTGAGTTAGTATAAAGGCTCAAATCTGTCATTGGAGTGCCGTAGTCTGTTGTCGGAAAATTTTAGGTCTGTAGTTGTAGGCGACAGAGCAGCCTCGTTAGTGTCGCCACGACACTACTGGTTCCTGATACATGAAGATACGTTTCGACTGTGTTGACTCAAAGTTAAGTGCGCAGATGATGACGCGGACGGTCGGCGTGACCGTATTATGTACTAATGAGTACCTAGTAATGTCTAGCGTCTGTAGTAGCCTAATGTCTATTCAACTTCGCGCCGACGTTCGCGTTGGTCACGTGGATTACCATTAATACGTATTGTCTTGTTTGTCGTATTGAAAAGCGATGGCAGCCTAGTTGGGAGAAGGCCCGACTCTCAAGCCAGAGGGAGCGGGTTCGAACCCAGCCGACGGCACGCGCCAATTTGTTCATTGTGAGAGCATATGTCCGTAATGTTTGTCATCTGCTACATGACTGGAGCCCGGTGTATGGCGATAGACTCGCCCCATGTCACATTTGGGACTGAATATCGTCCGGCGAACTGTGGGTGTTGTATTACACCTCTGCCAGCTCCTTCGGGGGAAAGGCGTGACGATATGTCATGCTATGTTAAGTTATGTATTAATACATATTTGTAATGTTCTTGAAAGTATAGTAGGTGTACCTACTTATACGAGTATATGTCCTGTTCATGTTTTTTTGTCCCTTTTATCAATTTTTTTTTGTTACAGTTTTATACAGTACTGGATGTTACTCAGAGCCATCATCGTAGGTGTGTCGATAGTAAATGCAACAGTTCAAGGTAAGGCCTTTTATTTAGGCACAATCTTTCAGAAATGAAGTAGAATTTAAAAATGTATCCTACTAATATTATGGCTACCGATCCGGCCCGGCTTCGCACGGTATCTACATGTAAACCATCCGGAAGAAATTATCTTAACAGTCCGGCGACCACTTTAGACTAACTTCGCATTGGCGTAAAGTTTTTCATAGCCATTTCGTCTAGAAGAAGATGACGAGCGAAGAGAGCAAGTAAAGATACTGACAAGCCTTTAAAGTTACCTACAGAGTGACAAAGTGCAAAAGTGCAATTTTTTTTAATGACTTTTGCACTTCTCTAATCATTCTTTAAGAACTAAGAATGTCCCTTGTATTATGGATTCATTTAAAAGCTAATGATGTGGACAACCTTCTTATGTAAAGGGCTTTTTGATTTGCTTTTTCTATCTATTGAATAAATCAGTCAAAAGTGACCCCTCAAAGTGCGGATATTTTTCATAGCTCTATTTTCTCTTGAGGACGTTATTTAAAAAAAACCAAGAACATAGGGGCGGAGATATTGTTAGTTTAATTGTACATGCTAAATTTCATCATAATCTGACGAGTGGTTTTCATGAAATTTGAGAAGCGCGTTTATATGGAAATTTTAGAGCGTCGTGGACCGTTGCGTAGTTTAGGAGGAGTTATTGTTAACCGACTTCTAAAAAAGAGGTTCTCAATTCGTCGAAATCTTTTTTTAAAAGGACAATGGGCAAAGACAATTGGCAAATTGGTCCAAAAAAGGTGTACTAGGTGAATATGGAGTTGGCTCATATAGCCTGGTAGCCTGAATAAGCACATAGGCTATTTTTTAACTGTGAGTAAAACCGCAGGGCGCAGCTAGTTATAAATATATCGAGCATATTGGCAGGTGGCAGCGGTGCTGAATATAGACGAGTTCTCACTATGATCGGCGCATTTTGTGATTGCATTGCATGGATCGATATTGTTCTAAAAATGTTTGTGAGTATTTTCATAATTTGTAATAATAATTATAGCTGTGCTTCGGATTAGACTGAACAAACAGTCAAAAAGTGTAACAAAAAATGTTAATTTTAAATACGATGAAGATAAAAGAACCCATAGAAGAGAACTATTCTCTCGAAACTTGGATATATTCAGATTGTAAGTATTTCAGCGATCGCTCTCGAAGTCTTTTTGCATTACGTTTTTTATTCTATTTGCATGCGTTACAGACGCGATACAGTCGCAAAACAATTAACGCTATATGGTCGTTATGCCATCGCCCACATCAATACGATTCTGTGTCGCGACTAATGTAATACAGCATCAATACAGACGCGATAGCATTTCCCCAAGGCGCAACTGGATAGCTTGGTTGTGTCACTAGGAAAATAAATTTCTCTTTGTTACACCTGGTGAAGACAAGCAGTTGTGCCAAGGGGAAGTCACGACGATGCATCATCAGTACAGATGCGATGCAGCATCGTAGTCCCGATTTGACACCTTGCGCTGTAGTGACAACCTGTAAAGGACGCCACCATTAACACATATGCAAAACAACATACCGGTACAAATTTGGAAACAATTTTGTTTCTCAGATGGCGTATTACGACGAAAAGGGAGTTTTGGTTTACGATAAACAGAAATGCATGCTCCATTACATCACCCGTGGGTTTCTTCTGGATGTAATTGGCTCTGGACCTTGGCATCAGGTTCTTAGGTTGGTTATTTTTACAAACTTTTATTTAACTTGCCTTAATGACACGTCAGAAACAAGCCGAGGTTCGTACCACAGTGTTCGTTGCTCTTTGTGTGCCCATCGCCTATTTCTTTAAGGTCCTGCGCTATCTACACTTGCCTTACGCCTGCTACGCAGTAGCGGAGTAAGTGCCTGCCAAGAGCAGAAATTAAAAAATTGCTAGTATGAAATATTAAAAGGACAATTCAGCTAATCATGGCCAATCATCATTATGTCAGCCCGGAAGACGTACACTGCTGGACAAAGGTCTCCTCCAATGAACTCCACAACTACCAGTCGTGCGCTGCCCGCATCCAGCCGCTTCCCGCGACCCTCGCTAAATCATCAGTCCACCTTGTGGGAGGCCTTCCCACTGCGTCTTCTGGTTCGTGATCACCACTCGAGAACCTTTGTGCCGATTGGCCGTCGGTTCTACGAGCGATGGGGCTATGACGGTACTTTGGTTTGCCTGCGGGTTTCGTCATTTCTGATTCGATCTCGTAGGGAAACTCCGAGCATAGCCCTCTCCATTGCTCTTTGGGTGACCTAGAGCCTTCTTTTTAGGCCCACCATGTACGAGCCGATATTTAACCGCTGACGTTGCGTTAGCTAAAAAACGGACAGGGAGTGGCTCAGGATCATTAATATCTCACAAACGTGCCAGCTGGACTACCGGTGACGCGTTTATAAAACATTAATGAAGCTGAGCCGTTCCACGACTGCAACGTTAACGTTTCTATTAAGCATCGGCTATGATTAGCTGGTCCCCCCCCTGTTCTAGTTGAAATGCAAATTCGTCGTTTCAATGCAATTTTTGTCTGTTTTTAGCGAATTCGTATCAATGCAACTCGAATATAATTATTTTATGCTCATAAACACTTTTTGCAAATTTGCCCATCTCTATATTTTGACTGGATATCTGGATTACTTGAGCGATAAGCCCACCATGAACGTGGCTTATATCACGGTTAGTACAGACCTATAAGTAGGTAGTTATTGGGAATTCTAAATCAACTAAATGAAAAACCCCTGTGATTTAGAACGCTCAATGGGGTTTTTCATTTTGTTGATTTAGAATTCCCAATATGGTTTTTCATACAAAATGTTGTGGCCGATTGCTCAGGGAACGATTCAATCTCTAGACCGTTTGTTCGTGTCTAAGTTTTTGATACCTAGAGATGATCGTTCCCTCACAACACCTTAACGTAAATCAAAATGTTGTGGCCGATTGCTCAGGGAACGATTCAATCTCTAGACCGTTTGTTCGTGTCTAAGTTTTTGATACCTAGAGATGATCGTTCCCTCACAACACCTTAACGTAAATCAAAATGTTGTGGCCGATTGCTCAGGGAACGATTCAATCTCTAGACCGTTTGCTCGTATCAAAGTTTTAGACACCTAGAGACGATCACTCCCTCACAACGTGTTAACGCAAATCATAATGTTGTGGCCGATTGCTCAAGGAACGATTCAATCTCTAGACCGTTTGCTCGTATCAAAGTTTTCGACACCTAGAGACGATCACTCCCTCACAACGTGTTAACGCAAATCATAATGTTGTGGCCGATTGCTCAAGGAACGATTTAATCTCCAGGCTGTTTGCTCGTGTCAAAATTTTTGACACCTAGAGACGATCGTTTCTTCACAACACATTAACGCAAATCAATTCAAACTTAATCATTCATTTATCGCTGCAAAAAATAAAAATAAAGTTAAATGGATCGTTCAATGTAATGGATATGAAAATATACACTTGCTATAACGACAGCTGCTAACACTACTCATTTTGTGACAGAGTAGTGAAATAACTGAACAAAGCTCAACACTCTTCTTCTTCGTAAATTCTATAAATATAACAGTATTTATTCGTTTAATTCATTTTGTATTAAAACTTATATCAACGATTAACAATGAAATTTGTTAAACAAACAACATCATTAGATGTCGGAAAAATTTGCGTTGACTCTGATAAAACTAGTAGCAGGCATGGAAGACTTTTACCAAATACAATCCGTTGCATTATTTGTGGACCATCAAATTGCGGTAAAACTAATTTGATGATAGGTCTTTTGTTACACAAAAATGGGTTCCGTTTTAAAAACATATATGTATACTCAAAAACTTTGCACCAACCTAAATATGTTTTCCTTGAAAATGTTTTGAAGTTAGTTCCAAGTGTCTCATTTGCAAAATTTAATGAAAAGGAGACAGTGTTTAGTCCTAGTGAAGCAAAATATAATTCTATAATTGTGTTTGATGACATAGCTTGTGAGAAACAAAATAATGTACGTGATTATTTCGCTATGGGTCGGCATAAGTACATTGATTGTTTTTATTTAAATCAGACATACAGTAAAGTTCCAAAACAACTTGTTAGAGATAATGCTAACCTTATAATTCTCTTTAAGCAAGATGACATTAATTTAAAACATATTTATGATGAACATGTTAGTGTAGATATGTCGTGGTTAAAATTTAAAGAAATGTGTTCACAGATATGGAGTGAACCGTATAGCTATTTAGTTATTAATAAGGACTGTGCAAAAAATGAAGGTTGTTATAGAAAAAAATTCGACACATTTGTCATGTTAAATTGACACACAATTTATGAAGTTATGTATATAATGTAATGACTGCTATGGTTTGTATTCATTACAATCTAAGAAAACTATGAGTTAACTTCTATGTAAATTAAAATGGAAAACGAAATATGCCTTAAACGTAAAATTGTGAATGCTGCTGAAGCTGTAAAAAAGAAAGTTAAACAATTACGTAATATTGATACAGATAATGCTATTGTTCTAGATAATGTTTTTAAGCCTATTACAAATCCTCTTAACAAAATATTAGACTCTAGTAAATACGATAATTACAATGAACCATCCTTATCACATAAAAACATCCGAAAAAAAGAAGCTTTACACATGTTTGATGAAGACGAGGAACCATTTTCAGCATCTACAAACATCCAAAAAGCAGAAGCATCTGATGAAGAAAACATAAATTCTGCACTACCTTCGAATGACTATGATGATGACATCTCTGACGATGCATCAAATGAAGCTGAAATCGAAGAAAACCCAGACAGTCCAACCAACGATTCATTTAAAACGATCGATTCTCAGAGTAGCCCGTTTCATAAGAGTATTTCATCTTGGTCTCCGAGTTCTGAAATTTATGACGACATTCCTTTTGGTGTAAGAAATAATAAAGGAAAGCTAATGATGGGTTTAGAACGGGTTACTATTTCTGATAACAAAATAACTATAGCTGGACGTAGCTACAAGCCGACATCTGGTCTGAGAGAACTTTTATTTAAAAAAACACCTCAATTAGACTTGGTAACATTAGAAGATACTCGCAACTATAAAACTATATTGTCGGATACTAACGCACACAGAAGGGATTATGACCCAAGCAAACCTATCAAAAGTAATAAGGGAAAGAAATATTTAAATGTAATAAGACCATTATTCAAGTTCCGCAAAATGTCTACAAGTACTGTGAGTACTGATGATGGTATTGCTCAAGGTTCAGGATTACCATTACTAAAAAAGTGGAAGCAAAATGTGGATTATATGTACTGGGATGATCCAAACGAGTTAGTTTCAAGATTGAAATTGCTTATTGCTTCAAAAAATGCTGGTAATACTGGAGTTGATAATGAAATAATATCTATCATTGAAGAATTACGCGAGTGTGGAATTATATTTTAAATAAATACAGTTTTTTTCATAAGTTAATTTACTCTTGATTAATCCTCTGTACCTAACAGTTCTTATCCAATATTATTATGAATGTTGACAAATTCGGTCATCACATTCACAAACGCATGCGTTTATCTCAATTATTTGAATTCGACGATAAAACGCTACGAAAGTCTGAACATGGTGAATATGATTTAAAATCTACAGTTTTAAAAGGAATTAAGCCACCTTCAGCACCTGATGAAGCGGTAAATAAAGCATACGTCGATAAAATTGCTAAAGACTTTTACACTAAAAAAGAAACTGAAAATAAGATTGCTGCTTCAAAAAGTGAAATTCTTAAATTATTGGATCAATACGACTTTAAACCTAAAAGTATTTCACAGAATAAAATAAACTAAAAAATATTATCGACATGAGTAAACAAGAAATAGTTCATGAATTACATAGAGCTGCGCGTAAAAACTTTATTAGACGTCCTGTTATTTTGAAAGGAATCGATGATTTATGGCAAGCAGATCTCATCGATTTACAGAAACTCCAAAAATACAACAGAAATTTTAGATATATTTTAGTTATAATAGATTGTTTTTCTAAATTTGCATGGGTTGCTCCTGTTAAAACTAAAACCAAATCAGAAATTACGAGTGCGTTTGCAAACGTGATGATTTGCGCTCAGAGACATCCTGTTCACTTACAAACTGACAAAGGAACAGAGTTTTACAACGATTTATTTCAAAAACTAATGAAAACATATCATATTAATCATTATTCTACCTATTCAGCCAAAAAAGCCTCTATAGTTGAGAGGTTAATAAGAACGTTAAAAAATAACTTATACAAGTATTTTAGTTTACATGGCAAATATAAATGGATCGGGGACCCGATAAACAAAGTTGTGGCCTTATATAATCATACCATCCATCGAACTACTAAATACAAGCCAATTGAAGTAAGTTATGCAAACGAGATTAATGTTATGAAGAACATTAATAAATCAAACATTTTACCAAAGACAATTAATAAAAATAAGTTACAAGTTAATGATTATGTTCGAATAAGCAAATTTAAATCTCATTTTCATAAAGGATACACTCCTAATTGGTCAACTGAGTTGTTTAAGATTAGATGCATTAACAATACATTACCTGTGACTTATCACATCGAAGATTTGCGACATCAACCAATATTAGGAACTTTTTATAAGCAAGAACTTCAAAAAACAAAGTGTCCAAACCTATATCTGATAGAGAAAATTTTGAAGAAAAAACGTAATATGCTTTATGTGAAGTGGTTAGGTCTGAATGATAATGAAAATAGCTGGATAAATAAAAACGCTGTTGTGTGAAGTCATTCTTCATTTTACCAAAAGCAATGAAAGGTGCTGGAGTGGTAAATAAATTAATTAATAATTTACCTTTTGAGTTACATTTACCAGGATATAATTATTGTGGTCCTGGAACGAAATTAGAAAAACGACTATTGCGTGGTGATAAAGGCGTCAATCAGTTGGATGAAGCTTGTATGAATCACGATATAGCGTACTCAAACAATAACAGTTTGATGCGCCGTCATACGGCAGACCTACAATTAATGAATATGGCTAATCAAAGGCTCAAATCAAAAGACGCTAGTAAAGGAGAAAAACTTGCCTCTTGGTTAGTAAGCAAAGTAATGAAGGCCAAATTAAAGTCCGGCGCTGGTCTGAAACAGAAAAAATTTAAAAGTATTGTATCTAAAATCCGTTCGGAAGTAAAGAAAATCAGGCCAAAAGATACTAGCAGCGCTATAAAATTTGCACATGCCGCCGCCAAAAAAATACTACCAAAAAAATGTAAAATCAGTTTGCCTCGTGTTATACCTTTACCAAAAAAAGGGGGTATTCTGCCTTTAATTCCAATTTTTGCTGGACTATCTGCATTGGGTGCCTTAGCGGGTGGAGCAGCTGGTATAGCAAAAACTGTAGGTGAATATAAATCAGCTCAACAAAATCTTAAGGAATCTGAGCGCCATAACAGAACTATGGAATCAATCGCATTGGGAAAAGGTTTATATATCAAACCCTATAAAAAAGGAGAAGGTTTGTGTATAAAACAATCAAAAAACTAGAAAGTAGGCTGCCTAAACATGCTCTCACGAACGTAGATATTCTTAATTATGCAAGTGACATACCATATTTTAGAGGAGTTTTTATGAGAGATCAATTACCTAGAGCACCAAAACAAATTGAATGTGGTGTTGTAAATTTAGACAGTTGCGACGGTCCAGGTACACACTGGGTGGCCTATATAAAAATAAGGAAACATGTTGAATACTTTGATAGTTTTGGTAATCTTAAGCCTCCAGCAGAATTAATAAAGTATTTTAGCAATAAATCTATTTTTTACAATTACACTAACTACCAAAAGTTTAACACAGTAAATTGTGGTCATTTGTGCCTGAAATATTTAAGACAGTTTTGGAATAATAAATAAAACGTATAAAAACACTCTGTTGTTTTCTTTCTTATCATTAGCAAAATGAGCCTCACTCTCTCCGTTACTGGTAATACATCAGCTTTATCAACTAGTTATACACCCGCACTACAACTTGAGGGTGAATATGAATGTGCTTTACTGTACCTGTCTACATTTAATTCTATCCCAAATATTGACAAAAGTAACAAATTTTACTACGGATCTAAGGATGTTATTGAAATTCCTGAGGGCACTTATGAGCTTCAAGATATAACTGACTTTTTAAAGACTAAAGTAAAAAATACATCTTTAGAAATAAACAGCAATAACAACACGCTTAAAACTTCTATTTTTTGTTCTAAAGATATACATTTTGAAAAAGAAAACTCGATTGCAGAGTTGTTAGGGTTCAGTAAAAATATATTGAAATCTAACAAATTGCATGAATCAGAGTTTCCTATAAATATTCTATCAACACCACTTATCAGAGTAGAATGTGACATAGTAAGCGGTTCTTTTATTAATGGGAAATCTAGTCACATTATACATGAATTCGCTCCTAACGTGCCTCCAGGTTATCGTATAATAGAAATTCCAAAAAACTCTATTTATTTTCCGGTTAATCGAACCATTGTAAATTGTATAAATATTAGGATACTCGATATAAATGACAATTTGGTTAATCTACGCGGTGAAGAAATACAACTTTATTTTCATTTAAAAAGAAAATGATAAATTATAATAAAAGTGTTACTCAGCAGATTAAAAACGTCAGTATTAATCGGACAATCTCCAAAGAAACATACGCTAAAAAGAATAAAAAAATTAGCCCTGAAAACAGGAAATTTCTTAAACAAATTGGGTTGCTAAAATGAGTATTTTAGATATCACATCAAATCCTCACTTCGATAACTCCATAGACGGTTTCGAATATCATTCTTACAAACCATACATTACTACATTTAACAGAAATGACGAAATTCGCATCCCCATCAATCAACAAGATTTGTACGTTTTACCATCTGCTAGTACTTTATTTCTAGAGGGCACATTAAAAGTTGTCAATAAAGAAAGAAAAAAAGTTACTAATGTCAATTTTACAAATAACCCATTGCTATTTCTATTTCAAGACATACGTTATGAGTTAAATGGGATTGAAATCGATAAGATTAAGAATGCTGGCATTACTACCACCATCAAATCTTTGATCTCTATGAACGAAAATGAATCCAGAGTTGCTAAAGCCTGGGGATGGGATGTGAATGGTTCCCATAATGTGCACGGTGGAGCTTTTTCAGCTTCTATACCTCTTAATCGTATTATGGGATTCGCTGAAGATTATAAAAAAGTTGTAATCAACTGTAAACATGAGTTAATACTCCTGCGCAGCAACACAAATCTCAACGTACTAAAACTTAACAGCGATGAAACTATTGACGACATTGAAATTCATAAAATAGTCTGGCGAGTGCCACATGTAAAAGTTTCGGACAAAGAGAGAATTGACTTTCTTAAATTAGTAGAAAAAAATCGACCTATTCAAATAGCATTCCGGAATTGGGATTTGTATGAATATCCTTTATTACCCCGGACTACAAAACATACCTGGTCAATTAAAACATCGTCACAGATTGAAAAACCAAGGTTCGTAATCTTAGGCCTTCAAACGGATAGAAAAAATGTTTCTACGAAGGATATGTCCCAATTCGATCATTGCAACTTACGTGATGTCAAAGTCTATCTAAATTCAACGTACTTCCCTTACGAAAACTTAAATGTTAACATCAAAGAGAATAAATATGCTTTACTGTATGAGCAATATGTCAAATTTCAAGAGTCTTATTATGGACGCAGATCAGAGCCATTTTTGAATACATCGGAATTTAAAGAGAAAGCGCCTCTATTTATTATTGACTGCTCAAGACAAAACGATAATTTAAAAACAGGACCTGTGGTTAATGTTCAACTGGAGCTTGAATGTAATGCTGAATTGCCGGATCAAACTTCTGCGTATTGTCTTATTCTAAACGACTGCATCTTTGAATACAAACCCCTTAGCAATATCGTTAAAAAGATATCATGATGAAGAGGACATCTATAAATTGCTGATTTTCAAGAATTTGAAGAATTTGAATTTGAAAATAACTAAAATAATAATGTGTTAAAAAATTATGTAACGTCATGAACCTAATATAATTTGTAAGTGGTATCATTTTTTAATAAAATTTATGAAATAAAATTTCCAGGGTTTTAATTACCTGTTTAAAAATGGTATGAAATGAAATAAAAAAACTGCACATTTTTACTATAAATTAAGTGTATTGAAATAAAATACTTAAGTACTACTTACGCACACAGATAATTATAATCAATAGAAAAAACTTTGTGTTTCACACAATTTTTTTGAAATATTATGAATAACACCTTCAGTTTCTGCCAAAATAGTGTCATTAAGATCATTGACCATGTACTGCGCTTGAAGCACCACATTCGAGTCACTATCACTTTCTACATCACTATTTATGTTGGAGTCACCGCTAATGTCTATAACCTTAATTTTAATCAATCTAATAGCTTTGTCAGGTCGTTTTGTTATAACGTACGATTTTCCATGTAGTTTATTTAAGGACTCCTTTTTCTGTTTGCATTTCGTTGAAGTAACGCCCGGCCGAGATCCAGGCGTGCGTTTTAAGGGTAGAGACTTCTTTTCACTCGATATCTCAGGGTCCGGGTATGGATCGTCGTACGTTTGCGCGTATTGCGAGAAACAAATCGTATCATCACTCATTATCTGAAACAAATTCAAATAGGGTTTAGTGTTGCTAAAATCAATAGATAAAAGTAGGTGGAAGCAAATTAATAATAAAATTCTACTTACAACAGCTTCTACTGGAATCTGCCCAACCTATCTTGAATGCGTCGCAATTGGTAATGCGGTATTTTGCTTCAAACTGCATTTAATCAAAATAAAAAATGAAAACTTGTTTAAACTTGCACAGTAATAACGTTACAGTATACTTAAGTAATTGTAATTTGACTCGCCTTACGAAACTTACAAAATTTAATATTTTATAACAACCTAAGAGTCATGTCAAAAGTCAAATCTACAAGTATTTAAAAACATTATTTTATTTAGGTATGCAGCCAGAAACTGATTTGTTGATCACTGTACCTCCCTATGATTGTGAAAGGTTCATAAAAATATAAATAAAAACAAGATATGTTAAGAATACTCATTTATTAAAAAATTAGAAATTAGTACATTATACATTCTTAAAAAATCGTTATCATCTAAACCATTTAATATCTTAAAATTAAAAAACCGACTTCCCATCATTAGTAAGAAAAAAAAAAAACAAACGAAAACGTAATTAAGAACCAAAATACTCTACTGTCTGGATAATTTTTTCTTTGTGTGAGCGCTGTGAGTAAAAATTTGAAGAAATCGATAAATCAGAACTTCATTTACAAAAGGGAGCTATGATGCCCCCAAGATAGAGTAGACTTCTTATCTTTCAGAAGAACACGTTTATCGTCATTCGAAGATAGAGAGACTTTGTTCAGCTCCTGGGTGAATATTTGGTGTTTAATAGACTTAAATAAAATATTTTTCTTTGATTCTGAGGAATTACTTAAAAAAACATGTTCGTAATCTTTAAATTTTATTTTCCTAATAACGTTTTTTTTTACTCCTTTAGCTTTTTTATGTTCATCGTCTTGAGTTTTGATACAGTATAGTTTAGACCTGAGCCCTACAAACTCGACAATAGGTTTCCCACTCATCTCATCTTTAAATAATCCAGGAACCTTTTTGTTACACTTAACTATACCATAAACATTATTTTCTGCAAAATTGCTTGTATCAAAATATGATCCAAAATGATTCTTTATATCTCTGTAAATATCTTTAGTTTGTACTGAATACAAGAAACTGTCAGTGTCTGTATAGCACAATTTTAAATTATGGCTGTAAAATGGTTTCATTACTGAATAATGAAAGTCGTACATATGGCTTTTAGAGATTTCTAATACAGTAAATCCTATGTAAATGGGTTTATCGAGTACTATTGTTTCTGGTCTCATTTGAATAGCAACAAAATTTTCTGTAAATATAGTTGAGCTTTGATAGTTTGGTCTAGATATTAATCGTTCAGCAGTATATTTTTTTTTTGTTTTGTTATTCGCATCATTCCATTGATTGACCAATTTAATATTTACTCTTTTTTCGCTATCTTCTAATGTCTTTCCAAAAATGCTATTGTTAAGTAGCTTAAAAAAATCTTGTTCAAATGTAGATTTGGCCTGTTTTCGCAATTCTGTATTTAAATCAATATACCTCTTTAAAAACGGACTTTGCTTAAACTTTATAACCCTATGAATTTTTTTTAACAATAATCCATGTTTCAAACAAGTTTTAAGATGCACGTAATGAATAACGTACTGAAATTTATCGTATAAACATGGTATTAATTTTTCATCTTTTGAGCCCGGTGGTATGAATTTCTGGGGACAAAACGGAATGTCGTTATGTAAATCATGCAAATATTCGGGATACTCTAAGTCCACCTCTAAAATATAACCATAATTAGAGTCATTAGGAATGCTAAGAACGTCAAACATCGTTAATTCTGTATCAGACAAAAGTTCGAAATCTGAATACGGCATGTAGGCACACATTGCATAGCCATATAAATTATTACAATCGATATACAGTAAATAATTATCTGGGAGAGATTTATCGTAATTTGATATGTATTTATTATTGGCACGCGCGTGTCTAGTAGAACATAAGCAAACGCCTCCTCTAATACCCTTTTGTATCATTCTTATAATTTCCAAGTCACTAATGAGTTCTAGTTTTACTCGAGTTTCAAGCAACATAGCGTCAAAACTTAAGCTCGGAGCTGTTAAATAGAAAGCAGGGTCCAAGCGATAATTTGTTTTACATGTTTTACGAAATTTTTCAAAAATGTCAGCTAGTAGGAGAACATCTGATTTAAGGTATAAATCTGTATATTCGCCCATGTTGACTATGCAAAAAGTTTTCCAGACGCACTTTGCGTGTTCGTAATCTTCCTGAGAAATAAATTCATCGCATAATGTATTAAAAAAACAGTGAAACGGAGGCAAACTTTCTTCATTGTAAGAACTCCAGCTTGTCATATGATTATATGGAAAAATTCCTTTACGTGTTAACAATCTCAATTGATTTTCTTGAGAAAAAAAGCGAGGTAAATGCGTTAAGTCCTCATCATTCAAAGTCGCAACCAGTTTTTCTAAACTGCTCCCCAAAAATTTAAATGAATCTACAAAGCGTACAGCCACAACATTTTTTTTGTCTATTTTAAAAAATTTCGTAAACGAAATGTAGTTTTCTTTAGTCTTCGCAATAACCTTTATCGCACCATCCATTTCACCTAGCTCCCGTATAAACAGGTGACAGTCGTATCCAGACAAATTATGAAAAAATACTGGTATGAACTTGGGAAGCTGGAATCGCATGTTACAGTAAGAATGAGCAGCCCCACGATATTTTCCTGTTAAGTGACAGTGATCTCTAACTTTATCATCAAACAACAGGTTATTACATAAAAAACAAAATTTGGCAGCGGAAAATTTTAGAAAGTCTTTTTCTGTAAATTGCATTGGAACGGTTTTGCTTATAAGGTTATATATTTTAATTACATCTTTTCGAAGATTTTTTAGAAAATTACTTACACAATCTTTACCTCTATAAGAAACATATTTATTTAATGAACTGTTGTAGGAACATACAATGTAATAGCCATACGTAGCAGGTATATGTTTGTTCAAAGACTTAGTTTTACTGGTACCTGAGTCACCATCTGCGGTAATCGGCTTTAATAGTGATTCAAAATCTGCATAGATAACAAAAGGCAAATCTTGCATCCTTTCATAATGTTTAAATTTAATACAATTGCCCTCTTCCGGTAAAATAGTAGCGACACCGCCGCATATATGAGATTCAGTTTGACGTTTGCTTCTAAAAAATAACAAGCATTCCTCACAGAAAGAAACTTTGCTATGGTGTTTAGTAACTTGTGATCTAAGTAATCTACTTAAGTCTTGGATCAAACAATAATGGTTTCGATTACCTTTCTCTATAAATAACAAATTAATATGATGTTTTCTTTTGGAGCGTGTTTTATAGAGCGGACCTACAACACTAGTTTTTTTCAATCCATAAACGTTAACACTAATGTGTTGGTTGTGCTTCTCAAATGTTTTTATATCAGAAAAACCAACAGGAAACATCATATTTTTAGTATTCAAAACATTATCAAAATGAGGATATGAACACGTTCTGTTACTATTCTGCTTGGCTGGAAATAAAGCAGCCATAATCGACCACAAGAAACAAAAGTTATCCTGGTTTCTAATATTAATACATGCTCTTTTATTAATCAACCAGCGCGGTAGGTCTATAAAACTGGAAGCTCTTAAAGGATTGTACTTATTGATATTCACTTCTAAATATAAGTTTCTAACAAAGCTCCAACCACTCTCTTTTTGCTCAAACTGTTCAATTTTAGTGCATATAGTACGTACTGCTTCAGAAAATAACTCTTTAAAAACAGAATTCCCGTAAAATATTATGTTTTCTGTGGCGAATGATTTTATCTCGACAGAGTCATTTTTTGGTAAGGAAAATTCTGCAAAAAACTCGAAGTTAACTTTTATTGTGTTATGCACAGCTTTTCTCGCATCGATTAGGACTTGCACAGACTTGCGGAGTTGATGCAAGAAGTGTGCTGGCGACGCGAACTCTGTCCTAGGCTGGTTTGAGTTCGCTTTCGACACCGTTCCTACTCTATATGATGCTATTCGACTACGAAAAGCGGAGCTTATTTTTTGAATGCCATCACTCATTTCAATAACACTATTATTTTTATGAGCATTACTTTTTAAATGGGCTGAAAAACATTTATTATTAACTTCTATATCGCAGACAGTACAATATATTTTATTTCTTGACATTATTACCTAAAATATTTCCTAACTAGACCTATAATAAAATTATAGTTGAATAATAAGTAACCATAAAACAACTCCACAAAGAAAAAATTCTATTTAAATAAAAAACCGACTCTTCAAAAATTAATCTTCACTTTTTTCTATCTGCAAAAAAAGTTCCCTCTGACTTAAAAGTCGGTTTTATGTCATTTAAAAATTGTTTTAGATGTGTCAGCTCATCTTCGTCACAACAATATTTGATATTCACTGACGCTTTTTCCCACCGATTCTTGGGCTCGATATTTCTAATCTGGTTAGCATCGTAAACTCTTAATTCTATAAATATTGTACCGTGACGTTGGGCGGTGCGTCGCAGCACCCCGTCGGCGACACGACGCGTGTATGAAGACAGCAGTGGTGGTGAGGTCTTCTGTGCTCTGATCAGTTCAGACTCGCGCTCGCTGTCACCGTCACTGTCTTCGTTTAACCAGCCGAGGACATTGTTTTTGGTAGAACTCTTATTTTTTCTGTAATGAAAATAAATTAATTATATTAAGAGAAAAATAATTAAAATGAAATGCACCTTTATGAACTTTATTAGTAAATAACTATTCATTTATCAACATACTGTTTATCTTAATAGGTAGACAAGTTTTAATCATCAAACATTAAAACTGCTATGGATTATGATAGAGAAACTTGCTTCGAAATTCACGTATTACATCAGGTTTTATTCTAGTTAAACATAAATAGATTAAGTAATATTTACCTTGCAACGACTTCGTCGTCCGAATCTTGGAAACTTGGGCTAGGGGCTCGACGCACTTGACTTTTCGGTTTAGCCTTCGGTGGCAGTTTTTTCACTGCTTTCTTCGAAGAACTGTAATATTATTTAAATTACTTTAAAAAAATGCTATCGTTGAAATAATTAATATCTATCAAATTAAGGAATTCGAGTAATAGATGAGGATTTATTTTTACTCATTAAGAAACAAGGAAAAATAAAATAACAAATCAAAAAAATATCTACAGCAAAATTTGATAAAGGATTAATAAAGCAAGTTAAAAAAACAGTTAAACGTTAAAAACTGATACAATAATAGCGAAGTTTTAAATATGTTGGTTGTGAAATTGTTTTACAATTACCTTACAGCAACGTCGTCTTCGGAGACGCCTGGGCTAGGCGCTAGACAACGTTTGCGCGCGGGTCTAACTTTCTTTGCGCTGAAGGAAGAAAAAAAATGGAATGTAAAATAATATTATAAGTAATATAAAACTCAGTTATTTAAGAGGTATACATATATATATATTTACCTTCCGGTTTCTTTAGCTTTATCCTCCTTCTTTCGGCTAAGATCGGTAAAATATTCGTTATCCGACCTGAAACAATGTCAAAGTTGGAATATTTAAATTACGCTTTTCTACGATTAATAGACTATTTAATTACTAAAACTATTACTATATCATTATTTATTTTACTACAATATATATATATATTTATATATCTATACATTTATATATATTTATTATTAAAACCATAAAAAGTGTAAAAACTTACGAACATTATATCAACGCAGTGGATCCTGATAGGATTTGGAGCAAGTTGGCCTCGTGGTGCAGTAGGTCGGATAGCTGCAGTAGGTATGCACTGGCGCTCGGATTTAATAACAACCGCGTCAAATTATTTCGCATAATTGAAATAGAAGCTACTGCATAATGAAAAATTCAGAAGTAGCAAACATTTTAACAATGATAACATTTATTTTACATAAGTTACTTCATATTTTGCAGCTAACATTTTGAAATTAGACCACTAGTTTTTGAGTTAATTATTTCAAACACACGAAAATACAATTTTTTCCTCTTTATAATATTATTAGTATAGATTTTGCAGAGTTCAAAAACAGCATAGGCTAAAGAAAATCGAAACCACATCGACAGAATGTCAATCCATTATACGCACTCTGCGCCAGCCGGTCTGTTTTCTTACTTGTTATAATTTGAGGTACCTACTCACTAGCTTTAAAAAAAAAAAACACAACCAGAATAAAAACAGTTTGTAACGCCTGTTGTTCAATATCTCGCTGATGTATGCATTTGCAAATGCAACGTACATACCCGATTGTGACAAACAAAAATATCAAATTCATTGCTTTAAAAGCAATAATATTAGGTTATCCATACATTTTTGAGACTAGAATTTAACTGCCTTACTCAAACTTATGTAAAATATAATGACTTTAAATGGTGACCTAAAAAACTAAATAACTGCGATCTAATCATTCTGCCTAGTTATTATTAATCATGTTTTCAGCATAAGGATATTATTATTAAAGAGATGAGATCTTTTTTAGATTTTAAAATAAGCAGAAACTGTATTTTATCTCCACTATCTATACTATACAATAAACAAGGTGTGTAAGATACAAACAAACACAAAGCAGATATTTTTATGGTATCCATCCAAACTAAATGTCTCAAAAATGCATGAAGTATGGTAATGCGAGTTTTGCACGTGTTATACCGTTATGCGCATTCAGCATGCACTTTACCTTCAACCATACAGCAATATCATTTCATTCGGTCAGAATCACGCTTGAAGTGATGTGATCGGATAGCTAATGCAACGATAAATCAAAAGATTAACTATGACTTAAGTTTGCGTTAATGTGTTGTGAGGGAGCGATCGTCTCTAGGTGTCGAAAATATTGACACGAGCAAACAGCCTAGAGATTTAATCGTTCTCTGAGCAATCGGCCACAACATTTTGATTTGAATTTGCGTTAACGAGTTGTGAGGGTGCGATCGTCTCTTGGTGTCAAAAATTTTGACACGAGCAAACGGCCTCGAGATTTAATCGTTCCCTGAGCAATCGGCCACAACGTTTTGATTTGAGTTTGCGTTAAGGAGTTGTGAGGGAGCGATCGTCTAGGTGTCGAAAATATTGACACGAGCAAACGGCCTAGAGATTTAATCGTTCCCTGAGCAATCGGCCACAACATTTTGATTTGAGTTCGCGTTAATGAGCTGTGAGGGTGCGATCGTCTCTAGGTGTTGAAAATTTTGACACGAGCAAACGGCCCCGAGATTTAATCGTTCCCTGAGCAATCGGCCACAACATTATGATTTGCGTTAACACGTTGTGAGGGAGTGATCGTCTCTAGGTGTCTAAAACTTTGATACGAGCAAACGGTCTAGAGATTGAATCGTTCCCTGAGCAATCGGCCACAACATTTTGATTTACGTTAAGGTGTTGTGAGGGAACGATCATCTCTAGGTATCAAAAACTTAGACACGAACAAACGGTCTAGAGATTGAATCGTTCCCTGAGCAATCGGCCACAACATTTTGTATGAAAAACCATATTGGGAATTCTAAATCAACAAAATGAAAAACCCCATTGAGCGTTCTAAATCACAGGGGTTTTTCATTTAGTTGATTTAGAATTCCCAATAACTACCTACTCCTATATACCTAAGTACCTCTTATCTTTCGACAGCTGGCCAAAATAGGAAGTTACGATTGAATTTAAGTATTTGGATGTGTCCTTAATACTTACCTATTATGATTGCATGCAACGAAAAAAATTTGCGGCGAATAGTTAGTCCCTAAATTAATTAAAAGTATGACGCAACGCTTGTGTAAGACGTACCTGTCACGCGCACTAGTACGAGTATAATGAAATTATTGGCCTGTCACTTTTCTTTCATAACAGAATGAAACTCTCTCGAAATTACTGATAAAACCTAATTTCTGAACTGTGTGTGTTACTGACAAACCCATCACAAATTAGGCAATCTAATTTGTGAAGGGTTTGCCAGTAATTCTCGAAAGACGTTGCCCCACAGACGCGTTTGCCCCAGTTGACTCTACCTATTAATTTAATACAGATATTCAAATTGCAACTTGTCATGATACTGACAATGTTCGGGGCCTGTCACTACCTGATGACTTGCTGCGTTAGCATGCAATTTGATGATCATGCCAATCTGGTTTCCTACTCTTTTCTCAACAAATGCTGGGTACCCCGGATATTTACACGTCATAGGACCGAAGACGCTGGTTATTATCTTCATTTGGTGAGTAAAAGTAAAAGTTTATTTTTAATCTCTATCTTTTTTTTATGATTGAATGGAACGTTTGACCACAACACACCTGATGGAAAGTGACGATGCGGTCGAAGATGGAGCACGCTTGTTCATGAGGTGCCTGTTCACTCTTGAGACCCAGGTTGTATCTATTGCTGGGGAACACCCCGAAACAAGGAAGTGCATTCCACTCCTTGGCAGTTACTCGTATTATTAGGAAGTTATTCTGAAAGCGCTTCGTGCGGGCTTCATTAAAGCTGACGACATATGGATGGAATGTCTGCCTCGATGACCTGTGGTGGAAGCCAGATGATGGAATCAGCTCGTGTACTTCCTGTCGTGTATCTACTTAATATCATTACGGACGTAAAAATTTAATTGAATTGAAGTCGGTTAAAAACACTAGAAAATTGTGATATCCTCACAATAAATTGTTAGAGTATATTAGCTTAAAAAAAAAATTGTGCGTGGAGTCCCTCCGCGCGGAAGAAGTAAAACTTCTGTGTTAGAATATTGGACGCTACTCGTTGCTAACGCTCGCGCTGGCCTGTTATAGGTATACTCCGCGCATGCGTTCGAGTGCCTCGTTTTCACTCTTGCTCTGTCTCTTTCTATTCCCCCTCCCCAGGAGCGTTAAACGTTTAACGCAACCTTGTTGGCAGTCGCATTAGAATTGCACTTAAAAAAACAACTCTTATTTAAGTATTGCATACAACCACTTTACTTTTAAAAGAATCAAAAGTCAGAATCAGGTGAACGATGTCTACGCGCGACATTCTTTACTACGCTGCTAGACAAGCATGTTAAGTGCAGTTGCATTAATTACTCTTTAAAACTAACTAATAACTTCGTGTTTAATATATTACGTATTGAATTTATGCCAATTTATATGATAGCACCTTATATACATACATACATACCTACATACTTCATACATATTTACATTTATTACTATATATAGCTATAAACCTCGCGGCCGAAGTCTGTCCACCTCTACATGTCGCATTTCTTAACCGACTCTGGTGAAATTTTTTGAGTAGGTTCGATAATTATAATAGTTTCTTTGTCGAGTCAGTTTTTGGAATTTTTTCAAAATGGTGGATATCTGAATTAAAAAAAAGATTTTTTGGCATTAAAAAAAACCATGTAAAGATTTTGTGTATTAAACAATAGATTTAATCAAAGCATTTCGAATGCTCAATTCCTAATTGCTCAAAATTCTTTCGCGAATTAAATATCACAGAGTTATAGGCTACATAATATTCCTACCTTAAAACCTTTCCCTTGTTCCTGTAATCACATCTCGTACAAGCTTTCCAAAACATCCGTAAACTTCCGATTGTATTTATCAAAGTCCCAACGAAAGCGTTGGTAATGAAAAGATACATAACAAAGACTGATAGATCCGTTGAGATTTCACACTTTTTAACCGACTTCAAAAAAGGAAGAGATGCTCTATTCGCTGGTATTGTTGCTACTGCTAAAGAATAATAAAAAAAATGTTTTTTTTGTATGAAAGAAAATACTTTCAGATTGGTTCTGTTTTAACCCCCGACGCAAAAACGATGGGGTGTTATAAGTTTGACGTCGGTGTGTGTGTGTGTGTGTGTGTATGTGTATGTGTGTCTGTGGCATCGAACGGATGAACCAATTTAGTAATTATTTTTTTAGTTTAAAAAGTGAATTAGTCGGGATTGTTCTTAGCTATATTTAATGAAAATCAGTGTTGGTGAAAATCGGTGTCGGGGGCTTTTTAAACTTTTAATTTATACTGGTTTATTAAAAGATTTTACATTTCAGCTTTATGCTGAGAGCATCTTAATGGCCCAGTGCGGCCTCGTCGGAGTAAATTTTGGAGGTTTTGTAGTAAATAGCAGAAATCTTGAAGTCGGGATACTAATGCTTATGTTGACAATTATGTTTTGGTAAGTTTAACTTACATACTACCATATACATTATTTTGCAAAGAACTGTAGGTTAAATAACTTAACTTTACGAGACTAGTTGGCAAATATTTTAATTCGTTCCTCAAAACTCACCCTCTATAATACGTAATAGGTAATAATACGTAACGTAATAGGTCCTTACGTATGAAATTGGCGTTTTGTACGGGAGGAATAAAAAGTCGTTTTTTTTTTGTAAAATATATTTAATTAATCAAAGTATGCACCGTTGTTATCTATGCACTTTTGCCATCTTATGGGTAGTTCATTGATCCCTTTACTATAAAAACCATGGGGGCGAGAATCAATAAACTCTTTGAAGGCGGTTTGGACTGCTGCATCGGAGTGAAATTTTTTTTCTTGTAAGAAGTTGTCCAAATTCCGGAAGAAATGGTAATCTGTTGGAGCAAGGTCCGGGGAGTACGGTGGATGTCGCAGACATTCCAATTGTAGCTCAGCTAACTTAGTGGTTGTTTGTTATGCAGTGTGTGGTCTTGCGTTGTCGTGAAGCAGCAGTGGCCTAGAGCGATTGACCAATCTCAGTTGTTTAACAGCTAGTTCTTCCTTCATGGTTTGCAGTTGCTGACAATAGATATCTGCCGTAATCGTTTGGCCAGATTTAAGAAAGCTGTAGTGAACGACACCGGCGCTAGTCCACCAAACACTTACAAGTAACTTTTTCTGAGTCAATTTTCGTTTAGGGCAGGATTTGGCTGGGTCTCCAGGGTTCAGCCATTGCGATGAGCGCTTTCGATTATCGTACAATATCCACTTTTCATCACAAGTAATGATTCGATTTAAAATCCCTTCATTATTGTGTCGGTTGAGCAAAGTAACACAACAGGCGACCCGTGTTTGCAAGTTCGATTCACTCAATTCATGAGGTACCCATCGTTCGAGTTTTTTTACTTTCCCGATTTGCTTCAAGTGGATTAATACAGTTTTGTCACTTACCCCGAAGCCTGCTGCTATCTCTGAAGTGCTTTGTGATGGATCCGCTTCCACAATAGCCTTTAATTCTTCGTTTTTCACTTTGATCTCCGGCCGTCCACGGGGTTGGTTCTTAAGGTCGAAATTTCCAGAACGAAAACGTTGAAACCAAAAACGTACCATGCTATCTTTAGCGACACCAGCGCCGTACACATCATTAATTCTTCGAGCTGTTTCTGCAGCACTGGTGCCACGGTAGAACTCGTACTCGTAAATATACCGATATTTCATGTTTTCCATTGCGCGGTAATAAGCGACGCCAAAGAAAAAATAATGAGGAAAATAACAAATGAATGACTGTATTCCAAAGAAAAAAAAACCAGCTAAATGAATTTATTAATTTGAATTTCGAATTCTTAACCAAAGAGGAGATATTTCAGATCAAATTGATCAGTACGACAAAACGCCAATTTCATTACGTAAGGACCTAATATTATACATCATTGTTCACAATTTTCAAAATTATGACTTGTGCGTTTAAACCCTTACCTAAGCAGGATAGACTGACTGATTTTGTCAGGGCGCGCCACTCAGTCGAAGTGGGTGTATAAGCACCCGAAGTGTATCTACCCACAATCTCTTGATTATTACCCACAAGCTTCTGATGTTTTTTTATGAAATCAGTTGTCATCATTACAGGTATGTGATGGGATACTCTTTGACACTGCTCGTGTTGAATTCTCGAGGAAACACAGTGTTTCAGCACGGCGTCAGTCAGCTGAGAAAGTTTTTAACAGAAGAAAGAGTTAATCCGAAAATTATTGACAATGCTATTGCTCATTTCACATATTGGTGGCATAGGTAAGTTTAGAAAGTCTCAATTTGAACTGGAATAGTCTCAATTTGAAGTTTTTCGATTCTTGCTGTTTTACTACGCTGACGGTGCGCGGGACCCCGTTTTAAAAGTTGTACAATACAATTCAATATAAAAACTCTTTCTTGATACCAAAAACAACGTAAATCTAAACAAACTCTCAAAAATATAGGCGCAATGGGCGGTCCATAATGAAAGAATGATTAGAGAAGTGAAAATTCATAAAAAAAATACTGAAAGTGTACTTTGTCACTCTGTAGGTAACTTAGAGGCTCGTCAATATCTTTACTTGTTCTCTTATCTCGTCATCTTCTTTTAGACGAAATGGCTATAGGAAACCTTTAGCTAATGCGAAGTAAGTCTAAAATGGTCGCCGGACTCTTAAATAATCATTATCAAGTGTGAGTGTTTTGGTATAAAAAAGCGCAGTACAACAGTGACAATGCATCTCGGCGTTGAACATGTAGCTCATGGTATAATAATATACTCTGCCAGGTCATTCCGGTCATGTGGGCGACACGTAGTGACGTCAATTGATGCTAAAGCAAGACCGAAATAAGTCATTTTCAAATAGTTCGAAAGAGACGGATGGAGATGACGAGTGACGTCATTACGTGTTTGCTCCCGGAATGCTTGACCTTGTTTTTTTTATCATGATGTAGCTAGTCATCCCGCGCACTGTTGCATGACGTCGAATAGAGGGAAATAAACAATACTTATCTAAAAACTATAAAACTATTTTTTTTATAGTTTATAGATAAGTAATGTTTATATTTTTACATTAATTTTTTTTTTTTTTAATTATAGAACTAAGGGGATAAACATTCAACATCTGACCAATGAGCGCATCGGAGTTGTTTTCCGACAGGATCTGAACTACTATTTCCGTAAAAAGTAAGTAGGTACTTAATAATTTAATGCAGAAGTATTTTTATTAATAAAAAATGTTCTCGTTGAAAAAAAAACGAATTACAATTACAACATAATATATTTATTTTATAATGAACATACATGAACAACGTGCAGAGATTGTTCAGAAATAATGACAACAAAACCTGGAAACATTTTTAACCGTTGAGCCGATAGCCAGCGGTCAGCTTATCAAATTTCCAAAAATCAACTTTCGTTTACGCAAAAACAATATTTTACATTGGATTAAAACAGAAAATTGGCCTTATGAATGCAGAATAAAGTTGCTTTTCGCATGTCGTTCTTTTCGGCGAAGTGTTGCATATCGAATTTCCATCATTTGTCTTCAGAACGTTCATGGCTTTAGACACGATACTGCATGGCGGAGAGAACATCGGCCGCCAGCTGGCCAGCGTGAGTAATCAACTCTTCATACTGCCCAGAGAAGAGATCCTCAGAGAGCTAGATCTGATCAGCTCGGTCTACGTCGTGCACAGAGGAAAAGTGCTTATCTTACAAAATGGGGAAGTTCTTGCCACACTTACAAAGGTAACTTAACTAACTTATTGGTAGGGTTTTTTTTTAATTAATGGCTTTTTCGCATCGCCTTGTAAATAAAAATATTGAAATAAAAATAAAAATATAAGTCACTAACTATAAAACAATTGAAATAAAATTGTTATTTTTTTAAACCTAAATCTACAACAAAATCTATCAATACTTATACAGGGTTATTTGTACCTAATCAAAAACCTATTAAGGGTTCATTGTACTCATCAGTACGAACTACTTTAACTATGAAGCCAATCCTGTAATCGCGAAAAAAAAACAGCTGTTCCATACAAAAAGTTCAATCACCTTTGACAAAATGTATGGAACAGCTGATTTTGTTTTCGCGATTTCGGAGTTCGCCCCATAGTAAAAGTTGTTCATATTGATGAGTACAATAAACCCTTAAGAGGTTTCTGGTAAGTTACAAATAACCATGTATATTGGTAGGTTTGCATATAAAACTACAATCCTTTTTCGACGCCATTTGACAAAGATCCAGACAGAGATCCGGACAGAAATTGGACAAACGAAAACATTTTTTGTCGAAGCTGAAGCATAGACGCTTCGCTAGCTATCGCTCGCTCAGTCGACTTTAGCTACTTAGGTCCACAATATTAGATCTTTATTTTATCCACAATATTAGATTTTGGGGGCTGAGCTACCCACGTCCGTAGGAGTGTACTCTATGCTGATTCCCTACACGTGGTCCCCGGGTAGTGCTAACCGGGTAGCAAACTCTGGTGGGAGGCTTCGGCCGTGGCTAGTTACCACCCACCGGACCAAGCCATGCCGTGTAACGACCTAGTCGTGTTTCGGGATGTAGTCCGGTGTAACCGTTCCGAAAACGGGTCTGAGCAGTACTGTAGCGCACTTGTAGCGCCTCACTCAACTGCCGTCTTTGTACTTCTTCACTCTACAAAACTTCAAGACTAGAGTGAATAAGTACCTTATAGGTCGTCGTGCTCCATCTTAGACCACAACGTCGCTTAACATCAGGCGAGTTGGTGGTCAAACGCCGACCTATTCTGCATTAAAAAAAAAATCTGGTTCACCCTCGAGGCCAAACTTCTGGGGCAGACAGGTCCAGGAAGGCAGAGACGGATATGATTCGAGTGTATGGGACTAACTTGGCTGCGTTAAAAAAACGCAGCGTGGGATCCCAAGAATTTCAGCTAACTGATCTCCAAATTTCAGTACACGACTTGTTGTTTTCTTCACCATCTTTTCTTAATATATATAAATTACGTGTCACGTTGTTTGTCCGCTATAGACTCCTAAACTACTTAACCGATTTCAATCAAATTTGCACACCGTGAGCAGTTCGATCTAACTTAACAGATAGGATAGCTCACATATATATATAAATAATAAACGCGAACGAAGTCGCGGGGTGACAGCTAGTAAATTATAAATCTATAGTAAACTAGTAGAAAAGCGATGACAGCCTAGTTGGAGAAGGCCCGCCTCTCAAGCCAGAGGTTCAAACCCAGCCGACGGCACGCACCAATTTGTTTATCGTATGAACATACATATACATATGGGTATTGTATGTCATCTGCTACATGACTGGAGCCCGGTGTATGGCGACAGGCTTGCCCCCTGTTACATTTGGGACTGAATATCGTCCGGCGAAGTGTGGGTGTGGTATTACACATCTGCCAGCCCTCTAGGGGAAAAGACGTGACGATATGTCGTTGTAAATTAGTGTTTTAATTACATTAAAATGTAAGTTACTACAAACAGCCTTATCTGCTACCAAACGGAATGTTTAAAAGATTCATCAAAATCAAACGAACAGTATCCGCCATAAAATGTTTAAGTTCCAGTGGTACATTTTGCCTGAAAATTTTCAGGGGTTCTCAACTGCAAAAGACAGTCTCACGTTTGTTTTTCAATAATGATTTGAAGATAAACTTTATTTGTAATATACAGGGTTCAATTTTCGGGATGTTAAGTGGAGTCTCTCCCCGTCCAATCAAGGTATCAGCACAATCAGAAGAGCACGTAGATTTGCTGCTGCTGAGTATAAAGCAGTTCCAAGAAAACATCACTGACGATGTAAGAACAGATTTTTATTTTAGAAAACCAAATTTCTTTAGACATAGGCAGCATTTGTACGGACCCTGTGTTGGACCGCAATAAAGTTTAGTGTAGGTATATTATTTAACAGGTGTATTATGCCCCTTAGTTTCTTGCCTGTTCTTCTGGATAGTAGCTATTTTTCCGAACAAGGTTGTAGAATCATTAAAGTGTATCTTCTATGCCTAACTGAGTGAAGACATTTGATTTGATTTAAGTAGAGTCACTCGTAGTACATTGCTAGCATTTATTGTCAATTTGTATATTTGGCTCTAATCTACAGTTTTAGTGATTAAGATAATGTTTTGTACGAGATGATTATTATTACAGATAAGAAAAATTATAGCTGAAACTCCTACTTCCAAGAATAATTACATGGCCACCAAAAAACATTTGTCGGAAAACCCGTACGATTCTATCGCTTACATTCTTCGAGGGCGCAAAACTATTTTTCTGCCTGTTAGTTTTTCTTTTTTTTTTTTTGTTACCGTTTGCAGAATGTTTAAAAGGAACCCTTAGGCGCTTAGCTTGCTCGGTAGTCGAGGCCACGACGTGCCGGTGACGACGATGTTTGCGTTCACTTACTGGAGTGGAGGCGCGAGCTTCTATGTTTCTCTTTAAGATTTTCACGTTCATAGCAACATTAGCAGAATGATAAAATGGGTGCGGAGTCATCGCTTGCCCCCGATTCGACTCCGCTGCGCTCTCGCCTCAGCGCTGCTGCTTCAACGCCGCCGCGACCGCTCCTTTACTCTACACTTCCATTCTATTTTAAACTAAACATGATCCACTGCGCCGCCTCCGCCTTGACACTTCCTCGACGACGCTTGATCATGTTGGAAAGCTACGAATATTCCTAACATAAGGAGATGGTGGGAATTTCCGTGACCGACCCTCAGAAAGGCTCGAAGAGTAATGTAAAAAAGTACATGTTTTTTAAATGTTTAGAACTTTTTGCTCTAGATTTTTAAGAAGTAATTTTATTGTTCCCAGCAGTACAAAACTTTTGACAAGTAAGTACCATATTGCTACATCCAAAATGTGATTTTAAACAATTTTACAATCACATTTTTGTTTTTTATTGATCAATAATAATTACCTACTTGTTAAGAAGGATACAAGTCTCCTATAAAGAGGACCAATGATCTGGTGAGCGTCGCAAGAAGCGGCTGAAAGCGAAAAGCACAATCCCAGAGTAGATTTGGGCTTAGTCCAATTAAGAGTCCCGTGACGCTCTGAAATTCCCATACAAACACGCTTGTCAAATTTCTTGGAAACCATTATGATCAAATTTTGCATGTACAATAAAATTAAATGAGCAATATCTCCGCCCCTATTTTCTTGGTTTTTTAAAAAACGTCCTCAAGTGAAAGTAGAGCTATGAAAAATATCCGCATTTGTAAGGGGTCACTTTTGACTGATTTATTCAATAGATAGACAAAGCAAATCAAAAATTCCTTTACATAGAGAAGTTGTCTACATCATTAGCTTTTTAATGAATCCATAATACAAGGAAAATTCTTAGTTATTTAAGAATGGTTATAGAAGTGCAAAAGTCATTAAAAAAATGAAAATTGCACTTTATCACTCGAAGTAACTTTAAAGGCTCGTCAGTATCTTTACTTACTCTCTTCGCTCGTCGTCTTCTTCTATACGAAGTATGGCAATAGAAAACCTTAAGCTAATGCGAAGTTAGTCTAAAGTGGTCGCTGGACTCTTAAGTGGCTAAGGTCCGTATTAAAAAATACGCCCAGTTTTGAATCTCGATTCATAACTTTTTTATTATGGTAAAACCAGCTTTAAATCGATTTAAGACAGAGCGTCGTTTAAGCAAGCGGGCCTTAGATGGAAATACTGAAAATGATGACAAATAAACCTAGTACATTTCCAGGGAATGTCAAAACCACTAGAAGTCCACTACGGCAACTGGTACTGTCGCTGGCTATACTGCGCTTGGTTCGTGGAGCCCTTTGCTACGGCCATTATCGTCATCGCCTTACAAACATTGACAAATCAGAGAAGAATCCTTCAAGTCTTATATGTAATCATAGCGCTTGACATATGTTTCTTTTTAAACCTCATGTCTGAGTACTTTACTGTAAGTGCTTTTGGTCTTAGTTTATTTAATTAATTTTGTGCTTAGTATCTTGATATGAGGGCACTTAAAACATACATCTTCGTCATTGGTGTTGTTACATAACTATACTAATTTAAAAAGAGAAAAAAATATTTTTATTTTTGTATGATTGTAACGAATAAACTCAAAAACTACTGGTCCAATTTCAAAAATTATTTCAACATTAGAAAGCTCCATTTTCCCTGAGTAACATAGGCTATGACACGCGAGCAAATTCGCTGGCAAAAAAGCTAATCTATAATATATGGCTGGTGATATTGTCAAAATAAGGGCTTACTCCCAACGATCACCATCGAAACGGCCACCAGTGAAAGAAGCGTTAGAATAATACTTTAAACTTTGTTCCATCTGCCGCCAGTGGGGCTTGTTGATACATAAAATTATTTTTTGTGCCAACAACTACCACCAAACTGCCACCACTGTTGAAAACTACAGTTAAACCGATAGAACTCTAACATGGAAAACCAATTTTTTATAATATTTTACACTGTAACACAGCTTAACTATAAAATTACATAATAACGACAAAACACTAAAATAAATATTATTTTTTATGACCCGACAAGCCCTACTGGCGAGAGTTGGGACACAAAATTAAATTAAAACTTTGTCGGAACGACCGCCACTGGTCTGTTTTGGTGATGGTCGTTGGGAGCAAGCCAGGTCTAAAATACTATACATAATAATAGAATCTTCAATTCTTCATCGTATGTAACAGGTTTTAAGAAAATATTTTTCTTGTTTATTATTTTATTCTATTTTAGGTGGAGTTGGAAGTGATTGATCAGAAATGCGTCCGACGCAAGGTGGGATGTCGAATGTTCAAGAAACTCATTTTCTACGTAGACGCTATTACTTTGCTTGTCCCGCTACTGACATTTGTGAATGGAGATGTCGTCTATCAACTGATTAGAGTTTTGAGGCTGAGACTGCTGTTTATTTTTAATGCTCAATTTTGCAAAAGTTTTAAGGTGATGAGAAGTTTGTTTAAGTTTAAGTGTCGTCATCATTGTCGTCAGCCATGGATATGAAAACCTATGCCACTGGGCATAGGATTTCCTTTGTTCCTCATTTATATACGAGTATGTAATTGTTTCAATTTCCTTTTTAGCCAACTTAACTATATGATATGATAATATAACATAACATATCGTCATGCCTTTCCCCCGAAGGGGCTGGTTGGCTTTATTGTTATAAAAATATCTGAAAAACCAATAAGTCACTTTTGAAATATTTTAATTTTCAAAATTACCTTTATTCGAAAAATGTACTGTAGTTGTAATTATTATTTTTAATAGACTTCAGGAGAAGGTTCTCAATTAGACGGAATCTATTTTTTATGTGTGTTCCCGATTATTTGAAGAAGGATGAACTGATTTGGAAATTTTTTTTTTTTTGTTTTAAAGGGTATATTTACTGGGGTTGGTGATCAATTAGCATCCTTAAAGGCATCAAAACAAATAAAAAAAATTGAGTTTTATCGAAATCAGTGAAATGGTTTTGTAATACTTTATAGATTGCTGCCATTGTCAAAATTCAGAGCGATGAAAAGTCGATTTTTCTGTATTAAAGATTATAGATTAAGTTAATTTTAAAGCTTCTCCATACAAAACTGGTGTTTGAACTGAATTAAAGCTGAATTTAGCTTTATAAATAAATGTAGTCAGTCCCGTATCACTCATCATACTCATGTAGTCAGTCACCTGACTGACTACATGCACACTTGCACTAAATTTAAGAATTTACGTAACGTAACGTAGTTTCATCTACTCCTAGTCAGCTCTTACCTTCATTTTTTTACACAAACCTTAAGCCATTCCTTAGGAAAATCTTAACTTTATGTGCCCTATAAGCGAGTATTTCGCCATGAGTAGTTTAAAACTAGTTAAGCAAGAATTGTGCATTCTTAAATTTAGTGCAAGAGACCATTATAAAGGTAAAAGTCTAGAATCGGGCCAAATATTAAGCATTGGAAAAGCTATGTCCATTGGACTCGTGAGTGATGATGATGATGATAAAAACTCTGTTATTTCTTTCAGTCACTATAATTATTGTATTTCTTTTCTAGACTAAAATTGCTCCGATATTAGTAAAATTTACAATAATAGTATTAATATTTCACGCAACTTCTTGTGGGTGGATGGTAATAGCATGCAAAGGTAACTTTAAGAATATTGAGTACTTCTATTAATTTAAGATTTTAAGGTTTCTCTTTGTGGCCTAGGACTGGGTAGAGCTGAACAAAACTGCGTACAATTGAGGAGGAAAGTTGCCCAGTAGTAGGACAAATAGGATTAAATAGAAAAAAAAAAACGCCCCTGTGTACAGTACTGTGTACAGTGTATGCAAAATTTCAAGATGATCGCCGTGAAGATGAAACGTAACAAACAAACTCACATTCGCATTTATAATATTAGTTAGGATTTAGATAGAATAGGAGTATGGGCGAGATTCACAGACCGAACTTCGACTTTACTTTGATGTAAAGTTCAACTTTCCGGGCGAGATTCTTGAACTTTACATCAAAGTAAGTTCGGTCTGTGAATCTCGTCCTTACCTAACCCCCTATTTTACTATCATAATCCTAACTAATAATATAAATGTGTGAGTGAGCTAAAGTAAGTTTGGTTGTTACGTTTTCACGCCGATCATCATGAAATTTTAAATATACGTTGCCAGGAGTTCAGAAAAGGACATGGGGTACTTTTATATCGAAAAAAAAAAAACGGTTCTTATGGGACCGCGGAGTGCAACTAGTGGTAAATCAACTTTGATGTGAATTACTGCTCAATTGAACGACTTGCATATCACTCAAACTAATACATTATATTGTAAATTATAATCATGTTTCTTTTGAAGGTGAATTTGCTTTCCCAACTCCTGACAATCTACCAAGTTTTTATAATGCGACAATAAACACAGACGAGTGGGTCTACCCCGAGACCAGGCCGGACAGAAAAGGTAACATTTGATTTCTAAAAAAATGCATATTATAATCATTTTTCACACCACCTGCTCGACAATGACGAATTACATATCACGTAATCTCAACGTAAAACAAGGCATTAACTCCCACGGGAGATAATAATGTTGTATGAAACTCCTAAGGGAGTTTCCGAGTAAAGAGGTTTAATTGGAATGTATAAAAACTCAGCAAAAGGACATTGTAAAAAGAGTTATTCGAAAATCAAACTAACAAAAAAAAAAGAACGCAAATGCGTGAAATTTAAAACAAATAACGCTGTGCCGGAGTTTTGGCGGGAACCAAAAAGATGGTGTCGTGATTTTGTATTATTTTTTTAAACTTGTGATTCTTCCAGTATTAAAATGTAATAATGGTGGATTATTAACGTTTACCGGTTCGTTAACGTTCACGAGTGTGGGCAAATGACACAAACATTGCGAGACGCGACTTTTTGTGTTCTCTGCAAAACTTTACTTAAAGTTTCAGTTAAGTATCCATAACTTTACTTTACTTATGGGGAAAGGGGAGGGATCATCATCTTCATTATCATCTCATCATAATCATCCCATCATCTGTGAAAACGAATGATTAGGACTTGACACTGGCAAATGCACATGACGTGCGACGCTAAATTCCCCTGAATGGGGGAGAAAGAAAAAAAAAAAAACGTTTTGCCGCACGTCGTGTGCATTTGCCAGTGTCTAGTACATACACCCTCGGTGCATATTCTACTATTGTTGCTTTTACATACAGTCATGTTGATTTTTAGCCAGTATCCTGTACGGGTGAAATCCTCACTTCTTAACTAATTTCATGAATGCAAAAGTGAATTTGTTCGTTTGTTTGTTACTTTTTTACGCTCTAACTACTTAACCGATCGTCATGACATTTTGCACGTTCTCTTCTTCTATCTTCTTCTTAGTCGCCATCTTCATGCTGAAGGTCGTGCCTAATTTGAATTAGCGTTGCTCACTTGATGCACTAGGCTCTTCCAGGCGTGTCTGTCTTCGGCGGTCTTGATAGCTTGAGGTATTGGCAGACCAGTTAGCATACACGAGACCAGTACATAAAAGGACAGGGAGCTTACCACGAGTTTTGACAGTTTAATGAAAACTTTTTTCGTTTCCGTTTGGCCATTTATTTAGTTCCTAGTTCCTTGATCAGAGTCAGAATCAGAATACATTTATTGTGACAATGTACATAGAAGAGGAAGACAAATATTAAATACACAAAATACAAATGCAAGTACATTGTCACAGAACCGATCCCAACTCACCATGTTGCTGATTGTACACAACCAGCGCTGGATTTCTGTTGGGCCCGGAAAGTGACGTCATGCGCGAAAAGTGTGCGCATATCCACATAATAATAAATATTATTGAAAATAAATATTAAAAATAGACGATAGAATACAAAAACGGGACATAAAAATAATATCAATAAAACCAATTAACAACAACTAAACTAGAAAAACATTATTACTACAAAATTACAAGGATTCAACTATAATTATTTTTATAATAAACTTAACGTTTCCGCCAGGGGCGCTTAATTGAAATGCATGGAGCCAAACGAAAACGAAAAAAGTTTTTGCAACGATCAAAACTCATAGTGAGGGCCCAGAAACTTTCATCAGTTTTATTGAAAAATTAACAGTTTCCGTGGAAAAGCTAGTGAAACCGTGGGTTGCAGCTAGGTATTATTTGAGTATTGTTTCAGGTTGTGCTCGATTATTCAGTATTCCTGGTTCCGCTGCAAATGAAACAATTTTTTTAGTCCCCAAAGTCTGGTACCACGACTACATTCTAGCCATGACACATATTTTTTTGATTTACACACATACTTCTATTCAAGCTGTAAGTATTTTTCGAACAAAGTGAATTAAGTTTTTTTTTTCATTAAAATAGTTGCAAACAAGCAGACGGCCCGCCTGATGGTAAACGATAACCACCGCCTATGGACATAGACACCAGCGGTGCAGCACTAGCTGTGCTGGTGATACGTTAATAACCCAGGAAAAAAATGTAGATCACCAATTTTAAAATACTCACGTCGTACTTTGGCGGAAAGACCATCGATAAAAGTAATTCCTCATTCTGCAAGTGAGCAAGAAACAAAGAAACACCGGGTGTTAATTACCTATTTATGTTTGTCTTTAAAAACACATAAATATACATAAATGTGTATCAGTCTCTGGCAGCCATATCACAAGCTTCGCTTAGTTTGGGGTCTGACAACTGTGTGTGCAAAAATGTCTCAAATATTTTTGTATTTAACTCAAAAGCTCAAACCTCTTGTTTATTTCAGTTCATACCCGTAACTCTTGGCCAGATCTACTACCAAATCTGTATCACTTTTATGATCTTTATTGTGGACATCTGGCTTATGAGCGTGGCCATCAGTTTTATGTACACGAGGGTCAGAGAACTATATCAGTACGACTATGGCGTGAACAACTTGATCATTTACATGAAGCGTAGCGGCTTGGGGCCGGCACTACTGCGTGCGGTGACGAAGTATACTTCGATGTTATGGACAAGGCAGAGAGGTATTTAAGGCCGTCACAAACGATACAGTAGTGCCAGCAGCGTTCTTTGTCGATCGATAAACTGATGCTTCAAATCGACAATATCGTGGATTTTGTCTATGATCCGAACAAATTTAGTCGATCTGTTTAATGTTGAATTTACCTAGGGTACGAGCATAACATAACATATCGTCACGCCTTTCCCCTGACGGGGCTGGCAGAGGTGTAATACACCACACTTCGCCGGACGATATTCAGTCCCAAATGTGACAGGGGGCGAGCCTGTGGCCATACACCGGGCTCCACTCATGTAGCAGATGACATATAATACGCACAATTTGTTCACACAATGAACAAATTGGTGCGTGCCGTTGGCTGGGTTCGAACCCGCACCCTCTGGCTTGAGAGGCTGGCCATCTCCAACTAGGCTATCATCAGCTTAGCAATCGACAAAGATCGGTGCTAGTACCCCTAGGGTGCAAGCGCTGACATTTAAACTGATTTAGTAGATCTCAAACGTCAGCTTACCAATCGACAAAGGCCGGTGCTAGCACCGCTGATGCTAATATTTTATCTATATTATATTTACAGATAACATATAACAGCATCAGCGGCATAATATATATGCATTATATATAAATGCATATTGGTTTAGTATAGGCTACCACACACGATGAAGATACAATAACATTCAAAATTCACGAGATAATAGGTATTTGCACCTATGGCTACATGCAATAAATATACGAAATACGAAATATACTAAGTTCTTGCTCTAGTTTAATCTACACCTACCTAGCTCCTCCCTATTTTTTTTTTTACACGAATTTTAAGCTATTCCTTAGGAGAATCTTAACTTTATGTGCTCGATAAGCGAATATTTCGCTTGGAGTAGTTTAAAACTTAGTTAAGCAAAGAGTTAAGCAATTTTAATATTTAGTGCAAGGTGGCCATTAGGGTTGCACCTTAAAAAAATTAAAATGTTTAAACATTAGAATCATCAATAGAATTTAACTGTTAATTATTTTCAAATTTCCATACTTAGAGATATATCCTACCTACATAAATAGAATAAATC
This sequence comes from Peribatodes rhomboidaria, assembly GCA_911728515.1. Lineage (NCBI taxonomy): Eukaryota > Metazoa > Arthropoda > Insecta > Lepidoptera > Geometridae > Peribatodes > Peribatodes rhomboidaria. The sequence continues at coordinate 11,045,957 of OU452182.1, forward strand.
TCAACTTTATTCATTTGTAAATACCCCTAAAGTAATAATTACGTTCGATCTTTACTTTGTTGGTAATATTCGGCCAGAGACGGCTTCAGTAAATTTGACCATCTGTCTGCCAATATTACCACAACTTGGCAAACAACCACTTCGATCATTCCGAGTTTCAATATTGACTGTCTTATTTCTAATATTAAAAAAAATCACATTGATTCCGATGTCTAGCGGATTTTTAAAGTCTTCAGCGACTTTTTTTTTTCAGTTTGGACACCTGATTTTTTTATTAGGTACATTTAGCTAGATTTTTCATAAATCCAGCGACTTTTTGATACCAGTTTGACTACTTTTTTTTTGCCTGAAGTACACTGCCCAAGGCCCTTAATGACGCATGTTTGTAGGTAACTGGCTACCAGAACTGGCTCAGCAAGCGCCCATGTGTCTTCGAGAGGATATGTTCTGTGCCCTGTACGAGCATCACTTGGAAACACCCCCATTGATGCGTAACCTGCCGGAATACTTCAAGAGACAGGTCGCGGCTAGACTGAAGAGGATCGTAATTTTTCCTGGTTAGTTCTTATTCTGAAAAGACCATAGAGCTTACTAGTGATCTATGTACTTCTAAAGTTTTTAGAGTGTCTAGTCAATGCAATATAATTTTATCAATCGACCAAGCAGGTTCCAAGCGAAGTGCGAAGCTTCAGCTTAGGCAATAATAATTTCGCATTCGTATTTTTATTAAAACTCATTGACATTGTCCGTTTTAACTCAACGGGACCTACACTGAAATCGGACAAATAACTATATGTATAGATAGGGTGCATCTTTAAACAACGGACATGTTCTAGGACTGTACTCATCATAATGACCAACTATGGGGCAAACTCTGAATTCGAGAAAAAAAAACAGCTGCTCCATACAAAAATTAAATTAGATTTTCGAAAAAAAAATATAGAACTGCTGTTCTTTCTTATTCTGGGTTGGCTCCATTGTAAAAGTTGGTCATATTTTTTTTACATCGTTTAGGCATGCGTTTGACCGCTGACTGATGCGAAGCGACGGCGTGACCGAAGGTGTGACACGCTTGCTTTTTTTTTTTTTTATTGTTCCATTCAGCTTCATGGCAATCTGTTTCAGAACAATAAGCCACTGTGTTGTCCAGCCTCAAGCTTGTTTGGTGACTTTATTTTCAGAGAGCTTCCAGCAGAGTGGTATAGCTCTCTTTTCCCTATGTGAATCTCCCTGTGAGACTGAGAGATTCTGTGACACGTACGCTTGTCTAGGAGAAACCTATTCACTTTTGTCTTGAATATCCTTGGATTTTATATAGGTAGGTACCTAATGTCCGTCGTCCTGTCCAACATGCGTACAAACACAGAGTTGTTTCCAGTATTAATTATATCCTTCGCTAAGTCAATGACTTTAAATGAGTTTTCATTCCAGGCAAATGCATTGTAGCGGAAGGGGACACTTTCCCGTGCATTTACTTCATACACGAAGGTGAAGTTGAGAAATGGTATAAGGATAAAAAGTGAGTTTTTTTTAAATTTTATTACAATAATGGCTTGTGTTTGGCCGCCAACATGCCTGATGATAAGCAGTGATGCGGCCTACGATGGAGCACGCTTGCCTAGAAGAAACCGATTCACTCGAGACTTGAAGACACCCACATTATAAGTGTTAGGGAACACGCACTCTGGCAGAGTATTCCACACTCTAGCGGTTTTAGCGTTCCTACTTTTAATTAACTATGAGCTACTATTCTATGGTATTTTGCCCACTGACTACGATCTAGCGATCCGAATTGACAAGTGATCTGACCGCATGCGTTCTTTTTGTCCTTACACGGAATCATCGTTTTCGTTTCTTAACGTTACCACCAGGGGCGTTTTATTGGAATGTATGGAGCTAAACCAAAACGAAAAAGTATTCGTAACTATTAAAACTCATGGGAAGGGTACTGTAGTATTGAGAACGCGTTGGGGTATATCTATAACGCTTGCCGTGCAAGGGGTACAAGGGCAGCCTTTGGATACAGATATCCTCTAAGCGCGATCGTGCTTAGTGGATAAATGCTACTAAATCTAATCCTAACTATAATACTATAAATTCGAAACTGAGTTTGTTTGTTTGTTACGCTTTCACATTTTAAATATTCAAACGATCATTATGAAATTTGGCATGGTTAGGATTATAGAAAAAGATTTAGGGAAGCTCCTTTTATCCCGAAAAAAATACGGTTCCTGTGGGAACGCGGGTGAAACCGCATTGCGCAGCTAGTTAGATGCTATGTTAGCAACATCTTTTGCTACTAAAATAAATAATTATATATTTGTAACAGGCTAAGCGTAAGTTTTGTGCCTCAAATGTATAGAGTGCCGGGTTCAATTCCTGGACGGGTAGATGTTAGAATGTCGTATTTAAATATCTGTTTTTGGTCTGGGTGTTAGATGTCAATGTCTTTGTGGGTGTTCCGTGGCGTTCTTGACACAGGGAATTGTAGTGGGGAATTCAGAGCGTGAATAAATATTTATTTATTTAGTTTTGTTTATAGACTAGAGACCCGCCCCGATTTCTGTTGATCCGATCGGTATCAAGCTTTACATGTTCACCACAGGATTCCCTGAGCATTGCATTAAAATTGTCAAAAGTCAATACTTTTTCATACACAGTGTTAAAATCTCTTTACTTATTTTTCCTCGGCATCATCAAATTTTTCCAAACAACTCTGGACATATGGTGTAAGAGTTTGAAAGCCCATCAGTCGAGTTTCACAGTCTAGCCAAAAGTCTAGGATCATGAGTCGAGCTTTGGAGTCGTGCCAATTCACCACATGTCAAAGTTGTTTGGAAGTTTGTTGAAAAATTCAAAATGTTGAAGCTGCCGAGGTAAAATAAGTAAAGATTATTTAACAAAGTGCATGAAAAAGTATGAAACTAAACAAGAAGGAATAAAATACACTACAACACTTGTGGTTCTTACATATATTTTTTTTATTTTCAGTGGAGAACACAGAATGATGTCGTTGCTAATCACTAATGGTTACTTTGGCCAGGTAGCCGGATTGTTCCCAAACTTTCCATTCCAATTTTCTTACTACACTCGTACCGTAAGTATTCTCTTCAGCCAGAGCATATTATGAGGACATTCGCAGACCCCTTCATCACGATACAATTTGATCGGCCAATCATAATTACTGACCATCAATCTCAAGATACCGTACATATTTTCATTTGGGACTGAATAATTTCCGGTAAAGTGTGGGTGTTGTATTACATCTCAACCAGCCCCTTCGGAGAAAAGGCGTGACAATATGTATATACATATTTTATATGCATATGAAACATTTCGATTGCCAACGTAGTCAAATTGGTTGTAAAATTGTATCGTGTGGAGGGGGTTTCAAATTCGCACGGGCACGTCTGCTCACGTGTCTATATTAAAAAATAGTACAAGCAATATAAATTTCCAATTACAGGTATGTGACCTGGTTACCCTATACTTGCCGGACTGGCAAGACCTCTTAGATGGTTACCCTGATATAAAACGCAATTTGTACCAGAATCTAATGGATATCAAAAGCAATTTTGACGTGGGTAATTATGGAAAACTACGCTGATCTGAATAGATCTAACTTGCGGCCTGCAACGCTGGTAATCATTTCAATTAATTTCATTTCGAATCTTTCAAGTCATTTTAATTTATTTATTTATAAAAAATAGCGATTAATTACCAATAAATGTTGGTAGAAAAGCATGTTTAACTCACATGGCTCCCAAATAAAAAACCTGAAAATCTTGAATCATTCTTGATTAATTCTTAGGACTAAGCTGCGTGTCCACCGGAGATATGTGAGGAAAATGAACAATGCGTGAGGAAAAAACCAACCAAATGGATCACTTCATTTAAACAGTGAAGTGAATCTATTAAGTTAATTTTTCCCACGCACCTCTCATCCAGTGGATACGTTGCCTTATGCACCATCCATCCATCCATCCATCAGCCATAGGACGTCCACTGCTGGACATAGGCCTCCCCCATAGATCTCTAATAAGACCGGTTGGTAGCGGCCTGCATCCAGCGCGATCCTGCGGTCTTGACATCATCCGTCCACCTTGTGGGTGGACGTCCTACGCTGCGCTTGCCGGTACGTGGTCTCCACTCGAGAACCTTTCGACCCCATCGTTCATCAGTCCTTCATCATTTCAACTTGCCAATCCGCTGGGCTATGTCGATATCTTTGGTTCGTCTACGGATCTCCTCATTCCTGACTCGATCCCGCATCCCTCATGCACCAAGTAACAGTAAATAGGTAGATTATTCTGCATGTAAATATATTAGATATCTAATTTCAAATATCATTTGGGGTGGGTATGATGTTGAAGGGAAAGAGCCATGTGGTTTTTGATGAATTAAAAATTAACTTGTAACAGGGATTACAAGTTAATTTTATACAATTGATTTTAATGACTAGCTGGGCCCTGCTGTGATACCCGTGGCGCTGTTTAAAAATAAACTATGCCCTGTTCCAGACTATAATCGATCTCTGTGCCAAATTTCATTCAAATCCGTTCAGCCGTTCTGGCGCGATTGAGTAACAAACGCCCATTCATAGAAACGTTAATAAATTCTTCCATCCAAGCTACGCATTGGTGTGAATAACCCTCACTCAACTGCCGTCTTTGTACTTCTTCACTCTACAAAACTTGAAGACTAGAGTGAATAAGTACATTATAGGTCGTCGTGCTCCATCTTAGACCACAACGTCGCTTAACATCAGGCGAGTTGGTGGTCAAACGCCGACCTATTCTTCATAAAAAAATTAAAATAATATTGTTTGTCTATAGGTACTAAAGTCCGTAAAAAGACAGTGGATGAGGCTGGCATGGGATCCAAGAAAGGCAGCCTGAAGAGACCCAATGCTTACCAGCAGGGCTAGCACGGGCGGGAGACAAATTGTCTTTCAACAGTTTTGATCCCGCGAGAAAGAGATAAACATATTCTAGCTCTGTCACACCTAAGCCGTACAGATTGTCTAGCAGCAAGTGGGCTCGTTGCGGCAAAGTATCTGAAGTTGGCACTAAACATTACATAAACACACACTGACACATACATTATCAGTAATAACACACACACACACACCCACACACACACACACACGTGCACACACACACACACACACACGTGCACACACACACACACACACACACACACTCATCAAATACATAATAAAAACCTATAAAAATCAAACAAACAGTGGACAAATACTTCAATTCCTTGCTAATTATGTTACTTGTTTATCTTTGTGTACCATACACGTTACATCGTTATTGCGCTGCATAATCCTACTAATATTATAAACGCGAAAGTTTGTAAGTATGGATGTTTGTTACTCTTTCACGTAAAAACTACTGAATGGATTTTAATGAAACTTTACAATAATATCCTACTAATATTATAAACGCGAAAGTTTGTAAGTATGGATGTTTGTTACTCTTTCACGTAAAAACTACTGAATGGATTTTAATGAAACTTTACAATAATATAGCTTATACATCAGAATAACACATAGGCTACAATTTATAAAGATATTGTGTGAATTGACCAAAATATAACGAAAAGTTTCAAGTAAAGGGCGGTCCGACGCACGGCAGGTGAGGAGGGGGAAGAAGTCACTCATCGCTGCGCGCGACCCGAACGCGGGCAGACGCGTGGGGGCAGACGTTGCTGACGGTTGTGTCTGTTTTACGAATTTTCAAGGCACTAGCAATTTGTTAAAAACGCATTGTATTTAAAGTAATATAGACCCAAAGTTAAATATTGGCAGGATATTTTTTTGTGAGGAGTTCGGAGTGGAGCACGTACAAAAATATACATCATTTTTATTTTTATTATCATAGGTAGGTTACTTACCTGTTAGTTACGAGTATGAAGAATTTCTTCGTTTTTACTTAAATAACATTAGATAGGTTTTAGGTAGGTAAGTAATTGGTACTTTTTTGGTTGTTTTGGTTCATTTTTAATAATGTAAATAAACATATCATCACGCCTTTCTCCCGAGGGGGCTGGCAGAGGTGTACAACACCCACACTTCGCCGGACGATATTCAGTCCCAAATGTGACAGGGGGCGAGCCTGTCGCCATACACCGGGCTCCAGTCATGTAGCAGATGACATAATAACAGCAGCAATAATAATCCTACTAATATTATAAACGCGAATGTTTGTACGTTTGGATGGATGTTTGTTACTCTTTTACGTAAAACTACTGAATGGATTATTTTTTTTTAACTTAATAGGCTTGCGTTTGCCCTTCAACATGCCTGATGATAAGCAGTGATGCGGCCTACGATGGAGCACGCTTGCCTAGAAGAAACCGATTCACTCGAGACTTGAAGACACCCAGATTATAAGTGTCAGGGAACACACACTCTGGCAGAGTATTCCACACTCTAGCGGTTCGTATAAGAAAAGACGAACCAAAGCGTTTTTTGCGTGTTGTTGGTATGTCGACCATAAAACGATGCCGCTTTTTCATACTCTTGGTTGTTTTATAAAAGAATGGGCTAGGAAGAATAAGGTCATGCAAACCAGATGCACACTCACCGAAATGTATCCGATAAAAACCGATAGACCAGCAACCTTGCGCCGATGATCTAGACTCTGAAGTTTGGTCTGGACAAGGGAGTCGTTGCCAATGAGCTTCTTCGCACGTTTCTCGATGGACTCCAACGCCTCGAGCTGGTACTTGGCCGATCCATCCCAAAGGTGCGAACAGTACTCCATGCACGACCGAACCTGTGCCTTATATAATGACAGCAACTGTTCCGGCGTGAAGTACCGTCGCACCTTCGAGAGGATACCCAGCTTTTTAGCAGCTTATTGAGCCTTAGACTCAATATAGGAGCCGAAGTTGAGGGTCGAAGTCAAAGAAACGCCTAAAAGCTCCAGGCTGTTATTAATCGGGATGGATACACCTCGAAAAGTAGGACCCAGTTCGAATGGCCTCCTTTTTGCGGAAAACAGACACGCCTGGGTTTTAGCCGCGTTGAACTTGACCAGGTTCGCATCACCCCAACTGGAGACTGCCTGGAGGGACAAGTTCAAGCGCTCGACCATGTCAGCCCTTAGAGACCGGATTTGAGACCCACTAGACTGTGCGCTAGACTTATTGCTTTCCACAACAGTGCTGTCATCTGCATACCCAAAGATACCGGGCTTAAGCAGATCATTAATGTGCACCAGGAAGAGTGTCGCAGAGAGCACGGATCCCTGAGGAACCCCGGCATTTATATTCATTCGATCAGACGAGCAACCGTCAACGACAACTCGAATGGATCGGCCCCTCAGAAAATCCGAAATCCACGCAACAAACCTAGCGGTCAAGCCAAACGAAGTGAGCTTGCTGATAAGAATGTCATGCCAAACCCTGTCAAAAGCTTTGGAGATGATTTTAATTAAACTTTACATCAGAATAACACATAGGCTACAATTTATAAAGATATTGTGTGAATTGTCCAAAATATGACGATTAGAGTCAAGTAAGTAGGAAAAAATCTACCATCAGCGAGCTATTCTGGCGTGCGCTGGAAAAACCGCTAGAGTTACGAGTACACATGTGTAATGTATGATGGAAATATTCATCTTAAATAGGCCTACAAAAAAGTCCGCCGCGGTATAAATCTATATCTTATGCGTAGGCCATTATAGTGATCACACTAATATTAAAAAGGAGAAAGTTTGTGATCGTTCATCTTCGCGCTCAAACTGCTGGACCAATTTTGACAAAATTCAGTATAGAAGTAGCTGACACCCTTGATTAGAACATAGGCTACTTTTAATCCCGGAAAATTTAACTGTTCGCGTGGGCTAAAAAATGCGTCTAAAACGTATAAACCACTATAGATTTACACGTTTTGGACGCATTTTTGTTTTTTATAAGTACACATTTTTTGATCCCTTAAAAATATAGTGTTCCCGTGGGATGAGCAAGGAATTTAAAAAAAGTGTTACTCATATACGCTTTTTTAAAGTAGATTTAATTTGACGTTTTGAACGCACTTTTTCATAAATAGGTACCTACAATTTCTTATTATTTCCTAAAAATATAGTGTTCCCGCGGGATGAGCAAGGAAACACGTATATTAATTAATTACTATAAAGTACAATAGTATTAATTACTATAAAGGCGAAAGTTTGTGAGTGTGTGTGTTTGTTACTTCTTCACGCTCAAACGGCTGGATCAATTTTAATGAAACTTAGTGTGGAAATAGCTGACATCCTGGATTAGTACATAGGCTACTTTTTATCCCGTAAAAATATAGTGTTCCCGTGGCATCCCACGGGATCATCAGCTCTTCAGCAAGAAATCTAAATATATTAATTTGTTACTCTTTTAAACCCGAAATAATATTATAAATGCGAAAGTTTGGATGGATATTTGTTACTCAATCACGCCAGAATGGCTGAACGGATCTGGATAAAATTTGGCACAGATATAGCTTACGTCCTGGACATAGGCTATAATTCACACTCAACAATAGTCAAAATTTCCGTTTTAAATGGTAATGTTTTTGTTTACCTAGCCTGATACCTTCTATTACCTTCAGCTTCGTCTAGCCCGGCAAACCAAAAGCATCCGTGAAGTAAATGCAAGCTGCGGTGTCGTTTGAGCTGTGTAAAACCGCACGCGAATTGAACGTGGTGATCTGTCACGCAAGTTTTTCTAGGGAATACCTTTTACCTACTGACCCCGGGGGCAGGCTGGGTAGATATGTGGGAAGCTCGCCAGAGGCAGCATACCCGCTAAAACCCCTAAAAACCTTAAAAACCCTAGGGTATTCCACCTCGGCGCAGAATATCGGAGCTACGGGAACGCTCTCATAGACGACCACGGCCCCCGCAGCGCTAGCCCCTTTGGGCACCTCCCCGAGCTCTTCCTCGCCTGTGTCGAACACCAGACACATCGTCATCATCACCTACTACCATCTATCTATCTACCTTGCTCGACCGGTGAGCGCCTGACATCCTAACTAATATTATAATGCGAAAGTGAGTTTATTCGTTTGTTTGTATGTTTGTAACGCTTTCACGTCTCAACTACTCAATCGTCTTGAAATTTTGCATTCATGTTGTCTGGGGTACAGAAAAGGACATAGGGACATACTTTTATTCCCGAAAAAATAAACAGTTCCTGTGGGACTGCGGGTGAAACCGCGGGGCGCAGCTAGTTAACTAATAATGGATATGGAAGAAAGAGACTAGGTTTCGCGACACAGGTTCGCCTAGTGCGAAATCTAGGGTACTCTAGTCATATTGTCTCCTATTACATGAACCTTTATATTTAGATATACATTATACTTGTAATATGTACATTTATTAAATAAATTAAAAAAAAAGCGTGGATAAAAATGATGTAGAGACAATTTGTCTCCGGCCCGTGGTAGCCCTGCTGTAGTAGATGTAATACGGTTGTTGATGGTGATGTTGAATTATTTTTATAATTTGTATTAATTCTATACCCTTCAGTCATCGTAGATATTAGTAATTATGCTACTTTACTATTTATTTAATTATATTTTAATTATTTTCTATTTTTAATGTGTTTTTCTTTGTCTTTCAGTTCTTTCATTTGGTACCAATACCTAAAAACAGTAAACATAGCGCCTACAGCCTATGCTACTCGTAGTCTAATTTTGTACGTTAGCCTTCCAAAAGTTTATATTAAGTATTTCAAGATAGTTACCGAGTAGGTAATTCTCCTCCGGCATTTCCTAAACATATTACTTAATAAATATGTTTTAAAAAGTAGGTATATACTAAGTTACTAACGGCCAGGGACTGGAATCGTTTGCCACCATCTGTTTTTCCGACTTACTACAACCTAGGTATCTTCAAGGCCAGAGTGAATAAATACCTACTAGGCCTTCGTGCTTCATCTTAGGCTGCAATGTCGCTTTACATCTGGCTAGTTGGTGGTCAAATGTTGACCTATCCATACTTACTAATATTACAGAGAGGAAAGATGTGTATGTAAGTATGTTTGTAACGAATTAACTCAAAAACTACTGGTCCGATTTCAAAAATTCTTTCACCATTAGAAAGCTACATTATTCCTGATTGACATAGGCTTATAAAACGTTAGCGAGCCGCGGGTAAAACAGCTAGTCCTTTATAAAAAAAAGTACTTATAGTAATCTAACACTAAAGTTAGGGTGACGTCACATTGAAGAATAGATAATGAGAAGATTGCCTCGAACCGGAACCCAGCCACGCAGAAGGCTTCAGCTGCTATTCAGACTATAGATAAATTAAAATTGATATGTTCACAAAATGAACAAATTAGTGCGTGCCCTTCAGCCGGGTTCAAACTCGCACCTCCTCTCCCTGGCTTGAGAGGCGCACCTTCTCAACTAGAAAACATTCATTGAATTATAAAGCCACATAAGTACATTCAACACAAAACAAATTCCCCAAACGACCAGATCATTATCTCAACTCCTAAATAACGCTCCAAGCGACTCCTTAAAAACCGGAAAACAGCTCTTAATATGGTATCCTCAAAAATATACCTAACACAATTAAGTTTCCACCTGAACGGCCAACCGTACTGAATATCGTTAACTCGGAGCCTTTCGACGGTTTTCGCAATTCTATGGAATTTAATTCCTTGCTGACTGTGGAAAATGATTCGGTTGTCTAGTTTCGTAGAAACTGCAGACATTGAACTATTACGTAACTGTAAGTATCTAATATTATGGGTGTGAGGTTTTACGTGTGGTTCCACTATTTTATTGGGGTTTTTATGGACCATGACATACACATACATGCTTAGCATGACAGCATGACATGTTTTGTTGGTCTGGTGGGACCACTGGTAGGTCCATAGGTAATTTTTCCTCGTTATTCCACTGCACTAAATTGGGACAACGGATGATTTGCATTGTAGAGGTACCTACAAAAAGCAGCGATCCTAGACACGTGTCGTATTGTCAGGAAGATTTTCTCTTCACCCTGCAGCCCTAACCACCGATAGATTGGGCCTCACCCCGCTGCCAGCGTCACCTTTGTTTAATTTGTTAAAATATTTATGGTTTTATTTTTATATAAATAAATACTTAAGAAGAAACACTTAAAACTTGAGACTACTTGCTAATAAACTAAAACGAAAGTAACGAATTAATAATTAAATAAACGTAAACAAATAAAATTAAAAAGTTACCGCCAATCATAACGTCATTTTAAAGTCAAGCATTAATATATTTATCTACTAGCTGTCACCCCGCGACTTCGTTCGCGTTTAATTAGCAATAAATTAAAATTGCGACTATAATTTGAGATTTAAACTATCCTATCTCTCAAGTTGGATCGAACTGCACATGGTGTGCGAATTTTATTATAATCGGTTAAGTAGTTTAGGAGTTCATTGAGGACAAACATTGTGACACGAGATTTATATATATTAAGATATAATATAATTAACTAAAAAAATACAAATGAAAATAATGTAAAGATACTGTCTGTTAGTAAAGGTCTGTTTTCCTCTCGTTGCTTCTGAAACAATTTGAGATAATTCGCCTTTGAATATCTTATCCAAATAATATTGCGCTATTATCGCTTTTTTATCAACGCTACGGCAAAAGACTTCTTTAGGGGACCCTTACATCCCCAATTTGAGAAGGGCTGTATTGAATATTTAGCTGACTCGAGATTAAATTAAAATTTTATACACGAAACAATATTGCGCTATGTTTGATTAAAAGTTAAGTATGATCAAGTAAATTTCTTCTGTAAAAACATACTATGCGCTATTTGAAGAAATTCGCATTGATATTTATTATTCAAGTAAGATGGTTAATGTTTATTTATACACGTAATAAATGACGATATAACGTTCCTTGTAATAAACTCATCAATAAAACAATTTAATTTAGCTTATCAATATTTAAACACTTATCTATGCTAAGGCATAATTTGTACCCGATAGTCAGATTTTCATAATATCTATGAACCGAAGGAAGGATGAATCGAGGAAGAATCGATAAACGAAGAAGTATCCATGGATCCACCCACCGCTGTATTTAAGAGGAAAACTTTACGACGAAAATTTTAATTTGGCTGTTTTCAAGTCTTGAGTGAATCGTTATCGTCATCACACAACATGGTGGCCACGCACAATTTTTGTTGTTGTACGTAATAGTTGTATTGCCACGAATTAATGTGGCAATACAATGTCTTTGTCTTTCTTTTTTATCAGCAAAATCAAAATATTTTTTTTTTCTTTCTTTCTTACCAACGTATTCAAAAAAAGGGTATTTTAGATCACTTAAAAGTAATTTGATCATAGATACAATCAAGAGTGATGATTTCACCAAGATTTCAGATCTCGTGCAGAAGATACCTAATGCCTCTATAAGTATCTGCTTGAAGCTGAAAATTATTCCTCTGAGACCAATTTCAGAGAAAGTAACGTGGGTTCAAGACACCCAGTATCTCATCTCTAGCTAATCCGAATAATCGAATTTCCGGATAAAATATGTCCGGATAAACGCGATCGTTGGCTGCAATCTCCTTATTAATTCTGTGCTGTGAGGTACAAATTAAACTCAATCGTGGAGCGAGCGGTGTTGAGATTGGTCCAAGTTGTAGGCTGTATTCTGTCTAGCAAGCGATGATAGCCTGAAAGAATGAAGATTGAAAGGTTGAAGAAACATCTCAAGCTAGAGGAAGCGGGTTTAATTCCAGCCAAAGGCCAATTGTTTATTATGTGAACAAAATTGTAAGCGTATTTTAATGTCTTTTGCTATTTAACTGGAGTCCGGTGTAAGGCGACAGGGTCGCCGTACACCTCGTTTCCTGTCACATTTGGGACTGAGTATCATCCGGCGAAATGTGGGTGGGCTAAGGAAATTAAAACTCTTCCCTACTAAGGAAATTAGAGCTCATGTACTTACCTTTTCCTATGGATATAGGTAAATAGTGTGTTTCGTATATTCTTTTTTATAACTACCAAATATTTTTTAATATAAAATAACTGTCGCTTGTGCTTTAAGCCATTTGGAATTATTTCCCTTATTTTCTGTAGGATTTAAACGAAATATAATTAATAAATTATATTCTTCTTAGTTAAACGAATTTATTTCTTAATCTAAGATACAGTTTGCAGCATTTACACGGAACTTAGTTAGGGACTATTCAATCAAACCAATTGCAAGATTTAATATCAGTAATTTCTCAAGAAATCAATTAAATTTAATAAATTTAAAATAAACACTCTTTTTTTACTTTTCAGGAAAAATAATCAGGACCTCTCCATGGCATTGACCACAGATCTAGGATGTAAAAGATCGACAGTGACAATTCGATAGTGATACAAAAAAACAGTTGCGCATGCGTGAGTAAATTAGTGTTGTGAAAAGTACTTATTAATTTATCGATTGACCAAAAATGGTCCTCCGGGTGCTTGTCGATAAATATAATCTTTCGCATACCAATTGAGTTGTTTTTGTTCCAAGTATAACACCGCTGCTGAGCTAAAATGAATATTAATCACTAAACGGGTGTTAAACTAGGCGGAAGAGTTAGATATCAGTGTCACCATGTATCTAAATTAACATAAGAAAAGTAAATAATAAGATCAACATAATACTATCCTAGTAATTCGCTTCGAATTGTGACCCTTGACAAAATTTACTCGTATACGGATTAGGATAAATAATGATACTTATCTCATTGGTTTTGTACATTTATTTATAATTTACATATATATTATTTAATTTAATTAAATATAATTAAATTAGACTTGGATGTAAGACACCCAAAATGTGTAAATTGAATTAAAAATGATGATCAGAAATTGAAGGTACATACTTATATTTAATACAAAAATGTTTTACGCCTCATCATTCAGTACAAACTCGGAAGAATGTCAATTTACTTTTGATGGCATTGATTCAAAAATGTATGGTTTGTTTATGTATTGCACCCATCGCCTACCTAATGAACTTTGATAAAAACTATCGATAATAATGACGTCATCTTTTTATCCATCTCTAGTGAAAATCGAGCGTAAACTAACTAATATTTTAATGCTGAATTTCATCACCAATTCTGCTTTCATCTAGGAAATATAGATGTTACGAAGAAACGACAACAACATACCGCTGGTTAATCGGTTTTTGGAACCAATTTATGTTATGTTTTAGACAAAATTTAGACAAAAACATCTCAATGGAATTTTCATATTTACCCATGAAACGACAAATTTTGTGGGTTACATCTTGGATTCACATCACAATTGCTAAACTCACAAGATGACATAACTGCATTTAGTTACAATTGCTCTCTTTTGAGTCTATTTATAATTATTTTAGTAAAAATATAAATCATAGGAATTTTCGCGTGTTCCCAGGTGGCGCGCTGTCATTAATGACAAAAGAATTATTGACTAACATTTTATTTGTAGGCGACCTCTTTCGCTCTTGTGGAGTTTACATTTCGATGGAGACTTCTCTGTCCCACGCTTCGTTGGTCTTTTGCGAAGCAAAAAAAAATCTTAGGTCTGTGGCATTGACAATACCATAAAAATACATTTTTTCAATTCACAGTTAAAAATTAAAATTGTTAATGAAATTCAGTTTAACTGAATTATTTTGTTTTAGTATTTTATTTGATTAACTTTTAGTATAGTAGTCTCTGCGCCCTGCTGTTAAAAATAAACCTATGTGCTATTCCAGACTATAATTTTTCTCTGTGCCAAATTTTAAAATTCTGGCGTGATTGAGAGAAATTTGACGGATTCATATCCGTCATTTTTTCTGCATTTATAATATAAGTGTGATGTGATCGCATCACAGTCCTGGTAATTTAGTAGCTTGTTCTAAAGGTTTTTCGAGTTAGAAATTTCAAAATGTAAAACCACAACATTTACTCATTGCAACATCCCTGTAAAACAAATGAAACTGTATCCACGCCACTTTACCAAATGCGACGAAAACTCCCGTGTTTGTCGAGTAATGCATCCCTGTTTTACACCGTTGTGTAACTTTGAGATCTTCTCATTCAAAACCATCCTATTTACATAGTGCATCTCACCAAGCATAGGGAAGCAAAGAGCATCTGTGAGTTAACTCAGACTATACTTTAAACAAACATTAGTTTCTACGAGTAATTGAATTTAATGGTATTTGATTTTAATGTTTACGTTTTTTGAATTGATTGATATGAAATTTGTAGTAGAAGAAATAACTATACCACCATGCAAAAAACAAGCGTAGGTCGAGCATCAGTTCGTTGGGTCGACGATATTGTAAAAATCGTGAACGAGTCTAAACCAGATTGAAATATAATCGGGATAAGCGGTGTACAAGAAGAAAGGTATACCGCTCAAGAGTGGACGATCACTGGTTCATAATCATATCGAGATAGTGGTGTACAAGAAGAAAGGGTAACGAACGCTCAGAAGTGGATGACCACTGGTTGATAATCATGACGACGGGCCACGGGGTATAAACTATGTATATCATATCTAGCACCCGTGCCAGTGTCACACAGTATCCGTAGATAAAACTGTCGTAACAAAATAACTAACCTTTAGCACGGAATAAATATTTTACAAGCACCTACTGATGGTGCTTTGTGTGTGGTGTGTAAATCCGCATCAAAAATGTCGCGTGGTAGAGTCAACTAGGGAAAATGCGGAAATGCGTCTGATGGGAAATTGCGTTTTCGAGAATTACTGAGAAACCTTTCACAAATTAGACGCCACCTACATCTTTTTTCTATCTTTAGTTGCAATAATCTGTACAAGATGGCGTTAGTTGCCTAATTTGTGACGGGTTTGTCAGTAATTCTGGAAAGACGCAATTTCCCCACAGACTTATTTGACCCCATATGGAGTTAGCAGATATGCACCCAGACAGACTCGGAAAATGACTTTGTTTTATAATATCTAGACATTAAACAACTGAATCTCACATGACATGACTGTCGAGCTTCACTGAGCTAATTTTCTATTGTTATTTATAAATCGGTGTGAAGCGCGGCAAGCTCGCGTTTTGTCATACTCGAGTCTCTTGCCACACACACTCCACCGAACAAATTGTGTTTGTTCCCGTTTATTCCATGTTACAGCAGTTGTGTATACTATACAACTCGCTGGGAATCTCTGACGGCCGCTGAGTCAGATGATAAGTAGGTACGATGCTATGAGTTAGTACCTAACATTATTTTTGGTGATTTTGGCCATTTTGGTTTTAGGTAGAGAAAAGCGAGCAAGGAAGTAGCACTTTCTTCTTTTCATAATTCATTTGATTTCATACTTGGAGGTAAATTTCTCTGCTGACCTAATCAAATCAAAAATCAAATCAAATCAAATATAATTTTATTTTCAGACATAGTCCATAATACATTTACATCATCACATTTAAAATAAAAATAAAAATAAAAATAAAAAGTCCAATAAGTTGAAATAAAATAAAATAATGGTCAATGAAAGTGAAAAAAGAAACATATGTAGTCCAAATTATAAATTAAAATTAAATTAAATTAAATAAAACAATGCAACCGCGCAGCATGCATTTGTATTGGACAATCAATCCGAGCAGCTACAACGCGCAGAATGGTGTTGGTGCTGCCCCGAAGGCGACAGAGCATCGAGGCGGCCCGTTTGCGGAGTATGGCCTGAAAACCATCTACCTGTCCGTCCGCAAACATCCCGGACGCACTGCAGCGCCAAGGCAACCCCAACAACATCCTGAACGCGTTGTTATACTGCACACGCAGGGCGTTGATAGCCCGGAGCGTATAGTTCGCCCACAGACTGCACGTGTAGAACGACTGACAGTATGCTCGAAACAGCGATATTTTAACTGAGTTAACTAATGTCACGTCTGTTTTGCTTGACCTCGAGACTATGTAACTTGCTCGACCCAGTGCTTGATTTTGTCGCAAGTGCAACATAAAACGAGCAACAAATTATATTTTTATCTTCTATGTTGGACTTTAAATACCAGAACCTTATTATTAGTTCATGTGATATTATCTTGGTCACTCTGTCTGATATCTTTTCTAACAAGAGACAGAAAGAGTCTGACATACATACATAAATTGTCACATATGCATGTAAGTATCAGAGTGAGAGTGACCAATATGATATCAAGCCTTTCTCCCGAAGGGGCTGGCAGAGCTGTGCAACACCTACGCATTGCCAAATGATATTCAGTCCCAAATGTGACAGGGGGCGAGCCTGTTGCCCCCTGTTATGTAGCAGATGACAATTACTTTGTTCACACAATGAATAAATTGGTGCGTGCCTTTGGCTTGGTCCGAACCCACTCCCTTTGCCTTGAGATGCGAGCTGTTCTCCGACTAGGCTATCATCGCTACGAGTATAGTACCATGATATGCGCCAGAATAAGACCCTTGGATTTTAGCATTGATAGACATTTTGCTATTTACATTTATTACAGAAAATCCAGTGAAATTGGTCCAACTTCACCGGATTTTATGTAATAAAAAATAACTAATAATAAACTAAACTAAAAATAAAAAATTACACCATACCAGCAATGTTATAAGTTTGATCTTAAGCTATATTGGACGTAAAGTAAAGAGTTAATACAGTCTACTCGATTTAGTAGCTGTCTTGAGCAAAGTGAAAACTTTTCAGCAGTCCAGACACGTTCGGCCAGATATTTCATACCGTGTAACATTGTCGAGAGAATCTAACTTTAAAAAGATTTCTTTGTTGAAAGCTTTGGTTCGTTCCTTCATTTAACGTGTACTTTCATTTTAAAAGTACTTTTTAAACCGTTTTTTAACTTTATTTATATTAAATGACACATTTATAACTCAAAAATTAAGTAAACTTTAAACGATTGATTTCTCTTTTCTTCTTCTTTCTCTTTTCTCTTTTATATTTTTACTGACACATACCTTCAAGATACAGCTATCTATTTACTGATAAGTAATAGATAAATTAGTTAATCTATATAGCTTCATCGTGGAAATTAGAATATTATTTTCTTAATAAGTATCTATAACCTAAGAATGCCAAGCTAATTTCAGCTCTAAGCTAACAAGACATAGGTCTACCAGAGATATTGTAAAACGGCTTGCAGCATACAAGATAAAAAATAGTACATCTATATTAATTACGTAATAATTCATTTAAACTAAGGTACTGTTCAGATCCTGCCAGGTAATTGCTGTACCTACCTGTACTGTGCTCGCTCAATGTGAAATGAATCAATGATTTCATGGGGCTTACCGCGTGTTTTGATAATAAACGAAAACTTTTTTCGTTTTCATTTAGCTCCATACATTTAGACTAGTTCATACGTTTCCGCCAGGTGCGCTTTATTAAAATATATGGAGACAAACGAAAACGAGAAAAAAAAAATCGTAACGATCAAAACTTAAGGTTGTTGAAAATTTAATCGATACTTAGATAGATTAACTCTTAATTTTTTACACAAGAAATAATAATAGGTAAGTACATAAAATTAAAGAAAATTACTTAAAACTAAACTGTAACAAGCGGCCTTATCACTGGCCACGCGTCCTCTTTATGCGAACTTATTAAGTACTAGCTGCGCCCCGCGGTTTCACCCGCGCTTAAAAAGTATCCTTGTGCTATTTTAGACTATAATCTATCTCTGTGCCAAATTTCATCCAGATCTGTTCAGCCTTTTTTGGCCTGAAAGAGTAACAAACATCCATCCATTCTTACAAACTGTCGCGTTTATAATATTAGTAGGATGTAGCGAATCGTTTAAAAAACTACAAATTTGAAGCAGAGCTCTGGGGGCATACCAAGACATATTTCCATGATGGCTACGTTTTTTTCCGACGCTATACGACCGTCAATCGTATCGCCGCGCAATAAGGTTCATGGTCGAAAACAAAACATCAAGGCATTAAGATACGGTAGGCCTCCTGAGTTCTAGTCCCAATATCTCAATTTCTCACCCCGCCTCCTGTCGGCAGAACATTTTCCTTGAAAACGCAATCCCCTTTGGCAAATTTTTCATCTTCTTATGGTGGCAATAAAAGTCCTGGATACTTTATTATACCGGTTTTACGAGCGATGTGGTTAATAAAAGGAACCATTTCAATTATCAGATTTTTTATAGGCGCTTATATTTTCACCGTATTGTCTATTTTTTGTAGGACGATAAAGTGGTCAGGCTGAATTGTAAAGCTTCTGGTAAGTTCTTATAGGCCGAGATAGGGTGGTCCTAGTGTCAAAGTTTTTTGACTACCCGATTGTTTTGAAGTTTTTGAAAAGGTTTTTGAAAAAAAAAAAATTTTTTTAAACAATATGGGTAGAGACGTTTGCCACGACTGACTAAAAGACGACGACTAAAATATTTATGGAAAGTACGTAAAAGTAAACTTATATTTCACAAACAATGCTTATCACGTTGTTAATTTAATCATATAGTTAATCAGTTCATTATGAACTAATATTATTAAGAGGAAAGATTTGTATTTTTACCCGACTGCGCAAGGAGGAGAGCTATGTTTTTCGAGTGTATGTATGTGGATAATTATGTATGAGGTTTCTTTGGCACGCCTTACAACCTAAACAGCTTGATGGATTTCGACATGTGAGGTGTCATTTGAACCGTCTTGATAGTGGAAGTGACATAGGGTACACTTTATTTATGCAGCAGGGTTTTTGTTTTTCTTTTAATAAAGTTACTTGTTGTATGTTTGTAACGAAAGAACTCAAAAACTATAGGTCCGATTATATAAATCCTTTCACCACTGGAAAGCTACATTAACCCTAACTGACAGAGCGGCTGAACAAATCTAGATGAAATTTGGCGCAGCTAGTAAAGTAAAAGTAAAAGTAAAAGTAAAAAAGCCTTTATTTCAATTACACTTAATTTCAATTAATTAATTATAAATGTCACATATTGCAGTCATGTGTAGATGTCGCCTCCTTGGCATAGGCCTCCCCCAGTTTTGTCCAGTGTTTTCTGTCTATTGCTTTTCTCCTCCACTCTATTCCCAGTCTTTGGTTGAAGCTAGTATTATGGCGCAGCTAGTATTATAATATAATTATGTTATAGGAAAATTATTTAGGAAACACCTTTGCTCATACTTATTCTAAAACATAATTCTACGATCACAACGTAAGGTTATATAATTTCCACTAGACAAATTTTCGTCAATTCATTTACGCAATCGTTAGTAATATAATATTAAGTTAGACATCCAAATTATAATATACAGATAAAAGTGTTCAAAAGAGATTCATAAATGTATCTTTGATACCTAAATTGAATAAAAACATTTTGACTTTGCAAAATAAATCCTTACTAATTATAAAAATCGAAAGTAACTCTGTCTGTCTGTCTGTTTGTAGGCTTTTCACGGCTAAACGGCTGAACGTATCCTGATGAAATTTGATAAATAGTTGCAGTATGTCACAAGGAAGGTTTTTGGATACTTTTTTCGGAATAAATAAATCTTTTTATCATGAAATTCTGTAAATTAAAAAAAAATAACGCGCCGCTTACCAAATGCGTCAGACAACATCACAGAATAGTACGTAGTTGCTGCTAAAATAACAACTAAAATTTAAACTTGGCTCAAAACCAGCCAGTATTTTTTCTTATGTTGGACTCTGATCTCTTAGGTAACGGATTATTTTTCATAATTTGATAATTAGTTACAGTAAATCACGAGGACTGTTAATGGATACTATTTTCTGTATAAACGCGAACGAAGTTGTGGGCAACAGCTAGTCCTATCCTACTAATATTATAAACGCGAAAGTTTGTAAGAATGGATGGAGGGATGGATGTTTGTTACTCTTTCACGCCAGAACGGCTGAACAGATCTGGGTGAAATTTGGCACAGAGATAGATTATAGGCTAGAATAGCACATAGGATACTTTTGAACCGCGGGTGAAATCGCGGGGCGCAGCTACTTTGTTATATTTTTTATGTATGGGTAGGTATACCTACATATTTGGGGTGGTGTCCAGTACCTATACCTTTATAGGCCGAGGTATGCATGACAAAGTTCCAATAGTCGTCACCCCGTACATGAGGAGTTCCCCGAGTGCAGGCAAATGGCCGAGTTATCGGCTAACCGGTCTGCCTCGGTGGTTCAGTCGGTAGTGAACCTGCCTTCTGGGCTAGAGGACGTGAGTTCGATTTCCACCTAGGGCAAACATTCATGTGATGAATATTTGTGTTTGTTCTGTCTGGGTGTTAATATCTATTTAAGTATGTATTTAAAAGTATATAAGTTGACAAATTTGTAATGGTTCAACTTTCCGATTGGATCTATACTCGATTCCCATTCCAAAATTTATATACATAAATGAGATTCGAACAATTTGAGTTTGAAATTTGCGAGATCCGATTCCGAATGATTGTAAATAGCACCGTTGATATGTTAAAAAAGTAGACATTTTGTAAACAACTATAAGGAGCATTGATCGTATGTATGTCACAAAAGTCGCACTATTTATTTATATATTAGTGACATTTATTTTTTAAACATTTTTAAAGTATTTATATTATATTTATTTCGTGTACTTATTAGTATTTATTTTGTGTATTTTTATTATTTTTATCTTATTATTTTTTACGTCTTGTAAAATTATGTATTACTATTGTATTAGTATTAGAATTTTCAAGGCCTCAACTTTTATAAATGTTCCTGTCCATTCAGGTTGCCTGGAAGAGATCGCTTTGAGCGATAAGGCCGCCCATTAAAAACTTAGTTAAGCCTTATTTAAGTACTATTGTAATTATTTTATGTTTTTAATAAAGAGTTGTTGTTGTTGTTGTTGTTGATTTACATATAACAAAATCAAATATTACTAAAATCAGAAACATCAACCTTTTTTTCCTGTCCGCTTCACGTGGAATGCCCCTATAGCTAATAGGTAGTTGGTTGTAAAGCCAGCTAATGGTATAATAATAAACTCCGCCAGGTATGACATTCCGGTCACGTGAGGAACACGTGGTGACGTCAATCGATGCTTAAGCAAGACCGAAATAAGTCATTTACAAATAGTGCAAAAGAGACGGATGACGAGTGACGTCATACGTGTTTGCTCCTGGAATGCTAGACCTTGTTTTTTTTAATCATGAGCCAGCTAATCGTATGCACTTACTGACCTACTATTGGTCCGACTGCATACAAAATGAGTTGGCTAAGGCTTCAGTGCCCATGAGGAGTTTTGAACGTACGCCAATAGGGAACGGAGTTTAATTGCGTTTGAGGTAGGTTTGATTCTGCACTTGGCAGGGTTGAACAAACTGCTGGTAAGCGGTCTAATAAATGCGTTTAGATGCAGAAATTCCGAAAGAAGCTTTTTTGCATAGACATAGAGTAAAGACCCCTAATCGGTCAAAAATAATGATTCCAAAAAAAGTAAACCAAACCATTGAAAGTCAACCAATTCACTAGTCAGTCTTCGATGTCATCCAGTAGCGGTTACGTCTCCCCACTAACCAATAAATATGGTGAACTGTGTAGTCCACTCATGCCGAAATTTCAGAATATCCAAAACAGTAAAAAAAGGCAACGTCACTTATCATCCGTAAGTCTTAAATATATTTTTATGTGCTTTAAAAAGCTAATAATTGTAATTAATTCTTAATGTCAACAGAGCGAAAAGTTGCTGAAAAAAGTGTTGCCACAAGGTATTTTTATATTTTCCCTTTAATAAACTTTAGGTTTCTTAAGGATCCAGTTTAGCCGATCAGTGGACAAAAATAATTCGACAAAGTAAAAATGAAAATTAGTGAAAACTTCGTCGCCCCTATAACAATTTGCTCTGTGCACCGTCGCAAGAAAGAAATATACGTAACAGTGAAATATCCTGACAAACAGGCGTCAGTTTTATTTTTATATAAATGTAATGTTATTTTATTGCCGAAAAAATAACTTAAATGTATGATGTAAATAATGATAGTGTGTAAATTTATGTGTAAATAAGATAAAATCAATAGTTAATCCCTTTACTATTGATTTTAACGCAAATTCGTACTCTTGATTTTTACATAAATTCTTATCTTTTACCTACTCTGATTTTAGTTAAGGTTTACATACAATTATATTAGTTTGTAGAATAGTGTCATGAATGGATCTGGGTAAGGCTTTGTGTGTAGTTTAGCTCTGGCCTAAGCTGGCCTAATACTTTGTTTCCGGTCTTGTGATTTCTTTAAACTCTGATCGTTATCTTATACCTTTAAATGAGCAATTCTTGTAAATATATATATATGTCGGGGTAATGTAGAGAAAGGAGGCCGAAGTATCTCTCATCAGTCTCATCCCAGTTGTGATGTCGGGTAAATGTAGGAAGTAGGAGCCACGCCGTCGCATCTGATCCCACTGATGTCGGAGAAACATAGGAAAGGCCGCCGCGCTGTGACCTTCCACTTTTGATGACGGGGAAAATCTAGTAGGCCGAGGTGTTTTATCTGATTTCTGATCCGTGAACTCGCTATCACGGGCATCTATGGTTGGCGTCAAACTTCAGGAACGTTGAAATTAAGGGGACAGCAATGTAGGCTTTTCACTATTTTAATTATACAGTCACTTAGACTACTTATTTAATGAATGATCACAAAGATAATTGGCGATTTAGAGTAATGGGTTTACGAATGACCATTGCGTGCGACCGCTTTCAGCCCAGTCCTGTCAACCACTGACTGACAGACATGACGTTCGCCCGAAATCCCAAACGCAACTCCATTCGGTGTTAACCGCTCTAAATTACCATAAACAAATCGATTAATCGTCATAAACCACAGATTAAAACTATCGATTAACAACTCTCAAACGGATTTTCTTTATCCAATGATATCTCGCGCCGTCACGGCCATCCTGCATTTTCACACGTCCTCGGGTGAATAGTTCATCTCATCATCTGTGGACAATCATAAAAGTGCTCAAGTAACCACTTAACGCTCGGTCATTCTGACCGTCTCAAATCTACCTCCACAATTTCACGAAAAGCGATCACAGTTATAGAAAAACACAAAACACAGTTAAACCCAATTCTACCAACCATAAACATCGTACCAGAGTATAATCGACTCTTCCAACAGTAACTTCATATTCGTTACCTATCCCCATAAATTGTCATGATAATTGAAATAAGCAACTTGACTTTTAGTGAAATAAATTGTATTGGGACCAATCGAATAATCGAGGTTAAAACTAACTTCTTAATCATACATCCAATGTTCCAAGAATTTAATCAAGCCACATTGAAAATCCAATGGCGGCGGTACACATACGCGGTTTGGACTTATGTAAACTGCTGTGTCCAATTTCAAACGAATAACATGGCATTAAAGTTGTCACTTAGACTTGCCACACAGGCTAGGTCCCTCAGGGTGACAACGACAACTTCCTAGGGTGAAACTTCCTAGATTGACAAGTTCCGAAAACGACAACTTTCGAAAGTGACAACATCCTAAATCGTCATCTACCTAAATTGACAACCGCCAAAATTGAGATCTTCCTGAAACGACAACGCGTATTCTCGACCCTTTTTTTAAATAACTGCTGCAGACTGTACTTTCATTCGTTTTTGTCCTTTGTACCACTTCATTAGTGTGTAGTATATCAACAAACCAACAAACAATTCATATCACATCACACATGTAGTGCACTTTACTTTTCTCGAAATGCTACTTTCTCAATTGCCTCATTGAAACTCTATGATAAAGGTGCTATTGCGTTCTTAAACTCCTTGGTCTTACTGGCATATTTAAAGTACGTCAGCTTGACAATCCTAAAATGCAAATAGTGTTGATTTCTTTCATTAAATAATAATTAATTTCATAAAATCACAAAAAGGGAAAGACTGTACGTTATGTAATACAATTTCATGAAATTTAACAATAACAACACAACTGTATGGAGATGTGCTAATAGGGATTTGTGTAGTGCAACTATAACTTTAAATAGTACGAAAGTCAACATTTTACGAGATTCTTAATTTTACTCGTACTTTAATGTTACACCGGGCGGAGTTTACTACATAGGCTTACCACACAGGCTAGGTATCGTCACTCAGACTATAATGCAACAAAAGTAAGGTTATCAATGACTTGCCACACAGACTTGCCACACAGGCTTGCCACACAGGCTTGCCACACAAGCTTGCCACACAGGCTGGAGCCACATAAGACAGTACCATGTAGATTAGTGCCACACAGGCTATTGCCACACAGGCTATTACTACACAGGCTATTCCACACAGGCTACTGTCCTACCGGCTACTACCGCTCAGTTATCTAATAACTGCACGACTCGTCTGTGTGTGCCGTAATCGGCACATTCTGACCAAACTGTTTGTGGGTATTTTCAAACTTTAAACAACTCCAATAGAAAATAACACTCTGACATACATCGTTTACGAATATCAAATAAAATGAAAACTTCTCACCGGATTCAATTGCTACTCGTAGGTGATCAATGGCTGCTTCATAGTGCAGGGGCCCAATTCGGAGATAGGAGATTTTCATCTCATCTCGATCTCGATTCACTACTACCCTGTTCGGAGATTTGAGATTCTCATCTCACTTTTTTTCGTCCTTGTTGCTCTCGTTTGAAACGTCATAGGTGCGAGAGTGACCAAGATAAAATCTCATCTCATCTCACGCGCAGGAATAGCCCCCCTGGAAGTCTCCACTGCCTCCGACTACTCGAGACATCTCGCGCCCCAGCCATCGAGATTATCTCGATCTCGAGCGTATAGAATAAAGCATCTCGAATTTATCCATTTTTTTCGAGGTATGATGGAATCTCGAGTTGTAAGAATAGCTCTCCAGGCATTGACCGGATCTCGCACGTTGCTGCTGCTAATTTCGGTGCTCTTTTTCGATCAACGAGTGGCGATGTAACCTCGTTGCAGTAGTAACACGTAGGCGTCGACGTTTTGTTCGGTACACTGCTATCCTTCGTCTCTCGTTGTTTGTTAGTTGCGTCACATAGCATAGACTAGGTGTAATAAAACGCCGTCGAAATAATGCAGACGTCTACTCGATGCTCACTCTCTCATTGCCGCCCTGCTGCCCTTCATGCACCACGAAGAAACAGTCCGCACACTCCACAATAATAGCACGTAGGGGCGACCCTATCAGCCATCTGTTGCTATGCCACTTCGCTTCCAGATCATTGCACAATTGTAGCCAAAGACGGAGCCATATCTTGTTGCTGTGGACGTTATTCTTATCCCAATTCTGATGTCGGGGTAATGTAGAGAAAGGAGGCCGAAGTATCTCTCATCAGTCTCATCCCAGTTGTGATGTCGGGTAAATGTAGGAAGTAGGAGCCACGCCGTCGCATCTGATCCCACTGATGTCGGAGAAACATAGGAAAGGCCGCCGCGCTGTGACCTTCCACTTTTGATGACGGGGAAAATCTAGTAGGCCGAGGTGTTTTATCTGATTTCTGATCCGTGAACTCGCTATCACGGGCATCTATGGTTGGCGTCAAACTTCAGGAACGTTGAAATTAAGGGGACAGCAATGTAGGCTTTTCACTATTTTAATTATACAGTCACTTAGACTACTTATTTAATGAATGATCACAAAGATAATTGGCGATTTAGAGTAATGGGTTTACGAATGACCATTGCGTGCGACCGCTTTCAGCCCAGTCCTGTCAACCACTGACTGACAGACATGACGTTCGCCCAAAATCCCAAACGCAACTCCATTCGGTGTTAACCGCTCTAAATTACCATAAACAAATCGATTAATCGTCATAAACCACAGATTAAAACTATCGATTAACAACTCTCAAACGGATTTTCTTTATCCAATGATATCTCGCGCCGTCATATATATATATATAATTGGAATCTCGGAATCGGCTCCAACGATTTTCATACAAATTAGTATATAGGGGGTTTCGGGGGCGATAAATCGATCTAGCTAGGAATCATTTTTAGAAAATATCATTTTATTCGTGTTTTATCGATAATCAATCTCAACTGAAAAATATGACTCTTCCTGACATCTATTGGCGAATAATAATACTACTATTTTTTGTGAGCAACTAATTGCTTTAACGACACAACAGCAGATGGCGTTGTTAAGTAACACGAAGTCAATGAGTGTTTGCTTTGAGGTTAGACTAAAATCAATTGTTTATTATCAAAAAAACACAATTAAAAAATATAAAAAAATACCGAGCAAAGCTCGGCCATCCAGGTACTATAATTTACCCAACTAAATCGGGTAACCTCTTTTAATGGCAAGTTCATCACGTATAGAAAAAAAGGTTTTATTAAGGTACCAAAATAAATTTGACACGTTTCGAAATCGTGTTTTGTATGAAGACTATCCTTCTGGACCTATGTAATAGAGCATATTCTGTGCTTTTTTGAGACTAATGTGACTTTTCTAGTTAATTCCGTCAACAGTAGGTAAGTACTTTGGAAAAAAAAATATTTCTATAAGCTTTTTTCTTTTAATTCGTAACCGTAAGGATTATTCCAGATGTGCTGCGGAATAGTTTTATTGGTATTTTTTTTTTTTTTTTATGATTGAATGGGCCCACGTTTGACCGCAACACACCTGATGGAAAGTGAGGATGCGGTCTAAGATGGAGCACGCTTGCCCATGAGGTGCCTATTACTCTTGTCTTGAAGAGACCCAGGTTGTATCCATTGCTGGGGAACACCGAGGCAGGAAGCGCGTTCCACTCCTTGGCAGTTCTGATTAGGAAGGAGTTTTGAAAGCGCTTCGTGCGGGCTTTATAAAGCTAGGTATAAAGAGTACTAGATGCGCCCCGCGGTTTCATCCGCGGTACCAAGGGAATCGTCAAATTTTCGGCATAAAAAGTACCCTATATGTCCTTTTCTGTAACCTTGGCAACGTGTATCCAAAATTTCACGATTCATGATTTCGCATTATAATATAGTAATTAATTATATTCATACTTACTAATATTATAAAATTGCAATTAACTATGTCAGTCTGTCTGTAGGCTTTTCACGGCCAAACGGTAGAACGGATCTTGAAGAAATTTGATAATTAGTTACAGTATCACGAGGTAGGTTTTTAGATACTTCTTTAACAGCTAGTATATACGATAGTATATTTATTTTTCCATACACGTATAAGTTAGGATTACCTACTGGAACTTGAGTTTTTATTAAGTCTATTGATAGCTTGCTAATTTGGCTACTGGAGTAGCTCTCATTAGCATTACTATGTATGTTTGCTGTTGCAAGTGTGCATAAGAACTGCACGACCTGATCCAGCCGTCTGGGACAATTATAAATGAAGGGTGATCCCTTCATTTATAATTGTCCCAGACGCACCAGTAAGAGACACCCTCTTATGGTAGAAATTCCGCCAAAACGCACTAAGCGTTTCAGGTCAACTTTTCTTGTAAGAACTGCAGAGGTGTGGAACTTGTTGCCTGCGTCTGTCTTTCCATCTAAATACAATCCGGGGGTGTTTAAGAGTAAAATGAATAGGTATCTCCTAGGCAAGCGTATTACACCTTCGATCACGTCGACGCTTCCCATCAGACGAGTCAGTGGTCAAACGCATGCCTAGTTTGTTGTAAAAAAAAACCTTGTTGTTCTGATAGTCAAATATTCTTAAGAAGCTCACAATTAAATATTTGAGATGAGATTGATTTTACGCAATCACCAGATAACCTGTGTCCGCTGTTTGACTTTCCTGTGGTGGACGTGCTCACGTCACACACGGATTTTTTTGTCGCACGGACGCGGGTGTTTTGTCAGCGTAGTGGCAACGAGCTGCGTTGTCTTGTTCTTGCTTTGACCTACACGCGCCTCGTGAATACTAACACTAAACCAACTATTCATCTACAAAGTTATTTTATTGAATGCATTTAGAATTTAATAAACAAATAGCATTTTAATGGTCAAATACTGCAATTAAGTAATGAAAAAAATTATGAATACCTGTGTAGCTACTTTTATGGCCACATGCAACGAAATAAACATTTGTGTGTGTGCACCTGCTTGGACATACACACACGGGCTTTAGCAGTATAAAATAGGACATCAAATCGCACATTCGTACATTTACAAGATCATCACTGACAAGAAAATGAAGATTTTATCGATAGTTTGCTTTCTAGGGTTGATAGTTATATCTAGTGCTGGGATGCGAAGTGAGTAAATCTATTTACCTATAATAATATCTTTATATAGTTACCTACTTACTTTTTTGATAGCAAGAAATCCCTAATTACTCACTCTCATTCTACTCTGTAGAAATTTTAATCCTAAATTGTATGTTAAAAGTAGCCTTTTATTAAATAGATACTTTAGTCCTATTGTTATATTACTAGTTGCGCCCCGAGATGAAAAAGTACCTTAAGCGCTATTCCAGACTATAATCTATCTCTGCGCCAAATTGTATCCAGATCCGTTCAGCCGTTCCGGCATGATTGAGTAACAAATATCCATCCATCTATCCATACATCCATCTAAACATTCAAATTTATAATATTAGTGTGATACTTATGTCTGCTTTTGTTTTAGATGACTGCCCATCAGGTCATGAACATGCTTTGGTGGTAGTGAAATATGGCTCATCTGAGGTAAAGTACTGCGTCACCCCTGGACCAAGTTGCGACGAACCCATCCCAGTCAAGAGGGAAATATTCAGATGTGGCGGCTTTGAAACCTGTCAATGCGTCCACCCCACTGTGAAAGATACGGAGAGTGGAAAATGCGTGACTATAGACCAGTGTCCGAAAAAGGATTAGGAAGATTACAGGATTTTTATACTGTAGATCTGCGGTGCTATTCACAACCATTCGGAAACGTTTCCGATCGGATACCAGAAATTTCAAACTCAAAATGTTCGAATCTCAGCCTACTTTTATAGATTTTGGAATATGCAATCAAATATATATCTGATCGGAAGAATTAATCACGTATAAAAATTTATGAATATAGACTGAGATTCAAATAATTTAGGTTTAATTTTTTTTTAATCCGAACGGAAACGTTTCCGAATGGTTGTGAATATCCCTACTGGTATGGCGTAGTAGGGGTTTCTGCCGAGGCAATACTGATCTCGCCATTCTCCTTCGTTTTCAGATTTTTAGACGATTTTATTTAGCTTGTCTTGTATGTTTGTTTCAAATCTTGCAACATTTTCTTCAACTATTTCTACTCGTAGTAAATAGGTTCTTATAAAACATTGCACTCATACTTACTATTTAGTTTCCGTGACAACATTATAAAATTAAAACTGTTTAAAAGCTAATATATTCGATTTTTTTAACTTTTTTATTTTGTTACTGCTGTAATTTAATTTTAATCTGTAGATAATTACAATAAATGTAATTTTCACTATTGATGTAATTTGAATGCAAATCTAAACAATGTTTTTTTTATTTTTTTTACTTTACTTAGTAGTTTTTTTAAGTGATACTTGTGTTACCCAATGGTACGAGTAGTAGAGTCCGCCATATTAGCTTTTTTTACACATTGTAAAATATTTTTATAAAAAATTCTCGCGACCACCTTGTAGTAGTTTTTTCAAAAATTAAAATTACAATGTATTAGATTTGTATATGTATTATTTAAGACCCTGCGCCATCTGCGCTTGCCTAATGCCCGGTACGCTATCGAGGCCTCAGTGGCCAAGAGCATAGAGCCAATAAAAAAAAAGTATTAGAAATGTTTGACATGATTCGTATGATTTATTAAATCTTAATTTGTTACTGAAATTTAGTTTTTATTCCTTAGAAATCCAATAAAGAATTGAAATAGATATCGCCATGTAAATAAATCGTCATCGTCGAGTTCCACTGAAATAAAACGCCGTAGATCGTACCGATCAGTTGACCGCTATTCAATGCAGGTACTTACCAAATCTGCAAAAAAACTTCAAAAATCAAACGATCAAACTGCCTCGGTGGCTCAGTTGGTAGTGAACCTGCCTTCTGAGCTTGGGGGCGTGGGTTCGATTCTCACCTAGGGCAAACATTTATGTGATGAACATTTGTGTTTGTTCTATGTCCGGGTGTTAATATGTATTTAAGTATGTATTTAAAAATACGAGTATCTAAGTATGTAAATCAGTCTCTGGCAGTCATAGTACAAGCTTTGCTTAGTTTGGGGTCAGGCGACCGTGTGTGGAAGTGTCCCGTTTTTTTTTTTTTATAACCTTACTCAAAACCGAATCAACCAAAAACATACTTTTTAAACATGCCACGATCTCTGAGTACGTTCCACCTACTCGTAGTTACAATTAGGTAGAGCCCGCTCCGCTCCGCTCAGATGCTTTGTGGGGGATCGCACTCAATCTCGGTTCGAGTGCTCTAAGTCTCAGGCAGAGTTCGTGAGCTCAGTGTTTGACGACATTATAAGTGCAGTTTCACCTAGACTCGTAGCTCAAACTACTGCAGAGAGACAACTTACGACAGAAACGTAATCCAATACGTTTTAATGCACAAACTGGATTATGTTCCATTATTTCTTAAGTTCTTTTTTTTTCCACACACGGTCGCCTGACCTCAAACTAAGCAAAGCTTGTATTAACTACTTGTGTAGCTTGTACTTGTACTTTCTTTCTCTTAAGTTTTAAATTTCTCTTTGACAGCGTTTCTTCGCGCGTGAAAGACTATACTATTAGTTCTGGGGCCCTGTTCGGAGATTTGAGATTTTCATCTCACTTTTTTTCGTCCTTGTTGCTCTCGTTTGAAACGTCATAGGTGTGAAAGTGACCAAGATAAAATGTCATCTCATCTCACGCGTAGGAATAGCCCCACTGGAGGCCTACCATGGCATCTAATTGCCATGATGGTTCCGTTTTGTTGTCGCCGTTGAATCGTCGAATCGTATTGCCGCGCAATAAGGTCCATGATCGCGCTGCGTCGGAACGTAACCATCATGACAATAAGCGCACTATCGCGTAGTGCAGACCGTGCAAAGTCAGATTCTCACTGCCTGAGCTTCCCTTGCGAGGTACACTTCAAACCCCCCGCCGTACTGACAAACGTTACGACCTTTCTTGGTACATTGTCATGACAGCTGCCATACGTTTTATGTGCCCTGTGCGTTCGAGGCCCCACAGTAATATTTGTTTCTACATTTCAGTCTGGAACGTGGTAAACTTAGCAGCTAGAGCGACATAGAAGCATGCCTCAAGAGACATGTTCGGTCAGTGGCGACCTGGCTTAAAAATCTCCTGATACATACTGATACAGACATATACTCTAAGATTTTAATCAACATAACATAACATGTCGTCACGCCTTTCTCCCAGGGGGCTGGCAAAGGTGTAATACAACACCCACACTTCGCCGGACGAAATTCAGTTCCAAATGTGACGAGCCTGTCGCCGTACCCCGGGCTCCAGTCATGTAGCAGATGACATAGAATACGCACATATGTTCACACAATGAACAAATAGGTGCGTGCCGTCTGCTGCCCTTCTGGCTTGAGAGACGGGCTTTCTCCAACTAGGCTATCAAGATGTCAAAAAACTTTTTGGTACTTTACACTCTAGTCAGTATTTCGTTCAGTTTTTAGTCTGTATTTTCGTAGAATTGAAATATCTTTTCGAAGTTTCATATCTGTTCTTCTCTGATACCTGTGCCCACTGTGAGTTGCAAGCCGAGTTAGTTAGTCGTGTAACTATCAAAGTTACGACGGTTTATTGTGGGGTTAACGTTGTAGTTGGCGGTTATTTCAAATGTGTAGCTCACAATGAAGTGTGAGATGTTTGGATTTGGTTGTGAGTGCGTTTTCGCTGGAATTTTACTATTATAAATGTGAAAGTTTGTATGTTTGTCTGTACTTAATCATAAATATATTATATAAAATTTGGAATGTTGTTGACTTAATATACTCTAGTTCGATCATACTTACTTACTTAACTCTTTAACCCCCGACGCAAAAACAACGGGGTGTTATGTTTGACGTATCTGTGTGTGTGTGGCATCGTAGCTCCCGAATGGATAAACGATGAACCGATTTTGATTTTTTTTTGTTTGAAAGGTGAATTAGTCGGGAGCTATGTTTGATGAAAATCGTTGTTGTTTAAAATCGTTATTGGTGTCAGGGATTTTTAAAAATTATATTATTCTTTTATCTTAAAGAAAATTAAGGGACTTAGCGGGTGTAACTGCGGGGTGCAGCTAGCTATTATGCTAGCTTATGAACCCAACTGCTTTGTATGAAACTAGTGTTGTCTTTGTAGTTTTGAGATGGCAGCAGATTTGAGTAAAACGAGACAAAGCTTGACTTTGTAATGGTCTTGGTGTGTTTATCTATGTAAAGATTTGGCTATTGTCAGTTTTAATCCAGTTAAAATTAGAATTCGAAATTTTAATAGCAACATATCGTCACGCCTTTCCTCCGAAGTGGCTGGCAGAGGTGTAAGACACCCACACTTCGCCGGACGATATTCAGTATGGCGACCCTGTCGCCATACACCGGACCCCAGTTACGTATCAGATGACACATAATGAACGAATTGGTGCGTGCCTTCGGCTGGATCCGAACCCGCTCCCTCTGGCTTGAGAGGCCAGTCTTCTTCGACTAGGCTATCATCGCTATTATAAAGTAATAAGTACAGTTTTTTTTTAATATTTCATTAAAATAATGATTGTCTTCAAGTCACAAGTGAATCGTTGACTTATAAACAAGTGTATTCCTTCGTCGAAACAGCGGCCAGACGTTTATTAGGCCAGGCGACTATTTTCTTAACTCCTAACATATTATAAATGCGAAAAAGTAAGTTAGTTTCTTTGTTAAGCTTTCACGCCTAAACTACTCAACTGATCACCACCACTTTTTGCAAACACATTGCCGGGAGTTGGTATTGAAAATGACAGAGTACCTACCTACCTTAAATCCCGAAATAAATTACGTTTCCTATGAGACCGCGGGTGAAACCACAGGGCGCAGCTAGTTAAAAAATAATATCACGCTTTAAAATAAAAACCTGAACCCGTCTCTACTTAGTAAAAAGTAATAATAATAAATAACAATAATAAATTTTTATTTCAAAAACTACATGGTAAAGATAAAAACTATCAGATACAAACATTTTTTTTAGGAACAATAAAATAATTTTGCCTGAACTAGTAAAAAGTAACGTAGAAACAGACAAATATATAGTAGGGTCAACGGGGGCAAATGCGTGTGTGAGGAATTGCGTCGTTCGAGAATTCCTGACAAACCCGTCACAAATTAAGCAACTAACGCCATCTTGTACAGATTATTGCAACTAAAAATAAAAAACAAATTTAAGTGGCGCCTAATTTGTGAAGGGTTTGTTAGTAATTCTCGAAAGACGCAATTGCCCACAGACGCATTTGCCCCAGTTGACTAGCTAATTATATTTACACACTGCATTATGGTTATTCCATAAACATTTATAATTTACTAGTTGCGCCCCGCGGTTTCACCCGCGGTTAAAAAGTATCCTATGTGCTATTCTAGACTATAATCTATCTTTGTGCCAAATTTCATCCAGATCTGTTCAGCCGTTCTGGCGTGAAAGAGTAACAAACATCCATCCATCCATCCATACATACAAACTTTCGCGTTTATAATATTAGTAGGATTAGTTCTTATGTCTAGGTGTTCTTATCTATTTAAGCATGTACCTATTTAAAAATATCTAAGTATGTATATCAGTCTCTGGCAGCCATAGTACAAGCTTTGCTTAGTTTAAGTCAGGCGACCGTGTGTGACAATGTCCCGAATTTATTTATTTATTATAAAAATATGTATACGTTAAAACTGACTGGGCAATATCCTTTTGGGTAGTCGGGTAAAAAAAAGAACAGCAGTCGCTGGAAGCGCAGCAGTAGCTACACAGGAAATGTCCATCCTCCACGCGCCAGCAGCTTACAAGCAATATCCATTCAAAAGTGGAAAGTGTCGCTTTTTCCCATTCACTGGACATTCATGCCGACCAAAAGGCCTGTAATTCTCAGCTTATTTTTATTTCTACTTAATATCGAATCTCAATCCTTGTTGATTGCAGTTGCAGGCTAGTTTGAAACTACCGTGGATTGTACGGCTACTTACTTGAAGAGAGTACGTAAGGTTGTTTTTTGCTCAAATATTTTAAGCTAACTAAATCTTTTTGTACCTTTAAGTCCATACACGATACTAATATGTGTAATATCTAACTATAATTATATCTACTAATATTAGTTTTTCACGAATGTACTTGTTTGTTGTAGTTAAGTTTTGTAAAAAACAACAAAAATAGTACTCGTGCTATCTATTAATTAACGTATTCTAATGCAAATGGTCGTGTCACTAAGGTCTCATGGAAATTGTGATATCTAGTTGATTCCAATTTAAATAGTTACTCAACTAAGTTCCAATACTCATAGTATAATAATTAATATACTTTGCCAGGTATAAGTATTCGGCAACACGTAGTGACGTCAATCGATGCTTAAGCAAGACTGAAATACGTCATTTACAACAAAAGAGACAAACAAAGTTCGAAAGAGACGGATTGATAACGTCATTAGGTGTTTGCTAAATGCTAGGCCTTGTTTTTTTATTATGCCTCTACTTATTCAACAGTCGGTTTTCAGTTGGCCTCTGCTATAGGTATAGTAGTGAACTCTCTCTCTGTAATGAACTACCAAATGAGCCTTCTTCTTGTAGCAAAAATATTCTTTTTTTAATATTTTAATATTTATTCTTCTTGCTCGTTCTCATTCTGCTAACGACCGCGACAACATTCAACCAGTCTCCATTGCATACTGCGAGTAGAGTCATACTAAGAGAAATCATACGTGATTTTGTCTGTTTGTCTGTCTGTTTGTAGGATTTTCACAGATCTTGATGAAAGATAATTAGGTACAGTATTTCACGAGAAAAGTTTTTGGATACTGTTTTCTGAATAAACGGGAACGAAGTCGCGGGTAATAAGCTAGTTTCTCTATAACTTGAATTTATAATAATTTACACACTTCACCTGAGCCTGTTTCTCTATAATTTGAAAATATAATCATTAAAATACTTCACCTGAGCTTGTTCACTGTTTCATCCTCTACTGCAACTTCAGCACTCTCGCATAGGATGCAGCAGAATTATTCCCGCTCGGAGATCGAGCGAGTAATTTAGTTCGCTTTTCAAATACACAATTTTTTGCGCCTGGCAACTAGCTTAGTCGCAACTGGCAGCCTTTGAAGTACTTTATGAAGTGTAATAACTTTTGTACGGCTTTCATAAAGTATTCACGGAGTAAAAGTAGTAAATTATAGTGGTAGTGAGTGGTAGTTTTACTACCACGGTCTAATCACTAATAATTATTAGGTTTTAGCTTAAATTTGAAATTTTGTATTTTAAGCCAGCTGGATTACATCTAGATGTGATTGACCAGGTGGGGGGTCAGTAGGGTCAAACAAGATTCAATAGAAGACGTTGAAAGATCAGAATACATAGATGTAAGAGTCAAATGTAGTCGAAGACGAAACTGGCTGATGTCCATGTTCAGCAGTGGATCGATACGGTATGAAAAAATATGCTCCCATAACTATGTATATGTGAGTATAAAATTACTTTCAAAATTATGGATAGATAATTCAAAATGTAAATAGGTAGGATCAACTGGGGCAAATTTGTCTGTGGGGCAATTGCGTCTTTCGAGAATTTCGAGGCGCCATCCACAAGATGGCATTAGTTACCTAATTTGTGAAGGGTTTGTCAGTAATTCTTGAAAGATGCAATTGCCTACAGACGCATTTGCCCCAGTTGACCCTAAATACTTTTGGCGCAGGACTCGGAGGAGTATTGTTAGTAAGTATGACTAAAAATATGGTCATGCTCCGCAATTATATTAATTAATTAAATTAATTACTTAGGTACCTACTTTGATAGGCTGACGCTGATGTGTGGTGGCGAATAATTATGACGATGATGAGTAAGTAAGTACCTACTTTTATATTTGACTGCCTCGGTGGCTCAGTTGGTAGTGAACCTGCCTTCTGAGCTTGGGGGCGTGGGTTCGATTCCCACCTAGGGCAAACATTTATGTGGTGAACATTTGTGTTTGTTCTATATCTGGGTACTATTATCTATTTAAGTATGTATTTAAAAATATCTAAGTATGTATATCAGTCTCTGGCAGCCACGCAGTCTCTGGCAGCCATAGTACAAGCTTTGCTTAGTTTGGGGTCAGGCGACCGTGTGTGACAATGTCCCGAATTTATTTATTATTTATTTATTTATTATATTACTTAATACAAGCCAATACAGAAAAGTGCAAAAATAAAAACAATCCAACCGCACCTATTTACACGGAAACGGAAACAAATCCATAAATACAGTAGAGCGAGTCCCTAGGGAGAGCCCTAAACCGGGCGGGAAGCGTTCCGAGACCGCAACGAATCGTGAAATATTGCGTTACCTCGGCGTAAATTCTTCACGGCACGAGCCTCTAACCGTGTCATGAGAATGCTCCCTTCTGCATTTTATATTTGTGATTTCGTTCAGGTGAAGTTACCTAATGTTTGCTGTATATCTGCAGGTACTATTAATACTTAGCTATAGGTACCTACTCGTACTTATCTTATGTACAGAACTTTTTTCAAATTTTTAAAACTTTTTTCACTTTTTATTTTATCAATGACATTTTTTTAACTACTGCTGAGTTTGATTTCCGCTTCAGTTTTGTTTTGGGTCTCAGTCAAGTTATTTTTTTGCACTTCAACAGAGTCTACTATAATTATAATATACTGAAATTTTATAGAGTAGATTTAATTTAGTCCTGGATGAGCGTAGGCTCTTAAAATAAGTAATAATGCATTCACACCAATCGTTTCTATACTATCTATTTGCCATTTTTTTTAGTTACGGATAAACATTCATATATATATAGGCCTACCTAATATATAAAACCTAAACATACCTTAGCAAAATAGGCTTTTATTTTATTTCTGTTTAAACTTCAAGTGATGGTAACAATGACAAATGTTCACTCTTATGTGCTTAAACATAAAAACACACTTCACACAGGTAACGAGTGTTTTGAGTGCTGCTTGATGTTAATCACTCTTCATTTTTCTTTTAGACTACAAAAACTGAGCTGCTATACCTTCCTATCTATTCTGTGTCATCTACCCCTGTACTAATAAACGTTGTTTAGCCTCAGAATAGGTCGACAGTGTTTTTTCGCTGTTTTTCGATCGAGTTAAAAACGTATTTAAAAATCGAGTTGAAAAACAAAACATATTTTCTTTTACATTTTCACTTGAACAAGTGGGTTTAAAGAATAATAAAAAACCCGACTGCAAAATGTTGTACCCTATGTCACTTCTACTATTAAAACAATACTAATGACACCCTGATATATCGAAATCTTTCAAGCTGTTTAGGCTGTAGGGCGTGCTAAAGGAACCTCATACATACAAAAATACATACTTACAAACAATCAAAAACTTAGCCCTCCTTCTTGCGCAGTCGGGTAAAAAGACAAAACACTGTATAACTATTCTGAGACTATCCAACGTTGACTAGGAAGGGAGCTTGAGTCCAACTTTTTACTTATTCAACTCACTGAAAAAAAAGTTTGGTGTTCTTTCTCTGCTACTTGTTGCAGGGAGATACCTGATGATATGATCAGACCAGCACAAACATGTGCTGGCCCTGGTTTAAGGAAGTGGTGCGAATGGCTACAGACCGACACAAGTGGAAGAGGCTGACAAATCGCTGAGTGAAGGAAAATGTTGGCCGTGATCTTCAGCTATGAAGGACCGACCAGAGAAAGAGAGACTTGTTGTAGGATCGCGGAAACAATTTTGCATACATCCTGGAGCTAGTCGCGTCATATTCTGTCTGGAGTTCTGGACCTTTCTGGGGTTCTTCGCCCATTACGATACCCCAGGTGCGCTAGAACCATTTCCCGGAGGACCATATTGCTGAGGATAAAGACAGTCGATGGACACCATCCTCCTTATTATCAAACATTCAGAAACGTTTCCTATGGGATTTGAAAGTTTTAAACTTAAATTCTACGAACTTCATCCATGTTCATAAGTTTTGAAACGTGACACACTCTCCGGTCGGATTCATACTCGACTTCCTATTACCAATAAAAAAAAAAAAAATTATTTGAAAATTTTGAATTGACTGAATTGATTTGAAGATTTTGAGTCTAAAAATTTTCGTATCTGATTGAAAATATATCTATCCGAATGATTGAAAATATAGGGGCAGGTCGTCGTGCTCCATCTTAGACCACAACGTCGCTTAACATCAGGCGAGTTGGTGGTCAACCGCCGACCTATTGTACATAAAAAAAAGAGGCAGATCACCCATGTCTAAACGCCTAGAAACCTTCACAATTCTAAGACGCATAGAAACAAGCATACCAAATTACAATTTACATATAACCATAATATTAACATCCTATCCTACTAATATTATAAACGCGAAAGTTTGTAAGAATGGATGGATGGATGTTTGTTACTCTTTCACGCCAGAACGGCTGAACAGATCTGGATGAAATATGGCACAGAGGTAGATTATATTCTAGAATAGCACATAGGATACTTTATAACCGCGGGTGAAACCGCAGGGCGCAGCTAGTACATCATAGTGCTAAGTTATATCATAGTACTTTTATTTATTCTGTGGTTATACATCCAATCACTGTCTGACGGTCACCCATCCAAGAATCACGCCGGATCAATCTTGCTAAGCTCGAATAGCGCCACATGACAGTGTTACGAGATATTAAAAGGATATTATTTTAGTCAAAATAAGATCTGTTAAACATAAATGTAGGTATGCATGTAGGCATTAAATGAATGCAAACATTATTTTGACATTAGAAATACATTATCACACATTTATGGGAAGTGAATCTGAGTCAGACGTCTCTTTAATTTTATAAATAACAGCTCTGCTCTGTTATTCCACATTTTATTCTCGGAGATGTAAAATCGTAGCTACAGTAACTTTACAGTTAGCATTTAAAATAACTTCATTCGTTTTTATTTTAACTCACTCACTCACTTTATTTTACACTGTTGACGGTAAAAAACAAACTCGGAAACTTTCAAACTTTCCTTTCAAGATATTTATGAGGTCTTTCATGAAGTTATAAAAATGCGGTTATTTTCTTTTGTGCTTATTTTAATGAAGATTAGCGTCTGATTCTTTATTCAATGCTTACTTTAATTTTTATTTTTTTCATGGATCGGCCTAACTTTTTTTCTTTGAGTATTTTATGTATCAAATATTATTAGACCCAGTTTTGCAAAATACATTTAACCAACAATTTGTGACCATAAACAAATTTAAAAAAAAAAGTTATTAGGATCAGTTTGTGATTTTTTCTTTTCATTGATAAAAAAAAATATATTTTTTGGTTCGATCAATTTTATTTTAATGCAGAGTTGCTTTATTTGTTGATTTTTGACGAATAGACGACTACGTCATACAAATTGCTCTGAAAATACCTGAAAACTAGAAAGGTAGAGGTCACCCGCCACTGACCTGGTGGTCCAATAACGAGAGAGACCCCAAGAAAGGCCAATTGCCCGACCCGACAACCCAAGATCGTATGACTTAGCTCAGGTAAGTGAGGAGACCCGACCACAGTGCCGGATTAGCCGCGTAGCAGGAGTCAGCAAATGCTACGGGCCCCGCGCTTTGGGAGGCTACGCGCAATAAACAATAACAAAAAAAAATGAAAGGCCTTGTCGTAATGGTTTTGTTTAATAACAACCTATATTTTATTACCTAATTTTAATGATTGATTGATTTTTAGAAGATATGATAGCACACTTGGAAAGGACCCGCCTCTCAAGCCAGCATACATATAATTATGTGCGTATTGTATGTCATCTGCTACATGACTGGAGCCGGTACGACAACAGGCTCGCCCTCCAGTCACATTTGGGACTGAATATCGTCCGACAAAGCGTAGGTGTTGTATTACACCTCTGTCAGAAGGCGTGACGATATTTTATGTCATGTACATTTTAATAGGGTATAGGTACAACTCAGGGGCCCTACGTTTACATTAGCTACATAATATTTGCTACACTTGTGCTTACTCAATCCGGCACTGCCGGGCCCCAAATAATGGAAACAGGAGAGCACAAAGAAGAAAATGATTTATTGAAGTACATTCTATTATCTATTAGATGCTATTTATCTACAGTACAGAAATATATGTACTCGTATGTCAGAAATGTCAACGACAGATACTTTAAGCAATATCAACAAATACCCTCAGTATTTCAATCTCCGGTTTTAACGTACCAGAATTCAATTTAAACTTGCACCAAGCACTACGTGTACAATGATACTTGTTAGAGTAAGCTATCTGTTTTACTTTGAACCGTAGAGATAACGAGGAACATTATCTTGTACAGGGCTACAGGTATTAAAGGTGTAAGAAAGTATTCATCGTTCTAATTAACTTTGACTATGAGACCAATTCTGAAATTACAAATAAGAAAAATGGTTGTCTGGAAAGTCGTTTTACGGACGATGTTTAACGTGATAACGTATTTTTTTTTTAATGTATCATAGGTCGGCGTTTGACCACCAACTCGCCATACTATACGTGTTGCATAGGCGTATGTATACGAGTATTATGTACCTATATAAGTGTGCTCAGAATTCTTTAGAAGAAAAAATCAGCTGTTTACATTCCTACCATCCTTTAATCCATTTTGTTGAAAATCTTTTTTTTTTTAAAGGAACAGTAAACTTTTCCGCTCTAGTTTCACAGTATACTCGAAAGTTATTCAAAATTGTTGTTTAAAGTTAAAGTCAAAAATGTTTCTATTGAATTGGATCTCAAAGATACATTTTCATACAATTTAGTATATAGGAATCATTTTTAGAAAATGTCTTTTTATTCGTGTTTTATCGATAATCAACTTAAACATAAACTTGGAAGAAAAATAACAAAAAGGAGGCGTTTGAGTAGTCTCAACTGAAAAATATGACTCTTCCTGACATCTATTGGCGAATATTATATAATACTATTTTTTGTGAGCAACTAATTGCTTTAACGACACAACAACAGATGGCGTTGTTAAGTAACACGAAGTCAATGAGTGTTTGCTTTGAGGTTAGACTAAAATCAATTGTTTATTTTCCAAAAAACACAATAAAAAAAAAAAAAAAAAACGAGCAAACCTCGGTCATCCAGGTACTATTACATAAAGTAAGTAAAATAAAATGTTATAAATATATAAACATCACACAAAAGTATTAGTAGTACTTTTACGAATTTCCATTAAATGTATGATCATGACTGTAAAGTAAATACATCATTTATATTAATATATTTCGTATTAACTGAACTATATCCCAACCGTAACTAGCGGAGATCAACTGGTATCGTCCAGTAATCCTCCCGGGCAAGCGACCAGCACGATCGTTACCTATCTACGTTTACATTGAATTCAAATATTTGTAATATTACCTTTAATTTTTTTTGAAGGCAAATAGTGCTTTTAAATCTCTGTTTATCCTACTAATATTATAAACGCGAAAGTTTGTAAGAATGGATGGATGGATGGATGTTTGTTTGTTACTCTTTCACGCCAGAGCGGCTGAACAGATCTGTATGAAATTTGGCACAGAGATAGATTATAGTCTAGAATGGCACATAGGATACTTTTTAACTGCGGGTGAAACCGCGGGGCGCACCTTGTAAAAATATTTTGTATCCGTATGTTTCAGAGTTTCAAAATGAAATTTTTAGGTACCTAGTCTTCAGATTAGCCGAGCGAGTGATCCTGTTAAGTATCGTAGCGATAGAGAAAAAAAAATGGAATTCGGTACAAAGACTGTTAGGAACCCGCGGGTAGAACTGTGGGGCGTAACTAGTCCTCAATAATATTATACTAAGACATTTTCGTAGTTAGAAAAAAATATATCTTCCGTTTAGTTTTGAAAAAGCGTTTGGGTTTTTATGGGTCCGGCGACCACTTTAGACTAACTTCGCATTGGCTAAAGGTTTTCTATAGTTTATTTAATTGCACATGCCAAATTTCATCATAATCTGACAAATGGTTCCCAAGAAATTTGGCATGCACGATTGTATGGAAATTTCAGAGCGTCGCGATACCCTAAGTTTAGAGAGTGTGTGAGCTGAGCTTTAGTAAGGTTTGTTTTGTTTTAACACTAAAACAGTTTATGTTCTCAGTGTAAAGTGTACTTAGCTACGAAAGTCCACTCATAAAAACAAACTCTACTCATAAAAATAAAAAATAAGTACAGATGTATAAAAACGTGGCTCGCTCAACAACTTGTCTGTAAAGTTAACAGATGTAAATGCCCGCACCAAACGAGAGCTCATTTCGTACAAACGCAACAGATGGGTGTTTGCTCAACGAGTACAAAACAAACAGAGACAGGATGAGTCGCTGCGATTCAATTTGTTACTCTATAATTC
Source organism: Peribatodes rhomboidaria (assembly GCA_911728515.1). Lineage (NCBI taxonomy): Eukaryota > Metazoa > Arthropoda > Insecta > Lepidoptera > Geometridae > Peribatodes > Peribatodes rhomboidaria. The sequence continues at coordinate 11,089,339 of OU452182.1, forward strand.
AGCGTTTCTCAAAGTTATAGCACCACGAACCCCTATTAAATCCTCCAGACGTTTGCGAACCCTTTAAAAAACATTACTTATTTCACTAGTAGCTCTGTGAGTTGGAAACCTCTCGGCAAGCGTCTGTCCTCTGCAGGTCGCATACATCAACCGATTCTTGGCAATTTTTTAAAGCAGATTCGATACTAATAAAGATTTTTTTTGCCGATTTAGTTTTTGGAAATGTTTTTCGAACCTACTCACAAAATTTCAAGAGAATCGGTTAAGAAATACGATCTGTAGCGATTCGGATAGAGTTCGGACATACAAGAACATTTTATCAAAGCTGAAGCAGAGACGCTTCGCTTGCTAACGCTCGTACGGTCGATTAAAATAATATATTTAAATGAAAGAAGGTGAAAGTTAATACAGTTACAAAAAGCGATGATTAACAACGTCGTTAGCAGTCAAACGTCATATGGTAAATCTTGTCGCGAACCCCTGAAAATTAGCTCTCGGAACCTAGTTTGAGAAACGCTGTATACTCCATTCACCTTACTAATAAACGTTGTGTAGTCTCGGAATAGATATACAGTGTACACTGTATAACTATTCGGAGGCTACGTTTATTAATAAGGGTGTGATTAGTAATTTCTACTACAATTTTATTTTAGTCTAATTAATTTGACTTTTGAATTAGCGAAGCAAAAGTCTCTGAGTCTTTTAAACCACGCAACAGATTTTCATGCGGTTTTTACCATCAGATAGATATTTTTACACAAGGTTTATAGGTACTGCGTGAAGCCGGGGCGAGTCGCTTGTTCTAAATAAAATACTAGCTATTAGTCCGCCTTGAATAGAGACCACACAACCCCTAGGAGCCCTAGCTATAATATTTTCACAACCCGTACTCCGACATAGCTCATTTTCAAGTTAAAAATTAAGTTGCATTGAAAACTATGTACCTACTTAACTTGCCTACAAAATTTCATGAAGAGGTCAACTGTACTAAATTTATCGTCAAACAAACACAAGGTGCTGGTTTTAAGTGTAGGTGCTGCTCTATCTGTCAAAGTGAACAGAAACAGCGTTTAGAACATCAGTTTGCAAAAACTAGAAAAAAAAGTTAATTGAAGCTCTATACAAAATAATTGTTTACATAAACAATTTTGTATGGAGACTCGATTTTTATTCATGAATTTTCAAACTTGTGTTCCTATAATTGTTCACTTTGACAGGTAGAATAAAGGAGCGAACACACGGCGGCGCACGTTTAGCGAGGCCAATGCAGCTACGTGGTTTCGTTAGAAAAGGTGGGTCTACGTTTCCACCGCCGCACACGCTATGAACCCACGACTATGTAAAACTGTAGAGTGGCTCACCATGGCGCACGGAGAGGCTATGCACTTAATTGACGTCACGTGGCTTGCAAAAATATGTTCTCTACATAGCTCAACGCATATCCGTGTACCGCATGCACAGCGTGCATGGCGTTGAGATGCGTGGGTGGCCTAATCGGGCAAGCCACGCGTGTAGCAATGACGTCGTGAATCTTTTATTCATGCGTAGGGTGTTCGTGGGTTGCGGTGGATACCTTGTCATACATTTTCTTGCAAAGCGAAGCTAGACACACGTGCGTAGCCTCTACGTGCACCGCGGTGGGCCAGTGCCTTAAGAGTCCGGCGACCTAACTAACTTCGACCTAGGCGACCTAGACTAACTTCACATTGGCTTAAAAGGTACTTATTCTATAGCCATTTCGTCTTGAAGAAGAAGACGAGCTAAGAGAGTGAGTAATGATACTGACTAGCCCACAGACCTAAGATTTTTTTTGCCTCTAAACTTACCTACAGAGTGACAAAGTGCAATTTCAATTTTTTTTATTTACTTTTGCACTAAAGTCAAAGTCAAAGTCAAAGTCAAAATGTTTTTATTCAATTTAGGTATCAAAGATACACTTATGAACGTCAAAGTTATTTAAATAGACTCGACCGCCTTGTTCGGATAAAAAGCCTCTACTCAGAAGAACAGGCAAGAAACTGAGGGGCATTATTTTTTCAAATAATAAATAAATTAGTCTCACAAATTTTGGCTTACAACTAGGTAATATCTATAAATATTAGTGGCTACTTGGCGGAAGTGGAAGGCTCCAGACATCTTTATCTTCTCAATAATTCTTAACCATATAATACCCTCTTTTCATTAATGTAGTTTTGCAAAGCGACACACGTGCGTAGCCTCTACGTGCGCCGCAGTGGGCCAGCGCCTTAACACCCTTATGTACCATCTACACACAAAACCAGCACCTTGGATACACAATATATAATTTTGTTCGACGTTAACTGATATCTCCAAACAAAAGTTAAATATAAGTAAACTTACATTGAAAAGGTATTATTTTTTTCTATATCTGTTTTCCATTTTCTTTTGTATTACATCTTATTGTTAACAGACAACACCTAGAATCCATTTGCGTAAAAGCGTGATTCCATTACCAATGGGAACAGAATTAAAGTTGTTTTGTTTCGTGTACACTGTAGATGATTCCTTCGAAAGGTGTTGTGCTATTTAGGTTAGATGAAAGTCGGCAATGGTTTCTGTGACTCTGGTGATCATCATACTCATATAGATCATGATTTATATTTAGTTGTTTTTATTAAGGACTAAAAATTATTTATTAACTAAAATAAAATTAATATTAAACTGAACTAGTGCGCAAACGTAATTAAGTATTTTTATGTTTAAGTATGTTACGAGTATTTAGTTGTTATGTAATAAATAAAGAAACTTCTGTTAAAAATATGTTTAATTACCTACCTATATATGTGTCATACAATCAGCGGGTACTGTATATAGTGCTTGCCTATAAGTCTGAATTGAAGTACAGTTGTACAATGTGAATGTATGTGTACTACAACACTTTACTACTTAGGGTTAACTGGGGCAAATGTGTCTGTGGGCAATTGCGTCTTGCGAGAATTACTTACAAATTAGGCAACTAACCATCTTGTACAGATTATTGCAATTAGATCTAGATCAGCCCTGTATAAAGTAAAGTAAAGTAAAGTAAAGTAAAATTTTATTGCTCAAAACTGTGTACATATAAAGGTGAAGTATGTTAAAGTAAGTCTCAACAGTTTGTCCTAGCGGACATGCAATATTTAACAGTTTAGAGAATTATGTAATATTTACTAAACTAGATATTTACATCTAATTTACACTTGAATAAAATTAATATCAAACAAAACAATTTAACGAACAAAAACTACTTACACATAATATTATAATAAAATGGCTTATTTTTAATTATTATGTAAAAAAGTTTTTAAATTAAATTAAAAGTTAGTTATAAATTATATTGAGATCAGATTTTAGAGTAGAGGCTAATTAGATTAGGTAAGTAAAGAAATTTACCTTCTATAATATTATATAAATATGGACCTGATCCATGTGTAGAAGCATAAAATTCTTTCATGTCATAAAAAGTTTTTTCTACAAGCCATTTCTTAAGACTTTTTTTAAATTGGTGTCCTTCTAATGATTTTATACAAATAGGTAAATCGTTATATGTATTTATAGCTATCATGAACGTACTTTTGAGAAACATTTCGTTATTTGCTTGTGGAACAGTTATGTTGAATTTGTGTTTAGAACGTAAACTCTCTGATCGAACAGATTTCTGTTCAAAAAAATAGTTTTTATTATTTTTTACAAACAAACATAATTCTAAAATAAATATGCCAGTTAATGTTAACAAGTCATTTTCTTTAAAAACATTTCTAACAGATTCAGTACTTCGAAGCTTGTATATGGCTCTTAAACATGCTTATTGCAATCTGAACGTACTTTCGACATTAACTGAATTTCCCCAAAAGATAATTCCGTACGTTAAATGAGGATATACGTGACCGTAATATGCATTTTTTGCAATTTCTTTAGATGAGATGTTACTTAATATTGATAGTGCAAAACGATATTTAGATATTTTTGCGTTCGTTTGTGCCACATGTTGTTTCCAATTTAAATGACTATCTATGGTCACACCTAAGAATCTTGATTCCGCTACTTCAGTTACTTTTAAGTTATTGTGTACAATATTTAGAGTTAGAGGTCGGGTTTGATAGTTTCTTTATATTAAAATTATATTAAAATAAATTGTATTATCTTTGTTTTAATTGTATTATGTCCTATTGTTGGGCAAAGGCCTCTCTTCCCTCTTTCCAGTTGTCCCTGTTTTTGGCTTTGGTGGGCCAATCCTTTTCGTGGGCGTCCAGCTCGTCTTTCCATGTCTTTCTAGGTCTGGTGGGTTTAACTTTTGGAACCCACTCGGAGGTGATTTTAGCCCATAGCTCGTCAGGCATTCGGCAGACATGTCCAGCCCAGTCCCACTTCAGCATGGCTGCTTTCTACGTTACTCCGAAGATCTCAGTTTTAGAGCGCAGTACTGTGTTTCTGATGCTATCTAATAGTTTCACGTCAAGTATACTGCGCTCCATTGGACGTTGGCAGACCGCGAGACATTTGCTCGTTTATCCAAGACCAAGTCTGAGCACCATAAGTTAGAACAGGAAGAATGCACATGTCCATAAGTTTGCGTTTTAGGCACATAGGTAAGTTACCTTTCATTAGGTCCTACTAAAGATTAAAAAAAGATGTAGGTTTAATTTGTGAAGGGTTGGTCAGTAATTCTGGAAAGACGCAATTGTCCCACAGACCCATTTGTCCCAGTTGACCCTATAAACAATTGTACATCGTTGGCCTCAAACGGAGACCTCGTAAATTGTGTTTGCATGATCTACGAGTACATGCCTAATAAATCTAATTTTATGAAGAATGGATTTACAATTCTCAAGTTATCGACGAACAAACAAATTCCAACAAGTCCCGGTAGGCTCCAACACCTCGCTTTCCTCGATTAATTAATATCTCAAATAAAAAGCAATAAAAACTAATAAAACCTAATAAATCCCTAAAGTTTCAGGCCCGGTTTAACGATAGCCGCTGAAAGTTTAGTAATCATAAAACGATGTTTAATTGATGTTCGGAATAGCCGCCAGCGGTTGCGCTGACCGCGATCTCATAACTATAGTGGTTTCAGTTTCTTCACAGTTGTTCGAGAATAGATGTTCTGGATGTGGTCTTTGTTTAAGGTTTCGCCCTAGCTAAGCAAACTGTAACCGGCTGACTTTCTGTCTCCTGTTTGCCACCCTACTATTTATATTATTAATTGGAGTTTCCGAACAGCGCATATAGGGTCAACTGGGGCAAATGCGTCTGTGAGGCAATTGCGTCTTTGAGAATTACTAACAAGCCCTTCACAAATTAGGCGCCACCCACATCATTTTTTTATCTTTAGTTGCAATAATCTGTACAAGATGGCGTTAGTTGCCTAATTTGTGAAGGGGTTGTCAGTAATTCTCGAAAGACGCAATTGCGCCACAGATGCATTTACTCGAGTTGATTCTACACAGTTCTGCTCTACACGCAGCATATCGCTTGGTGACTCATTCAGTGAGTGCCAGAATCACATTTTGTTTGCTACAGTTCGCTGCTTGTTAAAAATTGAGTTTACCCAATACGCCAGTCAGAGTAAGCCAGCGAACAGCCAGCCGCTTACAGTTTGCTTGTATTGCCGTTAGAAAGATTGGCCAATTGTAGGTCAAGAGACTAGGTGTAACGGTACCGACTTCGAACCTTCACAAATATGAATAGATTTATATGGTAACTAAATTTAGCATTACCTATAGAATAAAAGTTAGTTTCTAAATTGTAGATTGATTCCTAATTCGAATCATGCAATATAACCGTAGTAGCAATCAAAAGATTAGAGCAAATCATAAATATTTTTATTTTGCAATAGTCGAATAAACGTTAGAAGGATTGAGGTTCTAGGAGGACCACGTCCTGGAACGAGCTAGCGATGCAGTTGCGTGCGTGAACTGCGCATGTCTGCACGCACACGTGCGCAGGTCACGCATCTACTGAGCGGTGTGGTTGTAGCAAGTAGGAGGAGCCGGGAGATGGTCGGCGCAGGGTATGCATGTGTGCGCGGATAGAGATGGATGTAGAGGTGAGAGGAGATGTAAGGTGCCAGCGCAAGCAAGGAGCAAGTCAGGCAATCTACCTCGGGTGGCTTTTGATAATGGTTAATAATTTAGTTCGTATTCCAAGATAATATTTAGTGACAGTTTTTAATAGTTTTTAAATAATAGCTTTGATAACGGAGTTACTTAAAATATTTTAGATTACTTACGAAATGGATCGCGGATTTAAAATCATGCGTTTTTTGTCTGAGCGTAGTCGGTCATTGGATTAAGGATCTAGTTGGCCATGGCATGGATAGTAACGGACATGTTTTCATAGTATATTCTGCCAGGTATAGCATTCAGAAACACGTAGCGTTCAGCGACGTCAATCGATGCTTAAGCAAGCCGAAATGAATCATTTACTTCATGTTCAACAAAGTAGGTATAACAAAGAAGACAAAAATGATTTTTGAAGTCAATCAAACGACTCATCTAGTTTTAGACCACATTTTGTTAATCGAATAAAATCATCGTACGTAATTGTTCCCATCGCAGATCCATTTTTTGGTGACACGCGATAACTGAATTTAGATCTCGAAAAAAATTGGAGGGATTTTTTAAATTTGAACGATATTTCGAATTTTCGAATCGAGTTTTACTCTTAAATATTCATATTTTCAAAAGTAATTATAATCGGGCCATAGATATAAAAACATATCAACGCAAAACTTTCTGAGTTGCCATATAGGGTCAACTGGGGCCAATGAATTATGCGTCTGTCGTCTTTTGAGAATTACTGAAAAACCCTTCACAAATTAGGCAACTAATGCCATCTTATTCTTCTTGTTCGGTGGAGTGTGTGTGGCAAGAGATAAGAGAAAATGCGAGCTTGCCGCGCTATACACCGATTTATAAATAAAATTAGAAAATTAGCTCAGTGAAGCTCGACAGCCATGTCATGTGAGATTCAGTTGTTTAATGTCTAGATATTATAAAACAAAGTCACTTTCCGTGTCTGTCTGGTTGCATATATCCGCTTACTCCTCCTATAGGGTCAAATGGGGTAAATGTGTCTGTGGGACAATTGCGCCTTTCCAGAATTACTGACAAACCCTTCACAAATTAGGCAACTAATGCCATCTTGTACAGATTATTGCAACTAAAGATAGAAAAAAGATGTAGATGGCGCCTAATTTGTGAAGGGCTTGTCGGTAATTGTCCAAAGACGCAATTGCCCACAGACGAATTTGTTATTTGCCTACATACTTATTCTAAAACTATTCACAATCCAAAATCGTTTCTTCCAGCAAAACTTTAACTCCATCACCGATCTAGCAAGTTTTGAATAATAAATCGTCGATAGCTAGAAACGCTCGCTTTGCTCACTGGCTCGTCGCGTCGGTAGCGCTCGCTTTTTCTGCTCGAGATATCGTTGATAAATCAATTCATTAGGAGTTTCCTCTTTCGAAGTTTTCAAGAGTTAGTGTTCTACTAAAATGTGGTGTTACGTTCATTTTTCTTAACTATAGAGTCGTAATAAGTTTAATTTAAATGTAAATAAGTTTTCTTATTGCTTAATAGGCTTGCGTTTGGCCACCAACACGCCTGATGCAGTGATGCAGCCTACGATGGAGCACGCTTGCCTATAGAAAAACCGATTCACTCGAGACTTGAAGACACTCAGATTATAAGTGTCAGGGAACACACACTCTGGCAGAGTTTTCCACAAATAATAAGTATTTATTAAGCACTTGGTGTAAGTTTTTAGGCTTTTTGGCCTGTAATGCTGGGTCCACATGTTTGCCAAACCTCATCCAACTTCTACGAATTCCAACTTGTACTAGGCTGTTGGCTTGGCTTTCAAAGGTCTGCAAACGCTTTTAATGCCCAAACTAAACGAGGCTTTGCAGCACGTGCTTTCGACGCTTCCAAACGTGTGTGTTTAGCCTCTAGTCAGTATCGTGATAAAAAAAAAACAAGTCTAGTATTCCGGGAGCAAACACGTAAAGACTCTTAATCGGTATCCTTCTCTTTCGAACTATTTGTAAATGACTTATTTTCAGTCTTGCTTAAGCAAGACGATAAGAAAGATAAGAATTAATTATTTTGTGTTTATTTTATTTTTATTTGTTATTTTATTTTGATATTAATGTGATGTGTGATTGAATTTACTTTTGTAATTATGGACATGCTTTTCGAGTTAAAATTATTATTATTGTTATAGAGCATTGGTTGACGTCACTACGTGTTGCCCACGTGACCGGAATGCTGGCGGAGTATATTATTATACCATGGCCAGATTGGCCAGTATTGCTCGCGTAGTGGCGGCGCACAGACGTGTGACTGTGTGTATCGAGCTGCGTTATTAATGTTAAATTATAAAAACAGTGGCTCTGTGAGCTAAAGATCTCGCGGCTGGCTTCTGTCCATACAGGTTCCATTTCTCAAATGATTCTCGTGATATGCTATGAGCAGGTTCGATATCTAGGTTTTTTGTCAAGTCAGTTTTTGTAAATATGAAAAAAGTATCATACCTCCGCCATTTTGAAAAAAATCCAACACCTGACTGGAAAAAAAAAATTATCGAACCTACTCACAAACTTTCAAGAGAACCAGTTAAGAAATGCGACCTGCAGAAGGAGACAGCCATCCGGACAAAAATCCGGAGATACGAAAGCATTTTTGTCTAAGCTGAAGCATAGACGCTTCGCTCGGCGGATAAATACTAACTGGTTTACTGATGAAATTTTCTTAATTGTTATTTTTTGAATAAATTAATACATGAATAGTAAATAGAATAGAATTAGAATTAGAAATAAAATTAAGCATATCAAAATCTTTTGTATGTACTCGTATTATATGTATACTCGTACTTTGTACACGAGAGAATTTGACATCAATTTTCACATTTCATGTCACGCTCATTAAAACTTTAAAAAACTACTTCAACCAATGATAGTAGCTAAAAGTAATGAACTTTAGCTATGTCCACACTGTGCCTTTTTTTGTTCATTAAGGGCATGCGTCATAGCGCAGTCAACAGCGTGAGCAACATTAAGGGCATGAGGCATGCCCCTAACGCATGCGCGATGACAGTTGAAAGCGAAGCGCGCGCTGTGATACACGTCTGAACTAAATGACCATATTGACGTTGCGTTCGTTTACGCATTCAACTATTGAAAGCGCCAAACGGAAGATGAAGAGGAAAATTGAAGATGAAAAAGGCACAGTGTGGACATAGCTAATGTCATTCTCGGAATGAACAGACCCTCATTATTATACCAAAAAAAAACCTTAGACACTCTGTGTAGCTGCCAGTTCAGCGACCGCACAATTAAGTTTGTAAAACAAAAAAATTCTGGGGTGTACCAACTTACGCGCGCAGATCGCAAGCGGTATGCTCTACCCGTTCTATTCACTCCTGTCATCATCGTTCCCACGCTGGTTTTCTACTAATGAAGGTGTTTAAGATTACATCTAGTGATAGCAAATGAGCTTGCTTTTACACATCGTGTATAATTAGTCCAAGCTCTCTGGCTTTCAAGCCAGAGCGAGCGGGTGCGGAGCCAGCCGAAGGCACGCACCAATTTGTTCATTTTATGAACATAATTACATATAACATATTGTCACGCCTTTCCCCAGAGGGGCTGGCAGAGGTGTACAACACGCACACTTTGCCGGACGATATTCAGTCCCAAATGTGACAGGGGGCGAGCCTGTCGCCATACACCGGGCTCCAGGTGCGTAGCAGATGACATACAATACGCACATATTTTATGTTCACACAATGAACAAATTGGTGAGTACCGTCGGCTGGATCGAACCCGCTCCTTCTGGCTTGAGAGGCGGGCTTTCTCCGACTAGGCTATCATCGCTATATGAATATAATTATGTACGTATTATATGTACTATTATGTACGTATTATGTACGTATTATATTACATTTGGGACTAAATGTCGTCCGGTGAAGTGTGGGTGTTGTACACCTCTGCCAGCTATCTCGTGACTATTTATTATGTAAATTTATTATATTTATTATATATAATATATATTAGGCGATTTTAAAATTAAACACATGTTTTTTTTTATTGTCATAAAGATTCTGGTGTAGAGCTATGTGTGTGAAATGCTATTAATCAAAGGCGTTATTATTTGTTTTCTGCACATACTGCTATTGCAAAAACATTAAGGGATTGGAAAGGAAACGGCTACATCAAGACATTTCAGTAGTGAAGTTAATCTCTTTGCTCTCATTCATCATTCCTAAAATACCCTCTTTGTGTACGGTCTGTACAAGCAAGTCTGAGCAAAAAAGTTACCTAAACAACTTTATACTTTGGGGTGTATTCTGAAACTTTACTGAGATCGACATTCGATACTAAAATTGAGATTTTTTAATGATTTCAGCGAATTTCAATATTAAGCGGCCATTATGCTATCCAATTTGCAGTATGCTAACTTAGCGTGGGCCAAGCTCGTGCAATAAAAAAATGGATTGCTTACTGCCTAACAGCCATTACACTATCCAATTTTAGCACGGCTAGCTCACCTAGCGTACTGCAAATTAGATAATCTAATGACCGCCTAAGTTTCAGTGCATTTACAACCAACTACTAATGTCATGTGGCATTCGATAGATATTGGTGTGCACAAACAAATGTCGCAATAAACTTGAAGCAAAATCAAGAATAAAACGTGACAGTGGTTTTAAAAAAACGTCTATGTGATTTTAGAAAAGAAAACCAATAAATTATAATGTATGCTATTTTTTTTATTGCTTAATAGGCTTACATTTGGCCGTCAACATGCCTGATGATAAGCAGTGATGCGGCCTACAATGGAGCACGCTTGCCTAGAAGAAACCGATTCACTCGAGACTTGAAGACACCCACATTATAATATTTATAAGTGTAACAAACACTCTGGCAGAGTATTCCACACTCTAGCAGTGCGTATAAGGAACGAGGAACCAAAGCGTTTCGTGCGTGTTGTAATAGTTTATTTCTATATCATTAATTAGTAAAGGTCCAAAGCAATAAATTATCTATCAGTACTTCTCAGATAAAAGAGCAAACCATCGAAATATAAGTGACCAGTGCCACATACTCTAAGAACGCTAAACTGGGTTTTCTGACTTAGCACAAAATATTGCTACCTACGAGTATAAGACAAGGACCTCAACACTTTTAGCTTCGATTAGTCAATTTAGAGTTTTAATAAGGTAATAGTTTTTAAAGAATTTTTAGGTACCAAAATATAAAAAGCAAATGAAAGTTTATTAGTGGTAACAAACGTCACATTTCAATAAATTAACAAAATATACTTATTCCTAAAATGTTGTAAGTCAGTGTTGAGAAGCATTACTATCCAAACTAGGAATTAACCTGTGTTTTGGAATAGCAATACCCCCCGCCGGACCAAAAGAGACAAATCATAAAGTTAAATTTCTTCCTCAACCAAAGCACGATAAACATAAAAGACGCAAAGATAAAATTTGTAAACCATATAAAACCCGTACAGTTTTTGCAAGACGTTTCACAAACTACCTAGGTCCCTTCCTGTACAACAAAATTTGCCCTGACGATTCAATGCCCGCTCTTAACTTTTTTCAATGCAAGCTAAAAGTAGTTGATATTCTAAAGAACTTTGATTACGACAATACAGAGAATCTCTTTACTACCCCCCATTAATTGATTGCTAGCTGACTACTGAAAGTTTTTAAAATTTAGGTAACTATATTTTACATGTAATATTATGCATGTCCATCTAGCATACAAATTTATTTTATTTATTTAAGACCATTTCATCGACATACACATATCGATCTCTCGCCCGCGTGCACACACACACACACTCACACACACACTCACACACACACACACACACACACACTCACACACCCTCACACACACACACACACTCACACACCCTCACACACACACACTCACACACACACAAACACTCACACTAACACGCACACACACTAACACACACACACACACACACACTCACATCTTCTGTTTTACCAGGCACATAACAAACTTAGGTTTATTAATGGGAGTAGCCACTGGCTACCGAAACACAGTTTACACTAGTTCGGAGTCAGTGGATTCATATCTTATCATATACTTATTGTTCGTGCCTAAATAAAAAATATTTGATTTGATTTGATTTGATTTGAAATACAAAAAGTAGGTTACAATTTTGCTAATCTATCTATGTATCAAACAATTTGGCATGTGTCTATGTATCAACAAAACCGACTCTCGTCATCCATGTAAACAATTTCTAGATTTTTGTTGATATTTTAAAAACCACTCTACCGATTCCTATAAAATTTATATGGAATCATCTATAAAGTATGATCTACCAAACAAAAAAAGAATCATTAAAATCGATTCGTAATTGGCATAGAAATCACGGAACATACATACAAAAAAAAACATACAATCGAATTGAAAACCTCCTTTTATTTTGGAGTCGTTTAAAAATGCTAAGCCACATTCAGTAAAAAACAAATAGAAACCCATAAAAAAGCTTCATTCGAGCGTTTCAGGAATAATCCCCTACAGAATCTGGTAGAGAAGCCTCACCACAAAGGCTGCATTTCACCAGACGCTACTTTGTTTCACATTTTCAGTTCGGTTTTTGTTCACTATTTTTTGCGAAGGTAATGCATATTGACTTAGGATAAAGGCGTCTAGAGATAGTATTACGAACTAGAGCTAGTAGTTATTTTCTATACTTAGATTTTGTTTCTCAGTCTTCGAAAAGGCAAAAGAAATACGCAGGATAAATGGTCGGTAATCCTATAGGTATTAGCTTTTTCAATTTAGCGCTAGCGAAAAGCTAACTTAGATACGAGTACCAATACTCATTTGTATTTTACTTAATATTTCAAAATATACTTACTTCAGCAGAGGTATGGTACATGGTTTAATAATATACTCCGCCAGGTATAGCATTCTGGTCACGTGGGTAACACGTAGTGACGTCAATCGATGCTTATGCAAGACCGAAATAAGGCATTTATTAATAGTTCGAAATAGACAGATGACGATGACGAGTGACGTTAACGTCATTACGTGTTTGGTCCCGGAATACTAGACCTTGTTTTTTTTGGATTATGGTATAGTATGCCAAAACAACAAGTTATGTGGGTCACACAAGCATACGTACTCAAAGTAGTTTTTAGCAAAAGCGGAATACGTAATTCACACGCGTTCGACAAAGATGACGATATAAGATAAAATGGCGGAAAGTGACGTATGTTAGTGTCATACCAGGAATGTCATTTCTGTGACTTGAATTTAGACACCTAGTTGTATAAACTAAAAGATTGTTAAAATAAGTTATTTTAGGTCTAATTCAAATTAAAAACTTAATACTTAGGTATCTAACAATGTACATAAAGACAATTCAATTTTCATCTTACTTTCAAACAATAACATTTCGGCTTAGGTCACAGTGACATTTAATTATACTCGCTTAGCTCATTAACTCAGTAAATACGATAAAAGCTGAATGGCAGCGGCTCCCAAAACCAATTAAAAAAAAAAGATTTTTCCCCACTGGCTCATTGAAAAACTAATTGAGCTTCTTTTGTGAGGCACTTCATTATGATGTTCAAACCGCGGCGGGCAAACGGCATTCGTTTCATATCGAGTTTTCGTTTAGGTGTATTTCTTAATTGCTGACTAAAAATAAGTTTCTTTTTCACAGCAGAATTTTAAGGACCTACATGTACTTATTGCTTAAACTTGCTTAAACTTGCTTAAACTTGCTTAAACTTGCTTAAACTTATTGCTAAATTGGTCAAGAGATGCTCTAGCGATCTATCACGGCCACCAATAATAACTTATGCAATGCAATACCAATCTTATGTTACAAATAGGAAAGTGTATCCAAACTTTCGCATTGATGGATGGATGAATATTTGTTATTCAATCACGCCAGAATGGCTGAATAGATCTAGATGAAATTTGGCACAGAGATAGAATATAGTCTGGAATAACACTTATGCTTTTTTTAGCCACATTAGCACTTTTTAAGAGGGCCGCGACGATCTGAAATTTCCATACAAACGCGCTTTTCAAATTTCTTGAAAACCATTTGTCAGAATATGATGAAATTTAGCATGTACAATTAAATTAACAATATCTCCGCCCCTATGTTCTTGGTTTTTTTTAAAAAAACGTTCTTAAGCGAAAATAGAGTAATGAAAAATTTCCGCATTTGTAAGGGGTCATTTTTGACTGATTTATTCAATAGATAGACAAAGCAAATCAAAAATCCCTTTACAGAGGGAGGTTGTCTACATCAGTAACTTCTAAATGAATCCATAATACAAGGGACATTCTTAGTTATTTAAGAATGATTAGAGAAGTGCAAAAGTCATAAAAAAAAGATAAATTCTACTTTGTGACTGTGTAGGTAACTTTAAAGGCTCGTCAGTATCTTTACTTGCTCTCTTCGCTCGTCATCTTCTTCTAGACGAAATGATTATGGAAAACCTTAAGCCAATGCGAAGTTAGTCTAAAGTGGTCGTCGGACTCTTGACCACAGGGCGCAGCTAAGTTAGGTATAAAAATCTAAGAGAAAAAGATAGCAATTCGAAAAAAAATAGCAATTTAAAAAGCTTAATTATCCCGTTGAGCAACCAGTATTTTTCTCTAAGATATTACTTAGCTAATTAATACATATAAACAGAAATCTACCATTTCCACGGTTAATTTTTTCTTTTCCCATCGCCATCATCTCTTTTTCCATAACGTTCAGATTTAATGTTTTCCTTTGATGAAAATGGTACAAAAACGGGTTTTAATAAACATGAATAATTTTGCATTTGCAGTGAGTTTGCGTAATTGATTAACACGTTCAATGCTTTGCGTGTTTTTGTAAGCTTGTTTGCAGTGACGGAGGCGGCGACACACGATGAGTTCAGGGTATTTAGCGTGTCCAATGCATTAAAGAAGTGGGAGCCCCTGAAGGGATTTAGAGATTTACTCATGCTCGGCATAATGTAAGGAGCGGCATCCGCAAATCCACCATTAAAGTGTTTCTTAATTGTGTCATTCGTTTGAAGGACTAAACCAATGAAATTCTTTACTAAGTCCACATCAAATCGCAGACTTAACAAAGCAAGTCCTTAATAGTTTTATAGACAAAAAATACACAAAGTAAAATGCTCTACTTCAAACCTAGTTCATCGCAATGAAAATAGAGATTAAACTTCCAAGACGCTGAACTCATCAAAATAAACGACTGAAGCCCAGACACCAAGCAAAGGGACAAAGAAAAAAGCCGTTAGTGAATTTACACTAGTATATCTCTCGAGAGATCTTCAAACTGAGTTAGGGCGTGCGCTTAACTCGCGCGGGCGTACGCTCGCGGGACTCCATTGGAAAATAGTATGAGCGGCAAGCGGTAGCTGGCCAGCGCACGTGACACGGGTTTTTGAACGTGCGATAGACGCAGACACATGCACGGGGGGTTTACGCGTACGTACCTATAAAATACGCAAATACGCCAAATGGCGAGGGTGCGGTGACGGGATCTATCTCGTCACGTGCTTAAGTAGTAACGTGTTGAGAAATTTTGATTTTACATCATTCGATTGATATTATAATAATATGATAACAAAGTATTATCAGTACAAATCGTAGGAAACGGGTGACGACGGGCGCACGCGACGTACGTCCGCGCGAGTTTCAGCGGACGCCCTTAAACTTACAGCTCACAGAGAAAGCACAATGATAGTGTTCGTTGGAAATACTTTATTTGAGATTCAAGAGACTGGAAGCTTGAATATGAAGTGAGAAAGGTTTTCATTCGGGCTGTTCAGAGTCATATTTTTTTAATGCGCGACGACCGACCTCAGAGCATCACGTTGAATTTTTTTAGTATACCTACTCTAAAGCCGGTTTTGGAGAATTAAATATGTGTAATTATGCAACTCAGATTCTTTTTCGTACCCCTGACAGCGTGTATGCAAAATTCAATGAATATTGGTTGTGTACAAAAAATTTAAGAAAAAAACTAACCAACGAACAAATTCACTTTGGAATTTTAGTAGTAAGGAAGATAGGATTAGGATTCTGAAGAAATATTCATCAGTAAATTTTAAATCCCATATTAGTAAATAGTAAAGTATTGCATCAATTTCTTTTCAATATTCATAATAACATACCTGGCTATTATAAATGCAAAAAGTACAAAGCGTGCCGGATAAAATGATTCATCTTAATTAGCGCGAAGACTTAGCAAAAGCCGATTAATTTCTTTTCTTGAGACGATATTTTTAAGACAGTTCCTGAGGATGATCTTTTTGTCGTTTCAGCTGAGTTTCATAAAATATCAATGTTCTTATAAACCTATCTCTTCTCCTTTGTGATTATCTACTTACTATTTAACTTGCTTGAGTTAAGATTGTGTTTTAATGTCTGACAATAATTTAACATACAAATCGTCACGCCTTTCCTCCGAGGGGGCTGGCAGAGGTGTAATACAACACCTACACTTCGCCGGACGATATTCAGACCCAAATGTGACAGGGGGCGAGCATGTCGCCATACACCGGACTCCAGTCATGTAGCAGATGACATGCACACAACAATTTAGGCACTGGATAATCAAATACAATCTGTAGGTACTAGAAGTTGACTTGACTTATTAACCTTAGATAGATTATACTTACCAAGAGAACAAACATTATATTTGTATTAATTATTGGTATTACCTATTTGGAAATGGAAAAGTTAGGAAGTGGGCAACTTTGGAAATGGACCAAGTTAGGAAATGGAGCAAACTGACTGGACCGGTTTTCTAAGGGTCTAGAAATGGCTTATTTTCAGATTACTCCAAGAAAAAGGTTTCAATTTAATAAACGAAAAAAGTATTAAAATAAATAATTAATAATAATTTTGGTTTCAATTTGCTCCACGGCATTCTCAAAGTACTACACGCTACTGGTTTCGTAAAATTAAATAAGCCATACATTCATTCTCAATCAACTCCACGCATTTTTTATTTCATTTAGAAATACCGTTTTTAGGTTTCATTCGACTCCAAAAATCTGCCGTACAGTCCGATGCAAAATTTCTTTTTTTTTTAAATGCTAGAGAAATATTTTATGAATTTAAGTTATAATATAACTTAAGTACCTACCTAAGTATGTGCATTACGTACTCGTAAAACGTTAAATTTATGGTGGTAATGAATATTACTTTTCCATTAGGCTTATCTCTCTGTTTGATAGGTATTTCTAATAGATACTTAGTTGTCTTTACTTGAAAACTTTTAAAAGCAAACGTTAATAATTTAGTGGTAGGTTTACTGGTTTACGTTCTAAGCTTTTTAGTTTCTGCGTTTGAGTAACTATGTTCTATTTGCTGGAGTTGCACCACACTTTACCGAGATGTTCTATTTCAATTGAGTTACTTTACTCCAATTCACGGACTACCGCTAGGCGTTCGCTATACACATACCTTCGTGTAGTGTTGTTGTGACGGTCACGTCTTTTTTATTTTATTGGCACAAATGTTATAATATAGACCTATTTCTAATAAATAAATTTATAATAAATTCCGGACACTTTTACACACGGTCGCCTGACCCCAAACTAAGCAAAGCTTGTACTATGGCTGCCAGAGCCTGACAATACTAACATTAATACTTTTATAATTTTAAATACATACCTAAATAGATATTTTATACCCAGACATAGAACAAACACAAATATTCATCAAACAAATGTTTGCCCTGGGTGGAAATCAAACCTAGCCCTCAAGCTCAGAAGGCAGGTTCACTACCAACTGAGCCACCGAGGCAGTCACCTCTATTTCAAACAACAGCAAAAAACGTGAAAGCATTGAATTTTTCTAGCTAATGCCAGAGAGGAATATTGCACATGCGCTACATTAAATTAACGTCTCAAGAGATTGCGGTAAGAATCATCTCTTGTAATAGAACATTTTAGCTTAATGTTTTCTGCGTTGATTTCGCTAGTAAATTGAGTTTATTTATGTATGTTGTAGCTAAAGCTAGACACATGTTTTTCACTTACGACCCATTCTCATTTGTAACGCGATATATTGTTCACTTATCTGAAACGGCAATCGGAGGCGATGTAGCACTTAAGGGCAATGCCGTAAATCTTAGGAAGGTTTACTGCCATGTCAGTCTATCATCGGATTTGTTGCTGCAGATATAAGCTGGTGTTACATTGAAAGGTTTTGGGTGGTCAACTCTAAAATAAAATATCTATTATTTTGAAAATGTTGAAGTAAATAAATTTTGGCGGGAACCGAAAAAGTGTAGTCGTAGTTTTGTATTATTTTCTAAATCTTGTAATTATAAAGTGTGTTTAAGTGTATTAATGATGCGCAATGATTAACGTGCACAAGTGTGGGCAAATGATACAAACATCGCGAAACGTACATTTTCGTGTTCTCCACAAAACTCCACTTAAAGTTTCAGTAAAGTATCCATTACTTTACTGAAATAAGGAAAGGGAACGGATTCATCATCGTCATTATTACCTTTTCATCATCACTCCATCATCTGTAAAATACTATATTAACTTGATGACACTAGCAAATGCACAAGACGTGCAACGCTAAATTCCCCTGGATGGGGGAGCAAAAAAATAAACTGTCAAGTCAGTCTGTCATTGAATTTGTAACATTAGGTTTAAGCTGGTGTAACTTTGAAAGATTTTAAATAGGCAATAAAAAAAAATAGCTTATGTTAAGGTAGGACCATATTTTTTTTTTTATAGGTGGAAATCGCTGCGTTCCTATGAAGATGCTGGTGCATCTGACAAGCACAGAAGCTGCCTACGAACAGTTTTATTGGGTTAGTTTAATCCCATCAAACTGGGGCCTCTAGCCAAATTGCATTGGCTTTCAAGTGATTCCATTTCTTCTATCTCTAAAGCTCAAACATTAGCTGCTGATTGGGTGAAATACGAGCTTTTGATAAAAATGTCACGCGATCTTGTTATCTCGCCCAATTATTAGTTAACGTTCGAGCGTTAGCGGTTGTAGAAATATAATTGCTAGGCAGCGATTGAAACTTGTCTGGTTCCTGTAAACAAGCATAAAGAAAATGTTCAACTTATGTAGGTATCAATAGGTTTTTTAAAACATTTTGACTTTGACTTTGACTTTGACTTTCCAAAAAACAAGGTCTAGCGTTCCGGGACACCTTACGACGTCACTTATCATCATCATCTCAGATCAACCTAGAGAATAAGATGGGGCAAGGCGTATGATCTAAGTGAAGCCAAAAACCATCCAAAAACTACGCTACTGTCGTATAGGTACACAACACTCACACATTTTATTTTTATTTATTTATTCAAGTAAGTACACAACACAAATTACAATCATTACAAAATATAAAACCAACACAAAAACTTATGATCTAGATTGTAATTCAAGACATGTATACATAGAAAAAATAATATTATAAAGACGAATTTAAGTTTATGTCTAAGTTTAAGTTTATGTTTAAGTCTATTTACTTTTATTATTTTTATATTGACGCAAAAAAACTACGCTACTCGCTTGCTCATTCTTACCTCGACATTATGCACATTGGTTTATGGTATAATTTCGTGTACTTAAATATACATAGTGCATTATAAAAGTGTGGCCAGGACTACATAATATTGAGGTTCTTTTTAAAAGCTGTGCAGTTTTTTTACAAGTCAATTTTGAAAAAGCTTAACATTAAACTCTTACAAATTTGTGCAGTTTTAGAATATTAAATCTACTAAGGTTGTATATTGGAACGGAAATGGCTAACGTAGAGTTTGGAAATTAACATTAGTTTTCGTGCAATTGTAAATGTTTTTCATGGCAACATTACAACACACAAGTTTAATAAAGAAGTGGCTTCAGCGAGATATAACGCAGTGTTCCATCTTTTCTTCTAGGTTGATCTAAGTATCATAGTGTCACATAAGTAAGTTGGCGCGAGTGCTTTTTACGCTCACATAACAAGACCTCTATATGCACCCCAAAGCAGCCGGGTATCTTTAAAAGATTTTCCCTCAATCATCAAAAAAAAAAACATTAAGCTTATGTATAACCACCCTTCATTGTACAATCTCCAAAGTTACCGTCCGTAATAGAGCAGTAAACGGAAGAGCTGTTTTAGGTTATTTGATTACATTTAATGGGTATTTTGACGACGTTATCAAATAACTTTCGATCGGGAACTTTGATGGCTCTATTGTGATGTTTACGATCGTTATCTCTAGGAAATGTACCTTTGTTGTTAACTAATTAAAAGGAATAGACACTTTATGCTCGGTTCGTTAACGGATCCATCATATTACCTGTGTAGAGCTATAGCTACATCCCACCATTAATGTAATGCGATATGCATACGAGTACATATGTATGACGGGGAAAGTCGGGAAAGGCCAAGGCGTCGTGTCTTATTTCTGATCCATGAACTCGTCATCACGGGCATCTATGGTGGGTGTTAGACTTCAGGAACCTTAAATAAGAAGACTGTAGTGTTGAAGTTTCACTATATTAATTATACAGACTCTTACATTACTTAATTAGTGAAGGATTACAATAATACTCAGACGATTTAGAGCTAATGGGTTTGCGAATGACCATTGCGTGCGACCGCCTTTATAAGTCAAATGAGTGAATCACTGACAGATGACCACACATTCCAGGAGCAAACACGTATGACGTCACTCGTCATCTTCATCCGTCTCTTTCGCACTATTTGTAAATGACTTATTGCGGTCTTACATAACACTCGATTGACGTCACTACGTGTTGCCCACGTGCCCATTCGACGTTCGCCCGCCATCCCACAGGCAACTCCATTCGTTGTTAACCGCTCTAAATTACCTTAAACAAATCGATTAATCGTCAAAAATAACAGAACAACAATACCATCGATTAACAACTCTCAAATTATACTGATTTTCATTATTAAATGATGTCACGCACCGTCAGGTAAGTATTTGTAAAGCATCGATCTAATTACCTATGTGTTAAAATATATGTATTTAAGTATGTATTTCAAATATACCTAAATCAGTGTTTGGTAGCCATAAATACATTCAAACTTTGTTGTAGCCATAATTACTTAGTTTGGGGTCAGACGACCGTGTGTGCAAGTGTCTCGAATATTGATTATTAATATTATTTTAATAAAATGATGAAAATTTTAAAAATACTATCTGCGCTCCTTAGTTTCAACCGCGGTTTAAAATTGTCCTATCTGCTATTCAGACAATAATCTATCCCTGTGCCAGTCATTCATCCAGATCCGTTCAGCCGTTCTGGCGTGATTGAGTAACAAACATACGGACATCAATCCAAAATTTCGCATTTATAAACTTTGTTGTGTAGTATTAAGCGCAAAATAAATAATAGTACTACGTACAGAAGGTTCACATATATCGTCACGCCTTTCCTCCGAGGGGGCTGGCAGAGGTGTAATACAACACCCACACTTCGACGGACGATATTCAGTCCCAAATGTGACAGAGGGCGAGCCTGTCACCATGCACCGGGCTCCAGTCATGTCGCAGATGACATACAATGTTCACACAATGAACAAATTGGTGCGTGCCGTCGGCTGGGTTCGAACCAGGCTCCCCCTGGCTTGAGAGGCGGGCCTTCTCCAACTAGGCTATCATCGCTTCTGAAAGAAGCGAAGGTTTAGAAAACTCAGAAGAAGTTAGAAGAAGAAGAAGTTTAGAAGGTTTACAATAGTACAAAATTCCAGTTTAGGTATAAAAATTCGCCTACTCTTTTTTACCGTTACGCGAAATTGGAAACTTATTAGCGTGATAACTACTATACTTCACCCGTCGTGCAAAAGCCTTTGTTCCAATCTCTCTCCGACTTCATACTTCTGCTTTACATTCAGGAAGTACACAATTAAGAGCCATCTCGACCTCACTACCCTATTATTAACTGCCCACATTATTTAAATCTCACCCTTATCTTTATGAGGTAAGGTTCAATTTATATTTTTTACGAAATGTGAATAGTCGTGAAACGTTTTTATTGAAACTTTTTAATTAGTATGACGATATATGAGGCATTGTTTGTTAGAGATTATTAAGGCAAACGAGTACTTAATCAAAAAATTCTGCTTAGTAACTTTTGGAATTATTAATGTCATTGTAATCCATTAACAAGCAAATTTAGAATTGAATTAAATTTTAAAAAAATACGAGGATCGGTTGAGTAGCGGAGGCCTACACCTACAAGTCAAGATATTATTCAACCTACTTCAAAAAAGGAGGAGGTTCTCAATTCATCCGTACGTTTTGTTTTTGTATGTATGTTACGCGATTAGAAAGGGAATATCGCCTAGAATATCACCGGACGATATTCAGTCCGAAATGTAACAGGTGGCAGCCTGTCGCCATACACCGGGCTCATATGACATACAATACGCACATGTGCTCACGCAATGAACAAATTGGTGCGTGCCGTCGGCTGGATTTGAACCCACTCCCTCTGGCTTGAGAGGCGGGCCTTCTTCAACTAGGCTATCATGTTAGCTAAAAATACAACGGTTATTTTAATCTCATTTTAGTTTTCATACCTTTATAATAGACGGAGACATTTAACTTCAAAAGTTGAACACAACTTTTTTGTAAAAGAAAAGGTATGAAAACTAAAATTAGTGAAAACTAGCTGCGCTCCGCGGTTTCACCCGCGGACCCACAAGAACCGTTATTTTTTCGGGATAAAAAGTACCCTATGTCCTTTTCTGTACCCCAGACAACTTTGTTTGCAAAATTTCAAGACGATCGGTTGAGTATTTTTTAGGATATTTTCTAATTATTACATGATTGTATTCTGTTTTGTGTGCTTTGTAGGCGCATCGGTGCAACTAACAGTAATAAAGATTCGATTACTCACGGGTTAAATTATTTTGTTTGGTGGTCGCGGCCGCGATAGCGCGCTGTACGTACAACGCGCTTGGTAGTTTTAGTGCGACTGGAATCAGACTCTTCCATCTTCATACATTTCTATTGGTAATCCGGAATGACCGGGTGACTATAACTATACTAATTTTGGTTGAATAGAAGTACTGTTGAACCTTAACATAAATGTACTAATTTTGATTTAGAAGTATTATAATCTCGTATTTCTATGACACAAATATAGATGTCGCTACTTGAGAAGACATTGTGCTAAAATTGATAGGTACTTGATGTCCACACCATAACAGTATGGTGGTAGTCTCCTTGAAATAGTTGGTTAATAAATATGATGTGTGACGCTAAATGTCAAAACAATTTGAGGGCGCTTGCTCTACTGGCCTCAGTGCTACCACTTTTGCACTTTTTGCGCTAGAATTAGCGATACTTTTAGAAGTTTTGGCACTTATTGTAGCATTTAACTTAATATGTCGTACATATAAAATAATCAATAAATTAAAAAGTAACAAATAGAAAACAAGCTATGACGGCACCAAATGGCGGATTTTGCCATTAAGTTAAAAACAAAGACTTAAACGTATTTATAACATTCTGATTAAATTAACGAGTTTGTGTTAAAAGTGTATGTGATGCCGTGTTGTTTTCTTAAAAATTAAGAACGTTAAAGTGTGATGTAAAGAAATTACGAATTCATTCACAATCAACAACGTTAACATTTTTTTTTTTTCTAGGAGTTTTGTTACGTCACGTGACTATCGGCCTCTGTCCTAACGGATGAGATGTTATTTTCACTCTCACTCATTACGACTTTTCAAACAAGAAAGACTAGGACCAGAAAGCGTCTCACGCGCAAGAATAAGGCCCAGATGGCCATACTATCAATCGCATACGACAGTTCGCATGGTCATAGAGCCCCTTTCATTTATTGTCTAGTCAATCTAGCCATTTCTTATTTCATTGACTTGGCAACACTCGCTGATGTTGACTTGACCGGGGTTTTGGCGGGAACCGAAAAGATGGTGTCGTGTTTTTGTATTATTTTCTAAAACTTGTGATTCTTCGAGTGTTAAACTGTAATAATGGTGGATTATTAACGTTTACCGGTTCGTCAACGTGCACGAGTGTGGGCAAATGATACAAACATCGCGAAACGCGATTTTTCGTGTTCTCTACAAAACTTCACTTAAAGTTTCAGTAAAGTATCCATAACTTTACTGGAATGGGAAAAGGGGAGGGATTCATCGTCTTCATCATCATCACCTCATCATCATCATCCCATCATCTGTTACTGAAGGAAAAATTATTACTAAGAATCCGACTGAAGGACGAGTATCCATGGTCATGAATAAATTAATAAAAAAAAATAAAATAAATTGACTTGACCGGTTTTGGCGGGAACCGAAAAGATGGTGTCGTGTTTTTGTATTATTTTCTAAAACTTGTGATTCTTCGAGTGTTAAAGTGTAATAATGGTGGATTATTAACGTTTACCGGTTCGTCAACGTGCACGAGTGTGGGCAAATGATACAAACATCGCGAAACGCGATTTTTCGTGTTCTCTACAAAACTTCACTTAAAGTTTCAGTAAAGTATCCATAACTTTACTGGAATGGGGAAAGGGGAGGGATTCATCGTCTTCATCATCACCTCATCATCATCATCCCATCATCTGTTACTGAAGGAAAAATTATTACTAAGAATCCGACTGAAGGACGAGTATCCATGGTCATGAATAATTTAAAAAAAAAAAAAATTGACTTGACCGTTCCGACCGACCAATATTTTTGTTATGATGATTTTTAAGTTTTCTGTTTGTTTCTACAGTAATTTGCCGAATTTTTTAGTTTATCTTACTAGTCCGTTGAGTTGAGTGTGTCTCCTCCGGTTAGTGTGGTGTTGAATGTGTATTCTGTGTGGTGAGATAGAAACTCCTGGAACTGAGATAGAGACTCGAAGTTTTGTGTCTTAGAAATAAGATCCTAGGACTCCTACAAAATAAATGATGTCGTTGTCTTGAAGAAAGTGTTGCATAGATTCTGAAAGTGAGCTATATTAGTATTAGGTCAATATAATAAAGTAAAACCCGTATTTTCTATGGTAAACCCGGCACATAACCTCTAACCTAACCAACCAAACCTAAAAAATCTCACCAAACTAAAACCTAAGCAAAATTATGTTGAATGTAGGCTATTATGACTAGTTTTGTTTTATAAGTATTAAGTATTAAAAGTTTTATAATTTTGTATGTACTTACATAAGGTTTTTGAATAAAGAGTTACATGTATATCATATTTTTATCATCATTAATTATTATTGATTGCTGATACTTGTTGATTTTTTTTTGTTTATAATTATGTAAAGGTGCTCCTTATTCGAGCCATGTTTTTATTGCAATATGGGCCCGGCAATATTGCCGGTAGCCCGGCCATCATCAGCCATGCTAGAAACGTATGACGATATAGCCCGGCCACCCTTAAATATTGCCGGGCCAGTAATGCATTAAAAATATGGCCCGTCTTGTGATTACCAGCCATCAATAATTCATTGTTTCCCCTATACCAAAATAATAATATAAAAGTTTCATTAATCTGTAATATATCTACCTACAGCTATAGCTATTCGAATCATTGATATAGTTATAGTTATGTATGTAGTAAGTCCATGACACGAATACAGATGGCGCTGGCAGGTGTTGCTTGTTTTAGCTGCCGAGAGAGGTCTCTATTTCCATATCTAACAAAGTACTCTGTGACTGGAATGTTCGTCGGGGGAGAGCCGCGGGCGCCGGCGGTCCCTGCCTCCCGCGCGTCTCCCCCTTTTCTCTTCCATTATGTAGGTACTAGCTGCGCCCCGCGGTTTCACCCGCGGTCCCACAGGAACTGTTTTTTTTTCGGGAATAAAAGTATGTCCCTATGTCCTTTTCTGTACCCCAGACAACATGAATGCAAAATTTCAAGACGATTGAGTAGTTGAGACGTGAAAGCGTTACAAACATACAAACAAACGAATAAACTCACTTTCGCATTATAATATTAGTTAGGATGTCAGGCGCTCACCGGTCGAGCAAGGTAGATGATGATGACGATGTGTCTGGTGTTCGACACAGGCGAGGAAGAGCTCGGGGAGGTGCCCAAAGGGGCTAGCGCTGCGGGGGCCGTGGTCGTCTATGAGAGCGTTCCCGTAGCTCCGATATTTTGCGCCGAGGTGGAATACCCTAGGGTTTTTAAGGTTTTTAGGGGTTTTAGCGGGTATGCTGCCTCTGGCGAGCTTCCCACATATCTACCCAGCCTGCCCCCGGGGTCAGTAGGTAAAAGGTATTCCCTAGAAAAACTTGCGTGACAGATCACCACGTTCAATTCGCGTGCGGTTTTACACAGCTCAAACGACACCGCAGCTTGCATTTACTTCACGGATGCTTTTGGTTTGCCGGGCTAGACGAAGCTGAAGGTAATAGAAGGTATCAGGCTAGGTAAACAAAAACATTACCATTTAAAACGGAAATTTTGACTATTGTTGAGTGTGAATTATAGCCTATGTCCAGGACGTAAGCTATATCTGTGCCAAATTTTATCCAGATCCGTTCAGCCATTCTGGCGTGATTGAGTAACAAATATCCATCGAAACTTTCGCATTTATAATATTATTTCGGGTTTAAAAGAGTAACAAATTAATATATTTAGATTTCTTGCTGAAGCTGAGCTGATGATCCCGTGGGATGCCACAGGAACACTATATTTTTACGGGATAAAAAGTAGCCTATGTACTAATCCAGGATGTCAGCTATTTCCACACTAAGTTTCATTAAAATTGATCCAGCCGTTTGAGCGTGAAGAAGTAACAAACACACACACTCACAAACTTTCGCCTTTATAGTAATTAATACTATTGTACTTTATAGTAATTAATTAATATACGTGTTTCCTTGCTCATCCCGCGGGAACACTATATTTTTAGGAAATAATAAGAAATTGTAGGGACCTATTTATGAAAAAGTGCGTTCAAAACGTCAAATTAAATCTACTTTAAAAAAGCGTAAATGAGTAACACTTTTTTTAAATTCCTTGCTCATCCCACGGGAACACTATATTTTTAAGGGATCAAAAAATGTGTATAAAAAACAAAAATGCGTCCAAAACGTGTAAATCTATAGTGGTTTATACGTTTTAGACGCATTTTTTAGCCCACGCGAACAGTTAAATTTTCCGGGATAAAAAGTAGCCTATGTTCTAATCAAGGGTGTCAGCTACTTCTATACTGAATTTTGTCAAAATTGGTCCAGCAGTTTGAGCGCGAAGATGAACGATCACAAACTTTCTCCTTTTTAATATTAGTGTGATCACTATAATGGCTTACGCATAAGATATAGATTTAAACCGCGGCGGACTTTTTTGTAGGCCTATCTATGATGAATATTTCCATCATACATTACACATACTCGTACGTGTACTCGTAACTCTAGCGGTTTTTCCAGCGCACGCCAGAATAGCTCGCTGGTGGTAGATTTTTTCCTACTTACTTGACTCTAATCGTCATATTTTGGACAATTCACACAATATCTTTATAAATTGTAGCCTATGTGTTATTCTGATGTATGAGCTATATTATTGTAAAGTTTAATTAAAATCATCTCCAAAGCTTTTGACAGGGTTTGGCATGACATTCTTATCAGCAAGCTCACTTCGTTTGGCTTGACCGCTAGGTTTGTTGCGTGGATTTCGGATTTTCTGAGGGGCCGATCCATTCGAGTTGTCGTTGACGGTTGCTCGTCTGATCGAATGAATATAAATGCCGGGGTTCCTCAGGGATCCGTGCTCTCTGCGACACTCTTCCTGGTGCACATTAATGATCTGCTTAAGCCCGGTATCTTTGGGTATGCAGATGACAGCACTGTTGTGGAAAGCAATAAGTCTAGCGCACAGTCTAGTGGGTCTCAAATCCGGTCTCTAAGGGCTGACATGGTCGAGCACTTGAACTTGTCCCTCCAGGCAGTCTCCAGTTGGGGTGATGCGAACCTGGTCAAGTTCAACGCGGCTAAAACCCAGGCGTGTCTGTTTTCCGCAAAAAGGAGGCCATTCGAACTGGGTCCTACTTTTCGAGGTGTATCCATCCCGATTAATAACAGCCTGGAGCTTTTAGGCGTTTCTTTGACTTCGACCCTCAACTTCGGCTCCTATATTGAGTTTAAGGCTCAATTAGCTGCTAAAAAGCTGGGTATCCTCTCGAAGGTGCGACGGTACTTCACGCCGGAACAGTTGCTGTCATTATATAAGGCACAGGTTCGGTCGTGCATGGAGTACTGTTCGCACCTTTGGGATGGATCGGCCAAGTACCAGCTCGAGGCGTTGGAGTCCATCGAGAAACGTGCGAAGAAGCTCATTGGCAACGACTCCCTTGTCCAGACCAAACTTCAGAGTCTAGATCATCGGCGCAAGGTTGCTGGTCTATCGGTTTTTATCGGATACATTTCGGTGAGTGTGCATCTGGTTTGCATGACCTTATTCTTCCTAGCCCATTCTTTTATAAAACAACCAAGAGTATGAAAAGGCGGCATCGTTTTATGGTCGACATACCAACAACACGCAAAAAACGCTTCGGTTCGTCTTTTCTTATACGGACCGCTAGAGTGTGGAATACTCTGCCAGAGTGTGTGTTCCCTGACACTTATAATCTGGGTGTCTTCAAGTCTCGAGTGAATCGGTTTCTTCTAGGCAAGCGTGCTCCATCGTAGGCCGCATCACTGCTTATCATCAGGCATGTTGAAGGCCAAACGCAAGCCTATTAAGTTTAAAAAAAAAAATCCATTCAGTAGTTTTACGTAAAAGAGTAACAAACATCCATCCAAACATACAAACATTCGCGTTTATAATATTAGTAGGATTATTATTGCTGCTGTTATTATGTCATCTGCTACATGACTGGAGCCCGGTGTATGGCGACAGGCTCGCCCCCTGTCACATTTGGGACTGAATATCGTCCGGCGAAGTGTGGGTGTTGTACACCTCTGCCAGCCCCCTCGGGAGAAAGGCGTGATGATATGTTAATTTACATTATTAAAAATGAACCAAAACAACCAAAAAAGTACCAATTACTTACCTACCTAAAACCTATCTAATGTTATTTAAGTAAAAACGAAGAAATTCTTCATACTCGTAACTAACAGGTAAGTAACCTACCTATGATAATAAAAATAAAAATGATGTATATTTTTGTACGTGCTCCACCCCAAACTCCTCACAATAATAACTTTGGGTCTATATTACTTTAAATACAATGCGTTTTTAACAAATTGCTAGTGCCTTGAAAATTCGTAAAACAGACACAACCGTCAACAACGTCTGCCCCCACGCGTCTGCCCGCGTTCGGGTCGCGCGCAGCGATGAGTGACTTCTTCCCCCTCCTCACCTGCCGTGCGTCGGACCGCCCTTTACTTGAAACTTTTCGTTATTTTTGGTCAATTCACACAATATCTTTATAAATTGTAGCCTATGTGTTATTCTGATGTATAAGCTATATTATTGTGAAGTTTCATTAAAATCCATTCAGTAGTTTTTACGTGAAAGAGTAACAAACATCCATACATCCATCCATTCTTACAAACTTTCGAGTTTATAATATTATAGTAGGATGTTGTAAATATTTAGGTAGGTAGATTTATGTGCACTTATGCAAGCGTGCACACTTAAAGAAATAAATCAATAAATAGTAGTTAAAACGTGAAAACTTTACAAAAAAAACTAAAAAAAAAACAATCAAACTCACTTTCGCATTTATAATATTAGTTAGGATTAACCTTTATATATTTATAGCTAAATACTTATCCTATAACCATCTTCAATGGCACACCCAGTCAATTGTCATTATCAAAAACGCTGACCTGTGTAACCGAGAAAGCAAAAGCTGAGCCATGATTCAAACAGAGCCTGTGGTTAGCTAGAGCACTATAGTTGAAGAGCTAAACTAGGTAGAGGCTAAGTGAAAGAACTGTAGAAACCGTAACAATTATAAATCAACAATACCTCGTACACAATAGGCTGCGGCCGCAGCTGCGACACGGAACTAGGGATGGGAAAATGTCGATAAAGATGTAACGTAATGTTGAGTTACAAGCTTGCAACTTTAGTTAAACTGTCAACGAAAATGTGATGCGAAAGTAATGAGAAATTGACTGTGCGATTCTTGAATTAAAAGCATGTAACAGTAAAAAAATAATGTAACATAAACTGGGTAATAATATTACTAGTGACTCTGTGAGCTGTAGATCTCGCGGCTGACGTTTGTCCTTCTCTAAACGTAACATTCCTCACCGATTCTCGTGAAATTTTGTGAGCAGGTTTCGTAATTAAGCAGTTTTTTGTGTCGAATCAGTTTTTGGAAATTTTTCAAAATGGCGTAGAATTGATGTTAAAAAAAACATTTCCCCGACATTTTGAAAAATTTCTAAAAACTGCTCCCGCCAAAAAAATTATTTAATTACTACCTACTCACGAAATTTTTAGAGAATCAGTTAAGAAATGCGATCTGTGGAGGAAGACAAAAATCCGGACAGAAATCTAACATACGAAAGCATTTTTGTCGAAGCTGAAACAAAGACGCTTCGGTCGCTCGTCGGCTCGTTCGGCCGATTATAATACTTTGACGAGTTACTGTAACTATGAACCGTCCCTGTTTAAAACAAGGTACAAAATAAAACTAGCACAAATTCCATCAAAAAAAGCTCCTTTTGCCCGTCCCTATCACCGCACAAACTTTAATTATGTTTAAACGCATTGTTGTTGCGGACTTAACTTCTATGCTACAGTAATGAGATTTTATGCGTTTGAAACTTGCTCTGTTCAGTAGTTTGCTTTGTTTACTGAAGCTGAGACATGCTCACTTTATACAGGATATTTTTTTAAACGACGGACATAATATACCTATTAGGATATCATCATTAGGACTAACCTTTTTTTACAACAGATCTAGGCATGCATTTGACCACTGACTCGCCTGATGGGAAGCGTCAACGTGACGTGAACAGGCTTGCCTGGGAGATACCTATTCACTTTACTCTTGAACACCCCTGGATGGTGGAAATACAGACGCAGGCAATACAGACAGAATAATACTATTTAGGTGGAAATACAGACGCAGGCAACACAGAGTTCCACACCTCTGCAGTTCTTACAAGAAAAGTTTATTTGAAACGCTTAGTGCGTTTTGGCGGAATTTCCACCATAAGAGGGTGTCTTACTGGTGCGCCTGGTACAATTTTAAAAGAACAGTGATGGCTGGAATGGCTGGATCCCGTGCGGCCAACCCTAAAATAAAATTAAAAAAAACAGCTGGGAGCTTGCCGCGAGTTTTGATAGTTAAATATAGTTTAGGTTTTGCTCCAGCCTAGTTCCTCAACGTTTCCGCCAGGGGCGCTTTATTGAAATGTATGGAGCCAAACGAAAACGAAAAAAAGCTTTTGTATAGATTAAATATGTAGGGCGCTGTTATACATTAATAACGATGAACTTTTCTCACCACCTGCCCGACAATGACCAATTACATGTCACGTAGTCTCAACGTAAAGCAAGGCATTGCCTCCCTAGGTAGATAATCCTGATTTGAAAATCCTAAGGGAGTTTTCGAGCAAAGAGGTTAAAATTCAATGAAACTCAGCATATGAGCACTGTAAGAAGAGTTTATTCAAAATTTGAACTTGCCACCAAAAAAAAAAAGAAATACATAACATTTAGAACAAAAGACGGTGTTTGGTGTAACATATTTTCAGAGTTCCAAAGAGTATGTAGTTTCCTCGCAGGAGATTTTTTTCGGGATTTCGGGTTAACTCTATAATAGTGATGAGAACAATGTTTGTATCCTAAGTACACTATATTGGGAGAGGTCTCTGGTTTCCGTAGCACAGTTTTTTTACTAGTTCGGAAACCAGTGATTTCAATATTTTTTGTTGTAAAATTTGTTTTTATGTCAAATAAATAAATTATTGATTGATTGATTGATTGATTGATCCTAGAATATTATGTCTGTCATATAAGGATGTTTTATGTATGTTATGTATTTTTATTTATTTTAACAAAACGTGTCTAAACAAAAGCTTAGACATAACCTTTCTCACTCACTTTGATCTTTTTTTTAATTGTCATTGTTTTTATTTCCCTGTTTTGAACAAGCACTGTTTAAATTAACACAACAATAATTACAATTGAAAACTTAAGTAAAATAACTTTCCAGTTTAATGTAACTTTAATTTTATGTGTCCCATAAGGAAAACTTTGCAAAACTTAAGGACAGCCTTCCTAAATACTCTTCCAATTGATTTCCTTCAATTAATCTTGCAACAAATATTTTTTACTGCCAAGGGCGGGAAAATATAATCTGACGCGAGCAACATCTAATTTCTGATGAAGATAAACGAGCTTAAATATTTTTTCCCGAAATATTGGGAAATTTTTCGTCTATTTTAGGATTGCGTGAGCACGAAAAGTGATGGCATTACCTTGAATCGTGATGGCTTTTTTTTTATTAAAACTGCATCCCTTTGAGCAGATCTAGTAGGAAAACAGGATTTTTGTGCTTGTTTTTGTTAGACAAAATGTTTGTGGCCTAATCACCAAATTCATCTCAAAGTCTTTAGAAGAAACGTATTTCGAAGTACCTTATCGTTTATCGAATCGTCTAAGATACGCTTAGACCAAGTATGGGTACTTGGCAGGCTCGAATCTAGGATTTTTTTAAAACGGGGCCGTAACTTGAGAGTGGCGCTCGGCACCCCCCATTGACCCGTGGATTTATAGACAAAGAGTGACTACAAATTTAACAATAGATTTAGATCACATAATGTGTGTTAACGTTACATTATGATTTAGCCCCCCCCTAAATCTGCCGCCCGGAGCTAGGGCCCCGGTTACCCCCCCCCCCCCCCCCCCGCTTTCAGATCTGGGCCTTACTTAGCTATCAAAAATACACTACCTTAAAATTGATTTTTAAATTTGCATGTCATCCGCTACACGACTGGAGCCCGGTGTATGGCGACGGGCTCGCCCCCCTATCACTCAATATCGTCCGACGAAGTGTGGGTGTTGGATTACGCCTCTGACAGCCCCTTCGGGGTATTATAATTGTTGGAACGTGGATTGTCTCGATTGACTTCAAACCCCTCCCCCCCTCCAAGATTTTAATAGGGGGCAGAGGAAGAGGAAATCCTAATCGTAATCGATCTAATTAGACTGTTATTTTCACTACATTTTGTGTTAAACGATTTTGTTTTAAACGCATTTATATACTTTAACTACAAAATATCCTTTAGCATACTTACATGACATAACGCATATTCTAGAGATATTCTGTTAACTTTCGTCTAAGCTTATCCAATGAAATACAAGCATTTACCTACCTAGAAGTCAAACAACTAGGTAAACATTCGTGGCATGTGGCAACCCTGCAGCCTCGGCATTGTGTTTGGCAGCCCTGACATTGATTAAGGTTTAATCAGGGAGTCTGCAGAATATTGTGAGGAACTTGAATAAGTTGGACGTTTTATGCACAGACTTGACTTGAGGGGATGAGCTTGTAAAAGCTATATGACAAGCGAGGATTTCAACAAGTAATATTATTAAAAGAAAAACAAATACCCGGCTGCAAAATGTTGTACCCTATGTCACTTCCACTATCAAGACTATTTAAATGACAACTCACATGTCGAAATCCATCAAGCTGTTAAGGCTGTAAGGCGTGCCAAAGAAACCTCATACCTTTGATAACTGTAGATATTCGCTAGGACACCTCTTTAATTTAGTCTATTTTCGACCTCTTGGTTTCCACGTTACGGGCCTTGAGCCTAGTATGGGACCGCAGGTATATCTGGGAATTGTCTTGTTATTTTCAGGAATTTTTTATTATATGTATAAATGTGAAAATGTATATGATTCGTGTTTTTGGAAATAAATTATCTTATCTTATCTTACATACATACAAACCCATACATACATACATATACATACATTCGAAAAACATAATCCTCCTTGCGCAGTTGGGTAAAAAGAAGTGAAATTTACATTAAGTGACATTAAATTAAAAGTAATGTTACTTGCCGCATCCCGCGGTTTCACCTGCGGTTTTAAAGAATCCTATATGCTATCCTAGACTGTAATCTAACTCTGAAATGTATCGCTAAACTTCATCCATTTCCATTTAGCCGTTCCGGTGTGATTGAGTAACAAACAGTCAAACACCCATCCATCCATCCAAGCTTACGTATTTATTACATTCGTGTGATGTGTAATAACTAATTTAAACACTTCGCCGGACGATATTCAGTCCCAAATGTGACAGGGGGCGAGCCTGTCGCCATACACCGGGCTTCAGTCATGTAGCAGATGACATACAATACGCACATATGTTCACACAATTAACAAATTGGTGCGTGCCGTCGGCTGGGTTTGAACCCGCTCCCTCTGGCTTCAGAGGCGGGCCTTCTCCAACTAGGCTACCATCGATTCTTTTTCTTTTTTATGCACAAATTACTAGGGACTCACTTACTTAAAAAAACTGTTAACGGATTTAAACTCTAGGTAGAGCCTAGAGTTCAAAGCACCATAAAATGTGAACACACTCGTAATCGTTATTTTAAACTATGTAATTAACTTCCTATCAAATAACTACACCGACTAAATTATCTCAACGAAACGTCTAACTAAATCCCAAACCAAGGTAAAGGAGTCACAATTTTTGAACTAATTACTTAATTTAGTCAAATAGCACCATTCAGGGAGGTATTAACCGTCTCCTTGCATGTGTAGAAGGGACTTTATTGAGCTAAAGAAGATCGTAATAGTAAAGTTACGTTTTACAAGGGTGCTATGAATTTGACTCTTCTAAGGTAATGAAGTATTTTAAGATAGCGTTGCTTTGGTCGGTATGTCTACTTTGGCTTAGCTTACATCAATTATTAATCTTTTGATTCTCGGATTCTTATGTACATAAACTAGTAAGGTGCTTAAGTACTTTTCACTTTTAATTATAGTCCATTTCATAGAGTTTCAGAACCTAAGGTTTCTTGTGCGAGTACTAAGTGTTTAGAGATTTTTTGCCTACCTACCTGCGGTCATGCAACATATAAGCTCTAAGTTAAATATATATAATTAATCTAAAAACTATCTCAAATACATAGTAAATAGTATAAATACCTTTAAATAGACCTGAATGTTGAGCACCAGTGTTATCCAGCAGGAATATCCACAGTGAAACAAAATAAAACCAAGTTTCTACGAAATGCACTAGATGGAGGATATAGTCCAAAACAAAATTGTAAAACAATCAAGACACAAGTTGCACATTAAAACATGAAGATAA
Organism: Peribatodes rhomboidaria; assembly: GCA_911728515.1. NCBI lineage: Eukaryota > Metazoa > Arthropoda > Insecta > Lepidoptera > Geometridae > Peribatodes > Peribatodes rhomboidaria. The sequence continues at coordinate 11,124,622 of OU452182.1, forward strand.
AACCGTAAGTCATCACTATTATGCACATAAATAAATATTCTTCAACAACAACTAACATAGGATCGATAATTAAATCGTATGACTAAAATAATACACCATTGAGGGTAAACTTTGTGCAATAGTTGTACTCGAAGGTATTACAAATTGGACTTTGTCAAAATAAATACACTATTAAACTACAGCCCGTACTGGTTTATAAATTCGCCACTACAAGTATGATACCTAGTGGCCGAGTGGCTGAATACGTTAGTCGCTAATCCAAAGGCACAAGATTCGAATCTCTGTCGGGTTCGAAATTTGTCTTTTTGCGACGAAAACCATTTTGTACACATAAGTCAGACGTTTTTAGCGTTTTGCAACCACACAATTACGAATTTTGGACATTCTGCATTTCATTACTTGACAATCAAAATGAATGACAACAGATGCGATAATATCACCTTTAGAACCAGGCAACGCCAAAGAGCAAATTCATTAGAGATGGGTAATCTTAGCGATTCATCCCTCGAATCTATTACGAGGATGAGTATGTCACAACATTTTTTATTAGATAAAAGCGACTACGACTTTACTTCCAAAGAGAAAATTGCAGAATTAGAGAAAAAACTCATATCTGCAAATAATGAAATTGATAACTTGTCAATTGAAAATGCAAAGCTTGTTAAAGAAATAGAACAAAAGAATAAAGTGATAGAAGTATTTAAAAAACTTGAAAGCAATGAAGGACATTCTACCCCTATAATTGGACGAAAGCGAAAAAAACCACGATTTGTGCTTCTTGATAAAAGTGATTTGTTGGTAAATGATAGCTTGAATTATTCTACACTGACACGGCACGAGCTCTGCCAAAACATAAAAGATCTAGAGGAACAAACACAGAAACTGAATAATTGGCTGGAAGAAGAAAAGAAGAAAACTGTAGAATTAGCAAAGAAGTTAGAAAAGAAGAATACTAATAAGAAACATAAAAAAACTGTATTTATATCAAAGAAAATGCAATCACTGTACAGAAAAGTCAAAAAATTAACAAAACGAGCACAACACTTGCAAAAGAGATGCCATTACTTGAAAGAAACACAAAGACAAACAAATTTAGAAAAAGAACAGGAACAGCTCGTACAAGAACTACAAAACCCCATAGAAATATCACGTACTACGGTCGAAGACAAACCTACCAAGATCGAAATTAAGAATAATAGAATAAAAACCCAAAGACCTACAAGACAAGTCACAAATAAGGGACTAAGAGGTATTATACTGTCTGATGAATTAGGACGAGGAATAATAGCTAAGCTATCTAAACAAATTTATTTACCGGATACTTTAACTAATTACTGCAAACCAGGAGCGACAATGGAGAGAATCCTAGAAAATTTTGAAGAACAAACAAAAAGCTTATTAAAGGATGATGTAGTTATGATTATTATAAGTAGATATATTCCCAAATACTTACACAGTAATATGTACATCAAGAAACTACAAAATATTATTGAAAATAATCAGAAAAAACTTAAAATTATGATTACAGGGTTGCGCTATGATGGCTGGAATGATAACAAAATTTTTGACTTGAATAACAAAATAGCAGCATTATCAAATTTGAATGAAAATATAAAATATGTTGATCTGAACACGAACCATCATACATACATACATCAATCATATTTATATGCTAAGAATCAAATTATTCAGCAAATAGTATCAGTATACAAAAACAAATTTCGTGGATCTTCCTCACTAATATTTGTGAACCAAGTAGAAAGCATACAGAATACATCAGCGAGTACAAATTTTCAAGATCAGCAAACTGCCATAATACTCAGATAATAGTTGCAGCAAACGTACAAAGTATACATAAAAAATACTTGGAAATAGAACGGCTAGCTGGCTCCATAAATTTTGACGTAATTTGTTTAACTGAAACTTGGGCTAAAGATCATCATGTAATTGGTATGAAAATTGACAACTACGAACTAGCAACCTATTTTCATAGAAAATTTTTTGAGCATGGTGGTACTGCCATATTTGTTAAAGATGGTGTGGACTTCAAAATAAGAAAAGACCTTAATCGTATGTCATTTGAAATGAACTGTGAGATTGCGGCTGTAGAATTGCGTGCTTCAAAAACTGTAATAATTAGTTTATATAGGCCAGATTATGATATAGATTTATTCTTTGAAAAATTGACCAAAATGTTGTGTAAATTAAGCCGTGAAAATAAGCCAACAATACTAGCTGGAGATTTTAATCTCAATATTTTAAAGCCTATTCCTAGAGTAAGAAAGTTTCTCAAAATTCTCAATGATTTTAACTTTAAATGTATTATCGACAAACCTACTAGAACACAAGGCGCTAGCTCAACATGCATTGACAATTTTATTGTAAATTTTGACTGTTGTAATGGAACTGTACTGGATGAAAAATTGTCAGATCATAACGTCATTATGCTAAAAACTAGAAATGAATATAAATTAAATAACTACAAAACTATAAATCAACCTATATTTACAAGAATATTTTCCAAAAGCAACTGCGATTACTTTCATTACCTTTTATTCACGGACTACGATAAATTATCTAATGATATCATTAATACTAAAGATGTCAATAAAAAAATGGACATTTTACAGCAAGCTATAATTCATTACTATAATATTGCTTTTCCTAAGAAAAAAATAATTCCTAAACAAACTAGCAAAAAGTTTACAACTACAGGAATAGAAACATCAAAGAATAATTTAGCAAAACTAGAAATGACTCAAGATTTAATTCCTAATGAAGATCGAAAGCTAAAAATAAAGAAATATAAAAAAACTTTACGGAGAGTTCTAGTAGCTGCCAAAAAAATACAATATGCAAACAGAATTAAGGCTTCTAAAAATAAGATAAGAGAGACGTGGAAAATAATAAATGAGCAAGTGACAAAAAAAATAAAAAATAAATCACGCATAGAATTTATTAAGAATAATGATGGTAATATTATACGAGACGAAGCAACCATGGCTGATTTGTTTAACGACTTTTTCCTGAACATTGCTCATAATCTCACAAGACATACTAACGTCAATAAAGAAAAATGTACAGAATATTTACTTAAAATAGATAGACCTACCACAAATTTTAAGCTCGAATCGATAAGTAAGGCAGAATTAAGTAGTACAGTTAGAAATATGAAAGATAAGAAGTCCTTGGATATCAACGGAATGAATGCAAAAACAATTAAAGAGTTACTTTTGCGTAATGACTATTTTTTAGAATTACTCTACGAAGTTATAAACTCATGTCTAAAAGAAGGAATTTTTCCTGACTCTTTAAAGGCCGGGCGTGTAATTCCTTTGTACAAAAAAGGAGAACACTCTGATTTGGGTAACTATAGACCAATCTGTATACTTCCTGTTCTATCAAAAATATTAGAAGCTATATTAAAAAAGAAAATCGTAGAATACTTTGACAATAACACATTGTTTACTCCTGCACAATTTGGCTTCCGCAAAAATAGATCAACAGAAATGGCAATCAGAGAAGTAGTTTACTATATTCTAAAAGGGCTGGATCAATCAATGAAGTGTGCTAGTATTTTTTGCGACCTTTCTAAGGCATTTGATTGTTTACGCCACGATATTTTGATTCTAAAATTAAAATACTACGGCTTTGACGGAAACGAGCTAAAATTAATGAAGTCATATCTTGAAAATAGAACGCAAACTGTAAATGTAAATGATTATAATTCATCAGTAGATGTAGTTAACATAGGGGTACCTCAAGGTTCAGTGCTAGGACCGCTTCTGTTTCTTATATACGTTAATGATCTTGCAAATTCCCTCCCCAACTGGGCATCTGTTAATCTATTTGCTGATGACACGCATGTTGGAGTGACAGATAAAAATCAAGACAAACTAGATGAAAAGATTGCAATCACAAAGGCTATGCTACGGAAATGGTTCGAAGCTAATGGCATAATTTTAAATACAAACAAAAGTGTTATAATGAAATATCATACTAAAAAAAGGAATCCTGAAGTTACCACAACCACAGAAAATGTTTTTCTTGGGTACACAATAGATTACACGATCAATCACAATGCACATATTAATAAAATTTGTAGCAAAATCTCTAGTGCTAACTATGCTCTTTTTAAACTAAAGCCACTATTAGATAAAAAGTCGTTAATATCAGTATACTATGCTTATGTGCATTCGTTACTAAGTTATGCCATTACTACGTGGGGAAATGGTACGAATATCCAAAATTTACTAAAGTGTCAGAAACGATCCATAAGGGTAATAAATGGAATCAAAAAAGGAATGTCAGCTAAAAAATTTTTTGTGCGGAATAAGATAATGACTGTTATATCTCTCTATATTTATAAGTGCCTTTTAGAAATTCATATTGATAAAGAAACAAAATACCCGAGTGTAAAAGACATACATACCCATAACTTAAGAAATAATGACAGACTCATACTACCCAGAGTGAGACTTTGTAAAGTTAAAAAACAAGGAGCGTTTGGCAAACTAGTCATGTACAATAAATTACCAGTTGCTTTAAGAAAATTGCCATTTTCTGATTTTAAAAGACAAATTAAAACTTTTTTTATTCAAAATGCCTTTTATAAGCTTAATGACTTTATGAATATTAAACTACACGAAAACTCTTTTTCTCCAAATGAAATTGTATAGCTATATTATTATTATTATTTTATTTACTAACACTAAATCATAAAATTACTTTTACTTTCTTTTTTTAACAAACAATAAATTATTTAAATTTTATTTGTACACCTGCATGCAAAATATTGTTATTTTAATGTTTTAATTCGAATCTTTTGATAGCTAAATTTACTTACTTATATTTAAGAAAAATTGTAAATGACTTGCCTAATATAACGGATCATTGTTATAAGGTCAATAAAGAATCTGAATCTGAATCTGATTTCATAGAGTTTCAGGACTTAAGATTTTTAATGCAAGTACGAAGTATCTAGAGTATATTTTTTAGAGATTCAGGACCCAAGGTTGTTTATGCAAGTACCGAGTATTTAGAGTTAATTTCATTGAGTTTCGGACCGAATGGAAATAAATAAGAGCACTAGCTGGTCCATTTTGGACAAGAATCGCTTGAGACAGATATGAATGGAGAAGACTGGAGGAGGCCTTTGCGTCTCCCGACGCCCTGAATGTAAATATGATGTAAATATTTCTCATAAGAAACTAGACTCAGACAATAAAGGCTTAATAATAATAATTCATAGAGTTTCAGGACCTAAGGTTTTTTGTCTAAGAACCAAGTATCTAGTAAAGGATTTTTATGCAAGTACATAAGGACCTAGCGCTTGTACAATTACCCAAGTCATAATTTCCCAAGGTTTGTCTCATAGTAAAAATTGTTTACAAAAATACTAATTATACTGAGTGAACTAGCACCAAAGTAAAGGTTTATAACTTTGAAATGTAGGTACTACGTAGTACATTTATGTATAGATAGAGTTTCTAATGATAACGATAAATGTTTTCACACACCAGCAGAGCTGGGATAGACAGTGTCTAAATTAATTATGCCTAAAACATTATACATATGTATATACCCATTATAATATGCCCCCATTTTACCAACATCATTCAAATATCAAATGACACAGAGACGCAATCTTCCAAACACGGAATATAATTTCCAACCGAAATACGCATGTCTAATGACGCGATAAAAATCCTTCTTATTTATGTTTCGTTTCCTACAAAATGCTCCGAGCTCAACCCTTGTAATATTATAAAACATCGATCAAACCCCTCAATAAAGGCATCTCAGCTAGATGAAGTTTCAAAACATGGAACAAACTCAATCTTCTCTGCCTCGTCGACTATAGATTCTGATTAAAAATTAATTAACGGAGTTAAAAGGCCACATTTGGTGCTTCGAAGTTTTGGAACGATTTGAGAATTAACAATTTTATAGCCTTTAAGCTGCCCTTAATTAGACTGCATTTGAATTTAGAGTTGAGGTGGAGTTTGTGTTTAGACGGATGTTTGTAGCCGGATTCCTAAGGTAGGTAGATGTCCGGCATAAATGTTGATCAAAATATCAAATTATTTGCTTTGTGAACTCACACTACAGAACCTACTTACCCAAATCTTAATTAAACATAACATCACCTAGAAATTAATTATCACAAAAAAATGTAAGTACTTATTGATATATGGTGTGTGATAAGAAGAAGATGGCGCAAAGGTTCCAGCACAGGCGGCGTGTAGCTAGTCAGCTTTGTCAATTTTTTACCGCCTACATTTTGGAGAATGTGCAACGGAACTATACGAGCTGATTCCATCATCTGACTTCCGCCACAGGTTTTCGATGCAGACATTTCATCAATATGTCGTCAGATTTAATAAAGCCCGCACGAAGCGCTTTCAAAACTCCTTCCTAAAAAAACTGCCAAGGAGTGGAACGCACTTCCTGCCTCGGTGTTCCCCAGCAATAAATACAACCTGGGTCTCTTCAAGACAAGAGTGAATAGGCAGCTCATGGGTAAGCGTGCTCCATCTTAGACCGCATCGTCACTTTCCATCTGGTGTGTTGTGGTCAAACGTGGGCCCAATTATTCATTAAAAAAAAAAATATTATGATAGCTCTTTACACACGCTCTACACACGCTCTAATAAAGGAATTTTAAGAATTCGAGTGGGTATGGTCAATTGGTCACACTAACCCTCATCCTACTTCCTACTACGAAAATTTGTGTGTGTAGTGTGAGAGAGTGTGTTTGTCAGTGGGACCTCACATCAGTAAGCTGATGCGGTTCCCGCGTGAGTATCAAGTATTCACGTTGAACAAACAGGTTGCTTTGGTGTGGCGGCTTGAAAATGTCACAAATAATGTCCAAGAAACTTATTTAATCGAAAAATAATTTTATTTAAATTATTAAACTATTACGTCTCCGATACGGCTACAGAGTGGTGGCCGGATATTCATCACATCTCAGGGAAATTGTTAGAAGATTCGGAATTTGTGATTAAATTCCAGACGCTGAATTGAGTTTTCAGATTGGTGTTTTAGGAAATTAACAAGTAATTGCGATCATTTATAACAAGTTAGCAAGTTTTGTATTTAAACGAAACAGATGGAATGAAAAACGAAAGAAGAACAATTCTAAATTTAGATAATTTTAAATTTAAATTAAGTTTATATGTGAGTATGTCTAGCTTTGGTTTAAGTTTTAAGAAGCTAGAAATGTAGCTATTTCTGTCGTTGTATTTTCATATCTGAGTACAATCACTTAGGGCCGCATGCTAAAACGACGCTCAGTTAAGAATCTTGATTTAAAACTAGTTTTACCATCCATATAAACTCTTTTAAATCGGGATTCTTGACTGTGCGCGCTTAAGCATACGGGCCTTAATCTCAAATTTTAACAGATGACAACTTTAGCACGTTCTGTAAAACCTCATACGGAATTTGTACTCTCCAGCAGTACGACATAATCGCAATGGGTACAATCATGTACAGACATGCACGTACTTAACAGAAATCGTCCCTTTTACTATTCACAGTTCCCGAAGCACAGTAATATCATAATATAGTCCGCCAGGTATAGTATTCCGAGTCAAAAATGCTCACGTGAGCAACACGTAGTGACGTCAATCGAGGCATAAGCGAGACCGAAATATGTAACTTACAAATAGTTCGAAAGAGACGATGACAAGCGACGTCATTACGTGTTGGCTCCCGCAATGCTAGACCTTGGTTTTTTTAGATCATGGGTAATATGAGGTTGATATGACCTCACGCACACATAAAACAGGCCCCAGTGTCGGGCTTGTGTAATCTCATCCGCATTAGTTGACTTTTCGCTGTAAAAGTAAAAAAAAGATTGCATAAGCTGAGATAAGATATACCAGTAGGTAAGTACATCTTAAAAGACTTACGCAGTGGCATGTTTTCAAACGTACAAATAACCTTTCTCAAATTATTCAATTATTCAATTATTCAATTATTCAATGATTATACAAGGTGTTGATTTTGGATGTGGTAATACTAAAAGTAGAGAAACTGGGGAAAAAAATCGAGTCTCCATACAAAATCGATTACGTGACTAAGTAGTTATATTGTATAGAGACTCTATTATTTTTCTTTCGAATTTTGCAAACATAAAGTTGTTCGCTTTGACTTTGGTAGAACAACACCCTTAAGTGTCCGGCGACCACTTTAGACTAACTTCGTATTGGCTAAAGGTTTTCTGTTACTATTTCGTCAAAAAAAGACGACGAGCGAAGAGAGTAAGTAAAGATACTGACGAGCCTCTAAAGTTATCTACAGAGTGACAAAGTGCAATATTAATATTTATTTATGACTTTTGCACTTTTATAATCTTTCTATAACTAAAATGTCCCTTGTATTATGTATTAATTTAAAAGCTAATGATGTAGACAACCTCCCTATGCAATGGGATATTTGATTTGCTTTGTCTATCTATTAAATAAATCGGTCAAAAGTGACCCCTTACAAATTCAGATATTTTTCATTGCTCTATTTTATTTTTAAGGAAGTTTAAAACAAAGATCTAGAACATAGGGGCGGAGATATGGTTCATTTAATAGCACGTGCGAAATTTCATCATAATCTGACAAATGGTTTTCAAGAAATTTGACAAGTGCGTTTGCGGTTGCCGGACCCAGAAGTATTACTACACCCAGATACTACAGCACCTTGTATGTATACTTACGCCAAAAGAACCCAATTTCTAATTAGACCTATTTAATTGAGAATCAATCGAGCTTACCTGTTAAGTGAAGATTGATGATAATTATTTGAACTTCCTTGAAGAGAGATTACATAGTGTTTTACACATGCAGCACTGCGATCCTGCACGGAAAAAAAAAATTAGCTGCTGTTACTAAATTTTAGTTGTAGTAGCAAATATCCTTTCAAACTATAGGGACAGCTAAGTTTTTTGTTAGCGTAGCAAATTGTTTTTAGCTGAACGAATTTAGCTGTTGCAGCTAACAATCTTAACAATACTTAGCAGTAGTTGCTAACAATCTTAACAATTAGCAATAGCAGGTAAATATTTTATCCTAAAGTAGTTAAAATATTTTGCTCTGATAGCTAATTGAAACATTCGAATTTGTTTTGTTTATATAAATAACAAATTTAGTAAACTCAGTTAAGTAATTTGCAGTAACTGCAACTTGAGTGTGATTCTCCTAGCAAAATTTTATTTTGAATAGTAGCTAAGCAGTCTTCGTCGTAGTCAACAAAACTTTGCCAGTGTTTCGAAGATATTTGGTGCAGCAGCTAAGACATAGGCAGCAAAACAGATTTAGTTGCCACAGCTAAACCATTTTTTTCCGTGTGTGGTCACTTTTCACACTATTTTAAAGTTTTTTTTTTTTCATAACCTGGTAACCCTTCCTTTTCCGCCATTCAAGTTTAAAGTCCCCATTTCACAACCTATGGTAACCTTAGTAATGTAATTATTATTACATGTACATGTATTAGGTGTACATCTACCCTTAAAAGTTAGAGTTATTATTAAAACAGTCCCACTATTGCTTAATGAAATATTAAAAATGCTTATTGTATTCAGGGTAGGGAGGGAGGGATTGAGTCACTATGTAATCTCTCTTCAAGGAAGTTCAAATAATTATCATCAATCTTCACTTAACAGGTAAGCTCGATTGATTCTCAATTATTTTCCTTCCTTTCGAGAGATTACATAGTGTTTTACACATGCAGATGTTTAAAGGGTTGTGAAATGTTATTCTCTTTTTGTGAAATCAGTGTATCAAATGTAATTAAAAATACTACTCAAATTTGGATTTAGCTTTTACTTCCCCTTAACATTCAATCTCACCCTATATTATTTCTTACTTACTTATAATTGTAAGTCAACATTTACTTGAAGAATTAAATTAAAGTAACTAACATTAGGTAATGAATACTTGTAGGTATAGTCATTATTATGGCAATTGTTAACCTTAATACCCATCTTCCTTGCAGATAGACCGGGGTCAGTAAGGATCTGCATATTTCACAATTTTGCACATACCTGAGGGTTATAAGTCAGTACACTAATACCTATCTTATGAGCAGTATTAACTGCCGCATATCTTGCAGAGTGAATAGTAAAATACAGATACAGCTTTTCTTTTTTTTTTTTTTTTTTTTAATAATTATTATTATTTTATGTGTATGTCTAGAAAGTACCAACAATTCGTTTATGTTTTGTTCAATATCTAAATAAAGTTTTGTCTAAGTATTCTAACAGGTGTTAAGTTTCTCTGGTTTCCTTTGAAAAAAAGAGGGTAACACTAACAGCTGTTATTTCCTCTCAGGACCAGAAGTTTTAACCCGTTGGGTTATATTAATTGTTTTCTTATATACTAATAATACTATCAATTGACATCAATGCTAGCCTTTACACTCTGAGTGAAGTAACAAGTAACTAATTTAAGTGTTAATTGTTAACAATTTACTTAATTAATATAGGGAAAAGTTATTTGTTTAATACAGTGAGTACTTATTTGGATTCCATGGAAAGTTATATTTAGGTTTCAACATTCATATTCTGAATATGCCCTTAGCGGACCATTTATTCAATACTACCTATTTGAAAACCTCTTATGGTGACAAGGCTGATTTCTGGCAGAGTAACCATATCAGCTAAAAACTACAAAAAATACAGGGAACGGAGCCATCATAATTACCTATTTCAATACCTTAATTAATACATATTGTAAATAAAGCATAGCAAAGCATTGTATTTCTGGTGGGAGGCTTCGGCCGTGGCTAGTTACCACCCACCGGACCAAGCCATGCCGTGAAATGACCTAGTCGTGTTTCGGGATGTAGTCCGGTGTAACCGTTCCGAAGACGGGTCTGAGCAGTGGCGCACTTGTAGTGCTTCACTCAACTGCCGTCTTTGTACTTGTTCACTCTACAAAACTTCAAGGCTAGAGTGAATGAGTACCTTATAGGTCGTCGTGCTCCATCTTAGACCACAACGTCGCTTAACATCAGGCGAGTTAGTGGTCAAACGCCGACCTATTCTACATAAAAAAAAAAAAAAAAAGCAAAAAATTATATCATCTTTTAGGCAATAATCATACTGCTTTTATGTAGATATTATATTATATATAGAGTGAATAATATTTCTGCTGCCAGGGTAAGTTGGGCATGGAGAGGGTGGCAGCTGCTAAATAAGAAATTAACAATTTTTTACATGGATTAAAAGCGATCAGCCAGCAAGTAAACTCTTGAATATTGAGTACCATATCGTCACGCCTTTCCCTCGAGGGGGCTGGCAGAGGTGTAATACAACACCCGCAATTTGCCGGACGATATTAAGTCCCAAATGTCCCCAAAATATTGGGTACCATGCCTGGGAAAGCCTGAAACTATTACTACACCCTCTGCTTTATCTTGGATGATTTTGTGTAAAGTCTATAGTATCTGACAGAAAAGGCAGGAATCCATAAAACCAATATTTCTCCCAAGAACAAACGAAAGTACTTTTCAACCTTATATGCCTCCCGGTCTAGTTTTCATGACCTGAACAGTTTCCATTATTCATTTAACATTGTTGCAAATAGCGTCCCTAGTTATTTTAACTCTCTAGTTTCTTTACTTTAAGTTAAAACTTAGTTCAACCTTATTTAAGTACTTTTGTAATTTTTTATGTTTTTTAATAAAGATCTGTTGTTGTTGTTGCTGTAAACAGCCAGTTACCATCCTGATCCATTCACATTTATTTTACCCCCAATACTTGCTCTAGTCTTGTAAAATTGTATGTGACACTATTATACAAATACCACCTCATTCACACCACTATTGATTCTGAACAAATTTCTACAATTAGGTTTCATGTCTAAAGTAAAAACATTTTTAAGCAAAATAAGCCCGTAACAAACATTTCTAAATAATTGATGTGCATTTTGGATTCCTCATTTTCACTTTCTATTAGCCCCTTAAAAGATCACATATTATTCCCCGTCAGATTAAGGCAAATCAGAAAAAAATCTCACATGAGTAATAATCAAGTCTTATTTTGTTATGTACCTACAAGCATTTGTGATAATTTTTCTCCACCCAGTATACACCAGTTCTTTATATAATTGGGCAGTACCATGTTCATAGTAAAGAAAATTAACTATTTTCATTAGAAAGTGCTAAAAATCTGATTTATAGCCTTTTTACATACATCTATTACATGCTACTACTAGCTACTGCCTGTCTAAATTCCAAATGCCTACAAGATCTGCTAAGTTTTTTAGAAAGATCTATCCTTTGTTTAAACCTTTTCTAGTAGGTATAAAATAATTAGTTGATATTATTTAGACTTGATTATGATGCCCACACATTTCTATTTCTAAACTCTTTCAGATTTGACTTGGTTGTAACCTGCACAAATATTTTCCTATTATCCCGTTAACAAAAGATAAAGTCAGTAGCTTGAATTTATACATAGAAAATATAAATATAATAGCAATCAGGATATTGTAACTTAATGTCCTTGTTTCTTAAATGAGTATTTATTGGTTTCATACCTTACTAAATGGGGCTGTACTACAGCCAAATGGTACAACATTAAACTCATAGAGCTGAATTATTCAATTGTGAATACTTTTTGTTCTTCAGAATTACCCCCGGAGAAGTATGCATCTTTCATATCAATAAGTAGTTTTCATGAAGTAGTTAAGTGATAAAAATAACATTAAGGGGTGTATACACAGGTCCTCCATCTTAAAGCGGTTAGTTACCCTACATTTATTTATTAACTTTAGATATTAAATAAGTATTTTTTACCATTTTGTAGAGGGATCTAAGAAAATATCATACAACATTGATCTGGATGGGGACCTTATACATAAATCATAGCTTCTATCTCAATTAATTTTGCTGTAATGGATGCAATTAACATAATTTCAATATGCATGTTCAGTTTTATGAGTTACACATGAGAACTATGCCCTGTAAGTAAATTAATTTGTATAGGTAGGTATTTCAATTCTATAAGAAGGATATTAAATCCTCTAACCCACGACAAGGTAGTTAGTTCCAAAATAATGTTCTCTCATTGAAGAATAAAGTAATCTGAGTACCTGAATCCGTTGCAACTGAAGTTGTATTTCTGTTATTGAGTCAGTGTTGGCCTGACTAGTTAAGGCCCACTATGTCCAAATCCTCACAGGCGTAGGTGTTGTAGTTGATAGGGCCCCCAACCGTTTAAAGCTGAGATAGTTGGCGCCACAGGCTCTGCTGGTCTTGCATTTAGTTGATTTTGGCTTGCTTGCTAGTCTGTTGACTGCTTTAAGCCTTAGTTCTATTGGAAAGATCCTTGGCCAAGGGTCACTAAGAGGCAAGACAGAGGTGCACTGAAGTGTTTCTGTTTAACCTCAGTAATGATGATAATAAAAGTATGTTTTTTACATACATATTCCGATACCTACAACAGCCTTGATTTTTAAGTTTAGTTGTGGTAAAATAGTTGACAATTTGTATCCATCTTTATGCAATACTATTGTAGATTGGAGGTGCCTGATTCTCATCGTCTGATGAGTGTTCATCTAGGTAGTATTTCGAACACCTCAGAGTCTAGAACATTTTCTGACTGTTCATCTGTATTTGAAGTTTAGTAAATGATAAACTTAAGTTTATATATTTGTATGTATTTGTATAGGTCCGTTTTTTTATCATCTGAAATTATAGTAATTCCTTCGAGAGATGTTTGTACTTACCCATTGCTGATCAGGTAGATATTGGTACATTAGTAATGTATGAAATTATGTTAGCTCTCTGTGTTTACAGGAGTATGCAGCTACCTGATCCTGCTAGGTAATTGGCGTTGTATCCTTATGGGACGCCCTCAATCAGTTCCTGCAAGACTGCAAGTTTATGTGAACTCTCTGTATTTACAGGAGTATGGGTGGATTAGGATTACCTATCCTGCTACATGTAAGGGTATTGGCGTTGTACCCCTCCAGGGCACACTCACGAAACACACTCAATCCCTTGTAGCAACTTGCTTACCAAAGACTCAAGTTTAAGGTTATCTTTGAACACCATTTTCGGTCGAGTGGTTAGCCCCGCCGATCGATTGAGTCCCCGAGGTGGTAAACAATGTATTTTTGTCTTAATGACCTGTATTATCGTCGAATAGGTAGATAAGAATCTCCTTTACCGGCTTAGCGGATAGCACGTGTCCCGGCCTCCGGCGTATTTTCTTATTTTCCATTAAGTATACTTAGTAATTCTTCAATTCTTCTATTTCTTCAATCTACTATAAAGTGTTTAACTCTATCTTCGATCTCCTGATCTGTCCCTTTTCGTTTTCCCATTGTATTTGATGTAAATATTTTTGTCGCGGAAAAAATGTGTATTTCGTGACGCACAAAAACACAGAATGGCGGAAAAGGAAGGGTTACCAGGTTATGAAAAAAAAAAAACTTTAAAATAGTGTGAAAAGTGACCACAGGATCGCAGTGCTGCATGTGTAAAACACTATGTAATCTCTCGAAAGGAAGGAAAATAATTACATTCATAAGCGAACAATCTTAAATTGCCAGGCTCTATATCAAAAGTGCTTCACTAACCGCCTGTTTCCGCCACCAATAAACTCTGATTAAAATCTAATCAAGCGTGTAGTCGGCTTACAGCGCGTTTTTGCTAACAAGCGCTTGCAATCTTGCTAACATTGCTATCTAAGCTGTTATTAATCCGTGCTGGCTATGTTTTAAAGGCGAAGATAAGCGAGATAAAGTAGATAATTCCAACCTACTATCCTGAATTTTTGAATCATTATAATTTTAACAAAACGTTTAATTCAGGCACAGGTTGCTATAAAATATAACAACACGGGTCCATATTACCTTTTACAGAGTTATTAGGAAAGGGTGTGCTAAGACCAAAAGGGGTCATTAAACTCATAATTTTGGACAACGCTTAATGGGGTCAACCCTGAAATTGAGAAAAAAACATCAGCTGTTCAATACAAAAGTTAATTGATCATCGACAAAATGTATGGAACAGCTGTTATTTTTAGAGTAAAGAAATAAATTGACCCTATAGTGAAGTTGTTCATAATGATAAGTACAATGACCCTTTTTGGCTTAGTGCACCCAATACCGACAACCCTGTAAATTACGTTAAAAAATACATATATTTTGGCTCTGATTTCCTGCATTCATTATCATTATCGCAAACGAAAGACGTCCTCTGCCGGATATAGGCCTCAAGGATCTTCACGATGGAACTCTTACGCCATTTGCATTCAGCAAGGCTAGCATGCGCGCCGCAACAAAATCTTCTAATCCAATTTTGTCGTGTGAGAACTTGAAAAGGCCACATGTAAAAATACGTCTTTTCGAATAGCCGACACCATTTTGTCGCGGCGTGCACGCTAGGACTGCAGGTGCATCGACCCTCAAATTTGATGTGGGTTTTAGTTGCTGCAAACGAATATCTAATAGAAAATCACAGTTAAATGTATGTTCAAGTTATTTTTGCTTATAGTTAGTGTGTAGTAGTATTACGAACTCTGGTTGATTATATAGATAGAACACTGAAATTAATATTCGTAAATCTTTTTTCAAGAACCCATTTTACCTATACTGGTAAGCTAGAACCTATGAATACTTATATGGCTGGAGAGAGTTTCGTACTATTTATGAACGAAAAGTGACAAGCCAATTATAATATTATAGTAGTGTGCGTGACGGCTACGACTAGCGTTGCGTCATACTTGTTGTAGAAGCTAAATATTTGCCGCAATTTTTTTCGACGTCTTCAATGTTTTTAGTCCATCTAGAGATATCATTTATTAAAGGCTAGAACATTTCCTTCTCAAGTAAAGGCGTGAAAAGCCGGTCCGGGTCAGTTCACTTGCACATAATTCAAGATAGTAATACCTACATAATAGCCACATAACTAATACATAGTTTTAACCACTATTGTGTTCAAGTATGGAACATCAGAAGAAGCTGGAATAACCACTAACAATTTTTTTTTTCCTGAATAAAAAGCGTACTTTTTATGACTAAAAATAAGGGGACAAATCAGCTAACCATACCCGATGCTTAACAGAAGCGCTGACGTTGCGTTTAAAAAAATAGACGGGGAACAGCCTCAGTTTCACGAATGTTTCACAAACGTGTCATCGGTCGTCCAGCTGGCACGTCTGTGATACATCAGTGATACTGAGCCGTTTGATTCCCCATCCGTCTTGTTAGGACAAACGCACCGTCAAAGTTTCGGTTTAGCAACGCCTTTGGTTAACTGAATTGCCCCCCAGATCATCCTCCTATTCAAAGTCTGACTTGGTCTTATGGTTTGGGGCTCTGTTCTGGTTTATGAGATATTATCTTGAACGTTTACGTTCAATTCACGTTCAATTCAATTCAATTACGTTCAACGTTTATTATGTCTTTTCTAACGATAGAGACAGTGAGCGAGTTGGCATGGCACAAATGCACACGCTAGAATCTACCGCCTGCTATATTCATTTATCCTAGTTTGGGGCTCGCCGGCAATAATGTAAAGGCAATGATTTTTCCACAAATAAACATTTTTTTTTTTAATATAGAATAAGTCGGCGTTTGACCACCAACTCGCCTGATGTTAAGCAACGTTGTGGTCTAAGATGGAGCACGACGACCTATAAGGTACTTATTCACTCTAGCCTTGAAGTTTTGTAGAGTGAAAAAGTACAAAGACGGCAGTTGAGTGAGGCGCTACAAGTGCACTACTGCTCAGACCCGTCTTCGGAACGGTTACACCGGATTACATCCCACATTATTATTATTACTACCTCATTGTTAGTAAATTATCGGGTTCAAATAAGGCAAGTAATAGATGGCTCAATTTTACACGCAAAATTAAGCTTGAGCACCCGCTCATAGTTGTAGCTATGTAAGTTAAGCATTTCGCTTATTCTATCTACTAATTTTTATTCCGTAGCCATGAGCCGCGGTCCGAAAAAGTTAATGATCCGTGAAGCATCGGCTAATCGACGGTGCCAGGGCTGTAAAAGGGACGCTAGGTACACAGGAGATTTAAAAAACTGTCTTTAAGTGGCAGTAGGTGACACGACAAAAAAAATTAAAAAAATGTTATCCTATACTATCCTAACTTCCTAACTGATACTACAAAGGCTAAAGTGGGTTTGTTCCTTCATTTGTTTGTTTTGGTACGCTTTTCTACTCAACCAATCATCACGAAATATTGTATACACGCTGTCAGAGGTACAAAAAATGAGATAAAAAAAACCAGTTCATATGGAAACGCAAGTGAAACTGGGCGGCTCAACAAGTACTTATACTATCAAAACTGTACACACAAAAATACATTATAGAAAGAAAAAAAAACCATACAATCATTGTTTGTTAAGAACAACGAACTAGATTTCTAGTTCCAATTATACATTGCTCTGTTGAGCGCAAAACTTTCTCAACTCTGCTTTGAATACCGTGCAATCTACTGCAGGTAGGAAGTGACAACTTGCAGTACGCTAGATAACGAAGCTTGAATGTATACCAGTACTATTGTACCTGTACAAGTACAGCTGTGTTATTGTACTAGTTGTGCCTCGCGATGTCACTTGCAAGTATTTAGTATAGCTATAATAAAGTATAGCACTGCAATAGCCAGAAAAATATCTTAATCTAATGACTTTCGAATGTAGAGATTGTAGAGATTGCAAGATATACCTAGTTGATACCGGTACATACGAGTACATAGATAGATTTTGTGATATTTTTTGGGTATGGTCGTTGTCATTACAGGCTTACAAAAAATATTGTACAAAAGTCTGAGCAAATCGGAAGAAAGCTCATCTATGTAAGGTTTTTACTAACATCTGAAAAGTTGAACATTTTGTCATTAAAAACACACACAGCTGAAGAGCGAATTAAACCTTTTTGTTTAAACTATGACAGTCAGTCAGTCAAATATCTATAAATTATTATTGAATAGTTCACTGTATGTATACGGTCCCTATACAAACTGTTGTCCGAGTTTGAACTTCAAGTTGTGAGTTGTGGAGTTGTGTTTGCTTTGAATGAATGTAAATTGTAATTGTAAATGTAAAATCATCGTTTGAAGTGCTGGTCGTTGAATACGGGTGAGAGTTTGCACACGGAAATGCCAATATTGTTATTATCTGTCGGAATTTCTCGGATAAATTTACAATATTCTAGATTTTCGTCCGAGCGAGCGTTAGGGAGCGATGCGATGTTTCAGCTTTGGCAAAATGCTTTCGTTTGTTTCAGCTGTCTTTTTTTAATTTTATTTTTATGTAGAATACGTCGGCGTTTGACCACCAACTCGCCTGATGTTAAGCGACGTTGTGGTCTAAGATGGAGCACGACGACCTAGAAGGTACTTATTCACTCTAGCCTTGAAGTTTACTAGAGCGAAGAAGTACAAAGACGACAGTTGAGTGAGGCGCTACAAGTGCGCTACTGCTCAGACCCGTCTTCGGAACGGTTACACCGGACTACATCCCGAAACACGACTAGGTCATTTCACGGCATGGCTTGGTCCGGTGGGTGGTAACTAGCCACGGCCAAAGCCTCCCACCAGAGTGTCTTCCTCTACAGGTCAGTACGCACAGGTACGAACCCAAAAATTTCACGAAAATCGGGTGAGGAATGTGACCTTAGAGGTTGCATTTCTCAACCAACCGGTGTCTGTCCTAGACAGACGCCAGCTGCGAGGTGTTCAGATCACAGCCCACTACTTTATTAGAGACAGAAACAAGTAGGAATAAAAAAAAATCTGAGTAATTAAGGCGGCAATTCAGCTAAGCATAGGTATTCAAAAGCATTCGGAAGCGTTTCCGCTCGGATTCCAAAAATATTAAACTCAAATTATTTGAATCTCAATCTAAAGTCATAAGTTTTTAAACGTGATTAATTCTTCCGATTCATACTTGGTTCCCTATTCCAAAATGTATAAAAGTAGACTGAGATTCGAACAATTTGAGTTTGAAATTTCTGAGATCCGATCGGAAACGTTTCCGAATGATTTTGAAAAGCACCGCAGGTCAGCCGAAGCGTAACTAAACCGTTGACGTTTTGTTTAAAAAAAATAATTTAAAAAAATGTATTTATTGCTAAAACCTATAACTTTACAACACATCAAAGAAAACTGTAAGGACTTATAACATTATACCTAAACTAAGTACATATAATGATAAAATTGTTTTGGCAATTGGAGCAGGCTCAGCACTGTTCTGCGCAGACGAGGTCCACGCAGAGCTGGTTTTCAGCTTACTTCATTGCTTGAGCTAAGATTGTTTATCATAAAAAGGTCTGGGAAACTCTCAATACTTCTTATGTTTTACAGAAGTGTCACAGTTGCTGGTGGTTTGACTAGCACGTTTGTGAGACATTACTGTTACTGAGCCGGTCCCCGGGTGATGGATCGGTTGCGGTTAAATTGCTCTACTGGAATATTATCAAAGGTAAAATCGCTAGAGTCCACTAACAATTCTGATGTGGCTATGGAACAAACAAAATTTAATCTAAATTTTTTAAATGTTACATTTACAGTCACTAACGGTCACCCACGTTAAAACTGCTCTTCGTTTGCACTTAGCTTAGTTTTTTGTCATCTATTAGAATCAGAAGTCAAGTAAAGTCACAATCACTATGACAAGTGGGGAAACGTGAGGAAGTGTGGGGATGTGAGAAATAAAATGTAGCCTAAGACTCCCCGCAGACTGCAGACTGTCTATCGGGCGATGGTTGAGTCGAGTTGGACTGCTAGTCCCAGTTTAAAAGTAATTGCGGTCGATACTGAATCGCTGTAATGTGTACATTTGCACACCTCTTCATACTAATTTGTAAAAAGATACTTTCGTGCAGTTGTTTTTCGAAAGAATGGACACTGTGTCAGGTATATTTTTATGTATTTTGGTTATTGATGGCCTCCTTAACAGATTATTTTTATTGATTAGCAGATTAGATGTCATATTATGTAGAGGTGGCTAATAGGCAATCGTGCCATCTTCGCGGCGTCCTTTTTCTCTCTCTCTTTTTCCTACGCGAGTGGGCGTAGTGATGTCCCAGCGCGCTAGTGCTGTGCCTCTAGCGAACCATCAGACGATTCTCGAGGAATTGCCCAACATTATTGAAGCCGACCAAACTATCGGCCGATAGTAAGTGAGCAGTCTGCGGGAACTCTAAAAGTCCTAGAGAAAGAAATATAGTTTTTCTGAAACACCTCTTTTGTACAGCACTTTGCGATCGAATTGTCGATAAAGCAGCACTCAAGTCTTTACCGTGAATTGGATCATTACGCTTCAAGACTTAAAAGTATTTAGAGATGCATTTCTTTCGAGATTGAAGTTGATCTCAAGCGTTAAGGTAAGGGTCAATGTAAAATCAAACGTTGGGATAAAAAAAAAAAAAATCTAAGTAATTTTTTATACAGGGCTATGAGGAAAGGGTGTAGGTACTAAGCCGAAAAGAGGTCATTGTACTTATCATTATGAATAACTTTGCTTAAGGCCCCAGCCCTGAAATCACCAAAGATTTTTTTATTTGGTGATTTCAAGTTATTCCAAATAAGCATTCATTGATCTTCGAAATAATTGGATGGAACAGCTGATTTTTTTTCTGATTTAGGGTTAAGTCCAAAGTGAAAGAAAAGTGGTCCAAAGGAAAGTGGTCCAAAGGATGGTGGTCATTATGATGAGTAAAGTACAATGATCAAAATTATGACTTATCGGTTGTATATCGGTTGATAAAAAATGTCGTCCCATCCACAGACTTGAGATATTTTTTTACGTTCCAGATCTGTGGTCCCATCAATTAAGTCAGTGGTCTAACGCATGCCCTATTAACCAAGAAGTCAGGGTCTAGCATTCCAGGAGCAAACACGTATGACGTCACTCGTCATCGTCATCCGTCTCTTTCGCACTATTTGTAAATGATTTATTTCGGTCTTGTTTAACCATCGATTGACGTCACTACGTGTTGCCCACGTGACCGGAATGCCTTACCTGGCGGAGTATATTATTATACTATGGCATGCCTAGTATTGCCAGGTCCGTTTGAAAAAGTCATATAAGCCTTTTAGTTTTGCTTTAAGTGCTTTTTGCGGTGTAACCGTTCCGAAGACGGGTCTGAGCAGTAGCGCACTTGTAGCGCCTCACTCAACTACCGTCTTTGTACTTCTTCACTCTACAAAACTTCAAGGCTAGAGTGAATAAGTGCCTTATAGGTCGTCGTGCTCTATCTTAGACCACAACGTCGCTTAACATCAGGCGAGTTGGTGGTCAAACGCCGACCTATTCTACATTAAAAAAAAAAGTATCAGTTGCCAATAAGTCTACGTTTTTTTCCATACATTACGAGTACAAAGCTCCAAATTATAAACAACAATTAAAGCAAACACAAGTGTACAAAACAACAAAACTAAACAATTCTAACAATTAAAATCATCCTACGCAATTCGTTTTCAAACAATAGCATAAAATTACGAGTAATCGACACCTAAAACATCCTGAAAAGAGAAATTTCGAGTATATTTAGTGAGAAGCTTAGCGGAGCCGAGCGATACAATAATCCTTTAATCGATGGGAGGAATGAAAGAAAAACGACTTCGAATTTTAGGGATGGGATTATCGATGCTTTTGAAATCGATTTTCTTTACAATTTTCCTCAAACATTGGAGGAAAAGATGAAGTGAGTTAAATTTATTTGTTGAGTTAGATTTTATTAAAGTAAATCAAGATTTTTGTATTTATTGAAATCATTAGCTTTTTCTCTGTCTCTCTATTGCTTTAACAAATTTTAGCCACTAAGCCGACCTACAAAATTATATTGTTTTTTACCTAATTAAAAATTAGCACAAATGTTAATCTCTGTCTTTTTTAAAATGTAATTGACTATTGAAATTGAATGAATAAATTTAAAAAAGTAGATACATACACACATATTGCCTTTCCCCCGAAGGGGCTGGCAGTGGTGTAAAACAACACCCACACTTCGCCGGACGATATTATATCCCCAACGTGACAGGAGGCGAGCTTGTCGCCATACACTGGGTCCCAGTTATGTAGCAGATTAAATACATTGGTCTTTATAAACTAACAAACATATACAAACAATAATTATATGCAAACAAATTGGTCATCGTCTGGGTCCGAACCGGCTCCATCTGGCTTGAGAGGCGGGCCTTCTCCGACTAGGCTATCATCGTTGCAAAAGTAAATACAATTCACTAAAATAATATTTACGTTGACGATTCGATTATCATAAGTATCGATGAATTTAGCAAACCAAACTAATAGAAAGTTGTTAAAGATTCCACCCCTATTCGAAAGTAATGGATACTTTCATTATCTCCGTTCGCGGTGTTCGCTAGATAAGAGTTGTTCTAGAACAATCGGAACCGCAGCCGACGTGATAATATTGAATCGAATTGTGAAGTAAACGCCCTGTGCTAACCTTCGATTATTTTTCGAATAGTTTTATTTGAGAGTAAGAAAGTCGAACCCATCACCATGAAACGTAATGACTCATTTCTAGTGAGGTAAAGAGAGAGAGAGTTTGAGGCAGGTACATTTTCAGTTTGTGAAAACAAAATGACAACGCTGTTTCATTACCCGACTGCGCAAGAAGGGGCGTTATGTTTTTCGAGTTTGTTAAAATTAAGGTTTCTTTGGCACGCTCTACAGCCTAAACAGCTCGATAAATTTAAACATTTGAGGTGTCATTTGAATCGTCTTGAAAGTGGAAGTGACATAGGGTACAATATTTTGCAGTCGGGTTTTTTTATTTTCTTTTAATCATGTTACTTGTTTATTCGTAGTTTTCATTGATTGCCATAATCATGCCACGTAGTTTTCTAGTAGTTGGGGTAGTTTTTCGATCGTACTTACAACCATGAGCTAAAAAAACGAAGGTCTAACGGGAACGTTATTTATGTGAAGTTATTTGCTCCCGGAAGGGAGCAAAAACTTTATGACGTCACTCGTCAACGTCTCTTTCAAACTTGTTGTAAATTGCATATTTCATATGCATCGATTGACGTCACTGCGTGTTGCCCACGTGACCATTTTTGACTCTGAACGCTCTACCGCTATACCGCTATAACGCTATACCTGGCGAAGTATATTTTAATACCTACCATGATTAATTTAATGTCATCTGCTACATAACTGGAGCCCAGTGTATGGCGACAGACTTGTCACATTTTCAGACTGAATATCGTCTGGCAAAGTGTGGGTGTTGCACACCTCTGCCAGCCTCTTCGGGGGAAAGGCGTGACGATATGTTACGAGTATGTTATGATTGCTACCAAATAAAATGCATTACCTGTGCAACCAGTTAGAATATAGGGGCATGAGAACAAATAATTTCCCGTAGCACAGAAAATAGTATGTATACGGTCAACTGGGGCAAATGCGTCTGTGGGGCAATTGCGTCTTTCGAGAATTACTGACAAACTTTTCACAAGTTAGGCGCCACATCTTTAGTTGCAATAATCTGCACAATATGGCGTTAGTTGCCTAATTTGTGAAGTGTATGCTACTCGTAGTAATTCTCGAAAGACGCAATTGCCTCACAGACGCATTTGCCCCAGTTGACCTTAAATATTACATAGGGCATCAGTGCAGAAGAACTAAGTTAACTTGATATAAATCAAAATAATCAGACGTAGGCCTAAATAATATCGGCTTCGTTTATCACAATTTCATAGTCGTGTCACAAAAACTTCTATACAACGGTGCTATGAACTTGTCTGAGACTCGTTCCGAAGTTTTTTCCGACAATGACGACGCTTGTTGTCAGTGAATTTCGTTATGAATTTACTTCGGGACTCGGCTGAACTTTGTTCATAAGCGACGGAACCCTAGACTTGGTCGAGAAGTAATTGTTACAAGTGAGGAAAAGCGTTAGAACAATATTGCCTGAAGTTTGTAACAGTTTCGTAGACTCAGATCTGTTAGATTTAGAAAGAATTGGGAAACTGCGTATTAAACTCAGATCAATCTAGAGAATAAGATGGCGCACGGCGTATAATCTAAGTGAAGCCAAAAACCATCCAAAAACTGCGCTACTGTCGTATAGGTACACAACACTTACACAGTGACGCAAAAAAACTACGCTACTCGCTTGGTCATCTTACCTCGACATTATGTAAATTGGTTTATGGTATAATTTCGTGTACTTACATATTCATAGTGCATTATAAAAGTGTGGCCAGGACTACATTTTGAGGTTCTTTTTATAAACTGCGCAGTTTTTTTACAGGTCAATTTTGAAAAAGCCGTAACATTAAACTCTTACATTTGTAAGAGTATTTAAAAACTGTACATATTTATGTACAGTTTTAAAATATTAAATCTCCTAAGGTTGTATATTGGAACGGAAATGGCTAACGTAGAGTTTGGGAATTATTATTAGTTTTCGTGCAATTGTAAATGTTTTTCATGGCAACATTATCACGCACACACATTGAAAAGAAGTGGCTTCAGCGAGATATAACGCAGTGTTCCATCTTTTCCTTTAGATTGATCTGAGGTATTAAATAAATGAATAAATATTCGGCACACTTGCACACACTGTTGTCTGACCCCAAACTAATCAAAGCTACTAAGGCGGCCAGAGACTGATACAAAAATATTAAATATTTTAAATACATACTTAAATACAAATTCACACCCAGGCATAGAACAAACACAAATGTTTGTCCTTGGTGGAAATCGAACCCACGCCTCCAAACTCAAAAAGCAGGTCCAATACCAACTGAGCCCCCGAGGCAGTCAAAGTAAGTTGGAGTAGATACTAGATACTTCAATTGAAGACTGCTTTCAATTGCTTGGTGGGTTCCTTTGCTTTAACTCTATTGCGTGTAATAGAATCTGGGAATCTTTATTGGTTTTGAGTTTTTAGTCCTTTTACTCAACCTTAGACTTTTTCGAAGATATTAAGTAGTCCATTTGAGTATCTATCTCTTGCATATTATTATTGATTCCTCTGTTTCCCATGATTTGTTGTTTTATATTTCACCCGTAAATGTTTAGCAAATTCTAACTAGTATTATAAATGCAAAAGTGAGTTAGTCGTTAATTTTGTTTTAACCCTTTCACATTTTCACGACTTAGCCGATCTTCACAAAATTATGCATACACGTTGTTTGGGATACAGAAAACATGGGTACTTCTTTCCCTCAAAATTTACGGTTCGTACCGAAACCGTAAATTACCATTCCTTTTTTTTATAACTTAATAGGCTTGCATTTGGCCGCCAACACACCTGATGATAAGCAGTGATGAGGCCTACGATGGAGCACGCTTGCCTAGAAGAAACCGATTCACTCGAGATTTGAAGACACCCAGATTATAAGTGTCAGGGAACACACACTCTGGCAGAGTATTCCACACTCTAGCGGTCCGTATGAGAAATGAGGAACCAAAGCGTTTCATGCGTGTTGTTGGTATGTCGATCATAAAACGATGCCTCTTTTTTATACTCTTGGTTGTTTTATAGAAGATCAGGCTAGGGAGAATAAGGTCATGCAAACTAGATTCATACCCATGGAAATGTTTCCGATAAAAAAAAACCGATAGACTAGCTACCTTGCGCCGATGATCTAGACTTTGAAGTTTGGTCTAGACAAAGAAAGAGTCGTTGCCAGTGAACTTCTTGGCACGTTTCTCGATGGACTCCAACGCTTCGAGCTGATACTTGGCCGATGTACCTATGGGAGCGCGGGTGAAACTGCGCGGCGCAGCTAGTCTATTTATTCAATAGGTACAAAAGAACATTAATTACTCGCCAAGTTTAATCAAAGCAGTCAAGATTGATCTCAACTAGTAATCCCGATAAGACAATTGCGGTTCTCATACCTACATACAAATCTATCTTGGGTTACTTAGGGAGGTTCCCTGGCACCGGTATTAGGCGTGGTTCAAATTACACCGAGCCCCGTCCGGACCCGGGTTTTGTAAACTTGGTTAAGTATAGCTGGAAGTTCAGTGACAAAATTGGAAATGCAAATTGCACTCTGTTGTCTGCATGCAATGTGATAAAGGATTCACATTTTAATGCCAATGATAGTTTCTTGTTTCGGTTGGGTTGATATTCAATGACAATACCAATGTTGCTACCATTTCCTTTGCACGACCTATATAAGTGACGTATCATCTCAAAAGTTTCTAGACGCACCCACAACTTGCCACACATCTCAACAATTTTTTGGTCGGAGTTCAAAGTCACGTAGCATCACGTTATTTCAATAAATACCTTGCACATACGAGTACGATGTGCTGGCGAAGTGCAATGGCATAGTGAAGACTATAGCATAGAAATAGGATATATTAAGATAGCAAGTTTAGTAAGCCCTCTGCTGGCCTGGACGGGGCTCGGCATGGTGTGAATGAAGCTTTCAGTCCATTTATCTGCACTCGGCCTCACGGGCCGCTGCTCTTTGATTGGCCTCGTCTTTTCACATCCGACAGACGCGACGGAGGGTGCTCATGGGTTAATCGCTGGTTCGTATGTTGTACAGCTTTTGTTGTAGTAACATTGGGAATCAATGAGGTCTATTCTTCTTTGATAAAAGGGTTCTGTGATCTATATAGTCATTGTAATGTAATGTTGCGTAACATAGTTTTTCAAGTTTATTTTATGTATGAAATTGATTTCATTTCAACACGATGACATACTGGTATGCCTCCTGTGCACTTACGAGTATGAAGTCATTAAAAATTTTTGATCTTGATACTGTACAATTTCTATCCTGTAAGTACAAATCGCAGGTCAAGCCGATGGCGCAGAAATGAGGCAGCTGGCACAGCAAGCGAGGGCTATTTCCGGCTATGTAGGATACATGCTGCTGACGATGATGATGATTCTTGATATCACTGTATGTGATAAGTGTAATTAATCTTTATTATTATCAATATTTGATTTTATTTAAATTTGACTTTGTATCTGCTAAATAGTAATCTGCTAGTCTACTCTTTCTGTGAAAAGTATAATATCTTTGATGTAAATCAGTACGGTTTTCGTAAAAATAGGTCAACCACCCTGGCGGTTTTCAAATACATGCAGGAAATACTCAAAATCTTAGATAGAAGACAGTATGCAGTCGGTATGTTACTCGATATGACCAAAGCTTATGACAAAGTTATTTTTGAAATATTGCTAAACAAACTATATGGTGTAGGAATTCGAGGTAGGGCCTATGAGTGGTTTAAATCCTATCTAAAAAATCGTAAACAATTGGTAGAAATCATACATAACAATCATAATAACGGGACGATAGAGAATATTCGCTCGGACACCATTGTATTAAATAACTCTATCCCCCAGGGAAGTGTTCTTGGTTGCCTAATCTTCCTCATTTATATTAATGATCTACCTAAAATTGTCAATGAGCCCTGCGTTTGCTTTGCAGATGACATTTCCTTGCTTACCTCAACAAAAAATGAAACAGCTTTACACAACAAACTATCCACGACGCTCGATAAAGTGACCGATTGGATGAAAAAACATAACCTTGAGCTAAACGTATCCAAAACAAAAATTATTACATTCCATCCATATCAAAAATCGCCACTTCAATTTAACTTTTCATTCCACGGCACTAATATAGAAATTGTTAAAGAAGCCACTCTTTTAGGAATTAAAATCGATACAAATGTAAACTGGCTTTCTCATGTTATGAAAGTTAAGTCTAAACTTTCATCTCTCATTTATGCCCTTCGTGAAATAAAAAAGACTACAGATTTGAAAACTGCAATCGCCACATATTACGCAAATGTCCACTCGAGATTATGCTATGGGATTATACTATGGGGTTATAGCACTGGCGCAAGCGATTTATTTATCATGCAAAAAAAAGTCATTCGAATCTTAGCTAACATAGAACAAACAGATAGCTGTAAACCATACTTTATTAAATACAAATTACTGACCATGCCATGCATTTACATCCTTGAAATTTCTAAGTTTGTGAGGAATAACCCTCATTTATATAAAACACGTAAGGATATTTATCCAAATCTTCGCCACAGAGACCGGTTATTGACTCACAAGAGTAAATTGCGGATGCACTCGTCTAGCACATTACCTATGTCTATTAAAGTTTATAATAAGTTACCAGCAGAATTGCAGTGTGAAGGTGATTTCATAAAGTTTAGTAAAAAATTGAAACAATATCTTATTCTCAAAGCATATTATTCAGTCGACGAATTTCTAAATGAAATAATTAAGTAGGTTTTTTTGATAATTTATACTTAGTAAAGTTTTCGATTTTGGACATATGTAATATTTTTCTATATAAAGTAGCCTCCTCCTCTCTACCAAATCTTGCAGAGCCCGACAGGGTCCATTGGACTATGTACTCATATTTTTAACATCTTGTACTGTATGGTTGCAAATAAAATATCTTGAATCTTGAATCTTAAATTTTGACCGAAGTGCTACATTTTTAACCGACGAAACGTAGGAAGTTTACAATCGCGTCGACTTCATTCATTCATTCATGTATGAGGACGCATAACTTTTTTTCTTGTAAAACATGAAAGGTCTTGCCCCTACTCATAAATCTTTTTATAGACAGCTCAGCTATGACAGATTGGTATCAATCTACTTGAAGAGCCTATCCCAATCCAGTTTGGAAACATTGCCGTCATGGTTCTATAATAATGGAGTCAGCAGAGCGTGGAAATAATGGTATACCTTCAATCATTGACGTGCTATTATTCCTGGCAGATTGAGGAGCTCACTACTTGCGACTTCATTACTCTTACCTGATATTTTTCTGGTTGGACTGTTTTTTACCCGACTGCGCAAGAAGAAGGGTTATGTTTTTCGAGGGTATGTTTGTATGTATGTGGGTACTAGGTATGTATGTATATAATGTATGTATGAGGTTACTTTGGCACGCCTTACAGCTTAAACAGCTTGATGGATTTTGACATGTGAGGTGTCATTTGAATCGTCACGATAGTGGAAGTGACACATAGGAACGGAGAAATTGTTCATAAGAGGTAGTTAATTTTACAATCCAAACTTTATCAAAATCTGAAGAATAGTTTCCATGACATTTAATTTTGTCAAGCGCGTTTGTGTGGAAATTTAGAGTTATTTTGTAATGTCAATGAAGTTTTATTAAATACTACCACGCCACGACTCGGTTTCTCAGCTAAGCATCTCTCTCTATAAAGCATTTCATCATTTTTCTTTCTGATCCCTATCAAACTACATAAGATTATCTGCTGAAATTATCTAAAAAAAATTATCTGTTTCAAAATCTCATCAAAATAGTTTCCTTCTTTTAGGAATCCACAAGGAACATTACATACCTACATAGATAAAAACTAATACTCACACACCGATTTTTATAGAAACAGAATATTGAGACTTGTACCTAAGTACCTTACCTACCAAATAAAGTGAGAGTCGAATTGTTTCAGTTCATTTCTAACTAATATCAATTTAGAAGTTAGTAGACACTCAATTTACTCCCAAAATGTTTGCCACTTCACCAGATTGTAAATCTTCTCAATAAATACTGCTTTGTTATTGGTATCGTCATAATTTTAGTACATAAATGATAGCGGCAAGCACATCAATAATAGATTGTCTGAACCCGGCCGAGAAATGAGATCCCACCTGCGGCATTAGGTATCATTCGAGCGGGTCACTGAGAAAAGCTTTTGCGGTAAAGTTTTCCTATGTTTAGTTTATTATGTTTTTCTATAAGTACGTTGCACTTTTCTGGTAAAATCTATCTACTTTTCTATATTTATAAAAATGAATCCCTATTTCCCTTGGTCACGCCATCACGCTTGAACGGCTAGACCGATTTCACAATTTTTTTTGTTGTGTCAGGAGAAGGTTCCTAAGAAAGAAAAATTAATAAAATTGAGCGGAACAGTAGAAAATTTGAATTAACAACGGGAACTGGCGCGGTAATGTTACTCATAGTTGATTGTTTTTGAAACGAAGTTCGCCGGGTCCACTAGTGCTGTATAATAATATAGTCCGCCAGTTATAGCGTTCTGAGGCAAAAATCATCAACAAAACAACAACGTTGACAAACATTGCAATCGATGCATAAACAAGGCCCGTATAAGTAATTTACTCAAAAATGCATGTAATGTAGTCATTATTTTGACAACCTTGTTTGAGCAAAGTCGACCTTGCAGTTCTGTTTCAAGGAGCGGCCGGCCGGCTGGTCTCTCTAACAGGCCGGCAAAACATTGCCGGCCGCTATTTTGACGTTTCAACGTTTTAATAGTACATTACTGCCGCGGTATATAATGACTACTTTGCTGGTCGCGCTGATGATGGCCGACAGCGCAGCGTAACGCAGCTCGAGGCCGACACAACGCGGTCAGCGTGCAGCACTGGATGGACGAGCTGAGATTAAGGCCGAGGCCGTAGGTCGAGGCCTTTACAGCGAGGACAGCAAGGGCTGCAATGATGGCCAAGCTAGAAGGTCTAGAGCGTAGCTAGGCTAGCTCGAGGCAATCATAGCGTGACCAGCGAAGCAGTCATAGTAGGCCAAGCCATGTATAGTACTTTACTCAAAAATGCAAGTATCTAACCTAAATAAAACCAGCAAGTAATTTAAATAAAATACATATTAAATAACTAGAAATTTACTAAAACTAGAAAACTTGTGCTCTACTATAACATTTCATTTACATCTTTGAAAGGATAAGAGACTTCTTTTCTAACAAGAAAGACATTGACCGCTATAACATTTCACAACCCAAAACAGAAACCTAGATGCGAGGCCTACCTTAATTATAGCTTTGACTGCCAAACCAAATTAGGTATATCACGTCATAAACACAAACCCCCTTAGCAATAAACGTTGTGCTATCAAATCGGAATAGTTATACAGTGTCATGTCTTTTTCTTTCTTTTAAAATAATAAGTATTTAAAAAAAAATAGTATTTCAAATTTAATTAAAACACGAAAAAAAAAAATTGAATTAAGTTGCGCCCCAGACAGCGTGTATGCAAAATTTCAAGACGCGCGATCGGTTGCGTTGTTGAGACGTGAAAGCGTTACAAACAAACAAACGAACTCACTCAATTTCGCATTTATCCTATTACCTACTTACCTACCTACTACCTACCTACTACTTACTACTACTTACCTACTAATCCTACTCTAGCAAACTCTGGTGGGAGGCTTCGGCCGTAGCTAGTTTACCACCCACCGGACCAAGCCATGCCGTGAAATGACTTAGTCGTGTTTCGGGATGTAGTCCGGTGTAACTGTTCCGAAGACGGGTCTGAGCAGTAGCGCACCTGTAGCGCCTCACTCAACTGCCGTCTTTGTACTTCTTCACTTTACAAAACTTCAAGGCTAGAGTGAATAAGTACCTTCTAGGTCGTCGTGCTCCATCTAAGACCACAACGTCGCTTAACATCAGGCGAGTTGGTGGTCACGCCGACCTATTCTACATAAAAAAAAAAACTTCCTACTTATACCATTATAAAGGCGAAAGTTCCTAAGAATAAAGGAATGGATGGATGGATGTTTGTTACTCTTTCACGCCAAAACGGCTAAACAGATCTGGATGAAATTTGGCACTGAGATAGATTATTGTCTAGAATAGCATATATGACATTTTTTAACCGCGGGTGAAATCGCGGGGCGCAGCTAGTAAGATTATATAGTTAGGATTATTGTATCCCGTGCTATGCAACGTTTATTACTGAGGGATAAAGAATTTAATTTACCATCCATGGCTTAGTGAAATGATATTTATCAAAAAAATGTGCTGAATAATTCGGAGTAGGAACGTTTAGATCTAGCGCTTATAAACGAAAGGCTTAATGCCAGGGAAAGGACCATTGTTATGGGAATTACGATCCCTTCACAGCGAGGCGTTTCACTCAGACTTGATTAATAGTGAAGATAGATATTAGAATTGAAATGGTGTTGGTGTGCTATTAATTGGGAGCTACCTAAACTATCAAAGCCTTATGATGTCATCAATATCACAGGCCTCTTTAGAGATGACTAGCAGCGCCTTGCGGTTAATTAGCAACCTATGTATGTATGTGTTAATCCAGGATGTAAGCTATATCTGTTCCAAATTTCACCCATATCCGTCGATCCGTTTGAGCGGTTTATTCCTAATCTGACCCGAGAGCCCCGGGTCAGGTGGGTAGAAGATAATTGTTTTTTTTTTTTGAACTATCCAGAAAGCTAACAAGACTAGGTTAGATTATGAGCATCAACAGTTTATTGTTTTTTATTCCAAAGGGAGTGTAATCGTTTGCGACCATCCGTTTTCCGACTAACTACAACCTAGGTATATTCAAGGCCAGAGTGAATAAGTACCTACTAGGTCTTCGTGTTTTGTCTTAGGCCACAATGTCGCTTCACAACAGGCGACTTGGTAGTCAAATGCTGACCTATTCTATACATGATAAGATCCAACTTACCAAAAACCTCTTAAGGGTTAATTGTACTCATCGATATGAACAACTTTTACTATGGGGTGAACTCTGAAATCGCGAAAAACAATCAGCTGTTCCATACATTTTGTCTCAGGCCAATGAACTGTTTGTATGGAACAGCTGGTTTTTTTTTCGCGATTTCAGGATTGGCTTCATAGTAAAAGTGGTTCATTTTGATGAGTACAATGAACCCTTAAGGGGTTTCTGGTGAGATACCTATAACCCTGTATAAAAAGAAACCCCGGACCCTGAAGAAGTAACGAACAAACACAATTATGTGCAAACAAACTTTCGCATTTATTTTACTAGTAGGATTTAAGCAGCGTTCTTTAGGAGTCTCTGAGGCAAAATGGTGGCAATGGAAACATGGCTGAGTACGATTGTGAGATCCAGATAGCATTGCGACAGCACTGCTGGCAAACGAGGAATCAGTTGAAAATCTTGCGATGCGCTGAGATTGTCTTTGTTATATCTGACCCTCTATACTTGACATTTGAGATGTTTCTTGTTCACTCTCACTCTTTTGAAATGACAGTGACAATGACAAATGTCTTGAAAGAATAGCCCTGCACGTTCTTGAGGCAATCTGTTCAGTCTAGCTTCATCATAGGTTTTGCGGTTATTTTTTTATTTTGTAACATATCATAACATATCGGTCACGCCTTTCCTCCGAGAGGGCTGGCAGAGCTGTAATACAACACCCACACTTCTCCGGACGATATTCAGTCCCAAATGTGACAGGGGGCGAGCCTGTCGCCATTTTGAAACAAACAGTGATAAAAAACTAGATTTTACAGGTTTCACGTAATTATGATTACTAGAAAGATAATTATCAAAATAATTACAAATGCAAGAGGAAAATAAGTAGATGTGAAAGTTCACAAGTTACGAGACTTGGTCACCGGACACCAAACGAAATTGTGAAACTTCGCCCATTAGTGGGGACGATAATTTCCCTTTGAAACGATTTGAATTAATCGTTGAGATACTTTCATTTTGATAAATGTGTAAAGTACATTTCTTAAATGAAACAAAACTTTGAGAGACAAATACTTAAATGGCAGCAATGGTAGAGTATTTGAAGACTTAACACAACATAACATACCGTCTTTCCCTCAATGGAGCTGGCAGAGGTGTATTTTAACACCTACTCTTCGCCGGATGATACACAGTATTAAATGTGACATGGGGCGAGCCCGTCGCCATACATACCGGACTCCAAGACTTATACTAAGTAGTAAGTATTTAGTGTGAACGTTACGAGTGTCTTAAACAAATAATCAAATTCACTCACTGGCATCATACTTACTGTAAAAGATTTGACTTACGTTCTACCAAATCTTTTTTTTTTACAGTAATTTTCTACTAAGCGCAAGTAGAAATTGTATGAACTCGCACTAATTGAAGTGAGATCAGGCCCTTACTAGCCTGCCTAACTCACTAACAATAGCTTCCAATCCTAGTTTGAAAAACAAGCCTCGTGTATCCCGAGCATAACTAGATAGTCCTGACATAAAGAGCCAAAAGTTAGTTTAATTTATATTCCAATGTAATAGCAGGTTTATAGTACACAGAGCAATAATATAAAGGTTAGTATAACGTGGGAGAGACCGCTCTTAACTAGTGAGTAAAATTACACAAAGGACTAGTTTTGAATTTATTGTGATCGTTTAGTTTTCTATATTAGCATTTAGGTATTATGACTTTTTAGCTTACCGTTTTAGCGTTAGACTTAGCGTTTTGACTGCCTCGGTGGCTCAGTTGGTAGTGAACCTGCCTTCTGAGCTCGGGGGCGTGGGTTCGATTCCCACCTAGGGCAAACATTTATGTGATGAACATTTGTGTTTATTCTATGTCTGGGTGTTAATATGTTTTTATTTTATTTAAAAATTACACTCCACGGACTCCGGGGACCGTGACTTTTGTTATCATAAATCTTTAATAAATACAGGTGTTAATATGTATTTAAAAATATTAAAGTATGTATATCAGTCCCTGGCAGCCATAGTACAAGCTTTGCTTAGTTTGGGGTCAGGCGACCGTGTGTGGAAGTGTCCCAAGTGTAATTATTTATTTATTATTTAATTATCTAAGTAAATTAGGTTTATAGCGTAAGGTCATATGGGTAATACCTAACTATTTAGTGTTATAGACACATGTATATTTATTATAATGTTAGTAATTTACACAATGGTTACTCACTTCAATTGGTATATTAATTTCAATTTAGTTTTTTAGTTACTCATAAAGATTTTATAACTTATGTGATAATTGTATACTTTATTTATTTTTAATCTACTTTCTGGATAATTAGTTAACATTTTATTTCAAAGGTGAAGTTGGCTAACCAAGTATAATTTGATGGAAATTAACTTTATTAAAAACAAATAACATTATTAAAGGAAAAACAAAAAAGCCGGCTGCAAAACATTGTACCCTATGTCACTTCCACTATCAAGACAATTCAAATGGCACCTCACATGTCAAAATCTATCAAGCTGTTTAAGCTGTAGGGCGTGCCAAAGAAGCCTCATACAATCGAAAAACATATCCTTCCTTCTTGCGCAATCGGGTTTGAATCACAGCATAAAATATACTCAAGTATTATTGCTTAAGCTGCCTCGGTGGCTCAGTTGGTAGTGACCCTGCTTTCTGAGCTTGGGGGCGTGGGTTCGATTGCCACCTAGAGCAAGCATTTATGTGATGAACATTTGTGTTTGCTCTGTCTGGGTGTAAATTACCTATCTAAGTTTGTATTTATAAATATTATATGTATGTTTATCAGTCTCTGGCAGCCAACAAGCTTTGCTTAGTTTGGGGTCAGACGACCGTGTGTGCATAATGTCCCGAATTCATTTATTTTATAATTTTTTTTATTGTTATTTTCATCTATTTCTAAAAGCGGTACATTCAATTAAACAATCTCTTCTCTTATCCAAAACAAAAACCAACGCATTTTTTCCACATGTAACCAAAATAGATCCAGCTTTCACCCGGACTTCGTTTCTATGAATAAATAAATACCGAGGTCTCAGTAACTTGCTCCTTCAATTTATAATGATAACGACTCAGTACTCTTTCAGCTCTCTTGAGAAGAGATCGTGAGGTTAATATTTCAATGAGGTGGCCTGAGAATAGATCTGTGGGGATTTTCGATTTCCGGAATTTACTGAATGTACTACTAACTTACTAAGTAATTTACCATGGACTATGCGCTTAGAAAGTAGACTATACAGCATGTTACAAAAACCCTGTTATATAGGTAATTGGAAGGCGTGTACACACACATAGAAGTAATCATGCAAAAATACCAAAATAAATGCACGTTCAAAATAGCAAGAGTTATGTTCGATTTAAGAACGCAAAAAAAAAAGGAAATTTTGTATAAATGTTAACAAATCTGTATTATATGTTATGTCGGTAGCTTTTATTCAAAGAAAGTAGCGGCATGATGCAAATAATTTACAAATAAAACCGACGCGATTAGTGACTGCGTTCATGCATGCTTTTAGGAGGGCGGAGTGCGATGTGAGCTTAAAATTTTCATATACTATAGTCAATATTCAATTTAAACCAACATAATTGCATCCTCCAGTCGATAATGGATGCACACGTCGCGGATACAATACATGCGGGTTTTTTTAACATCCTGTATTTATAGGCAAGATATAAACTATCTCTGTTTTGAGTTTAATTAAAATCCATCCATCCGCTAAAGCGTGAAGGAGTTACAAACTAACACACATATTCACAAGCTTTTGCATAATTACAATATAAGTAGGTACAAGAAGAAGCATAATTAAAATAATAACTTGACGTGTGCTTATTTATTATTCCATAAATGTTGTTTACGTTTAAAGTTTACCAAATTAGAAAAGGAAAATAATGATATAAAACCAATATTTACATAATGTCTCGCGTTTTTATTGTACAGGGCTATTTTTAAAAAATCTCTCGCAAGCTTGTTCTCGAAATCGTTCACACTTAACAACTTCAGTTCCGTGATATTTAATAAAAAAGATAAACTTTTTACTCATAGGAATTATAATACAGAACATTCTTATAAAACAGAACCTGACGAGTAGGATCTAGGAAAAGGATCTTTTAAAAACATGAAGCTCACATCTAAAAAACATTATATTTTTCAAAGAAACTTACTTTGTTTCTTCTTAGTATTGTGAAACGTTGTGGAACATAATTTGATGTAGGGACTATGTCTGTGAAAAGTTTTTGATGAGTTGAAAATAACCCTGTACGAAAAATAGGAAATCTGTCAAAAGCTAAAGCCGACTCGGAAAGCGGGACGAAATCTCGTACAATATTAATAAACAACTTTTTCGCTGAGCTATGTTAAAGTTTTTCTAATAAAATTACCAAACTCCTGAACGTGGGTGCGGAAAATTAAAAATACGTGTTGTATTTGGCTTACATTATACATTGTTGATTTTACATTTAACAGGCTATTTGACGACCGTATTAAGGTGCTTTTCTACCACGAAAGTTGAGCGGTGCAAGGATGTGTAGCGAGGAAAGGCACGACTGGTTGTGCCAAGCAGTTATGCCAAGGGGATGTCACGAATAAATCCACCAAAAAGATCACTGTAAAAATATCAAACCTACTGACTAAATTTCAAAAGAATCAAAAAGAGGAAAAATCAAGAAAAAAATAAAGGAAGACACGGATAGGCAGACGCTAGACATGCCTAGACTGCCTCGGTGGCTCAGTTGGTAGTGAACCTGCCTTCTGAGCTTGGGGGCGTGGGTTCGATTTCCACTTAGGGCAAATATTTATGTGATGAACATTTGTGTTTGTGCTATGTCTGGGTGTTAATATCTATTTGAGTATGTATTTAAAAATATCTAAGTATGTATATCAGCCCCTGGCAGCCATAGTACAAGCTTTGCTTAGTTTGGGGTCAGGCGACCGTGTGTGGAAGTGTTTATTATTTTTAATTTTTATTATTTTTTTTTACATTTCTAAGCAATTTCGCCAAAATTGAAGCATAGACACTTTGCTTGCTAACGCTCGCTTGGTCGATAAGCGAATTCATCCAATTGGTAGATCTTTCTTCACCGAACAATCTCGAATCGCCCATTATTTTGTAGAAAAGCACCCTTACCGAAGAAGGAAGAGGGATACTCGGTCAACAATGGAACAAAACAAGCCAAAAATTATAAGAATCAGACGACCATAATTGCAAGGGGCTTTTCCCTTTGATAGAAAAACAGAACCTATTCCAAGTAATTCATTTGGTACATAAAGATAGATTTAAAATTATTTTTTACAGAGAAAGAAACACGAGTTATAGGAAAGTTACGAGAGGAATAAGAATCTGGTGTGATAAACAAATCTATTATTAATTATTTTAAAGAGGAAAGATTTGTTTTTTCGTAACGAATGAAGTAAAAAATATCTGGTCCAATTTCAAAAATTCTTTCACTATTAGAAAGCTACATTATCCTTGAGCGACATGGACTGTGAAACACGAGCGAAGCCGCGGGCAAAAGAGCTAGAATTCGATAATTTTGTGATTACCTTTAGTATTGTATCTTACCTTATTAACTTTAGCATTAGGTTTAAGTTGTAATGAGCAATTATTTTTGGTCCACATTAAGTAAGATAGTACCTGGATGTCCGAGCTTTGCTCGGTATTTTTTTTTTTATTGTGTTTTTTGGAAAATAAACAATTGATTTTAGTCTAACCTCAAAGCAAACACTCATTGACTTCGTGTTACTTAATAACGCCATCTGCTGTTGTGTCGTTAAAGCAATTAGTTGCTCACAAAAATAGTATTATTATTCGCCAATAGATGTCAGGAAGAGTCAAATTTTTGTTATTTTTCTTCCAAGTTTATGTTTAAGTTGATTATCGATAAAACACGAATAAAATGACATTTTCTAAAAATGATTCCTAGCTAGATCGATTTATCGCCCCCGAAACCTCCTATATACTAAATTGTATGAAAATCGTTGGAGCCGATTCCGAGATTCCAATTATATAAATATGTACAGGGTGACTGGTTGAACACTTTAGATATTCTATGTTATCATAGTATTCATTATTATGAACAACTTTTATTATGGGACTAACCCAGAATTCGCGAAAAAAAAAACAGCTGTTCCATACATTTTGTCGAATGTCATTGACATTTTTCTATGGAACAGCTGATTTTTTTTTCGCGAATTCCGCGTTGGTTCCATAATAAAAGTTGTTCATAATGATGAGTACTATGATAATCCAGAATATCTAGTGTTCAACCAGTCACCCTGTATATACAAGAATTGCTCATTTAAAGGTATAAGATTTGGACCTCAAGAAGACCTTTATCTCGACTACAGCTGACAGCCTCATAAATAACAACAAAAATGTCTATTGATTTGCACGAAAATAAAAACAATAATCGGTAGCAAAACTTTCACTAGACCGTCTTTGTAAATCAGTCAACGTGATATCACAAATAAAAATGCCATTGGGTATTCAGTGTAAGCAAATCGGACGTGTTGAGATATGTGGATAGTTTTGTATGTGGCGACAGTAGCCAGCTCTTCAGAAATATATAAAAATATCTGTCTGTTCTGTATGTTTGTATCTATCAAATAGTTTTTGTGTTAAACTTTGTGATATGTACGTCTTGTATACGCAAACCGCAATCTGATACTGGCCGTCAATAAACCACGTTAAAGGTAACCATTCACCATCCTGCCTTGAAGTCCACCGTGCTGGACTGCCGCTGCTGCTTCATACAGGCTGGTGAATGTAGTCGCAGCCTTCATCGCGTCCGGGAAAGATGTGCAGGATGTACGTGCAGGATGCTAGACATATTTAGTATGTGAGCTACATCCCGCTTCGCAGTCCTGAACAGTGGACTGCAAAGCACCACCCTGCCTTACAGTCCACCGTACGGTTACCTTAAATTTGAATGCAGCTAAAAATGTGACCTTGTGAGTGTGACTTTATGTTACATTCCATTTGTTTCCATTTGTTTGTTTGTTGCCGTTGTGGTTTGTTGGTTTTTGTTTTACATTGTTTAAGTTATAACTGATAGATCTCCTTTAAGTGGATATAGGCCGAGTAGCTAGGCCTGGTGTCTGACTTGTTAGGCCGCCCAAAGAACCTTTAAGTGACTCTCTACAACTAGAGAATTAACAACATTAACTCAAAAAGCCTTTTCAACATTTTTTTTTTCGCCTTGGTAAAATCCGTTATGGATACCACCAACAGCCCCGGGTGCAGGCACAGAGTGGTTATGTGGGAATCCCGCCACTGACGGCCTACCTACTAAAAACCTAAGGGTGTTCCGCCTCGGCGCAAAATGTCGTGCTACGGGGATAATTTTCGGACTCTTCCGCAGCCCTGACAGCGCCAGCCCCTTCGGGCACCCCCTCGAACTTGCGCTCTCTCCCTCTCGATGACGATGTGTCGAACACCAGACACATCGTCATCATCCACCTCCTCGGAGACCAATTTTGCCCGTGGGCGCCAGTCAGCACCCGTGCCTAGGCGCCCCTGATCCCTATGCGACGGGTCAGATGAGTGGCCCCGCCGCCTGCCACTTCGGCCGCATAGGATAGGGAGAGCGGCAACGATACACCAACACGCCTCTTCCTCTGCGGCCCCACCGCGTCCGCCATCAAAACGGTGGCGACCCCGTTTGGACCGCGGAAGGTAGGGAAAGTGGCAACGACACACCAACAGTCCTTTCCCGCCGCGGCCCCCAGCCTTCGGTTGCAGTGTCGCCCATGCGACACTGCACCCCGCCTCAGTTGTGGGTCTGCTCAAGCCCACACCCTACTTAGGCCGCTTCCATGTGGGCTTTGGAGCTAAAAACCCCAAGAAGCGGCCCCACCTCGGATTCCTCTTGGCTTTGCCGTGGTTGCCGAAGCCACGGCTACTGAGCCCCCCCGCCACGACAAAGCGGGAACCCTCGGGGGAGAAGCCTTTTCAACCTTGTTCCAAGCTATAATTACAGTACACAGTTAAATAACTGCTACATTTATTACAATCAAATTTATTCTTTAAATGTTTATATATTTGCAAGTGAATCCAACGGCAAACTGATAGTATGCCCACCGGACGAGACGTGGTGAAATGGAGCGCGTTCTCGATAGTGGCTCGGAAAATAGTCCAGGAATATAGGATAGAATTGGAAAGAGCGCAGGTACAAAGAGTGCGGTTGTTTGTTGGGATCTGTACTACACTTTAGAAGTGACGTTAGTTCGATCGTCAAAGTAGATATTCTTCAATACATATCGTCACGCCTTTCCCACGAGGGGGCTGGCAGAGGCCCACACTTCACCGAACGATGTTTAGTCCCAAATGTGACAGGGGGCGAGCCTGTTAAAAAGTGGCGGTTATTTGGTAAGTGAAGTGTTTAATGTGTTTATGTATAAGTAGCTGTTCCCCGCGGGTTTATCCGCGGTTAAAAAGTAGCCTTTGTGTTAATCCTGGGTATAAGCTACCTTCATACCAAATTTCACCAAAATCCGTCCATATGTTTGAGCGTGAAGAAGTAACAAACACACACACTTACACACTCATGAACTTTCGCCATTATAAATTGTGATAGTGTGATAAACCTGAGTAAATTTTGCTCAAAGTGAAGGTAGAAACGATGGTAAGTAGGTATACCTAATACCTATTTTAAGTAATAATTGCCGTGCAATTCTGAGACGAGACCAGATCTGAGACCAGATCCAGGAGAGACGTAAGAATCGTCGAAGGGACAGTTGCGGGAGGCCATCACACGTCTCTTATTCTACTGGTGGCGGATACCACCAACAAATGCATTTCCAAAGAGAGTTGGTGTCAGGCTAAAAAAAACTCTTTAACACGTTGAACGCCGTGGAGGTCAACATATGAGCGACACTGTAATAGCCGATAGGGCCAGGAGAAAATCCGTATATATTTAAAATTTTACACATTGTATTTATTGCATTACAGGTACGGAAATAAGCTAAAACTTAGTTATTGATTACAAAAAAATCATTTTAGCGTTTAAATTTGCTATAATTTGAGTGTCACTCATATGTCGTCCCCCGTGGCCTATGCGAAGAGAAAATCGCATGTCCGTTAGCGGGGGCCGCGCGGGTCACGGTGTCGGGCACCGCCGCCCGCGCGCCCGCACCCGCGTACAGCCCACGAGTTTAGAGTGTTTATTTCGTTTATTGCGTGTTTAGTGCCACATTGAACGCATACGCTCACAACGCTATTTGGTTTTTGCTTATTTTATATATCTATTCATACTGGGTTTTTTTCATATTATAAAGATGGATGATTTCGGAGATTTTGAGATAAGTCAAGAAGACTTAGAACACATAGACAATTTAGAAATAAATTTACTCAACAACAGTTTTCACATCGGCTCGGAAGAGGAAGATCTGGATGATCAAACAATTTTCCGTAGTCGTCGCCGTGTAATGGTTTTTGAAAGTGATGAAAGTGAGTTAGACCAGCTACAAATTACTTTGAATACTATGAGTACTCCGTCGACATCTGCACGTACATGGACGCAACCAGCAGGTAATCAGCGCCAAATTATTGCTTTCACTGAGATTCCTGGTTTGCCTTTTAATCTCCGCTCTGCTATGATTAACAAGTCGCCATATAATTTTTACTGCCTTTTGGTGTCAGACGAAATTTTTGAGAAAATAGTGTATGATACTAACGAGTTTGCTATACACAAAATAGCTGCACGAGAACCTTCAAAGTCAGCACGCATACGCAATTGGTCGCCTACTAATGTTGATGAAATGAAAAACTTTTTTAGTTTGATATTATTTATGGGATTGGTAAAGCTTCCTAAAATGAGTGACTATTGGTCCAAGGACGAAATAATAGGACATGCTTTTGCACGAAAAATAATGTCTCGGAACAGGTTTGAACTGTTATTACAAATGTTACACTTTTCTAAAGAAGATGACGCTCACAAGACTGATCGATTACATCGCATTCGAACCCTTCTGGATCTAATGAACGAAAATTTCAAGAATCATTACACTCCTGGCGAAGACCTGTGCATTGATGAGAGTGTCGTACCATTTCGGGGAAGAATTATTTTCAGACAGTACAATAAACAGAAACGACATAAATATGGTGTAAAGGAATTTAAACTATGCACGTTACCTGGATATACCTACAAAATCAGTATTTATGCGGGCAAACAAAATGATCAAGTCAATACTACGCCTGAAAACGTTGTGATGTCGTTGTGCAGTGACCTTTTGAACAAAGGACATACATTATACACTGATAACTGGTACACAAGTGTCAGTTTGGCTAGAAACCTTTTGCAAAATGAAACGCACCTCGTTGGTACAATTCGTAAAAATAGGAAAAATCTTCCTAAGGAAGTAATCAATGCTAAATTGAAACGAGGCGAATATATTGCCATGGAGAGTACTGATGGAATAACTCTATTAAAATGGAAAGACAAAAGGGACGTTTACGTTCTTTCTACAAAGCATTCCACCAGCTTTCAATCCGTCACGAAGCGAGGTAAAACCACTTTGAAGCCTAAAATCGTACTAGATTACAACAAGGCGAAAGGAGCCGTGGACTTATCCGACCAGATGGCCGCATATTCGACACCTTTGAGAAAGTCCGTCAAATGGTATAAAAAAGTGGCCATAAATTTGCTTCTAAACACGGCCGTTGTTAATGCTTTAATATTATACAAGACTGTCACTGG
This sequence comes from Peribatodes rhomboidaria, assembly GCA_911728515.1. Lineage (NCBI taxonomy): Eukaryota > Metazoa > Arthropoda > Insecta > Lepidoptera > Geometridae > Peribatodes > Peribatodes rhomboidaria. The sequence goes on from OU452182.1 coordinate 11,167,752, forward strand.
GAAAAACATGCAAGTAGTTGAATTCAGGAAACAGATAATGAAGGGTTTATTGTCAAAAAAGGAAGAACAACCAATAGAAACCTTGAGGCCAAGACGTATAAAGCACAAGCTCACGAAAAAAGAAGGCACTGCCAAAAATAATCGTCGTACATGTCAAAATTGTTATAAACATAACGTTGAGATAATGGGAAGGGCTTTGGCAAAAAACAAGACCAAAAAGGTGGTTACATTTTGTGAAACTTGCCCAAATAAACCATATCTCTGTTACGACTGTTTTCATCAAGTTCATTAGAATAATTTTGTGATGTAAGTTTAAGTTTACCTGGCATTGATCTCAAATTAAGTCTGATTTTGCATGTGGTCCTCGTATAAATAAATATCTAAATGAATATTAGCTAATACTACTTTGTTTTTTATTTAGTACACATATACATATCCTATTTGTAATCAAAATTTATCCAAACTGGTTTCGGCGTTATAGCATAATTGAACGCAATACTATCACACACAGTTATATTCTCACTACGTTGCAAATATAGCTTAGAAAACTTGTCATATTTTTCTAGGTATTTTGTTTACATAAAAACCAACTGAACTGCATTAGTCTACAGGGCCATGGGGGTCACGTTATACCGAGATTTGCTTAGAACATTTGTCCGACGGCTCCATAGACACGTTTGAAATCAACTCCAGCTTGCGGTCACATGGTGTCCCCCGCGGCTCTAACGGAACAGATAAGTGTCGACCAAATGGTGCCCCCCATGGCCCAAATGGAAACACGAAGAAAAGGCACTGGCGTTCAACGTGTTAAAGGTAGTTTTGAAACTTTTACAAGAAGACACAATACTCTATTGTAGAATTTAAGCCAAAACTCATTTAAGCGAAAAGTAATTTGTTATCAAATGAATAAGTAAGTATGAAGCAAAAAAATATAATAATACTATAATACAAGTCAATATTCAAAAAATAAAAAAAACCCCGCCACCGATCTTCATCAACAGTCAACACCGATTTCCATCAAACATAGCTAAGAACACTTCCGACTAATTCACCTTTCAAACAAAAAAAGAACATAATCCACACACACACACACTCACACACGCACGCACGCACGCACGCACGCACGCACGCACGCACGCACGCACGCACGCACGAACGCACGCACGCACATACAGATAGAGAGACACGTCAAAGTTATAACATCACGTCGTTTTTGCGAAATTAGTTTCTAGTTCTGAGATCTTATCAAAACATTTTCTTGGTAGAGCAATGTAACCACAAGTAAATACCGCTAAATAGTTGGGAGGCATTTCACAAAGCATTACAAAAGGTATCACTATTTCCCACACGTGCCCCTGAAGGGACGTGAGGAATGCAGGGCTACGGAATTGTGTCCTTCGATTCCTTTTCAATTGTATGGAAATTGAAGCTGGAATTTTGATACGGTTTTTCGATGATTTGTCGATACAAATTGTGGAGGTAAGGTGGTAATAAGGAAAAATATATTTATACTCTTATATTATATAGCTTCTGCCCGCGGCTTCTAAGTGACCTACAGGAAACATGGACAAGTTCGCCTTTGGGTAGAATTTCGAAAAATCCGTTCTTATTGAATACCTACAGTTTACAAAGAACACACCTTTTAAATTTCATGTCTCTAGGTCCAGTAGTTTAGGCTGTGCGTTGAAATATTAGCTAGTCAGAACTTTGAAATTTTATACATAATTTTTTTTATTATAATTCTATTGTAATATGTATCTTAAGTCTGTAAGGTCGATGACATGGGCCCGTGTTGTAATTTCATAACAACCAGTGCCTGAAATAAATGAATATTATTATCAATACAAATAGCGAAAGTGGACAACATTAAATGGGATAAGCAACAGTTTTTCGTGTGAAAAATTATTAAAATGTTTTACTGTCAGATTTAGTCTAAAAAAATAGTCCTGTAATGTGTTTTACCTTGTATAATATCAGTAAGTTCTAATGCCTAACTCTTCACAATTGCTGATGATCGTGAATCGTGTGTGCATACAAAATGCATAGAAAATAATCGGCAATTACAGATGAGTAAGCTCTCCACACACATCGTCCTCGTGGGTCATCGTCATCGTCTATGATCGCCGATTGAAAAAAGGCGTCCTAGAAATTGTAAGTAATCAAATTACCTAGTAACTTTATATAATATTTATTTAACCTTAATTATTTATTTTTCTAAATTATTAATTTTTAATTAATTTTTAATTTTTATTTTTTATTATTTTTCTTTAGCACACATCACCGTCCATGCTAAATCATAATGTTTTTATTCCATCCAAAGGTTGTCTGGAAGAGATCGCTCTTAAGCGATAAGACCGCCCATTGCGCCTTTATTTTTGAGTATTTAGTTTAGATTTATTTGTATTTGGTGTCAATAAAGAGTTTTTGTATTGTATTGTTGAACTAAAATTGATGATGAGACTTCGTTCCGGACACATCCCTTCAATCAAGTTTAAGTTTCTCATGGGAATTACAGAGTCGCCCAACTGCACGGAAGGCGAAGTAGTTGAAGATGTGCATCACGTGCTTATGGAGTGTGTCCGGAATGAATCCCAGAGACGCGATTTTTTTACTTTGAACAATATTGTCATAAATATAGGTTTATGTAACAGCATTTTGGCCTCTCCAGTTTCTGAGGAGGCCAGAATGCTGTTAATGTTTTATAAGAAAAGTATGTAATTATGTTTGTGTATTCGTTATGGGGGTGGCATTGTCACTGAGTGACAAAATCCCTTTTAATAAAAAAAAGATTTAAAAAAAAAAAAAATAGAACTAAAACATTTGTACAACAAACTAGTAACTTTGTAGTTTGTTATGCCAATTATTTGAACACCAAAAACGTCGCATCTCAGATACTACGAGTACGTCCTAAAACACAATAATTTATCCAATACATTTCCCGCGACCACCAAGAAAATTTTCCGCACTCCTTTCTCATCTAACCCGAAAAGTTTTTCAACAGTTTTCCCAACTTATTTTTCTGCTATCCACATTCGACCACAAACTTTGAGCTTTATTTTCTCCCAGTTTAAATTACTTTTGTAGTAACACGCTTTTGTGGAGTTATTGCTAAGGTTGTGGGGTCTCGAGAAAGATGACTTGTCTATTTAGTCTGTAGAATGAATAGGTGATTGATGTGTTCGCATGTTACCTGCTCCGTGGGTAGGCTGTCGGTAATTATCTCTTTTACCCCGTTTACCTGGGTTGAGTTATTGGAAGCACAATGCGGTATTGAGTTGTTGGCAAGGCGGGATATTGCCATGAAAAAGCGCAGTTTGATTTGAAGAATACGTTTTTATCATGACACTAATATTACATTTTAAATGCGAAAGCTGGGATGGATGTATGGATGTTTGTTACTCAATTACGCCAGATCAGATGAACGGGTCTAGATGAAATTTGGCGCAGAAATAAAATAAATTCGTGACATTTCCACACACGGTCGCCTGACCCCAAACTAAGCAAAGCTTGTACTATGGCTGTCAAAGACTGATATCCATAATGTATTTTTAAAAACATACTTATTTAGATATTTATAACACCCAGACATAGAACAAACACAAATGTTCATCACATAAATGTTTGTCCTAGGTGGAAATCGAACCCACGCTCCCAAGTTCAAAAGGCAGGGTCACTACAAACTGAGCCACCGAGGCAGTCGAAATATAATCTAGTTTGAAATAGCACAAAGGATACTTTTTAATCGCTGGCAATACCGCTGGACGCAGCTAGTATTACATACTTCCCGGAGAATGGTAGTAATCCCGAAGCGGATATTGGAAAGAGACGCTGCTTTCAAGAGTGCGAACTCATGCCAAACAAGCAGGTCGTGCTGTTGTACTATAAAAGATGCTTACCTATCGATTAATGAAGTGCATTGAGTGTTCATAACTACAGAAGAAAAAGTATGTCCACGGCCAGTGCCTTTAGATAAAAAAAGAAAGTCGATGTGCAATATTTATTGCACAATAGTTAGAAAAGAATACGGTTTATAAGCATTCCTTTACAAATTATCATGAAAACAGACAGAAAGAAGATTGCTAATAGTGTAATAACTTAGAAAAGTATTCTAAAAGTACGAAAAATGAGTACCTTCTAGGTCGTCGTGCTCCATCTTAGACCACAATGTCGCTTAACATCAGGCGCGTTCTCCAACTCGCCTGATGTTAAGATAAAAAAAAAGCCCAAGTAACTAAATAGAACTGCCAATCCCGTCCTAAGTCCCACTTATTTACTAGAACTATTTCCTTGGTAATTACGCACAATAGAGCAGAATCCCCCAGGAGCAGCGATCAAGGGCTAACGAACTACCGCTTCATTTGCAATTATCGGGAAAAAAGAAGGTCGTTGTTCCCAACGGTATTGAATTCTTTATTTATTGTGTGATTTGGGTTTAGGATCGTGCTTTAAAGTATTGGTTTTGCTTGCTTTGTTTAAATGGGAAAATATAATGTCTTGGCATGCTTTCTTTTTCAATGTTTTTTACTTATTTATCATTTAGGGTCATCTAAATAATATATTTTTATGAAAATTATATCTAATAATAAAATGTTTTTGTTAGTGCGACGTTTGCTCGGCTATGTGGTGAGGTAGGCGGACTGCAGCAGTTCTCGACACGTGTCAACCTAGTGATGACTACTTCGCAAGGCTTACTGTTTTTGGCTCTTATATTTGTTAACGTGCTTAATAATCATTTACCACGCTAGTAAAGGTATTAATGAAGTTGAAATCTTGTGTCTTTTGTTTGTACGTAAGTGTGTAAATGCAAATAATAAATAACTTGGGAAAATGCGTCTGTGGGGCAATTGCGTCTTTCCAGAATTACTGACAAACATTTCACAAATTAGGCAACTAACGCCATCTTGTACAGATTATTGCAATTACAGATAAAAAAAAGATGTAGGTGGCGCCTAATTTGTGAAGGGTTTGTCTGTAATTCTCGAAAGACGCAATTGCCTCACAGACACATTTGCCCCAGTTGACCCTACTAGATTAATATCTACAGTTGCATCTGATATCCTAAGAGGAAACGTCAAATCCGCTCAGCTATTTTGCGTGTGAATAATAAACACGCCCACATCTTTCAGATATTTGTTATTAGCAAGATAAATTACTTTATTTGGTAATAATCTTGAATTAAAATACTGTTTTGCAATCATTCCCAAAAGTTGAGCAGTAAAGCTTCCAAATTCTTGAACATAGATAACCATACTACAACTATTTCAGTATTTAACTTTTAAATTTGATTCTTCTACGTAATATTTTATGAAGCAAAAAGCATTGCTTCAAAGAGTTGAAGTATTCATAGTTTTATTAATAGCTATAGAGAATTAGGGGCGATATGAATGGCTGACGTTGAAGGGGTTAGAATTCAAGAGATATTTTACTGGAAACGCCGTCAAAGTCGTTTCTTTTTCAGAAGAGGTGTGTATGCAGAATTTGAGAATGTGAGAATGCAGGTGTTGTCATCTAATTTACTTCATTTTCACTTCTTCTCTTCTCTGTCATATAATCACGCTGTTCCCGAGGGGACTGGCAGAGGTGTGATACAACACCCACACTTGGTTAGACGATATTAAAATGTTCAAATTCCCAAATGTGACATGGGGCGACAATACGCACAAATGTTTACACAATGAACAAATTGGTGCGTGCCGTCGGCTGGATTTGAACCCGCTCCCTCTGGCTTGAGAGGCGGGCCTTCTCCAAGGCTAGGCTAGGCTTTCATCGCTTCTCTATCTCTATATACAAAACAAAGTATGTTTGTCTCACTGTCTGTATATCCGCTAACTCTTTTTAAATCACGCAACGAATTTTGATGCGGTTTTCACTAACAGTTAGATTTTATAACGGAATGTATTTTAGTAAGTATCGTTCGAAGCCGGGTTGCGTCACTAGTGTCACCATTTTATAAGCAAATTATTAAATATACATAGAGAAAAGTTTACCTATCTACTTGTTTTAAATACGGTTGTCTAAGACTAAGTGAAAACTATACTGTAAATAGCATGCTACTGCCAAATATTTTCCAAAAATAACATACTATCAAAGAGGACTTCACACGCAGAAATGTAAATAAATAAATTCGGGTCACTTCCACACACGGTCGCCTGACCCCAAACTAAGCAAAGCTTGTACTATGGCTGCCATGATATACATACTTAAATATTTTTAAATACATACTTAAATACATATTAGTAACACCCAGACATAGAACAAATACAAATGTTCATCACGTAAATGTTTGCCCTAGATGGGAATCGAACCCACACCGTTGTGGAGATCATTGGGGGCCTTTGTCCAGCAGTAGACGACTTTCAGGCTGACATGATGAAGTAACTACTATTCGGTATTTTCATCATTGTAAATAATATTTATTGGTTCATACTACTCTTAGATAACCCACTACGGCATTAAAAATCTTAGGTATATCTTATTTTTCTGTGATATTTTCACGCTAACCTCCGGTTGTTTAGATTAATTTGTGATTCAATCAGCTTATCACTAGGTATACAGCATCATCAACAAAACACAAGAAAGGTATTAGTGAAAAATACGAACATAGGTAGGGATGTGTACTTAACTCAGCAAAGACAAATTACTAAAGTTGGCATGAGCCCACTTCAAGGCCTTTCCATTAATCTAAATCCTGAACTAGTGCAAACTTTAATGAGACCGAACGTTTGCTTTATTAATACTAATGGGGCCTTTGCCACCAGATACGAGTTTAAAACCGCCTGCGAAGTTTTAAAAGTTTAAATACCGGCCGATTCTGGTTTTTACCAGTTTGAGACTTGATCCTTGTTAAAAGTTTGGATGTGCGAATTTGGGAACAGGCTAATACGTAATGTACGCAGTTATACGTGAAGTAGGTACTTCAACAAAGTTTTATAATTACTTCGAAAAATAAATTAATTGAATTGAAAAGAATGAAAATAATCCGAAAATACTATGAGCATGAAAAATAAATTAGAGAAAATGTAATCAGTAGGAATGAAAAGCTTGGAAAAACTACCTTTAAGTAGATGGTAGGTTTCCAAACAACGACTTCTCAAAACGAAATCCATAAATTCGTTACAAGTGCTGTGTTTATTTGCCTTGTTACTCACACTGACGCAAACATAACGTGATTAGTTAAAATGTTTCAAAGTCAAAAGTCAAAGTCAAAGTCAAAATGTTTTTATCCAATTTAGGTATCAAAGATACACTTATGAACGTCAAAGTTATTTAAATAGACTCGACCGCCTTGTTCGGATAAAGAGCCTCTACTCAGAAGAACAGGCAAGAAACTGAGGGGCATTATTTTTTCAAATAATAAATAAATTACAGTCTCACAAATTTTGGCTTACAACTAGGTAATATCTATAAATACTAGTGGCTACTTGATGGAAGTGGAAGGCTCCAGACATCTTTATCTTCTAAATAATTCTTAACCTTACAATACCCTCTTTTCATTAATGTAGTTTTTACATGTGATTTGAATGTTTCCTCAGCCCTGTTTTATTTTTCGGGATTTTATTGTAAAAACGAACGCAGTTGCCTAAAAATTCCTTTTTTGACTTAGTCAGTCTAGATCTCGGTACAGCTATCCTATCCTTATTTCTAGTGTTATAATTGTGATAGTCACTGTTCAATTTAAATTTATGTAGATTTTTGCGAACGTGCATTTCTCCTTAAAACTCGGCAAAAAATTTGATGATTGGTAAAATTTAATACATAAAATGATTTAAAAGTAAGGAAATGACCATACGCAGCGTCGTGTGGTGCCGATATTGGCACCAATTTAGCGGCTTTCGTTTTGCGAGTGTACTTGGTTTTTATAAGTAGTAATTCTAAGATGAACAGTAATTTCATAATAACAAAAACGCAATTTCCAAAGTATGTAGTTTTCAACACTTGTACAATAGAGCCCTCTTAGCAATAAACATTGTATTTAACCTCGGCATAGTTGACTGCCTCGGTGGCTCAGACCCTGCTTTCTGAGCTTGGGGGCGTGGGTTCGATTCCCACCTAGGGCAAGCATTTATGTGATGAACATTAGTGTTTGCTCTGTCTGGGTGTTAATTATCTATTTAAGTATGTATTTATAAATATATATGTATGTATATCAGTCTCTGGCCGCCATAGTACAAGCTTTGCTTAGTTTGGGGTCAGATGACCGTGCGTGCAAGTGTCCCAAATTTATTATTATTACAGAGTTTTATTTTTTATTTTTGAACTCAAGCGTAAAAGACGAAACACTGTGCTACTATTCCGAGGCTATTCAACGTTTATTGCTAAGAGAGACGGTATCTAAAATATTCTACTACCATCTAAATAAATACTTTGTCCCACGACCTTCGACAGGCGCCCGCGGGTATTTTCATTAAGTCAGGACAACCCCAATTGAATACGAAACACTTGGGCGAAAAAACACACTTGTTAAAACAAGAACGACTATAGCAGTCCCTTCATGGTTAATTCCGCACATGTGTGCCACCATTACCATGGGCGAAGGTGTACAAAATCACAATTAACATATAGATGCCCCACTCTACCCAGCCCCTTTTAGCGAAATTACAAAAGACATGCTCTTAACAAGCTCTTCTAAAATTGCCGTCCCTACTAACGCTGTACAGTGTAAACTATATTCCCGGAAAACTACATCGGCAAGAACAGAATGGAATTTTTAAAAATTGTAGTTTTTTAGGCTGTGCTCGCGTGAGGTGGCAGGGCTGTCGAAATGGGAATAGAAAATGAGTTGGTGCTGAGCCCTGACAATGGAATTCATTAGTACACTCTTGGGAAGGCGGACAAGGGTAACTTGGTGTATTTTTTTTAAAAACGTAGCAAGTTCCATGTTAATTAATTTGCATTCTGAATTTTATGAGATCTTGACAATGTATTTTTGTTTCGGATAAATTAATGTGTTGATTCAGTTTTTTTATCGTGATAAGTCCGCCTTTGACAACCGCGTTTGGTAAGTGACGATGTGGTCGAAGATGAAGCACGCAGACTTAGAAGATAACTGTTCACTCTGGTCTTATAAATAGGTACATATAGAATAGGCCTACAATTTTAATCTATATGTATAGGAATATATCTAGATTAAAATTCTTAGGAAACGAGGAAGCTGGCAGGTTGTTTTAATCCTTAGCCTTAAGAGTTAGAAACGTAAATGTGAATTATATCTACGGGTGGGATTTAAAACTACCTTGCATCCTGCAAACGTAGTATAAAATACCGTCACGCCTTTCCCCCGAAGGGACTGGCAGAGGTGGACAACACCGACACTTTGCCGGACGATTTTTAGTCCCAAATGTGACAGGGGGCGAGCCTGTCGCCATACACCGGGCTCCAGTTACGTGTTAGATGACATTAAACGATGTAGCAGATGACAGACGTAGGCGCATCTCACAAGATGTAATACGTTTACTTTCAACGGAAGACTTGCAGCACTGTGACGTAACCATCGTAAGCCGGGCTGCAATTTTATATTATGCGTACAGAAACTTAGGTAGAGACAAGTTTTGAAACAAGTATATTTACGAGTATATGTATATTTATTGTAAAACAAGCTGCGCCCGCGGTCCCACTGGAACGGTTAATTTTTTCGGGTAAAAAGTATCCTATGTCTGTTTCTGTATTCCAGACAACGTGTATGCAAAATGTCAAGACGATCGGTTGAGTAGTTGAGACGTGAAAGCATTACAAACAAACAAACAAACTCACTTTCGTATTTATAATATTAGGTAGGATTAGGATTAGGATTAGGATTTAATGAAAACCGACAATTGGTGTTTTTCCTCTTGCCGGCACGGCACGGTGCCGGTGGGAGCAAGAGCGCTGTGCTGGTGCCGTGGGAACGCATGCCATACATTTACATACATTTATGCGTCCCCGGTTGCCGTGCCGTGCCGGGCCGTGCTGTTAAGAGTCCGGCGACCTAACTAACTTCGACCTAGGCGACCTAGACTAACTTCGCATTGGCTTAAGGTACTCCATAGCTATTTCGTCTAGAAGAAGAAGACGAGCGAAGAGAGCGAGTAATGAGTAAATGAGTAAATGAGTAATACAGACGAGCTTCTAAACTTACCTAGAGAGTGGCAAAGTGCAATTATAATTTTTTTTAAAGACTCATGCACTTCTGTTATCATTCTTAAGTAACTAAGAATTTCCCTTGTATTATAGATTAATTTAAGAGCTAATTATTTAGACAACCTCCCTATGTAATGGAATTTTTTATTTGCTTTGTCTACTTATTGAATAAATCAGTCAAAAGTGACCCCTTAAAATGCGGATATTTTTCATAGCTCTATTTTCGCTTGAGAACGTTTTAAAAAAAACCAAGAACATAGGGGTGGAGATATTGTTAATTTTATTGTACATGCTAAATTTCATCATAATCTGACAAACGGTTTTCAAGAAAGTTGAGTAGCGCGTTTGTATGGAAATTTCAGAACGTCGCGGCCGTCTTAAGTGAAAAAACGGCTTTTAGCGAAAACTCCCGATAAAGTCACCAAGAAAAAACTAAATTAGGATATTCTGAATGAAAACCAGCTCTGCGTAGGCTTCAGCTTACGCAGTACATCCCTGAGAATATCCCAATTGCCTAACTAAAAAAATGTGCTGTTGTTTTTATGCTGCGTACAGACCACGGCCGGCGAGGGCCGGCGATGTGCTGCTGCGTTTTCGTTGCCTTGGTGTGCACCCAGCTTCAATTTATTATTTGTTTTCTGAGTTTTTAGTTTAAGGCAGTAAATACTTTTCTTTTTTATGTATTTAAATAACTAGCTGCGCCCCGCGGTTTCACCCGCGGTTAAAAAGTATCCTATGTGCTATTCTAGACTATAATCTATCTCTGTGTCAAATTTCATCCATATCTGTTCAGCCGTTCTGGTGTGAAAAAGTAACAAACATACATCCATCCATCCATTCTTACAAACTTTCGCGTTTATAATATTAGTAGGAAGTAGGATATCAATATATCAGTTTGGAAGTTGTTACACAAACACAGGCACACACGATAAACTTATAGTAGTTTTATGTCGAGAGTTAAAAAGGCGTTGTCTTCTCAACAAAATAATATAGTACAAGTTGCCTAAAACATTTGTTTAATACCCACGGCTGTAGCTTTCCGTTACTCTGTTCCATCCACCCGTCTAGGCCTCCAAGATTGATGCCTCCTCAGCTACATCCAAAACAGGTGTTAGTGGTAGCACTATCATCGATCACAGTTTTTGCCTTGGCGTCTCTCACAAGACAAATGGATTTCCGAGCTATTCATCTCAGTATGCAACGTTCTTTGGGAAACAATTTTGTGCTGTACGGATTATTTGTTGAGATCGGTGATTAACTTGTTACGTTTGAGTTTAGTGTAATGATAAAAAAAGACCATCCAAAAACTCACTCTATCTGTCTCTTTGTAGGCTTTTCACGGCTCACCAGTTGAATGGATCTTGGTTAAATTTGAGAAATAGTTACAGTATTTCACGATGACGGCTTTAGGAAACTTTTTTCTGAATAAGCGCGAAAAAAATCGCGGGAACAGCTAGTAAGGTTTAAAGTACAGAACTATGTAATCGAAGTTGATTAAAATAAATGGATCACCTAGGATAGCTGTTGCCCGGAACTTCATTCACGGTTATTCAAAAATAGTACCCATTAAACCCTCCTTGTGATATAATGAAACTAATTGTCAAATTATGAATAACAATTAGTAACTAAAGAGATCACAGTACAACATTAAAAAAAATACTGGCTGGTTTTGAGCGGAGTTTTAATTTTAGTTGTCAGTTGTTATTTTAAAACCAACTACGTACTATTCTGTGATGTTTTCTGACGCATTTGGTAAGCAGCGCGTTATTTTTTATTAATTTTTATGACAAAAAGATTTATTTATTTAGAAAAAATGATCAAAAAACCTGAATTGTGACACACTGCAACTATTTTTCAAATTTCATCAAGCTACGTTTAGCCTATAAACAGACAGACAGAATTACTTTCGATTTTATAATTAGTAAGGATTTATTGTTTAACCCTTTTTGCACGATTAAGTGTCAAACAAACTTTCACGTAAAACATTACAACAGTATGATTTATGTTCATTTTCTTCTTCAAAGTTTCAGAGACAAAAGTCCACCGTCATTTTATTTGATGTCATCTTCCGACCGTACCGTAACCTTAGAAGTTGGAGGAACTTCAGAAGGTGCATAGAAAAGTTTTATTAAGCGAACAGGTGCAGGGTTGCCATAGAATTACAAAACTAGTTAGAAACTAACTTGGGATAAACTAGAACTTTGAGGTCGGTTGGTACTTGGCTTCGTGTTTGGTTAGATGCAATTATTTGAAAGGATACTATGGCATATTGTGTATGCTAAATTACTAAATTTAAACAAGCCAATTATTATGAAAAGTAGAGCTTAAAAAACCGACCTCTGAAATGGATTTTTAACTTATATTGAAATTTGGAAAACCGAAAAAAAATTACAAAATTTATTTGTAACTTCTGAAATATAATCTGTCAAACAAAATAAGTATCATCCACAGAATATGCTCTATTACATAGGTCCAGAAGGATAGTCTTCATACAAAACACGATTTCGAAACGTGTCAAATTTATTTTGGTACCATAATAAAACCTTTTTTTCTATACGTGATGAACTTGCCATTAAAAGAGGTTACCCGATTTAGTTGGGTAAATTATATAACGATCAGAGTTTAAAGAAATCACAAGACCGGAAACAAAGTATTAGGCCAGCTTAGGCCAGAGCTAAACTACACACAAAGCCTTACCCAGATCCATTCATGACACTATTCTACAAACTAATATTATAGATTGTATGTAAACCTTAACTAAAATCAGAGTAGGTAAAAGGTAAGAATTTAAGTAAAAATCAAGAGTACGAATTTGCGTTAAAATCAATAGTAAAGGGATTACTATTGATTTTAACTATTGATTTTATCTTATTTACACATAAATTTACCCATTATCATTATTTACATCATACATTTAAGTTATTTTTTCGGCAATAAAATAACATTACATTTACATAAAAATAAAACTGACGCCTACTTGTCACGATATTTCACTGTTACGTATACATATTTCTTTCTTGCGAAGGTGCACAGAGCAAATTGTTATAGGGGCGACGAAGTTTTTACTAATTTTCATTTTTACTTTGTCGAATTATTTTTGTCCACTGATCGGCTAAACTGGATCCTTATGAAACCTAAAGATAATTAAAGGGAAAATATAAAAATACCTTGTGGCAACACTTTTTTCAGCGACTTTTCGCTCTGTTGACATTAAGAATTAATTACAATTATTAGCTTTTTAGAGCACATAAAATATGTTTAAGACTTACGGGTGATATGTGACGTTGCCTTTTTTTACTGTTTTGGATATTCTAAAATTTCGGCATGAGTGGACTACACAGTTCACCATATTTATTGGTAAGTGGGGAGACGTAACCGCTACTGGATGACATTGAAGACTGACCAGTGAATTGGTTGACTTTCAATGGTTTGGTTTACTTTTTTTGGAATCATTATTTTTGACCGATTAGGGGTCTTTACTCTATGTCTATGGTATCATCATAATCGATTCATAATTGGCGGAATGATAGCATAACATTCAAACAAAAAAACGAAACATAGTCGAACTGAGAACCTTTTTTGAAGTCAGATAGAAATATATTTGTCTTTAGTTTTGCTGCGTATTACAATTAATACTTTTAGCTAGTTTAGATTTAGCAATTTAGCATTCTAAATATGGCATATACTTAGTAGTTAGTACTTAGTTTTGTGTGGTTATTTGCACTTATGATTTTGAATAACGTCTGTAGAAGCAACTCTACGTCAAGACGGGTCTGAGCAGTAGCGCACTTGTAGCGCCTCACTCAACTGCCGTCTTTGTACTTCTTCACCCTACAAAACTTTAAGGCTAGAGTGAATAAGTACCCTATAGGTCGTCGTGCTCCATCTTAGACCACAACGTCGCTTAACATCAGGCGAGTTGGTAGTCAAACGCCGACCTATTCTACATTAAAAAAGAAGTCGGTTAAAAAGGAATGAAATTTTGGAAGTAATGAAAATGATCTGGTAATTTTTTATCGACTTCCAAAACGGACGAGGTTCTCGACTGGGTTTTTCTTTTGTATGTTGTTACGCGATTACTCTGCCAATTGTGAATCGATTTTAATGATACTTTAGAAGTGATCTCATAATAATAGGTCAAGAAGTTTTAAAATATAACACAAAAGTCTAAAAATTGTTAACATAGAAGACGAAGAGCGAAGTCACGTTTTTAGGCTTTGCTTTTTATTAATCTAGAAATAAAGTTATTGGCATTTCAGAAAGAAAGATCAACAGATAGGTAACATTAAACAATTTTAAGTACTTCATGTACCTAACAGCAAACTTTTCACCGTAAAATTCTTGATAAAAAATTATCTTTATCTTCCAAAAATAATGTAGATTATTTACAGAAATCAGAAAACAGAATTTATTGATAGCTCCAATAGTTACACGTCACAGTTCAATAAATGTCAAACAATACAAGGGATTATGAATGTCAAAACAGTAATTACATATATGTCAAATAAGCAATAAATAATTGATGAAAGAAAAAAAAATACAGCTCAAGTAATACACCTCCCTAGTATTACATTGTAAAGGACTGCCATTTTTTTTCTAATCGAAAACGAAATTGATCCTTAGAGCCGAATACGCTCCACAGAACTATAAATATCCTCGTATAAAGTTTCCGTTCTATTTCGGGTTGTAAAGAGAGAAAAATCTTGGTTTTGTGACGGTCTTAAAAGTAAATATCACATAAATTCTACGCAAGAACCTCATCAGAAGATTTTTTACGAAACCGATCTAATTTATAGCAGCTCATATCAATGGATGGTATGTTGAGAATAGATTATGTGCTAGGTACGGTTTTCGTTTAGAGAAACATTTCAACATTTCTGGGTTCCAACCAAGTATTGGTATTACGGAACCAAAAAATCTTAAAATGTCCTTAAAACTTCCACCCAAGTATCAAGTGGGCTCCCGTCCACTAGATATTACGGAATCAAGAAATCTTAAAATGTTTTTCTAAACGAAAACCGTACCTAAATGCATCATTCTGGGCCTTTTAACTGCCTAAGTCGGGCTTATCCAACAACGGTTTTCAAGCTAGTTTCTGTATAGGACAACGATATTGTTTGTCCAAGAAGGCGGAAACCTTTGTCTGAATATTTTTTTAGGTGGTTTAACTTTTTAAACCACCTACAAAAAGCAACTGTTCAAACCTGCTTTGGTCAAGTAAAATTCGAAGAAACTGACTGCCAACTATAGATAAACAGTCATTGATGGCTCATGCTGCTAAATTTGTATTGATTGTATCTCGCGTGCGAGCCGTCCCACCCGTCCCTTTATCAACGATCTGTAAATTGTTAATTGTCATTGCTACCAACCTTTATAAAATAAAAAAAAGATGATGATAAAACATTTTAAGACCTTTTCATTCGGTAAAAATTTTATCAGCTTAGTTACTTTTACGATAATTTTCAAGCTTACTCTACATTTTGTCATTTTGTCGCTTTCCGCACTCAGGGAGTCGTAAAGTGAAGGAGCGACATGCGTGTTTAACGGTCGTGCGACTACTGGGTACCTAATGATGTTATCTGCTCCCACCATAGTAGAAACTTTTTTGGTTCCGTAGTAAACTAACGGGTACCCCTTGATTAGCGAAAACTTTTAAATTTCGAAAATTGTTCGATCAATATTGTTTGACATAATTTTAATTTGCAGTGTTGCGTTTTGGCATAAGGTTCTTCTTCAAAACATTACGTAACATACCGTCACGTTTTGACGTGACAACGTCTTATAAATTGGTTTGCCGGGTGACACTTTAAGAAACTGCGTTACGCTCCGCTCACGTTATGCGCTCACAATGAGAGCGAGTGAGAGGCACGCGTCCCTTCCACTCGGGCATGGTTAGCCCGCCTAAGAGCGAGAGAGACAGACATAAAAAGTGAAAGGCACGCGTCCCTGTCGTTGTCACGTAAAACTTTCGCCCGTATACCGACTTTACAGGCAACCAATTTTTTCCTCCGAAAGGGCTGGCAGAAGTGTATTGCAACACTCACACTTCGCCAGACGATATTCAGTCCCAAATGTGACAGGGAACGAACCTGTCGCCATATCCCTAGCTCCAGTCATGTATCAGATGACACACAATACGCACAAATGTTCACACAATGAACAAATTACAATTTAAACTCATATTGTGTAAGTCATGCAACATTCCTTTAGCATGATTTTACTATTAAAAGTTATTAATATTAATTTGTATTTATATTAGTTTCTATTGTGTTATTTATAAGTTATTTATCTATATATTATTTGTCTTAGGTTTACTTTTGTTGGAAGATGCGCAAAATAGCAATTGATGTTGAAGCTTCGCAGTCTGTTTTTATGTGCCATGGCTTTTTGTTGGGCTCGGATTTTGAGTTTAAAAAAATAGCATTCTAGATCTGAAAACAAAAAAAAAATATTGAAATTTATTCTTAATATTGCAAAACAATAGTAAGTTAAGCTACGGCGGGATGGCCCTTAAGCCACCCATTAGCTGCGAACATATTTATTTAAGCTATATCTATACATAGTACAAATAGTTATACGTAGGAATAAAATTAAATTATAAAAATTGAAGTAGCTTGATTGTAATGTGGTGTAGATATCATAATTAAATTATGCTTGATAAATACCTTTGCTCGAAGTGGGTCGGGGGTATGGTTATCTTGTTGCATAACATTTATAACCCATTCTATGTCATTGTTGTCGTTCAGTTTTGTTATCAGTCTCAAGTTGGACTTTATTTGCTCATTGAGCCTCAGTTCACATAACCAATATGCTTCTTTGTAAAAAATAAATAATAAATCTTCTTTTTTTTGTATAATTATGTAGCCATCAATGATTAACATAGATTTCACATTAGATTTCTAAAGACAATTGTTATTGTGCGCAATTATTGTTATCGTTACCTTTTTATGCCGAATGATTGTTATGCTTGTTATTTTTATGCATATTAATTGTATACGATGTAATTATTATGCTGATAGCTCTTATGCGCAAAATGGATGCGGTTTTATCGTTATGCGTAATGATGTTTCTGCATAAAGTCATTATGCTCTAAAAAAATCCGACATATATATTTCGGACCCTAAACTAACCCCTACGTACCCCTAGGTAGTAATAACCCTTGTAGTTTTGCCAAAATGATAGAAAGGCTATGTGAATTTGACCATAGCTCACATGTTAAATGACGGTGTGCTTGCAGACACCTTGCCTGGGTTAAAAAACTGGCTTTCAAGTTAAACTGCTAATGGTACTAAACTTTAAACCCACTAACTTAACCATTGACTGCCTCGGTGGCTCAGTTGGAGAGACTGCCTTCTGAGCATGACGATGTGGGTTCGATACCAACCACGGGCAAACGTTTATGTGATGAACATATGTGTTTGTTGCATGTCTGGGTATGAATATATTTTTAAAAATATGTATGTATGTACTCGTATGCATATCAGTCTCTGGCAACCATAGTACAAGCTTTGCTTAGTTTGGGATTAAACGACCGTGTGTATTCCACACACGGTATATCCCGAATATTTATTCATTTATTTATATTTGTTACTTACCTATTTAACTCAGTATATTCAAGTCCTGCTTTGAAGGCAAGCTATAACAATACTAACATAACATAAATACATCAATTTTGCTTGTTATGGAATACACATATAAAGTAAAAAGTAAAGAAGCCATATTTTCCTTGTTTTCTTGTTTTATGTGTTTTACAGCCTTTTTGTCTCAGAACATTGTCCAATTATGTTTGAACCGTTTCTTCCAAAAACCTCCCGAATATTGACCGATGGTAAGGGGTAGCTAATGCAAGGGCGGTTGCTTCGCTAGCCGTTCGTAATCCCTGTGTGGATTTTACAAGGATGGGAATCAGGAAATTGTCCAGCCATGTAATACGAAAGGATTATTTTTATCCTCTTCCCTATTGGCCCTTAGAAAATGATACCTGTCTAAAATTCCTCCACAAATTGCCAGGAAATTGAAACACGATATCCGTTCAACACAATTTTATTGTTTCATTACAATTTCAGCCTTGCTTTTACAAATAGATTTATACAATATTTACATCACAAACTTCAATTTACTTTCGAGTACAAATTCCGTAAAAAGTTTTAAATTTTGCCATTTAAAAACTATCAGTTACATCGTGTAGACATGAGAAAATAAGTTTTCTTTACAATGATAATGTTGAGTACATTTTGAGAATAATGACTAGCTATCAGGGGATCATGGGAAGTGTACACCGATCCGAATTATATTTCCTTACAATAACAATCATAACATCCTAAGATGGTTGTCGGTAGAGCTGCAATCGCTCTTTTCGTAATGTCATTGCTTCGACAGCCCCAAAGTGTTGGCTAATTGCGAACATCTGCTCACGACTTCATCTTGCAGCAAGGTGAACGACATTGCTATCAGTATCAGCCCAAAAACCAAGTAAGCGCAGCATGCTATCATCTGCACGTACTCGCTTTTCGAGCTCTCAGTGTTCTGCTTGGAAGTTAAAAAGCTAGTCGGTACGAAGTCTCCAAATCCTATGGTTGCTAAGGCGATGAAACAGAAGTAGGCAGCGTCGAGGAAGCTCCAGTTCTCCCAGGCGGAGAATATAGCTGCTCCTACGCAGATGTAAGCTAGGAGGAGGAAGAGGATGATGCTGACTGGGATGTGACAGTGCTCGACGCCGTGGATGTGTTGCTGGACGCTGGTGGATGCACTGCTGCTGGGCACTGCGCAGCTCTTGTTTTTGTGGCTCTCCTCGTTCCAGATCAAAGGCACTCGTGACGGTGTATCGTGAGGACATATTCTGTAACAACAGTTCTAATATTACAAAGTGATCCAAAGTTAAAATTCGGATGCTGAAATTTTTAGAGAGAAACTACAATGCAATGTACCGTACTGAGCTCTTAATTTCTTGTTAAGCCCAGCAAAAAATTAATGAAATAAGGGCTTTTTAAACATTGACCCATTTATACATCATGCAGTAGAGTTAATTAGAAGTTACCAAGTCTAAAGAAACTCACGCTTCATCAGTATCTTCAGAGTCATCCAAATCCTCTTGACTTCTACACGGCAGTTCTCCACACTCCTCAGCGATCAGTTGCTCAATGATGGCCCCTCTCGGTCTCTGTATCGTTCCTCTAGGCCTCCCGCGGGAGGGCCCATGGACCGTCGCTTGGCATTTCGTGCCAACTGTCGTCCTCCTGTCCAATGTCTGCGTTTGAAGTGATGATGATGAATGAGCCTCTGTTGATGGCAAATTGATTCGAGTTGGTTAAAAAATGGTTTTACAAAAAAATTAGAAGTATCTAATGCGTAAGCAACAAAGCGTCTTTAAATTTATGAGGGGTCGTTTTTTAGAGTTCCGTAGTATATTTTGAAACGTGAATAAACTTTCTGTTTATTCCCTAATTAACATTCTAGCCACCAAACATTATTAAGTCTACGTAACCTTAATTTGAATATAAGTTGGGAAAGTTATAATAATAATTTTAAAAGTTTTCCCCAACACTGATTAGCTTGCTTCTCCTAATAACTTTGGTAATTATGTTTAACGATAAGACTAACTACCGACCCTAATAACTAGTGTATTTGTAGGTATGTAATCTGGTAAAAACTTTGTCTGGCTACGAGATTTAGGGTTTTGCATCATTGGTAAAAAGGTATTTTTCCATATATTTTCGAATAGGTTACGTCTGCTACTAAATTAAAAAAAATGTTTTGTTATAAACACACATTACTAAGACACATAGAAGAAGGAAGAAAGAAGGGAAAGGTCTCCGATAAGTTTACGAGAAATTATCAAATGACACAACACAGTGGCAAATCAGATCAGTGTAAATATTTGTAGATAGAAATGCCCTTAGAAACCCCCTAAAGTACACTTAATGGATCTTTTATTATGGTCAATTTTTTTGTAAAATGTAAGAAGATAGAAATTTACAAGAATTTTAGAGGAAGAATGGAATAAGAAAATCTAGTTTTGAAAAGAAACAGTAAGGTATAAAACCTTACCGTCAGCCAAGGCAGTGCGCTTGACGCGTCCGAGCGTCACCGCGCGCGGGCCGGCCGGGGCCCGCTCGAATACTTGCGAGTATTGACCTCTGTCGCCCGCGCGGGCCCGCACGGTCCCGGGCCGGGTGCGCGGCGGGAACGATGTGTACTGGTTGTGCTCCGTCGGCTGCGGGAGCAGGCGCTGCTGCTCGTGCAGCTGGAGGTGGTTCTCGTGCTGTTGAAGATAGAACTCTATGGTAGATCTGGGCCCGTACCATGACCGTACATTGACCTCTTATTTCAATGATGGTAACGTTTTGTTTCCGATGCTGCGCGACCGCGAATTGTATTGCCGCGCAATAAAGTTTATGGTCGCGTAGCGTTGGAAACCATGATGGTTACGTTAGGCGTCATGGTACAGGCCCAGCCCCCAATTCAAAATTGTTAATGAATTGCCACGAATTGACACTTTTTTGTATGCCAGAAATGTTAAAAATAGACAATTCATAAACAATTTAAAAACAATTGCCTAAAAGAATCGACGCCCAGATATTGTTATAATATTTTGTAAGATTACGATACTAATGTACATTCCTATTTGTGCAGCGCCCGTACGTCTTTGTACTTGTCATAATTATTATTAGTCTCTAAAGTAACATTGTACATTGGTAAATAAATAAATTGTACGATTTAGAAAAAAAGGCGGGAAAGAAGAAAGTTACGATTAACTCTTTTGTTATTGTTTTTCGATTAGTCTCCAAGTTAGGAACTTCTTTCTAGCAGTAAAATTATGTAATTCTTTTAGTAAAAGACAATAGCGCTGGGTAATAAAAGTAAGTTTATTTAAGTATCCACTTAATTTTTCACATTTTTTTTAAATATGGCTGTCTGTTGTTTCTTTTAAATGAAAAAGCACAAATATAAAAAAATGAGGTAAGCAAGTAGAAATCAATAGAAGTAGATATCAAGAGAGAGAAACACCTCAGTTCAATTTCTGGAAGATTTTTTGATTCGACTCGTAACAGGGTATAAGTAAGTAGCTGTCAATTTACTCGTAACGTGTGAATCATAGAATCATAGTACCTTATGCTTTAGAAATGCTTTAGAAGAATAAAGAAGGATTTTTACAGGTGCTGTAGTACACGCTGATATGGACTAATTGTAAACCTAAGGCCTAAATGAAGTTAAATAACGATAAATTTGTTACGCCTTAAAATTATCGGCTACATCCTGTTTCATTAGTATCCCGTTTCGTAAACCTTGTAATGAAAAGAGAATGTTTACCAAAGCAACCTCATAATAGGTACATTAAGAAGTTTACCAAATGGGATACTTACCAAACGGGGTGTATCGGCAAATCGCCTTACCTCTCCTTCCTTTCTCCAAGTATTAGGCACTTTTCTCTTGGTTGCCTTTAGCCAGGCCAGCCGCGCCAGCTTGGCGAGAGACGCTCCCAGGCCAGCTAGACATGCTAGGGTCAAAGGTACTCCAGCTGCAGCGTAGGCTACGGTAGCAGCCCGACCTGCTGCTGTACGAGGTGAAACGTTGCCATAGCCTGGAATGAAAAGTTTATAATCACAACTTAGAACCAAGAAGGAAGCGTAAGCATTTATGAAAGCAGTGTTGCATTATCTTATGGTTTACCATACATTGGCGAGGTTTACCATACTTTATGGTAAATCAACCTGGGTTTACCATAAACTTGTTAATTTTAATTTAGAACTACTTTTGTAATTTTGTAAATCGGGTAAAATCTAATCGAACTAAATAAGTTGTAAATGTTCTACAATAAATTTTAAGCATTCTGTTTTGAATTTTACTGAAGAATTTAGAAATAAAAGGCTTACTGACTTTTTACTAAAATGTAATAGAGTATAGATAGGTCATTTTTTAAAACTAGTAACTACTTAGCACTTGTACCTACTTAGTAGAATGCTCCAAACTCGTCAAGAAAATTCGTTGAAATTCCGTCAAGATTAAATTAAACCTAGGTATTACATTCAACCCCGTTAATTGGAATCCATTATTCTCGTCCACAACTCTCGCCTTACCTGCCAGGCCCAGTGTCAACCTTTCAATATCCAACTTTCAATATACCTCAATTAAGCAATTGAAATTAAATTAATAATTTAAATATTTATTCTGTCTGAGTTTGAAGGAAGCTCGTTAAATTACCACGCCTGGCGGAACCCTTTGTTCAAATAAAAATGGTTTCTACTTGTATAGGATCGAGGTTCTCCAGGTTCTTTGTTTTTGATGACATTGATGGTGCCTCAACGTTAAAAAACGAACAAAATGGATTGTTACTGAAAATGTCACTTAAAAACATATTTTTGTGGCTGTTTCAGGAGGGTTGTCGAAAATGACATTTAAAAGATATTTTTAGTGGCTGTTTTAGATAAAACGTTGATTGGCTGTGGTTCAAAATTTTTTAAATATTTTTTTTTGGATGTGTATCAGAACAATCAATGCTTCTGATACACATCCAAAAAAAAAAAATATTTTAAAAAAATTTGACATAATTATACAACTAAGTCCTCTGGTAGTAGTCTGTAGATGTAATTTAGTTTTTTATGTTACCACAGACTAATAAATACATTATATTGTTGGATCATAGTTATGATAGAGCTATTAAATATGCAAAATTAGATTACTTTTTCACTATCTAGGTATTTAAGTAATTGATACCTTACAACCACCTATATTGATAAACAATGTAGGTGTGGTAATTTCACTGGCTACAAATAGTTCCAAAAAGTGTGATCTGATTATTACCAAAAAAAATTTGTTTATCAAATACCAAACAATCAATTTTATTTTACTATCTAGTACTTGTAAAGTGATGTCTACCATACATTGCGATCATCATCAAGCATTTTCACAAAATGCTAAGTTAAGGTCTCCTCTATATACGCTGGTCTGGTTCTATGCTAGTCTTTTCCACTTCCTCCTGTCGTTTTACTAAGGTTATAAATAGATACATACTATGTAATATGATGCCTCGATGGCTCAGTTGGTAGAGACTCTGTCTTCTGAGCTTAGGAGCGTGGGTTCCATTAACCACATAAGGCAAACATTAGGTAATGTGACAAAAATTTGTGTTTGTTATGTCTGGGTGTTAATTATCTATTTATGGATGTATTTAGAAATATATACCATACATACATCATATATATTATAGAGATATATGTATATGTATATCAGTCTCTGTACAATAGTACCAGCTTTGCTTAGTTTGGGGTCAGGCGACCGTGTGTGAAAATGTTCTGAATTTATTTATTTATTACAACGTTTTAATACGTTAAATATCTTACATTCTACAATGGCATTAGCATACAATAGAACTGTGTAATATAAAGGATGCCCTAGGGCGCTATGTATCTGGGTAATTGAACATGTTAACATGCTACCAGAAAATGATGAATTTTCCAATTCATATGATTTTGATATGTAAAAGGGCAAATATTTTGTTTCATAAATAATGCTTTTAATAAAAAAACAACTTTGTTATTGATCCATATAATCAAAATGATGAAAATTGAATTAACATAATATAACATAACGTTTGAATTAAATGTTTTTTCTGTTTATACAGATGATAGTCACAAAGCATTGTTCTACCTAAAAGTGAATATTGTACCAATTGTAAATTGTCTTTTAGAATTTGAATTAATAAACAAATAAATGAATAAACGAAAGATTAAAAAAATAAAATAAAAGGCTATCTCTTGTCAGTGGAGACTTAGTTGGGACCTAAATAGAGAATTACATCAGTCACTAATGGATATTTTTATGGTATCATTTTCAGGCTTGCTAAAATACTTAGAACAACAATATCCCCAAGGTGACGATTTTGAGAAAGTCGTTGGAAGCCGGTGGATACGGCAGCGCATAAACGGTTCTAATGAAAATCATTGGGGGAGGCCTTTGACAAGCAGAAGACATCTTCCGATTATGAATTCTAAGAGCAACTTATGTACCTACCTATAGTAGTAATGAGAGTGATGCAGTAAACCACGGCTCCGGAGAAGGTCCACTTGGAGTCTAGCGCGAGCTCTGATGCCTGGGCTTCCGACTGCCTGGCCGCTGCAACTATCGAGCTCTCGAACTTCCGCAGCTGTTCGTGCACCAGTCTGGTCCAGTTCCTTTCGTAGAGGACGTTGAGGCGCTCTGAAACAAATGAGAGAAGGTACATTAGACAGTAGTTAGGCACTATGGAGATCCTTGGTGAAAGGTCTTTGTTCTACAGTGAACATCTTCCGGTTGATTGGGAGTTCAAGGTAATATACTGTTTTTGTATAGTACCTGTAAATACTGTGATAAGTGTGCATTCAGGTTGGGACAGCCCAGAAATGATGCCTGACTGAACACTGGTAATTAATTCTTGTGTAGCCTAATTTTCCCAAAGTTCGTTTTTTATTTTGTTGTGTAGTCATCTGCGTCAGTCACACGCTAATCAGGCCCAATAAATAGGCGAGTAAAGTTTAGTTTTGTCCATACAAAGACCTTTTTAGAGACTTTGAGACTTTTTTGGCAGAATTTGAACCAACCGAGCCAATAAACTGCTGTACAGACTACTTTGAAAAAAAATCAATAGGTGTTTAAATTTCAGAAAACATTGTCTACTAAAAT
Source organism: Peribatodes rhomboidaria (assembly GCA_911728515.1). Classification (NCBI taxonomy): domain Eukaryota; kingdom Metazoa; phylum Arthropoda; class Insecta; order Lepidoptera; family Geometridae; genus Peribatodes; species Peribatodes rhomboidaria. The sequence continues at coordinate 11,192,526 of OU452182.1, forward strand.
GCATTATTAAGAGGGCCGCGACGCTCTGAAATTTCTTGAAAACCATTTGTCAGATTATGATGAAATTTAGAATGTACAATTGAATTAACAATATCTCCGCCCCTATGTTCTTGGTTTTTTTTAAAACGTTCTCAAGCGAAAATAGAGGTTTGAAAAATATCCGCATTTTTAAGGGGTCACTTTTGACTGATCTATTCAATAGATAGACAAAGCAAATTATAAATTCCATTACATAGGGAGGTTGTCTACATTATTAGCTGTTAAATAAATTAAGTTTAGAGGCTCGTCAGTATCATTACTCGCTCTCTTCGCTCGTCTTCTTCTTCTAGACGAAATGGCTATAGAATACCTTAAGCCAATGCGAAGTTAGTCTAGGTCGCCTAGGTCGAAGTTAGTTAGGTCGCCGGACTCTTAACGTACTATAAAGGTGTTATTAAGATGCCACTGTGAGAATAAAACACAAAACAAAATCTTCTTTTTTATTTTAGCCCAGACGGCATTGTTCTTTATCCCGTCTGGGTGATATTACTACGAGAATAATTAAATCCTGTTTGATCCTGAATCTTCATTCGTGGCCAGTTTTTCAAATGTTAATTAAAATCCCTGCTGATTCAACTATATAGGGAACAACAAAACAAAAGACTACAGTGTTCCCTTAATTGGTTTTTCTTTGTTTCGTTTTCTAAGGTGTTCGGTTTTTGAATTTATTTTTAGATTCTGCTAATGTTCGGTCAATTTTTCTTCAAAGAAAATTGAATGGTTGTGGCAACATGTTGAAGGTAGCGTTTGAAATAGAAATTAGTTTTTAACCAAAGGTTTGGCTCATCCTATTTCGCGAATAACTGTCCTATAAAAACATTGGGTGTCATCGACCACAAAACGAAACCTTGCAATTTTTTTTTGGGTTTTAAGCCGTTTCGCCAACTAGGCCATCAACGGTAGTAAGTAATTTAAAATAAAGTAGTAAATTACGATAATATTCTAGACAATTTATTGCTATAGATACATATTAGATACTAGCTAGTATTATTTTTTGATATCGAAATCTAGACTTCTACATATTATTATTATTTATTAATATCTACACCAAAATTATGTCATTGAAATTATAAAGATTAAGATATTTTTATTTGCAATAACAATGGTAATGCATGCGTTTGGTGGAATACAATTTGTAAAATGTCCTTCAAAGTCATGCCTGAAGAGGCGTGCAAATATTTATGGAGATGTCAACTTTACGGTTACGTTTATACAAAATTTCTAGTTTAATTAATGTCATCATAAGTAATAAAATTAAATATTAATAATAATTCATATTAATTAATGATTAATAATCACAATGTAATGTTACTAATATGTCAAATAAATAAAAAATAAAATGTCAATAACATAAATTATGAATAAATCATATTGGCATGTCATATAGTTATATTACTTGTATGTTTGTAACGAATAAACTCAAAAACTACTGGTAAGATTTCTAAAATTGTTTCACTATTGAATACTACATTATCCCTGAGTAACATAGGCTACTAAACGCGACTGAAGCCGTAGGCAAAAGTGCCAGTATATAGTATACTACAATCTAGGTAAAGTAAACCTTTTTAAACAATGTTTCAAGACCTTAAATTACTATTAACCATCTACTAAAGAATTCCTCAGCACGCGCACCTCAGCTTCTATTACTTTGCAATCGAGATAACTTTTAGGTTTAGAATAGAGAAGTGCAGACTCACGAGTTGGAACAGACATTAACAATCAATACGAAATCATTGACATATTTTATCGTCATGCTTTTTCGTCGAAAGGGTTTAGCAGAGGTGTGTAGCACCTACACTTTTCCGGTAATATTCGGTCCTAAATAGGACGGGGCGACGGGGGCTGTCGCTATATACCGGGCTCCAGTTATGTAGCATAAGCATAGAATGTTCAAAAATAAACAAATTGGTTGAAAGAATTGGATTGGCATTCGGCCGTAGTTCGAACCCGTACCCTCTGGTTTGAGAGGCGAGCTTTCTTCCAATTTAGACTATCATAGCAAGAATCATGTTGTGTTAAACTTGGGAAAGCATTCGAATTGATGGTTGAAACATTAATGTGGGATGTATGACAAGCCTCGACCGTTTTACTGCAAAAATGACAAAAGGTGTAGAGTGTAAATTCTAAATGAACCCCGGAGGCGTTTTATTTTGAGTGCTTTGACGTGAGCCTCAATTTAAAACCTAGGAGGAATATTTTTTAAAATCTGTTTTCCCATATGTAATTTTACGGCAAGTGGTAGGCTGCTGTAGAGTAGAGTGGTAGGTAAAGTGATATCAACCACTCCACTCTAATAAATGGCTGCATGTCGTTTAATAAGTAAATATTTCTGATATCACGGGCTAACTCTTGGCATGCCTGGAAGAGAACGCTCTGAGCGATTACATCGCGAGGCGTTCCCACTAGGTAGTCTTAAGCCTTTTAATTGTTTTTATATTCTTGGTTTATGGAGTTTCTATAGCGTGAACTAAAATAGGTTATACCTCCACCTAATTTTATTTTATTTTTATTTATTTGTGTAATCGACAGCGTTACAATACAATGATACAATACGTTATGATACAATAATAATAATATTTGAAATAAGGCCAAAACTGATTACAATGATATTATAAAAATAAATAAATAAATTCAATTTTACGACGTTACGAGAATATACCTACATTAAATTAAAATTATTATTTTTTAATTAATGCTTGATTATTATTTGTTTATATAATTATTTATATATCTATTTATAGAGGTTAAGTGAGTTGGTTGACCTTCTTTAAGTTTTTATTCTGTGTTTCAGGACTCTTCGACTCCACACGGTGTGTTTAATATCTCGAAGAGGATGCGCGAACACGAACTCGATTGAAAATGGAAATGGTGTACCTTCAGGCGGTTACGAGATTGAGATAGTCTGGACTCTGTGAGTGGTTGAAGGGTAGGATAGAGCAAAGGACAATAAATGGGCTTGCTCCCAACGACCACCGCCAAAACAGCCACCAGTGGTGGGTACAAACAAAACTTTACCGTTACCTTTTTGTTTAGAATTTCAAATGCATCATGCAAATGACATTTCGTTTATCCCTAATTTGTATTTCATAAATGTCCATAGTATAAGTTCTTTTATACAAAGTCACACATTTTTTATTCGAGTAAATTCAAATAAAATGTGCGTGTGTGAATGTCTGTGTTTGAAAAATTGCGTGTGCAGGTTAAATTGATTTCATTAATAATTAAATTCATTTTATACACAGTTACGCCTTTTCCCTGAGGGGGCTGGCAGAGGTGTAACAACACCCACACTTCGCCGCACGATTTTTAGTCCCAAATGTGACAGGGGGCGAGCCTGTCGACATACACCGGGCTCCAGTCATGTAGCAGATGACATACAATATGCACATATGTTCACACAATAAACAAATTGGTGCGTGCCGTCGGCTGGGTTCGAACCCGCTCCCTTTGGCTTGAGAGGCGGGTCTTCTTCCAACTAGGCTACCGTCGTTTCCATTAATTATTTTTTAGCTTTTAATTTAATTAAGCTCTTTTTAATCCTGTAAGTACCCTGCATCCTGCACCCTCCGTTACAATATTCACAATTAATTTATTAAATTAAATTTCGCACGTCCTGCAGCTGTTCCATTAAAAAATTCCAGCCCCTATCTCGAACTGCACGGACGAATGAATCCAAAATAAAAAATGGCGCGAATGTGAATATCGAATTGAGAAGAGTGTAACTCGCGCGTGTATCGGTGTTTCCGGAAGGTATTGGAAGTTGCTGGAAAAGGCATCGGTACAAAAGTAACTTAAAAAGAAAACAAAAACCCGGCTGCAAAATGTTGTATGTCACTTTTACTGTCAAGACAATTCAAATGACACCTCACACTTCGAAATCCATTGAACTGTTTGGGTTGTAGGGCGTGTCAAAGAAAACTCATACATACATACACACATACATATATGTATCCACATACATACCTACATACTTACATACATACACTCGAAAAACAATAATCCTTCTTCTTGCGCAGTCGGGTAAAAACTGTCAAACAGGTAAAGACGCCTACAGTACGTCGACAGTAAAGATAGAGAGAGAGAAGCGTGAATTTTATGTGATAGAATAACAAACTACGCACATACATATATTATGTTCACAAAATTTAAAAAAATGTGTGATCGAACCATCTTCCTCCGGCTCGAAAAGCACTATCATCGCTTCATGGCTAGTGGACCACTAGTAGTGACAGAAGTAAAATTAAAGCTTGATCAAGATATACATTTACAAGAAACTTATTTACTTATTTTGGCTTTCATTCATTATTTATTTCTTAATGTAAGTGACTTACACTCACAGCTTACGTCAGCACATTACATATTTTCAGATCTAATGTAATTTAATAATCTTTGAAATTTTGAAATCTTTCTTTAAAATTAATAAATCTTTGGTCAGGGCATTGGAATTCAATGAAGAGTTCTGAATTAAGTGATCTTAAAATGATTAATGATCATTTTTAAAAATCACCTGCTCAATAGTCATTGATCATACTTGAAGCGACACGGATGGTATCACTGAGCCATTCCAAATACTTCAGGTACTCCGATATTTCCATCGAGCCAGCACCGAATCGTCGTGTCTAGCGATCGCATGAATATTTCCGAGTAGAACTGGCTATTTCGAAAGTTCTACGTTTTTTCATTGCGGTCTCATGTGACAGCGATCACTATATGAAGTGGGACATTTCACGGGATGCGAATCTATTTACAAAGTTTCTGGTCCTCGATATTTTCCGGGACTTTCCTAGCGAAAAATCGTAATAATAAATAAATATCCGGGACACTTTCACACACGGTCGTCTGACCCCAAACTAAGCAAAGCTTGTTCTATGACTGCCAGATATTGTAATACATATAAACATATTTTTAAATACATACTTCAATAGATATTACCACCCAGACATAGAACAAACACAAATATTCCTCACATAAATGTTTGCCCTAGGTGGGAATTGAACCCACGCCCCCAAGCTCAGAACGCAGGTTCTCTACCAACTAAGCCACCGAGGCTGTCAAATAATCGGCATGGATGTTGGATTGTGCAAAGATTAAGTTATTTATGCAATATTACCTAGTCACTGCGCCCAGTGGTGTTATCCGTGGTCAAAACCTAGCCAATGTGTCAGTCCAGGGTATTAGCTACACACATCCAATTTGTTCGTTGTGTGAGCATATGTGCGTATTTTATGTCATCTGCTACATGACTGGAGCTCGGTGTATGGCGACAGGCTCGCTCCCTTCACATTAGGGACTGAATATCGTCCGGCGAAGTGTTGGTGTTGTACACCTCTGCAGCCTCCTCGGGGAAAGGCGTGACGATTTGTATGTTTAAATAAGGATGATAACTACTAACTATTTAACTATTAACTAGGTATTTTTATATAGCATGCCGCATTCAAAAAAGGTTAATGCAAAAATAGTTGTCTTAGCATAAAACAAGCACTGTTTGATGCAAAAGTTACTGGTTAATTGAAAAGAAAACGTTCTTTTTACAAGAATAATGCCTAACAATTTGACGGTCACGCGAACCTTCGTTCGATCACCTCTGTCGTTGCAAAGAAAGTTTCACGCTTATAGAATAACTACATAGAGAAAGCAAGTATACTCGCGAAATGTGAGCCGTGAAATTGGTGCCAGAAACAGTACCGTACGCTACGTATGGTCCTTTACTTACTTTTAGGAGGGCCGCAACGCTCTGAAATTTCCATACAAACGCGCTACTCAAATTTCTTGAAAACCATTTGTCAGATTATGATGAAATTTAGCATGTACAATTAAATTAATAATATCTCTGCCCTTATGTTCTTGGTTTTTTTTTTTTAAACTTTCTCAAGATAAAATAAAGCTATGAAAAATATCCGCATTTTAAGGGGTCACTTTTGATTGATTTATTCTATAGGTAGACGAAGCAAATCAAAAATTCCATTACATAGGGAGGTTGTCTACATCATTAGCTGTTAAATGAATCCATAATACAAGGGAAATTCTTAGTTACTTAAGAATGATTACAGAAGTGCAAAAGTCATAAAAAAATTGAAATTGCACTTTGTCACTCTTTAAGTAACTTTAGAGGCTCGTCAGTATCATTACTCGCTCTCTTCGCTCGTTTTCTTCTTCTAGACGAAATGGCTATAGAATACCTTAAGCCAATGCGAAGTTAGTCTAAAGTGGTCGCCGGACTCTTAAATCAATTTATTGAACAGGATTTATCAATCAATCAATAATCCAACTTTTAGAAAGAAAACATTTTAACTAAGCATATTATGTCTGCGTCTGTGTGTCATAAGGCAAGTAAACACAGCACACATAGCGAATTTGTGGCCTGCGTTTTGAGAAGGCGTTGTTTGGAAACCTGCCTTCTATAGGTTAATCTAAGGTTTCACCTAGTTTTCTGCACCAAATTATGACGACTAAACTTTAGTTGACTGCCAAAGACTAGGTCCGGACACAAACGCTAATTACTAGCACGAAAGTATGCCACTAATAAACATTTGCTAATCGTATGTGTTCAAATGTTGCAATGATACAACGAGTAACATTGTTAAAAGAAAAACAAAAAACTGGGCTGCGAAATGTCACTTCCACTATCAAGACGATTCAAATGACATAACGAAACCCATCAAGCTGTTTAGGCTGTAGGGCGTGCCAAAGAAACCTCATATTAACATACCGACATACATACATACATACACTCGAAAAACATAACCCTCCTTCTTGCACAGTCAGGTAAAAAAACGTTCCAAAGATTAATTTATTGCTCATTCAACACTTTATTATACTTATGTGGAAATAATGCATGCGTTATGTTATGTTTATGTGGAAATAATGCATGCATGCGAATCATAATTGAATATTAAATACCAAAATAAAACACGAAAAAAAAACACAAAGCAAAATATGAAAGGCGGAGAGAGCGCAAAAAATAATTAAATTTTTGAACATATCAAACGCAGCGCTAGATTTTTCCGTGTTCTAATTAAAAGTTAGACACATATCGAAAATAACTTTAGAGTTTTAATTGAAACTGTCTTTCCTTTCACTCCGGATACTACTAGGTACCTAGCAAAGTTTTTAAATCTACGAATATTATATTGGTGTAGCTCAAATGAGTCCTCGCCCAGACGGTAAATGGTCACCAAGTCAATAGTGGATAAATGGTAAGGCGAGAAAGGAGAGCGAGGTAGAAGCGGTACACCAGTATATTAATTCTGAGTTCTGGCCAAAAGGGCTAGTGTTCCGGCGCTACTGGGAGGCCGCACAGGGAGCAAAAGCCCAGAAGATTTAGTTGATTTTATTGATATTATTTATATGTATGTTAGTCTGTAAGGTATTTATTTTCTATGGGCCTCTGTAACTTGCACTGCATGCAAGTTATATTGCCTGAAATAAATGGATTATTATTATTATTATTAATGCTTCTTTAGTCATACAAATAATGTAGTACATTATGTCGTTTATTATTTTTCACTCAAATAATAACAATATTTAAACCAAATCACAATTTAAGGTCGCCAGTTGATTCGGTATACTATCTAAAGTTTTAAGTGATCTTCTGTTTTTATTTTTAAGGAAGTATTGCTATACAGGCTGTTAATAAAACCCTGTTATATCCGCGAGAAGCGCCTCCAGTATCGACTGGATGCAATTATGCTAGTTAAAATTACATTGACTATAAAAAAATTGAGCACACATCGCGCTCCGCTCTCCTTCCCGCTCTCCCGAACGCAGACACTTATAGCGTCGGTGTTTTGGTTAAAGTCGTGTCGCTACTTTCTTAGAATAAAAATCGCCAACATAATCATATAAATATAATATGTTAACATTTTTATGAAATTTCCTTACTTTCTTAAGCCGTTCATGCACAACTCTTGCTATTTTTAACGAGCATTTTTTTTTGGTATCTTTGCATGAATTCTTAGAAGTGTGTGTACATGCCCTTCAATTATACAACAGGGTTTTTGTAACATGCTGTATATAGTCTGGTGTGAACAATAAAGTGATCTATCCATCTAATGGCCATCGAATTTAAACACTAAACGATAAAGAAAAACGTGATCATTCCACCAAATTTCACAATAACCCTCGCGGCGCTAAAAATTTTTAAATCGCAATTTCCATGATCTGATTTAGTACTTTTCACTATGAACGAAAAAATAAAAAGTTTGATGCGGGTAGGGTAAGTGAAAAATCCGGGGTTCGGCCGAATATACATGCACGTGTACATTTTTAGGGTTCCGTACCTAAAAGGTTAAACAGGACACTATTATTAAGACTCCGTTGGACGTCCGTCCATCTGTTTATCCGTCTGTCACCTCATGAACCGTGATAGTCAGAGAGTTAAAATTTACACGGATGATGTATTTCTGTTGCCGCTATCGCACCAAATATTAGGAAAAAAAAACAGAGAATTTTTTTTTTAAGGGGGCTCCCATACAACAAACGCGTTTTTTTTTGGCGTTTTATAGATAATGGTACGGAATCCTTCGTGCGCGAGTACGACTCGCACTTGGCTGTTTTTTTTATAGTAATGTATACGGACATAGCCTGTTGCGAGAGCCATAAAAACCTTTATTAGGGGTTCTGGACGCAAAAAAGGGGGAAAACGAAATGCTTTGATATCAGAAACATGCGTTCAGTAACATTTTATATTTTTGTCGTTTTAAACACACCGCGCTAAAAGATAAAAGCAGCGGAGGGTGGCCATTAATTTTTAAAAAGCGTCGAAATTAGTTGTTGTGAAATTTTTACTACCCAATTTAGGATTATTTTGGGATTTTTGTAAAAACACGTTTTTGTAATTACATACGAGAAATTCGTAGTAAAATGAGTCGTTATTTCTGGGTACTGAGTACGTTACGTTTAATAATAAAGCAACTTTATTGAATGGAACATTAATGTTTCCCTAAACAATGAGAAATAACCCGATACAATATAACCCGTACGCCTAACAAGTAACATTATTAAAAAAAAAAAAAACCCTGCTGCAAAATGTTGCAACCTATGTCACTTCACTCCAACGTCCACCATCAAATGACACCTCACATGTCGAAATCCATAAAGCTGTTTAGGCAGTAGGGCGTGCCAAAGAAACCTCATACATCCATACCCGCATTCATTAAAAAAATAGCCTCGAAAAACATAACCCTCCTTCTTGCGCGGTCGGGTAAAAACAAAATAGCCTGCCTCACGAGGCACACTACTATCTCAGTTAATTTATATTTAGATGTGACTATCTATGGATTAAAATCATATCATCGACCAAGCAAGCGTTAGTGAGCGAAGCGTCTTTGCTTCAGCTTCGACAAAAATGCTTTCGTATGTCCGAATTTCAGACCTCTGTCTTAGTAGTCTTAGGCTTAGCTTAGTCTTAGGCTTGATAAATATTTAGAATTTTTGTCAAGGCAGTTATACGAAATTTTTCAAATTGGCGGAGAAATGATTTCAAAAATTTATATAAACTAACTCGGCAAAAATAATTCTGTTTAATTATCGAATCTGCTCACAAAATTTCACGAGAATCGGTTGAGAAATGCGACCTGTTGAGGAGACAGACGTCGGTCGCGAGGCCTCCAGCTCAGAGAGCCACTAGTTTTATTTCAGTGGGCATGATGAGCTTAAGAGTTATAGAAGAGTGATTCAAAAGTCAAATGATCGATCAGTTATATCCGAGCTATTTTGACAGAAATATCTAGTACAGAAATCATTAAAATCCCAAACATCAGGAAGGCTATTCCTGCGCGTGAGATGAGATGAGATTTTATCTTGGTCACTCTCACAGCTATGACGTTTCAAACGAGAGCAACAAGGACGAAAAATGGTGAGATGAAAATCTCAAATCTCCGAATAGGGCCACTGGTTCGATGAAAACGATGTGTGTATATCGCAATGACACAAAACGTACTCGTAATATTATGTAAGTTGCAAAACGGCTGAAGCGCTTTTGATGAAAATTCCAGGCAATATTTAGATACGCCCAGCGATTCCTGGTGAAACCGGGGGCCGCAGCCAGTTAAAAAAAAAGAACCTACGGGTAATGGAAAAGTTTTTAAAAAACTTCTAACTGCTAAACACATTTAGATATTCGCTAGCTTTCATATCTTCAAATATTCAGATCCTCTAAGTACATTTCAATGTTCAAGCCGAGTAAAAATTTAACTTTATTTTGTGACGTTGACGTATTTGACGTAGGCTGCTACCGTTTCAGGCTAGCGCCATCCTTATCCTAATCCTAACTTAATATTATAAATGCGAAAGTGAGTTTGTTCGTTTGTTTGTCACACTTTCTCGCCTTAACTACTCAACCCATCATCATGAAATTTTGCATACAGGTTGTCGGGGGTACGGAAAAGGACATAGGGTACTTTTTATCTTGAAAAAAATTAACTGTTTCTGTGGGACCGCGGGTGAAACCGCGGGGCGCAGCTAGTAAGACTATAAAGTACACCCTATTTGGCTGGTTTCTTTATTATCTACTATTTGAAAATATTGTTTTGTGTGTTAACCTACTATATTTTCGTAAACTAAAATTAATGACACCCCTCGATATATCAATCCTTCTTGTCCGGAAGCATTTAAGGCCCGGGTTTTATAGCGAAATCAACGAAAACGAGTGTTTTGTTTGCGCCTAGTTTGATATGAAGAGTTGCGATGATTAGGCAAAAAAATACAGCTGCAAGAAAAATAAACAAAAACAGTTTAACCGGAATTGTGAAAATCATTCTCATTTGGGAAAAAATCACAAAAAGTATCTTCTTAAAAAACGACTTGAGTGTGGTTTTTTTTTAATTTTCAGCGATTACAACACATTTTTGCTGGTCAGTAACTAGCTATTTACTAAACAACAAAAATGTGTTGTAATTATTTTTCTAAATTTTAACCGAGTATTTTTTTTTATTTGTGTTTACTTATTACGATTAATACCAATTAAAACGGCAATTATTTTTAATTCTTGGCGCCGATCTTACTTTACCATCAAATTTGATATACGATTTTAAACTCTAAATGAAGCAGCTTAAGTAAACGTGTGTGCAGGTGGAAAATCGTAGTATGACCGCATCTCAAACGATAACATCTCAATTGACAAGCCCTTTAACGTTCAAAGACAAAAGTGTTACGTGTACGAAATGGCAGATTAGTTGTCTTTATGACAAACATATTTTTGATGAGGTTTGAAATTTACAATAAGCTATCACAACTTTTAAAAGATACGCAGACTCACAATATTTTTAAATTGAAACTTAAAAAATATCTTACTGCCAAGGCATGCTATTCTATTGATTCATTTTATGCTATTTCTTTACCTATTGACATCCAATATAATTATTTTTTTCTGCATTGCTTAAACTTTAAGAAACTTTTGCATACCAAGCTGTTAAACCATGGCGACCTAATTTTACCCATGATAAGAAGTTTCTGTAACTACTCACGTTTTGCAAACGAAATTAGTTAAATTTGAAATATATAATTTTTATTTTTGACCTGATAATTTTTCATGAAAGGTTTCGTACCTTGTAAAGCCGAGGCGGATTGCTAGTAAACATTACACTAATATTATATAAGCGAAAGTTTGTGAGTGTGTAAGTGTGTATGTTTGTTACTTCTTCGCGCTCAAACGGATGGCCGGATTTTTATGAAATTTGGAATGGAGGTAGCTTTTACCCTGGATTGATACATAGGCTACTTTTTAACCGCGCGTAAAACCGCAGGGCGCAGCTAGTAATAGTATAAAATAAATTGTGCACATACACTAAAAAAAAATACCCTCATTTTAAGTAGTAGATAAAAATCGCAAGATTTACGATCAATGCTTAGTTTTAAATTAAAAATACTGCGCACATTCACAGGTAAGCGTGGTTAGTTTGCCTGATTACACAAAATTAGTTTCATTTTTGTTGGTCAGTTTTTTATTTTCGTTTTATCAGATTTAAAAAACATGACTCTCCTAGAAGATGTGTCGTGCGATATGACAACAAGCCTGTAAACAATTTTCGTGAAATACAATGAAATGGAGTATTTATTTTAAGTTTTAGGTCAGTTCGTTGTAAATTAAAAGTACAAACATATTTTACTTTTTTACTAATTTCAGCTCGAAAAGTACTTCACAAAATCTTAATGATTTACTTAAGTGGTTTTGCTCTTATTGAGCTTTTTTTTTTGTTTTTAAAACTAGTAGTTTGCCTCGAACGGAGGCAAACCTTCATTATCTCAACAACCCCTTATCTAATTTAGCTCATATATGAACTTGAAAAACAAGCGAAGATAGCCTAGTCGGAGTCTCGTGCCTTAGGGCACGCACTAATTTGTTCATTGTGTGAACATATGTGCGTATTTAATGTCATCGGCTACATAACTTCATATTTGGGACTGAATATCATCCGGCGAAGTGTGGGTGTTGTACACCTCTGCCAGCCTCTTCTGGGGAAAGGCGTGATGACATGTTATGAATTTAAAAATTCTATTGACATAAACTACATGCTTACCAAATTTCATGAGGATCGGATCAACGATATTTAAGCAAATAATAATTTCATCATAATTTGGAGTAAGCTGAAAACCAGCTCTGTGCAAACTTGTTTGCACAGTACAACGCTGAGCTTACTCCTATTGCCAAACACTTTTATCTGTTTAATATATTTTGTAATCAACTCTGTACAATTTAATTCTGTTGTTTGTCATTAAATTATTTTTATCATTTTATTCTTATTCTAATTCTTAATTTTTCATCAAACAAACTAAAGCCGAGATGTCCTAGACTCTGACACCTCACTTCGCTTTAGCAGTTAGTTCTATATTTACTAAGCATTTTCTTCGAATGTAGTGTTAGTTATTATCTTACTAGCTGCGCTCCGCGGTTTCACCCGCAGTTGAAAAGTATCCTATGTGCTATTCTAGACTATAATCTATCTCTGTGCCAAATTTCATCCAGATCTGTTCAGCCGTTCTGGCGTGAAAGAGTAACGAACATCCATCTATCCATTCTTACAAACTTTCACGTTTACAATATCAGTAGGATTAGATTTCCCAACAGTAAGATTACTTACGCTAATCTTAAAACTGTGACTACATTACGTTTAAAATTTCACTATGAACTCGTATATTAAATTAACAAAGTTATAAACTATAAAGTAGTTCTTAAAAGCGGACTGACTTTAATAAGCTGAAAGAATAGTCTGCAAGCTTCGCTGCACCAGCTCTTATATTAAAATGAGTAACAGTATCAACTTCCATGTGAATGCTGCATAATTTATGGGATCTAGTGAGAAAAATGCTTATTTTGGCATTTTAAAGCGTTCAAAATTTGTTTATAATGCAGCATTTTATTAACATTATTTTGTGTTTTAAATATAATAACACTCGGTATTACCTATTTACGTATATGTCATCTAGAAGACGTTTTTAAATACGATTTTACTTTAAAATCAAATGAATTAAAATATTCAAAGGTATGTATAGGTATACATATAGTCACGCCTTTCCCCGTGGAGGCTGCAGAGGTGTACAACACCCACACTTCGCCGGACGATATTCAGTCCCTAATGTGACAGGAGGCGAGCCTGTCGCCATACACCGGGCTCCAGTCATGTAGCAGATGACAAACACGCACGTGTTCACACAACGAACAAATTGGTGCGTGCCGTTGGACCGAACCCGCTCCCTTTGGCTTGAGAGGCGGGCCTTCTCCGGCTATCATCGTATCAAAGGTACTCGTATGATTACTTGACAATTAGTTGTCACAATTTCATACGCGAAAAAAATCCTGTCCTTGGCTTTAAACCATGTCTCTTTTTAATTTGCAAAAGAGGTAGGTATACAATACCCCCTTACTGATAAACGTTGTACAGCCTCGGAATAATTTTACAGTATTTTGTCTTCTTCGATCGTCTTAAATATTTGAAAGAAAAAAAAAAGACAAAACACTGTGTTACTATTGTGCGTCTATGCAACGTTAATTAAGTAAGAAGGTCGAAAATCTGATTATTTTTAACCAGTGCCAAAAAGCAGTCCCTCGTATCCGTGATGTTACGTTTGCTATAATTTGAATCTAATGCGTTGGGATAACGACATGAGTAGTTCACAATCACGTGTCTACGTGACGTTAGGTTGGTAATTATGTGCTATGATGAAGCCATATGTGGTGATAGAGTTCTGTTACGGCCGACGCTTTGAAGAAATCATTTGCGGACCCGTATTAGCTTAATTGTAAAGATACACACAGGCACACAGACTATTTTTTATTTATTACTTTACACAATAACATTAAGCGATGGCAACCTAGTTGGGAGAAGGCCCGCCTCTCAAGCCAGAGGGAGCGGGTTCGAACCCAGCCGACGGCACGCACCAATTTGTTCATTGAGTGAACATTTGTGCGTATTGTAAGTTATCTGTGGCCCTATTCGGTGATCTGAGATTTTCGTCTTTTTTCGTCCTTAAACGTCATAGGTGTGAGAGTGACCAAGATAAAAATCTCATCTCATCTCACGAGCAGGAATAGCCCCCCTGGTATGGCGACAGTGCGTGTTGTGCTACACCTATATATGCCAGCCCCCTCGGGGGAAAGGCGTGACGATATGAATGAAATTCAATATAACCAGCTGCGCCCCGCGAGTGCAGTTTCACTCGATTTCGCAATGATGAGTATCCTATGCCTTTTTCATTACCACTGACAACTGTATCCAAATTAATTCATTAAATGTTTCTGGTGATTAATATTTATCTATGTGATCAATATTTTAATTATAACGTTTCAAATTAACATTGGCTGTTGGTAAAATGGTTCAATTTCCAATACTCTTCAATTAATCAGTCTGAAAATGGTAAACAATAATCCTTTTTGTTAATTAATTTTAAATTATCACAATCTCTGTCACAGTTCACTATAATTTTAAATAAATATGACCGACTGCTTAGAAGAAGGAAATGTTTTTTAGAGTGTATGTATATGTATATACTCGTATGTATAACTATGCCGAATATTATTACATTATTATTATGTATGAACGTATGTGGGTATATCATATGTATGTATGCATATATGAGGTTTCTTTGGACGCCCTACAGCCTAAACAGCTTGATGGATTTCGACATGTGAGGTGTCATTTGACTCGTCTTGATAGTGGAAGTGACATATGGTAGAACATTTTGCAGCGAGGTTATTTGTTGTTCTTTTAAAAATGTTACTCGTTTTTCTTTTAAGCATGGAAGTAGAAAAACCGAAAGATGTATGCAAGTGGAGAGAAGTGGTGTATACCTACCCTTGCGGGAGAAAGGCTGACTGACCCTATGTGACGTCTTACTGCCTACTATACTCGTATAATACTACCCGAATGATTACCATTTTGGATTGGAACCGCTGGCTGTTAGATTTAACTTCACTTCAGGAATGTGCTAAGCTGCATTTTATAACTAATTTCGTATTTACTTGTCTTAGTAATTTTGTTAGAAAATGACCATCTTGACTATGTAACTACATTGGTGCGAATCTGATCAGACCAATAAAGTATAGGACAAATATTATTATTATCATTGTGACAAGAATTATTGCATATAATTTTGCCACCATAGATGCTAACGTAACGCAGAGAAAGTTATATCAAAGGCAAACTTTTTAATAGTATATACTTAACAAGTTGGGAAAATAATAAGTCTTAACGATAACACAGTACAAAGAAGTTGCAGTAACTTAAATCGACAAAAACCAGACGCTCTAATCAAAATTTTTGTCAGACCGAATTTTGATATATTGATAAAGCAAAGTTTTCTATATATTTTTCTAAATGTTGTTACGAGAGATTATAGATCTTTAATTAGTTAATTATTTACCCATATTTATTTTTCATACAAGTTAAAAACAAAGTTGTTTTTTTTTTCAATCAATAAGATTCTTTAGCTTCTTTTAGGTCCTTTAGGTCCAAGTAGTATTTATTACTTATATATATTTAGTAAAAGATTGCTTAAGTTAATTTTACGGGAAATAAATATAGAAAATCATTTTACAATTTTATAGACAGCAATGTACTGTTTCTTTTTGTCGAAACCAATTTAGATGTAGGTAAAAGAACAAATGTGTTCTTACTGGCAGTATAGTAGCACGTCTTGAGATTCTCTGTAATAAAATTCTCTGGGTGCCGAAATTCTGATTACCGCCGACAAGCAATATAAAAGTTTTTTCGAGTTTTTACAAGCCAATTAAAGAGTCTACTGGGCTTGTGACAAATTCATTAGCCGTTTGACTTTCAAAAATTGTTTACAAAATAAACATTTTTAATTTCGTTTTGTTTCGGAGTTGTAAACAAGCTTGTGTTCGTCCTACTTTTTAGAGTTCCGTTACAATTTGTTGGTACCACAGAAGATGTCCTTGTATTGCAATTATGAGTTACTAGCTGCGCCCAGCGGTTTCACCCGCGGTTTAAAAGTATCCTATGTGCTATTCTAGACTATAATCTATCTCTGTGCCAAATTTCATCCAGATCTGTTCAGTCGTTCTGGCGTGAAAAAGTATACTCAATACTCAATAATTTATTGCTTCCATTATGGTACATGCAGTTCTTAAAGGTAAATTACATAAAAATTGTATCACATAATGACCCTGATAGGGTATGGCAACATTGTTCGGACTGGATTTATTCTATTAAGTACATATTTTTGTCAGTTAAGAATCCATCTAGAGTTTAAAAACATTTTTTGATCAATATATCTTTTAGCGTTTTAATAAATTTGACCTAATCTTCTATGTTTTTTGTTTAAAGCATCAAGCAACAAGCATCCATCCATCCTGAAGCATAGACGCATACCTACAACTATTATTAGTAAATGAACAGTTGTAAATAGTTTGTTGGATTACGAAACTTATTCAGAGGTAACGATGTCAGCGAAGAATTCCAAATTTTTAGTTTTTCACACTATCTTCAATATGCCTTGCTAATTCCATATTTCCATACTAACAAACACAAATCAGCCTAATTTTATCCAATAATGGAACACTTAGCCTGTTCCCGCTACATAGATCAGCGGTCGTTGTCGCCAAACAACCATAAAAACGCTAGCACACCTTCGCTCTGCGGATACGAATTGCACGCGATTGAGATAAAACTGTCGCAACTGAGTTGGATCATTTGTTAGGATTCATTAGTAGAATTCGTTTTCAGAAGTATTTTAAAATGAAGAAAGATAAAAAAAGTAGGGAAATACAAAAGTGGAGTAGGGATGAGACCCTAATGATCATTACCTACATGAGCTTTATTTCTACGTTCGATTCATAAGTGTATCGAAAAAACAGCTTAAAATAAGTTATGAGCATCAAATTCATTTTAACACTTTATTTATTTGTAGCTTACAAAATTTTACTTCTGTATTGTGAATTACTTATTATTAAGGAAAACATGTTTAATTTTTTTATCTTTAAAACCCCGACGCAAAAACGACGGGGTGTTAAATGTTTAACATCTCTCTCTCTCTCTCTGAGTGTGAGAGTGTGTGTGTGTGTGTGTGTGTGTGTATTGTAGCTCCCTAACGGATGAACTGATTTTAACGAGACTTAAGCAATTCCGCTTCAAAGGCTTCACGGCGAAGATGTGCTTATGTGGCCACAGTGCGTTGTGTAGCTTCCATTTACATGACTAATTAGTTGGCTAGCGTCCAAGGGCGGTGTGTTTGCGCCGCGGGCTGTGTGGCCGAGGGTTAACGTTTCTATTTGCTTTGAGTTACAACTTAAACTAGCGATTTAGAATTGGCAAGTAGCTTGTAGGTAGGTTTACCTGCAACTATATGATTTTAATCTATTTTTTCCAAGATAAAAGGCAAATCCCATTCGTATGATCCCATTACAATCGTGGAAACTGTAAGAAAGATTAGGACACAATTACCTTCCTTAAGATTTTTCACAACTCTAACCTACACTTTTTTTCCCAGGGAAAACCTTTTATAGGTACCACCCTCGCGTCATCGGGGTGGTTATGTGGGAGTCCCGCGTTACATAACATACCCACTAAAAACTCTGGGTCGGTATCTTTCCGGCGCCCATGTGCCGGGGCTGCGAGGACGCTCTTGTACTCGCCCGCAGCCCCGGCGGCACTGGTCCCCAGGACCCTACACTTTGAGTGGAGCTCAGGGTCTCCACGCCTCTTTCTTTTAGAGGCGCGTGGTAAGAATCACGCGCGTCACCTTAAGGGTTAGGTACTCTTATCGGGTGTCGGAACCTCCGGAGTCTGCTGCCCAAGTCCCCTGTTATGGAGGTGGGAGGAGGGTGAGGAAGATCCTTCTCCGTCACTCGACTCTCTGGCGGCGCATTGGGAGACCAGTCGTAATCTCCCGTTCACGCTCCGCCGTTTTCTTCTGGAACATAACTTGTTCACAGAAGGAAATTGCCGCCTCCCATGATCTTTCGCATCCGAGCATTTAACTTTAACCCACACTACCCTAACCTACCTGGGTATATTCAAGACAAGAGTGAATAGACAACACATGGACCAGCGTGCTTCATCTTAGACCTCATCCTCACTTTCCATCAAGTGAGTTGCGGTCAAACGTATCCCATCAATTAAAATTGGCTTAACAATTGAGTCGTAAAAAGATAGACAGAGTTACCTCTACTAGTAAATTTACAATATTCCCCACAGAAAAAGAGGCTAGCCAGATCAAACGCT
Source organism: Peribatodes rhomboidaria (assembly GCA_911728515.1). NCBI lineage: Eukaryota > Metazoa > Arthropoda > Insecta > Lepidoptera > Geometridae > Peribatodes > Peribatodes rhomboidaria. Next base: position 11,211,245 of record OU452182.1, read on the forward strand.
GTTTAACTTTACTGCCGTATCAAAATCGGCTGGTTGAGTTACGAGCACCCCATTGCAATTCACAAAAACTTCTGCAACATTGTTGAACTGTCGGCTATAAAAAGTTAGTACCACAACATTGGTCAGCAATAAAAGGCAACTTTTAATACTCCCGCTAACTTGTGCTGCATTAAAAGTTATATTGCAAACGATGAAAAATACAAAGGTGATATGAATTCGCAGTTGTGCTGACGACCGCGAGCAAACAAGCGCATCAAAGTTGTGCGTCTGTTCTGTTAGCTTTTGCTGTGCAATATCGCGGGCTCCGCGTGTTTGTTTTTGTATATTTTGAATTTCGTAGTGGCAAGGAAGTTTGAATATATTAACAATTCAAATTACAATACGTTAACGTGGGCCGTAGCCTTGGCCGTGGCCATATTTTTATCACTTATCACCTTTAATTTTAAATAGGTTTTAATTTTTTTTTTAATTTTAACGGCCGTAGACGTGGCCGTGGCTGTATTTTTATCACTTATCATCTTTAATTTTAAATAGGTTTTAACTTTTTAACGTTTAATTTTTAACGTTGCGCGTTGATAGGAATACATGTACACACTTACATTGTCATATACTTACTCGTATACACGAGAAATCTCGTTATACAAACAAGAATTATAAGTTAATCTTAAGGTATCAAATTTTAAGGCTTTAATTATCTTTAGGTATCAAAATTTTGAAAACACATTTTTTTTTTAAATCCTAACTAAGTACACAACTTTTTAATTTGGTATCACTTGTACTGACATGAATTTTTTTAGTTTTATCAAAGCTATAAAGCATGAAAATAGCACGCTTATTTGTATCAAACTTTTTTAGTCCATAAAAAGTAAGTTAAGCATTAACTTTGACAAAATAATAAACTAAAAGCTTTTTTCCATTAACTTTAAACGTTGTAATGATAAAAGAAAAGTGACTATATTGAGTCTATAATTATCGAAGCTGGTATTACCAACTAGTTAAGTTGGTAAGTAAGTATTTAGAAAACGATCGATTTTGAAAAGATTTCCATAAAGTGTTATTAATTATTCATTCCCTAGGGAAAAAAAACAAGCTTAATCTGGAGCAAAAAATTAAAACTTATTTAATTATTTTTAGCAAAGTTCAAAAACAAAGTAGGTTCTTAATTCTAAACAAATCGTCACGCCTTTCCCCCGAAAGGGCTGGCAGAGGTGTAATACAACACCCACACTTCGCCGGAAGATATTCAGTCCCAAATGTGACAGGAGGCGAGCCTGTCGCCATACAACAGGCTCCAGTCATGTAGCAGATGACATACAATACGCACATATGCTCACACATAGAACAAATTATGGTCAATTCTACTGTATGGTTTTTTTAAAGCATATTATGCAAACATTCCGCCAATTATTAGATAATAATTATCGATTTTGATGATTCTCCTTTTATTTAGTAGATCATACTTCAGAGGTAGTCCCATACATTTTTTTTCGGCGAAGTGTGGGTGTTGTATTACACCTCTGCCAGCCCCCTCGGGGGAAAGGCGTGACAATATGTTAATATGCTTTTTATTATTCGAGCCTTATGAGGATGGGCTTACTGATCGAACTTACTGATTGACTTGACTTTGACTTTGACTTTGAACGAGGCGAAGTCTCAGAGTCATCTGGGATTTCTCGCCATTTGTCAGTCAGACGACAACTCGAGTACTATTGATCCTTCATGAAATTTAGTAGATATTTAATTTATGTCAATGGAATTTTCAAGTTCGATTATGCGCTAAATCGGACGAGGATTTGTGAAGACGTGCGAGACCTCCTTTCAAGGCGAACTGCGATTAATAAATACTAGAGCAAACTCCTAGCTTACATTATAATGTAACATTAAGAGGAAACACCAAGGCGTAGAGAAATAAAAAATTGGTATTTCTAAAATCATTGCTGTCGCGCAGTGCCCGAACAAGCGGGCTATCAATGTGTGAATATCCAATTTCAGGGCGTGGATTCGATTCCCATCTAGGGCAAACATTGCTGTGATGAACATTTGTGTTTGTTCTATGTCTGGGTGTTAATATCTATTTTAAGTATGTATTTAAAAAATCTAAGTATGTATATCAGTCTCTGCATTTGCTTAGTTTGGGGTCAGGCGACCGCATGTGGAAGAGTACCAAATTTATTTATTTTAATTAATAAAAATAAATACCTTTTAAGGCAAATGTTATTCTACAAACAAATTGTGTTTTATTGTTTTTATTATAAAGGACTAGCAGCGCCCCGCGGTTTCACCCGCGGTTAAAAAGTGCGGTTAATCCTATGTGCTATTCTAGACTTTAATCTATCTCTGTGCCAAATTTCATCCAGATCTTACATACATCCATCCATTCTTACAAACTTTCGCGTTTACAATTTATTAGTCGGAGTAGGAAGTAGGATTAGGTAAAATATAATACTCTAAACAATAGTATCGTATATAATAGTAGTCATCTTTGTTATTGATGAAGCGATGATAGCCTAGTTGGAGTTGGCCCACCTCTTAAGCCAGAGGGAGCGGGTTCGATCCCGGCCGACGGTACGCACCAATTTGTTCATTGTGTAAACATAAGTGCGTATTGTATGTCATCTGCTACATGACCAAAGCCCAGTAAATGGCGACAAGCTCACTTCATGTCACATGTAGGACTGAATATCGTCCGGTGAAGTGTGGGTGTTGTATTACACCTCTGACAGGCCCTTCTAGGGAAAGGCGTAGCGTATTATGACAAGGACATCCATTATTTTATCAAGTTTAGATTAGTCAGTTAAGTCTTTAGAATTAGGTCCATATGCTCAATAAATATTATTTCCCATACAATACATGCACCTATTTCAGTCAGTACCAGAAATTCATAACTCGAATTGAAACCGCTCGACCCAGGTCAAAATGCTCAGCAAGTAAGTACAGACGAGTACAAAATGACTGAGCCAAGCGTGCTCAAATATGATTAACGTGCAAGCATTTTATCGTGAATTATACCGAGCACGTGGACGTATTAAGGAATCTGTGCTTAGCGTGGTACAAACCGCATGCAGTACAGCGCAGCACAGCTTAGCGCAGCGGAACTTGGGACGTTGTAATGTAAGGAATAGTACGCAAATGACATAATCTGCGCTGCGCTGTGCTGTACTGCGCTGCGCTGCATGTGGCTTGACACACGCTTTAATCTCCTGAGAACCTCATACATATTTCTATACGAAATCATTAAGTTATAGTCAGTCCCAACACAAATGCTAATTTTCTACTCAGAGTCATAGTCATAGAGAGCTAGGATACACTTTACATTATTTAGTACTAGCTGCGCCCTGCGGTATGACCTGCAGTATGACCCGCGGTTAATAAGTAGCCAATGTGTTTATCAAGGGTATTAGCTACATACATATCAAATTTCATTAAAATCCGTCCATCCGCTTGAGCGTGAAGAAGTAACAATTCATATTCACAAACTTTCGCCTTTTTAAATATTAGTGTGATTTAATTTAAATTGTAAATTAGTAAAAATTATTCGGTGCTGCTATATAGACAGTCAGACAGACATCGAAGTTTCACCATAAGGTTTCCTTTCTTCATTTTCATACGGAACCCTAAAAATGAGTCATAAAGGGTTAAGGGGGTAGTGAACTCGTAAGTTTATCAAACAAACTCGTCTCAAAACTTGTGAAAGTTGAAAGGAAAAAAAATGGGAAAACTTTTCCTATTTTCATATTCAGTTAGTTCAAATAAGCAGAGTATTTTTGAGCTAACATATTTATGTTAATGTTTTTTTTTTCTCTCTACCTTTCAATAACCAAGAAACAGAAAAAGCCCAAATAAAAATAATAAATAATTTATCCTCTAATGTAAGATAGTAAGAGAGGCAGAATTTTTTTATTGCTTTTAAATATTTTTGCGTTTTTTTAAAGAATGCTCGCCTCTCAAGCCTGAGTCAGCAGATTCGATCCCAGCTGGAGGCACTCACTAATTTGTTCATTGTGTGAACATAAATATTTAAACTAGATGCGCCCCGCGGTTTCACCCGCGGTAAAAAGTATCTGATGTGCTATTCTAGACTATAATCTATCTCTGTGCCAAATTGCATCCATATCTGTTCAGTCGTTCTGGCGTGAAAGAGTAACAAATATCCATCCATCCAGTCTTACAAACTTTTGCGTTTTTAATAATAATAGTAGGATGTACGTATTTATTGTCATCAGCTTCATTACTGGAGCCCAGTGCATGGCAACAGGCTCACGCCTATCACATTTAGGACTGAATATTGTCTGGTAAGGTGTGAGCGTCTTAATACTCCTCTGCCAGCCTCTTTGGCGGAAATATGTATGATAGGACATGTATGCAAACATTTCTGTAGGTACTTACTGTGGAAAGAACTGTCTAAAATTAATTTCTGTTTAGCCCTGAGTCCGCCCCCGTTCAATGTCGCATTTTTGTGCGCTCAGTGGCACATTTCCGTACAAAAGTTACGACTCAAAGTTAACCGTTTATGAACGAGTTATCAACGATTAAACTCGCATTTTGTGACGTGCGCTAAACAGTTCAACCGGAGTTGATAAACAAATGGGACTATTATTTTGTGACCGTGATTTTTTTTTGAATAGGCTAATTTAAAAAACTAGATATACCCCGTGGTGTTACCCGCGGTTAAAAGGTAGGTATGCTGTTCGAGACTATATTCTATCTCGGTGCCAAAAATCATCTAGATCTGTTCAGGCGTTCTGGCGAGATTCAGTAACAAACATCCATCTGTCCATCAAAACTTTCCATTTATAATATTATGTGTGATGTGTGATTATTTATTGTGTATCTGTGTAAAAACGTAGTAGGTATTTGTAATGGTGAATTGGGTCATTATTTTAGGTTTTTGTACCTCAAACGGGAAGAAAGAAACCCACGAAAAGATTACTTCGTTCGCCGTCTGTCTGTTTATGTTATTTCACAAAAACGCGTGGAGGTTACTATTTTTACAAAATAAAGTTTAAAATACTGAAATTAACAAAAAGGTTAATTCTAACGTTATAACATTAGTTTTTGTAGTGGCATTTTCATTGGGACAAAATCTAGACAATACAGAAAAAATTGCGTGTGCATGGGACCGCTTTCAACCAAGTCAAGTGAATCACTGACTGACAGACATGACGTTCGCCCGCCATCCCAAACGCAACTACATTCGGTGAATTAAAATAATCAATTAATCGTCAAAAATGACAGAACAAAAATATTATCATCCATTAACAACTCTCAAAATAAACTGATTTTCTTTATCTAATGATGTCACGCGCCGTCATATACTCGTTTATATACGGGTCGACTTGTAAGCCTCATCCGTTTCGTCGGTTAATAAATTCGTGCTCACATGAATCTCACGAGAAATAAGTATATCTTCGGTTTTATATCCTTTGAGGCCACAAATCATTGCAAGCACTCATCCAATAAAATTATGATCAAACGCCATCCTAACAACAATAAATGATGCCATCCTAACAACAATAAATTATGCCAGCGAACAACAATAAATAATAAATGTATCACGGAGTACAATTGCACGTGGGTTTGCCACATCCCGAAAGTCCCCATGATTTACGTTACGCCTGACTTTAATTTTTAAACAACACATGTTGCCGCCAGCCCGACCTGTGTCTAGCTGTGTATTGGGCTAGCTACAGTCCGCAGTGTCACCCGCCGTCCGCCGAAATACATATGTTAATTTTATCGAAATAAAAGTAGGTTACGAGGATGGTTTAGTGCAAAGGTAGGTAGGTAAGCTTACGTAATTTTATATATTTTGAAGCAGGTATCTAATGACAATCATTTTTTACTTTTCTTGTCTAAAGATATTATAAACGATTTCCAATTTGTTTTAACTTAGAATTAATAGTTTAATTAGCTTTTAGTTTTTGAATGATCATTATTAACGAACCTCATTGTATATGCATGAGTTTTGGAAGAAGATCATTAGAGAAGGAGATCATTGGTAGCAGTGGTGACCTTCAGAAATGAGTGTTAATTTGACTAGAGTAGAACAAATTTGAGTAACTAGTAGTTTATTTATTTATTTGGAAAATACTATTACTGGATTAACTGCCTCTATTGCTGCATGAAAAGACAAACAAACCAACAAACATTTTTTTTTTCAAAAGATTCCCTTGTCACGGTCAAAACGAATATTAAACAAAATAAAGAGATCGCATCCCAAAGGGTTTCAATTAACGTTATTGATCACATTCACGGGGCGAGTTCGAAATCGTTCCAGTCAAGCTTTTGTCGGGTACAATTCAATGGGCGGACGGCTTGAAGTCAATTCTGCGTAATGAACGTGTTGGTCAGATGTACGAATGTCGAACTCTTTTGTACTATGAAGCGTGCTATCGTTTGTTGATCATCACATGTTTTGTAGGGTTTCTTAATACTGTCATAGGCGAGTGTGAAGATGTGTGTGCCCGCTACAGCAGTCTAGAGACCAAATAATGCCTAAAAGCTGACTCGGATTGATGGGAGCATTCCTTTCGCCGTACCGTACTCCGTATCTCCGTTCCGTTCCGAACGCCGTCCAAACTAGGCGTTTATGGATCGCGACGAAGATCGCGACGGGGATCGGATCGGGCAAAAGAACATATATGGACACAGCATAAAGTAGGGCATCATCATCATTATATAAGAGGTTGCTCATGTCGGTGTAGTAACGTTCAGGCTTGGTGGTGGTTTGCTAGTGTTTTACTTCCTGTAGGATATGGAAACTGCTTTCTCTTTTATTTGGGATAGAAATTTTGGTAGTGAAATGTTCTGCAAAATACGAGTAGATACCAATTTTTTTTTACCCATGGCATAATTATTTATATTCATTACTGTAACTAATATATTTTACATTTGTTGGAAAATTTACAGCCTAAGTTTACAAGGCCAATTAAATATTAAACTAAACTAAAAAAAACATAGCAGCAGCATTTTGCTGGGTAGGTATGCGTAAGAAAGATATTAAATTTAATTTAATTTGGAGAACATTTCATTCAAATATAAAACGTACTTAAACGATTTAACGTACGAGTACGTTACGGTCATATGCTGACCAGTGACCACGCATCGTGCATTCGTTTATCGATAAATCATTCTACTCTGCGTCACATGAGTATTTTATTACGCTTTCAATTTTAACTCAATTTGGTGATTCTCTTTTTTCGTATCAGCGATTTGAAATCCACATTATATGGATTATTACTATTTCAATTAATTTTATTTTATTGCTGTTATAATATTCTTTTTCCTCTTGTCCAATTTAATTTTAATTTTTAATTAAATTTTTTTAAGAATGTAATATTCATACTTACTATATCTATTTTTTATTTTATTTATTTTGTAAATTTAATTTAGTTAAAATTTAATTAAAATTTGATGTAATTTTAATATTATGTAAGTTATTATGAACATTATTCGGGAGCAAGACGACAAACAATAAAAAATAAAAAATAAATTATGTAAGCGCGCGACCACTCACTCTACTTTGGTAATGCTTTGATCGGACCCCAAGATACCGGCTGAGCCGAGTTTGGGGCCCTCAGCGTATACAACATGCCTTTGTACTATTCGTAAAAAAAAATTGATTTTAATTTAATTAGATTCTGATCAATAGTAGGAGACCACAAAACTATTGCAGCATTAATCTCGTGCTTGTCACCCAGTATAGATAGATCCAGATGCTGGTGCACGAAGAAAATACAAACATATGTTCAATAGTGCCTATATCATCGTGGAATTCAATCGCAAAGTTTCACTAAGGAATCGGCTTATTCTGGTTGATTCACTAGAACATACGTAGAACATTCAATAAACTGTAGCTTCGTTGGCGCAGCAACCCAAATTGTGTTACCACCGATATTAATACTATGGCCACACATTGGTCATATTTGCACTAAGTTTTGTCTTAGAGATACCAATGTGTGTATCAGTGTTTGGACATAAAGTTGATAATATTGAAGCCAATGTTAGAAGGCTTGAGTTTTTTTTTCTTCTTCAAGTCTATAGTGAATAAGTACCTTCTAGGACTTCGTGCTCCATCTTAGACCACAACGTCGCTTAACATCAGGCGAGTTGGTGGTCAAACGTTGACCTATACTACAAAAAAAAGGTGTGCAGTACATAATAATGTTCAATATTGGCCATTTTAAATTGAAGCGTAGCTTGGGCCTAAATTTAAACCAAGGTGAGGCAGTGACATAAATAAGAACAAACTAATACAATGTAATCGCAATATTCACCATGCTTTACACAAACAACTAAACCGATTTTCGCGGATTGCTACATCTATCGATTCAGCCGTATGCAGCCAGGGCGCAGTGGGGGCAGCTGCCCCCTTAGTAGTTTAAATTTCCCGCATGTGGGAAACTAAAACAAATTCTAAACACAGTAGATAATAGTTAAATATTTAGTGTTTCTTTTAAAATATACTGTGCAATTATTTATATTCATTAAGTATTAAATACATGATAAATATAAATTATTGCACATTCATTATCAATTTAAAATTGGCATGGGCTCTTGCGGTGAAGGAAAACACGAGAGGAAATTGACATATTCTAGAAGAATACTACGAAATAATTATGTACTTGTGATATTCAGCCCGCACTGAGCCAGCGTGGTTCACTGACGACGCCTCTGTCCTCGTATGCAGCTGTGCCGTGACATGAACATCGATAGGTAAATATCGAAATGCTCGTAACATCCGTTTTTCGGAATCCAATTAATGCACGCGCTGATTCTCGCTGATTCGATGGCCAGCGTGGCCGCAGTCATCTCGTGATGCAATTCGATACCCTTACCATTGATGTAAATTAATAAAATATAACTCGATTGATGTTTCAATACTAAGAAAACTGTGTACCGTCAAAAGGACTGACGATCTGATCTAATTGAATTGCGCGTGACAAAAATGTTTTCTCCACAGTTTTTGTCATGAGAGAATCTGACAAGGCTATGTGTACGTCTGTACGTACTTGTATGTTTACACAAAGCATGTCATAGTGTGTCTTCCAAACTGACATGATGATGATGATGATGATGACGAGTGAGAATAGATTCGATTCAGAAATTAACTAAGATTAATTTATTCGGAAACGAATTGATGACAGTTTGGTCTCATTGTATTAATTTTTTAGCCTTTAACCGCCTGCAATGGATTAATATTCAACAATGATTTTCAAGCAGATTCCGCCTAGGACGACAATATTATTATTTGGTACTAGATGCGCCCCGCGATTTCAACCGCGGTTTAAAAGTATCCTATGTGCTATTCTAGATTATAATCTATCTTTGTGGCAATTTTCATCCAGATCTGTTCAGCCGTTCTGGCGTGAAAGAGTAACAAACATCCATCCATCCATTCTTACAAACTTTCGCGTTTATAATATTAGTAGGATAGGATAAGCAGCAAATATTTTTGATCAGATAAATCCAACTAAGGCGTATTAAAAGGCAGTTCAATCTGAACTTATGTTATGGAACGAAAAATTACCTGTTATTTTTAATTACTTAATTTAATTCTCAGTTTATCTGTTAATTTTGGTTTTAGATCATCTGGTGCATTGCATACTGTTCAATATCTCTACAAAATATCGATAAGGGACATTTCGTAAATGATCTACGACGGTCACAATTTGCATTTTTATATAATTTAGTTACCCGATCAAACGCTAAAAAAATCATTGCAATAACCAAAATGTAGCGTTACAAATAAAAGCTCCATTCTCATGTACTACGCAATCTCGTAGGCGCTGCTACAGCGTAGGCCTCGTAGCCATTTCGTAGCAACGGCGCTATAAATGTGCCACTGACGACGTTAACACTAAAGTGAAAATTGCATTACACTTTCCAAAGTGCAATTGCTAGCTGTACACAATAACATAACAGTCAGTCAAATAAGCAGTTTAAGCAAATTCTAAGAAGTTTGTAACATTCGTAGAAACATAACTGAAATTATAATTATAGTCAAGTTTCTACGAACGTATCAAACTTCTTATTGTTAAGACTTGTTTAGTATTACTACATAAGTATTTGTTTGTGTTAAATACTTAATTGTGAAATGTGTAAAATTTTGGAATGTCTCAGATATACACTGTGAAACATTTTTTTTTTTATTTTTATTGAAAATGAGTTAACTTCTTCGTCATCACCTAGCTAGGACGAATACACTGTTGGCCATCAACTTAGCATAACATAACACATCGTCACGCCTTTCCCCCGAGTGGGTTGGCAGAGGTTTACAACACCAACACTTCGCCGGACGATGTTCAGTCCCAAATGTGACAGGGGGCGAGCCTGTCGCCATACACCGGGCTCCAGTCACTTAGCAGATGGCATACAATACACACATATGTTCACACAATGAACAAATTAGTGACAACAAAGATTGTTCTACAAGGGAGTCTACACACCAGTCTCTGATAGCCGCCGACATCACGTGATGTGTGTGGCTTGATTTCTTTTACTTTTTTTCAATTTTAATTTTTTTAATAATGCTGCGTAAAATATGACATCATACATATATAACAAAAAGTCTGCGGCTGTCGACTACTTTGGTGTGGAAACTTCTTAACCGAGACTCATCTTAACTAATATTATAAATGCAAAACTGAGTTCGTTTGTTTGTAACGCTTTCGCGTCCTAACTACTTAACAGATCGCCTTGAAGTTTAGCATACGTATTGTCTGGGTTACAGAAAAAGACATACTTTTTATCCCTAAAAAATTAACCGTTCCTGTAAACCGCGGGTGAAACCGCGAGGTGCAGCTGCACCTCGCAGTCATTTATAATGACGTAATCAGCCCATGCTAACAAGGTAGCCACTGTTCTACGTACGTTCATTCAAATTATTGTTGGACTGTAATTAAAGTTAATGGAAATAGTAGTAATATAGTGACTTTAATTTCTGGTTGAACCTTAGTAGTGGCAACAGATCTTAATTAAAGCAGTCGACGAACGGAAGCGAGACTTTGACTCGTCAAGTTACAATTAACATGACATCGATGGAAGAATCTACCCTTTACATATTATATAATTCTTACACACCCTTCCCAATAATCGTTCTATTTTCGTATAGCCTCGGATAAATAGAAATAAATGGTTTTATTTTTTTCTTTCTTTTACATTTTAAACTCGATCGAAAAAGACAAAACACTATTTAATTAAATACTAAATAAATAAAATCGGGACACTTTCACACACGGTCGCCTGACCCCAAACTAAGCAAAGCTTGTACTATGGCTGCCAGAGACTGATATACATACTTAGATATCTTTAAATACATACTTAAATAGATATTAACACCTAGACATAGAACAAACACAAATGTTCATCACATAAATGTTTCCCCTTGGTGGGAATCGAACCCACAATAAGGTACGATATACCAACTATAGGTATAACTATTCCATAATTCAAAATTCTTTATTTGCTTATAAATTGGAGACTTGTTTTTGGAGCGCTAATCCCCAAAATAGATAAAATTAAGTAACTGTATCTTGGGGGGACTAGGTCTTTCAGTTATTACTACTTTTACTACAGTAAGTTTCGTCCTGCTTAAGTACATACATACATATTTAAACATTTAAAATTAATTAATTACAACTATAAATAATAAAAGTTTAAATTACCATTAACATTTACAATTTATTTGTATCAAGTAAAAATTTGTACCAACCCTATTTTTTCAGGCCGCCTCCACATGTTGGGGCCACCGTGTGAAGTCACAGTTAAATTATTAAATAACTGTCTTTTTGTGACTCGCCTGATGGGAAGCGTCGACGTAATCGAAGGTGTAACACGCTTGCCTAGGAGAAACCTATTCAGTTTACTCTCGAAAACCTCCACATTGATTCTAGTCGGAAAGACAGACGCAGGAAACGAATTCCACACCTCTCCAGTTCTAACAAGAAAAGTCGCCCTAAAACGCTGAGTGCGCTTTGGCAGAAATTCCACTATAAGAGGGTGTCTGTATTTGAATAGTAACAAGATCCATGTCCAGCAAAATGTAAATTAGTAATTGTTCATTTACCATAAACTGTTTCTTGTACTCGTAAATTTACATTGGGTAACTTACGAATTCGAATTCACAACTTCGGCCTAAATTAAATATCAACAGCTATTATTATTGTTTTTCTCTTACTTTAGTTACTTCTACGAAATGTAGGATAAATATTTGATGAGACCGAAAACCAGCCGTACTATTTTATCGCCTTTGGAGTATGATGGTAAACTTTTATCGAAGCACAACATACCGCAAAATGCTCGGCCCTTTCTTATCTCCATTTAACAGGCTGTATCGTATAGTTCGGTGCCAGTACACTGAGCATTGGATCTTATCCCCATAAAATACTGTCTTTTTTGCGTTGACTTCACGACATTTTTTTACTAAATAAATGCATCCAGTTATACTAGTTTTTGGATTTAAAAGATACCTACAGCTTTTGTTTACACTGATAAATGTTATAACGACAAATGTTAGTATTGATAAATGTTAGTTTTAAAGATCCCGTCACGCTCTGAATTTTTCATACAAACGCTGTCAAATTTCTTGGAAACCATTAGACAGATTATGATGAAATTTGGCATGTACAATTAACTAAATATCCACCCCTATTTTCTTGTTTTTTCTTTAAGAAAATAGAGCTGTGAAAAATATCCACATTAGTAAGGGGTCACTTTTGACTAATTTATTTAATATATAGACAAATCAAATCAAAAATCCTTTAACATAGGGAGGTTGTCTACATCATTAACTTTTAAATGAATCCATAATACAAGGGAAATTGTAAGTTTTTAAAGAATGATTAGAGAAGTGCAAAAGTCATAAAAAAATATTGAACTTGCACTTCGTCACTATGTAGATAACTTTAGAGGCTCGTCAGTATCTTTACTTGCTCTCTTCGCTCGTCATCTTGTTTTAGACGAAATGACAATAGAAAACCTTTCGCCAATGCGAAGTTGTCTAAAGTGGTCGCCGGATTCTTAAGGTGTAACGTAAGTTTTGGCAAATAAATTTAATTTGAGGCTAGAATCTGAAGGCTTAATTGATTTATCTATACTTGCTAAAGTTATTGATGTCCTTGTCTAATCATGCAGAAATAACAAAGACAGGTTTATTTCAGTAAGTTTAAGTCTGTAAACTAAATTGGGCTTAATATTAAAATGGAATTGATTTTTGTTCAAACTTAAATTGGGTTACGAATATCTAATAAAAGGTATATTTTGCAAAGACAATTTCGCAGAATTGATTACTTAATTTATTTACAAATCAATACATTTAATAAAATTGTATTCGCAGTATTTCTATTATATATTTTAAGATGCCAATCAACATCAACAAGACGAAATTGAATATTGATAATAAAGTTAACAATATTTGAAGTGCTGTCAACGCACTTCAAATATTGTTTCTGATATTATAATTACAGTTATTGTTTCTAATAAATTTAGCTGATTTAAATCTTGCTCAGTTTTCGCAATTTGTCTTTTAACGTCCACGTTTTTCGTTTCGTTTGGTCGACGCACCAATTTGTTCATTGTGTGAACATATGTGCGTGTTGTATGTAATCTGCTACATGACTGGAGCCCGGTTTATGGAGACAGGCTCGCCCCCTGTCACATTTGGGACTGAATATCGTCCGGAGAAGAGTAGGTGTTGTATTACACCTCTGCCAGCCTCCTCGGGGGAAAGGCGTGACGATATGTAAGTTATCCGATATACTGGGTTATCAGAAAAGGGTGTACTAAGCCGAAAACGCGGGTCATTGTGCTCATCATTATAAACAGCTTTTAATATTGTATCAAAAATCGCCTTATTAGGAGTAAAATCAGCTGTTCTTTATGAAAAAGTTCATTAATCGTTGACAAAATGTTTGAAACAGCTGTTTTTTTCTCCGGGTTAACCCCATAGTGAAAATTGTACAATGTCTACTTCTCGGCTGTACAACCTTTTCTGCATGATAACCCACTACATGTAGGTACGTACAGTATACGTCATACTAGCTAATATTATTGAAATTGGTTTGAGATGCAATATTTGAATTAGTAATTTGATGATTTATCACATTATGTCAAAACAAATTAAAAAAAAGGTTTACTACAAAAGCTTAAGAAAAGGCTTAAAAAAGAAAGGCTGTAGAAATAATTAATTAGTATGAGAGCTAGCCGCCATATTGAATTTATGATTACTTTACCTATTTAGTGACACTCCCTGAATGGTACCTATAACACAAACTAAAAACATCTTATTGTGAAATGGACAGATTTAAAACCTTAATATCAGTGGATAGTAAATCCAACTAATTATTTTCCCCTCTTTCTTTCTCTTCCCGATAATATTTTCCGCATGGTGGTGAGGTCAGCCTTCCTTACTTTATTATTAACAATCAATGCTCATTGCTCACACCACATTGTCAATAAACCATCTATGTATAACGGCACTACATAGTATGTATATTTGTATGGTAAAAGACATATGCGGTAAAGGTATACGGCATTGTAAAAAATATCGAGTGGGTCCAATGGCATTTTTATTGCTACCGCTGAATAATGACGGTCCCTTGCGTGGACTTTCACCAATGGCGATGGAGTTTCGTATCTTTTGTATAGAGAATGAGTAGATAAAATATTGGACACTATGAAATTGGTTTTAAAAAAAGTGGATAACTTTGCTACACCATAGATAATTTTTATTTGCAGAAGCAAAATGTTAATGTGATCAAACGCGGACTTAGTTTTCTTTATTTATTTTTTTCAGATTATTTTAGTTTCGTTTTTAATTATCCCTTTATTTTTATTTTTTTTTAAAGTAACATCTTCTCTATCTCTTCTCCATCAATGGGGCTATTCCTAAGCGTGAGATGAGATGAGATTTTATCTTGGTCACTCTCACACATATGACGTTTCAAACGAGAGCAACAAGGACGAAAAAAAGTGAGATGAAAATCTCAAATCGCCGAATAAGGCCCCAAGTCTAAAGCAAAGTCAATTCGGTTAAGCGGGTCGTTATAATAGTACCTAATAAATTTAAATTGTGATCGATTACAATGAACTATGAAACGATTAAATGGACTTATCACAAAGCATCTTCAAAGACATGAAACAATTTATACGTCGGTTGATACTTTTCCACCGACAAAGGTTTCTTTTGATCTTGCCAACAAGAAAATGGAACTATATGTACCCATATCTCTCAATTCTTGTCAGAAAGTAGCCATAAAATCCCGTTGCATGTCTTCCATGGCCCGTTGAATGCTAGAGAATGGCAATCTCATCAAATATTAGTAGAATAGGCATTGAGTACAAAATCTGCAAAGAAACAGGTTCATATTTGCACCACTGGAAAGATTTAACTAGAGTATTGACACCAACACGAGCGGAATTAAAAAATCTTAAGTATGCTGATAACATCGAAAAGTATTACGCCTGTAATGTTACGTTAATTTAAAATTAACTATTTCAAATTCTAGTATGCTAATCGTCCCATAATGCAACACCGATTTCTTGACTCTTAGTCATGATCTGATTTTTCAAATAAGAAATAATTTACACTGGTGTGTACCAAAGAAAGGTGTTTTTTTTTACAACACACTAGGCATGCGTTTGACCACTGACTCGCCCGATGGGAAGCGTTGACGTGATTGAAGGTGTAACACGCTTGCCTAGGAGATTCACTTTACTCTTAAACACCCCTGGATTGTATTTAGGTGTTAAGCCAGACGCAGGCAACGAGTTCCACACCTCTGCAGTTCTGTACACCAAAACTGAACTCACATTAAATTATTTTTAAATTTCCTTGTTCTTTGACAGATTTCGTGAACCACACTTGTTACCTATATACCGAAGCTCAGCAGCTATGTGTATGTATAATTGACTTGTAAACCCGCCTCGTTATCAGTAAACATTGTGTAGGCTTGAAAAAGTTTTACAGTGCTTTGTCTTATTCTTTCTTTTAAGTTTTAGCTTGATCGAAAGAGACAAAACACTACAACTATTTCGATGCTCTAGAACGTATATATCTTAGTAAGGGGACAAGTCCGTATTTGAAAGAGAACTGTATCTCTGTACATTTCCTATTATCGATAGAGCAAAGGTCTTGAAGGTCGCTTGTCTTGTCGGTAGCAAGTCGCGTGCTCTGAATAAAGCATTGCTAGGAAAAATTGCTATTTTAACATGCTTTATGTAGATCTGATAGCTTATTACAAGAGTGATTTACTGAATGAAAATAGAAACAGAATGAAATTTTAGAATACTTTTTAGAAATTTTATTCGTGTTATGCGTAATTATAACACTTAATTGGTAGCGTTGAAAGTAGACAAATAAGTAGGTGTATTAAGATAAAGCTCTTTTTTGTTCACATAAATAAAAAGGCAAGTATCTCTCTTCTTCTTGGTCGCTACGCTCTTGACAGAGCGGTCGTGGTCGTCATGCAGTATTGTTATTGGCAGGGGCTGATGTAATGCGCCTCACAATATCTCGCCATGTCTCTCTGCTCGAGGTCATTCTTGTGCACTCATGCACGGGACCGCCCACAGCAGATTTGACCTGATCGGTCCATCGCATAGGTGACCTGCCGCGCGGTCTAATGCCTTCAACCTTGCCCTGGACGACAAGTCGCTCTATAGACTGGCTGTCTCGCCTAGATACGTGTCCGAAGAACGTGAGCATTCGGGATTGTACTACGGCAGATAGACGCTGTTTGATGCCGAGTTCTTGAAGTATCGAGACGTTAGTGCGAAACTCGATCCACGACACCATTAAGGCAAGTATATACCTAAGTAAATGGTGCAAGGGAAGTTATTTATTTATTTATTATTAATTTACAAAAAATATTATATTTATTATATATATAATTTAAAAAAAACTACTTCAGTAAAACTATAACTAGCGTGGTAGATGATCATTTCGTTAACAAATATGAGTGTCAAAAACAGTAAGCCTTGCGACGTAGTCTTCACTATTCGCCCTACCTTAGTTAGCTTGGAGGCATTTTAGCATAGTCTTTACTCGACGCCAAAACGGGTAGTTATTTGAGTGTATGTTAGTCTGTTTTTTATGACCTTGGACCACCAAACTGGGTTAACAAGTTGTGAATTGAGAGATGGTGCTAGATTCGTCTTTGTAAGTATCCTGTCTAATAGACATTTTGGAGTCGGGTTTCTGTTTTTAACCTCTGACGCTAAAACGACGGAGTGTTATAAATTTGACTGTGTGTGTGTGTCTGTGGCATAGTACGCTCCCGAAAGAATTCAACCCTATGAATTCCTGTGTAATATTCTTTAGAAATATATAGCTAGTTTTGGATGCACAGATACGTATCTATGCAATAGAGATAGTGGATTATTCGAATATTTACCACCAACATTTACCATTCGTTCTATAACATTGACATACGAAACATTATTTATGCGCGAGCGTTGGAATTCGACGCTCGCCCATCAAATGGCAAATATTGGACGCGACGTATACCGACGTGCGATGCAAAATAGATTTAGTTGTATTTGTAGATTTTCCTGAATATTTGCTATCACAATGTCTGAACGAAACAGTTACAGAGCTGCGAAAAGGCTACATTCCCAGAAAAACAAAATAGATGTACCAACCACTACTCAATATATATAATATCGTCACGCCTTTCTCCCGAAGACGTACAACACCCACACTTTGCCGGACGATTTTCAGTCCCAAATGCGACAGGGGGCGAATCTGTCGCCATACATCGGGATCCAGTTATGAAGCAGATGACATGAAATACGCACGTATGTTCACACAATGAACATATTGGTGGTGGCTGGGACCGAACCCGCTCCCTCTGGCTTGAGAGGCGGGCTCCAACTCCAACAACATGGCACACACACAGATGTGTGCGAGCGCGCGCGCGTACTGTGACACAGAACTTACAAAACACTTGTCACCTAAATCATATTAGATGGCAGCTTTTTCAAAGTTTTATAACTTGGCTTACGTTACAACGCTTGCGCTATTTATCCGGGGAAACGTGTTTCAAATCAAATACCATTTCAACAATTTAATAGTCGGTTAAATGTATTACTAATTTTTTACTTAACCAATCTATAAATCATTGATTTAACCGCCTACGATGTATCTTCCTTTCTTTTCTCTATATTTTTATCTACTATGTTTATAACTTCTATGTAGTTTTGCGCGTCTGTCTGTCTGTTTATCCGCTAACTCCGACGCAGCGGATTTTGATGCGGTTTGCACATTAGTTAGATTATTTTTCACGAAAGGCTTATTGTTAGATAAGCGATGATAGCCTAGCCGGAGAAGGCCCGCCTCTCAAGCCAGAGGGAGCGGATTCGGACCCAGGCGAAGGCACGCACTAATTTGTTCATTGTGTGAACATATGTGCGTACTATATGTCATCTACTACATGACTGGAGCCCAGTGTATAGTGACAGGCTCGCCTCCTGTCACATTTGGGACTGAAAATTGTCCGGCGAAGTGTGGGTGATGCACACCTCTGCCAGTACCCTCGGGTGAAAGGCGTGACGATATGTGTGGTTTATTGGTACTGTGCGAACCTGACCAAAAAAGATACCGTGCGAAGCCGGGGCGGGCTGCTAGTCCTTCTATCCTTCCTACTAATATTATAAACGCAAAAGTTTGTAAGAATGGATGGATGGATATTTGTTACTTTTTCACGCCAGAACGGCTGAACAGATCTGGATGAAATTTGCCACAGATATACATTATAGTCTAAAATAGCATATAGGATACTTTTTAACCGCGAGTGAAACCGCGGGGCGCAGCTAGTTTTAAATATACATAACCAACTGATTGATGCCGCACCAGGCCAGGACATGTGTACTACCATATTTTAAGATCTGTATGCTATCCTGTATGTTGTATACTAAACCATGTTCTCACAAATAAATGAATCTTGAATCTTGAATCTTGATATAGCTTACTGACTTATATCGTATGATACTTTGACACTGTTACAAATAAAAATACTGAGTTTCCAGTTCTCGAACACGAATCCACCGTTTCAACCCAATAAACAAGTAAACATGTTTGTTTGCCTGTTAATCTCGTTTCGAGTGATTTGTTACCAATTGTTAAGATTTCTGTTTACGACGAAAGTCTTGTTGTTGTTAGTGGTGAGTAACACAATCTTTGGGAGACGATAAATCTTCATTGAGTAGAGTTAAATATTTTGTTCGAATTAGGCTTCGTCCTGCGGTGCTATTTACAATCATTGGGAAAAGTCCCGATCGGATTCCACAAATTTCTAACTCAAATTATTGGGGGGGGGGCAGAGCTATCCACGTCCGTAGGAGTGTACTCTATTCTGATTCCCTACACGTGGTCCCCGGGTAGTGCTTACCGGGTAGCAAACTCTGGTGGGAGGCTTCGGCCGTGGCTAGTTACCACCCACCGGACCAAGCCATGCCGTGAAATGACCCAGTCGTGTTTCGGGATGTAGTCCGGTGTAACAGTTCGGAAGACGGGTCTGAGCAGTAGCGCACTTGTAGCGCCTCACTCAACTGCCGTCTTTGTACTTCTTCACTCTACAAAACCTCAAGGCTAGAGTGAATAAGTACCTTATAGGTCGTTGTATTCCATCTTAGACCACAACGTCGCTTATCATCAGGCGAGTTTGTGGTCAAACGCCGACCTATTCTACAAAAAAAAAAAAAATTGTTTGAATTTCAGTCATACAAAAGTCAACTTGTGCATAATTGTATGATGATCGATTGAGTACCTAGTTGAGAGCAAGCAAACAAACAAATATTTTTTTTGCATTAACAATATTAAGTTAGGAGAAGTTCGTGTAGAGGAGGAGGCAACTAAAGATGGTGTACTCGTAACTCGGTTTCATCAAATCTGTATTAATGCACACTATTATTAGACATTCAATATTAAGGAGAAAGTTGTCTTTGATGCCAATCACAATAAACGGGATTGGCTTGTTATGACGAAGCCAGCAAACAAAAACGATTAATTTCCGTCAAGGCCAAGTAATAACGGTACATTTTGATTTAATGTTAGGTAGATTATTTCCTCAAATAACATATTTCTCGGAATTAAGAAGCCTATCAAATACATACTCAAAAAGTTAAATTGAAAACTTGTGATAATCTTCTACCTAGTAATAGGATAGAAAATTACTTAGCAACATTTTCTTCATTTGTGAATTTAGATCATTTTCTTTTGAGTTTCTTACCTAATATGTTTCTTCATGTGAAAAATTCTTTGGAGGTCTAAATGGAAATTCTTTAGAATTTTGTGTCTACCAATCTGATTGTTAACTTCATTATTTTGATAATCTTGTAATACTAGTTCTTAAATCTTCGAAACATCTAAACATACATTTATACATACATTTTACTCAAGTTCATAAATGGTCAGCATTTATGAACTTGAGTAAAATGTATGTGTGTGTAATACAGGTCGTATTCCAGGTCCGCACACAGTTTTTTTTTTTTTGCCGAGAGTATTTTTTTTGAATTTTTTCAAAATCGCATTTGGGAATTGGTTAAGAAATGCGACCTGTAGTGGACAGAGATCCGGACAGAGATGCAAACAAACAAACAAAAACTTTTTGGAGCTTCCTTTCTTGCTAATTCGTCACGTTCTCGCCTCGCACTCAACCAAACGTGCATTAAATTTGTTAAAGCAGTAAGTGTCAATGAAAGTAAGCGGTTGAGGTTTACATTCATTTACGGCTGTAACAGTCCGTACAAATTCTTAATCTACCCGTATTAACTGTCCCACCTCATTATAATACACATCAAGCCCTTCCAAAGATTACCATCTCCGAAGGGCCACCTAAATTGCCAAGTGTATTATATCCAGCAAATTGAAATCTCAAAGCGGGCCCATAGTCCTCTAATCTCTTAAATAATGGCCCCCAAACAATAAAGTGAGATTTGGGTTGTCATTTTGGGAAACTTACCGGCGTCTGTGTATAATTTTGCACGTTTTACGCTTAGAGCCACCTGCTGGAATTATATTGCGTAAGCTCTTTTCGTAATTATAAAATAAATTGAGATTACGCTTTGGTACCTACCTAATGGAGGTAGTACAACATTGAATTAGACAAGAACAAGTCTTCAGACATACTATACAACTTTGTCAATGGCACCTTGGCTTGCAGTGGCTGTTCACGACCTTTCACATCAAATATAGGTTACATAGTATAATAAATGAATAAACTCTGCTGGGTTAAGCGTTCCGAGACAAAAAATATCATGAGGGTGATACGTACTTGTCACACGTCAATCGGTGCGAAAGCTAGACCGGAATATCTCATTTTCACAAGTTTGAGAGACAATGACGAGTGAGGTAGTTGAATGTCAAATCCCGGAACGTCAATCTTGTTTTTACCCAACTGCGCAAGATCCCTCTTGTTAAGTTTTTAAGAAATAAGTTTTTCGAGTGTATGTAAGTGTGTATGTCAATATATATATATACATATTGACATACATACTTGCATACACTCGAAAAACTGTATGTATGTATGTATGAATGTATGTATGAGTTTTATTTGGGACACCCAACAGCCTAAACAGCTTGATGAGTTTCGACATGCTAGGTGTCATTTGAATCGTCTTAACATTCGAAGTGACATAGGGTACAATATTTTGCAGTCGGGTTTATTGTTTTTCTTTTAATAAAGTTACGTGTTTTTTGATCATGCATGGGTTACGTAAACCATAAGAACACGCCATACGATCTAAAAATTAACACATCTACAACATTGTAAGTTAACAGAAGCAAAAGCTGCCGTGTCTAAAATCGGGTACAAAATGTAATGCCAGTTGTACTTCCTCGAATTTCAACTTAGTCCTTCTCTGTATAGTTTCTTGGCTAACGTCAAATAGTTTAAGCAATCAGGTGTACTAAATAGAACGGCTGTGGCAGTTGCAAACTATTCCCTGGCAGCATTTGAATGACAGGTAGAAGATAGCAAAGTAGTTTTTGTATTTTTGTGGCTGCATTGAAAATAGCGGAAGAGTTTTAAGTGAAAGACTTTAGCGGATTTAGAGGCTTGATAATCTTAAATAGGGGAGAATAAAAAATGTCATAGTTGACACAAATTAGTATGATGAAAATGAACAAGATAAAATTAAATTGTGAGGTCTTTTTTTATAATTCTGTGTGAAACTGACACTTTGGTGCCAGCGTCAGTTCTGGTCAGAATCTTTAGTTCTAACATTGTAGGGTCAACTGGGGTAAATGCGTCAGTGGGGCAATTGCGTCTTTAGAGAATTACTGACAAACCTTTCACAAATAAGGCGCCACCTACATCTTTTTTTTTCAATAATCTGTACAATATGGCGTCATAGTTGCCTAATTTATGAAGGGTAAGTTATCCCACAGATGCATTTGCCCCAGTTAAACCTATATCATAACTATCTGCATTCTACAGTGTATTCTCCCGTCACAAAACAAAAAAAAAAGCTTAACACTCAAAGCTCCTCGAAAATTCCCTGTGTCTGGAACGCCATGAAACACACACAGACCTGGATAACCAACAGTCAGTCCAAGTACATAAAAAGCAGATAAAAATTGTAGAAACTCTGACAAAGTTTTTGCACTACACGTTATAACCCAGTTCTAGGAAAAAAGACAATGCCGTGAGCACAGCTCTTGCGTTCAGCGCACGCCCTTCAATGTTGCAGTTTCACAATAAGCCACGCGAGTTACCGTGCTGCCGCTTTTTATGACCTCTTCAGACTTCGCTATAACATAATACAGCTTCATACCTCCCTCGCTAATATTTTCTTATGTATACGAGAATGTATGAATATAAAATCAATAAATATGAATTACTCATCCTATCCTACTCCTACTAATATTATAAACGCGAAAGTTTGTATGTATGGATGGATGGATGTTTGTTACTCTTTCACGCCAGACCGGCTGAACAGATCTGGATGAAATTTGGCACAGAGATAGATTATAGTCTTGAATAGCACATAGGATACTTTTTAACCGCGGGTGAAACCGCGGGGCGCAGCTAGTAAGTATCCTTTTCTGTTACCCAGATAACGTGTATGCAAAATTTCATGACGATCGGTTGAGTAGTTAGGGCGTGAAAGCGTTACAAATGAACAAAAAATCTCACTTTCGCATTTATAATATTAGTTAGGACGTACATGTACGAGTATAAGCGATGATGGCTTTGTTAGGAAAGGTTTGACTCTAAAGCCAGCTGTAGCGGGTTCGATCCCAGCCTAAGGCACGCACAAATTTGTTCATATATGCATATTAATTATGTAAAATGTCATCTGTTATTTAACTGGAGCCCGGTGTAAAGCGACAAGCTAGCCCAATGTACCCGTGGGACTGATTATCGTCCGGCAAAGTATGGGTGTGATATACCTCTGCTAGCCTCTTCCGCGGAAAGGCGTAACGATATGTTAAAAAATGTATCTCTGTATACGTTTTATACCCGAAATTTTTTATGAAATTGTCACTCTATGAAGCTCTAAATAGCATATGGCAGGTGGGAACAAAATCATCCAACTTTGTACAATACAAGGTGCTGATTTTAAATACTTAGGGGTGTTGTTTCACCTGTCAAAGTGAAAAACTTCAAGAACACAAGTAAAATTCGAAAGAAATATAATCGAGTCTCCATACAAAATAACTAGTCACGTGACCAAGTTTGTATGAAAACTTGTGTTTTTTTCTTTCGAATTTTGCAAATGTGTGTTCTAAAAGATGTTCACTTTAACGGTTAGATCAACACTCATAAGTGTTACTACATCAAAAACCAGCACCTTGTATAATAATGGCATAGTCTGAAGAAGCCCCGAGGATTTAAATTTACGTAGCAGACTGGCTTACTTTTTGGCCTGCCTCGTATTTTTGTGGCAGTGCTGCATTGTCATTGTCGTCCTGCAATAGATTAAACATTTTGGCGAACAAGTTTTTGAGTTCTAAAATCTTCTGTGTTGGTTGGTGTTGATACTTATATATTTCAGGTGCCTTTTAGTATACTACTTTGGACAAGGATTAATGCTGTATTGGTTAAAATCGCTTCGAAAATTAGCCATTATTTGTCGTAAAAAGTCAATGACAAAAAAATGTTATTGTGGGATATCCATAAGAGAAAGACATACGAGTATACCATCGCGGAGTTTTCTGTAGACCTTTTCAATGTGATACAAATAAGGGAACGTACCCATACTACGTGACCATTTCTTCAAATTTTTAACCCCCTTCTCCTCCCTCTCGGTCAACATCTGTACTCTATACTACTCTATTCTAAGACCTCTTCCCTCCTACTCTAGTTTTACGTAGTAATTCATAGTTTTGAATCGTTTTTTGCAAACAAAACATTAAAAAATGTATCCCCCCCCCCCCCCCTAAATAAGTCACGTAGTATGGGTACGTTCCCTAGTTAGTACATTGTTTTGATAAATCTCGTAGGGTTCAGCCTGCGTTTGCAATGTAAGCGGAAAAAAAATTGATAATTAACGACATCACATTAGAAACCTCAAAAATAACAGTATTTCTCCACTATTTAATGGAACATCCATTTCTTCGTTCCTGTGGCACGCGGGTGGTAACCGCGGGGCACACCTAGTAAATAATGAAAATTAAAAACCTACCAAGAACTTTAAAAATTAAAAAAAAAAATCCATGCTTTATATATCTAGAGCATGGATTTTTTTTCCTCTATGCTCTAGATATCTAGAGCATGGATTTTTTTTTTGTTCTATCATAATATTAGGAATATTCTTTATATGATAGAACTGGTGACTCTGTGAGCTGAAGACCTGGCAGAAATGCGATCTCTAGAGAAGAACAGTCAGACAGACGTCGCCAGGATATACAAAAGCATTTTTGCCGAAGCTGAACTAGAGAAGAAGAGAAGATGAACAATATTAGGTATTTTATCTATCTATTGTTGATAACAAACTAGAAATTACAAATCATAAGTCTCAAGTACAAACCACAGCGATCAACTTCAACTCCGTCAAAGTCTCAACCTTCACAATTTTACATCACCGCGCGAGCGTTGTTTACAAAATTAAAGGAGAGCGTCTTGGTTTCAACCATCATTAGTTGAAATAGAGCCGTATATAATGTAACGTAAGGAGCAATTTGTTAATGTGTTGGTTCAGAAACTTAGCTATGTTAGCAAATCTAATCAAAATTTGACTTGAATTCCTTGGTAACTCAATTTGTCGTGAACCTGTCTTTTGTATGGCGACAAGCTCGCCCCTGTCACATTCGGGACTGAATATCGTCCGGCGAAGTGTGGGTTTTGGACACCTCTGCCAGCCCCCTCGGGGAAAAGGCGTGAGGATATGTATGTTATGTATTTTTTAATACAAACTTAAATATTAATTACTAGCTGCGCCCCGCGGTTTCACCCGCGGTTAAAAAGTATCCTATGTGCTATTCTAAACTATAATCTATCTCTGTGTTAAATTTCATCCAGATCTGTTCAGCCGTTCTGGCGTAAAAGAGAAACAAACATCCATCCATTCTTACAAACTTTCGCGTTTATAATATTAGTAGGAAGGATAATTGAAATTAACAGTCAGGCATAGAACAAACACAAATTCTTCATCACACGAACGTTTACAATAGGAATCGAATTCACGCCCCTAAACTCAGAACGCAGGTTCACTACCGACTAAGCCACGTGGGCTACTTTATAACCGCGGGGCGCGGCTAGTTCAAACCAAGCGTATAAAAAGTAGTTTACCCACTTTGTATGTAAAATCCATTTTTGCCTTAGTTATTATGTTATCGATGCAGCACCGGGGACGAGGACGGAATCTCGCGGATCGCCGCCGCCGCTGCAACTGACAACTACATTACGTGGATACTGCGATGCACATCACTTAGTTAATAATAGGCTGGAATTTATCCCATTTATTCCATTTTTGGGGGCTGAGCTACCCACGTCCGTAGGAGTGTACTCTATACTGATTCCCTACACGTGGTCCCCGGGTAGTGCTAGCCGGGTAGCAAACTCTGGTGGGAGGCTTCGGCCGTGGCTAGTTACCACCCACCGGACCAAGCCATACCGTGAAATGACCTAGTCGTGTTTCGGGATGTGGTCCGGTGTAACCGTTCCGAGGACGGGTCTGAGCAGTAGCGCATTTGTAGCGCCTCACTCAACTGCTCTCTTTGTACTTCTTCACTCTACAAAACTTCAAGGCTAGAGTGAATAAGTACCTTATAAGTCGTAGTGTTCCAACTTAGACCACAACGTCGCTCAACATCAGGCAAGTTGGTGGTCAAACGTCGACCTATTAACATAAAAAAAAAAAAAAATTAAACAATCTTGTTTATTGCCATAATTATAATTAGTTATTTTTCATAACAACAACAAGGTTACAAGGTGGACAGATGATCTTGTCAAGACCGCAAGATCGCGCTGGATGCAGGCCGCTACCAACTGGTCTTATTGGAGATCTATGGGGGAGGCCTATGCCCAGCAGTGACGTCCTATGGCTGATGAATGGATGGATGATTTTTCATAAGTAAGTATTCTTATTTATATTTTTTTATTATTATTTATTATCTGTGTATCTTTTAAATTTAGATTTAGCTTATTCTTTGTGTATTTATCATGAGTGTCTGTCTTTTAAGTGTTACTTTTCTGTTTACCTTTCCACTTGTGAAAACTTGTAATTGGCCTTCTGTCTCTATCTTCTATTTATAATTTTGTACCTAGCTGTAAGTTTTCCTAATAAAATAAAATAAATCTATTTTTCAGCTTTAGGCTTGGTCCCGATTATGCGAACTGTGAGCGGCTGACTAGATGTAGTGCCAACTGGTACAAACGCGTTTGTGAGGCAATTGCGTCTTTCAAGAGTTACTGACAAATCTTTCACAAGTTAGGCAACTAACGCCACCTAGTACAGATTATTGTAACTACTATCTGTACTAGGCGTTAGTTAAATTTATGAAGGGTTTGTCAGTAATTCTCGAAAGACGCAATTGCCCCACGCGAAACTCTCGCTCGGTCAAGTGTTATCAAAAGTTAAAGATGTTAGAGTGAGAACTCTTTGGGCTTTGTATACTGTAGATTTTGTACTTTTGTTTTTTGAATTGAGTGTTGTGTGTCATGTCTGCCAAAACTGTTTAGATTATTTTAATATACTTTCAAAACTGTGTTTATCGTATTATTCCAAGAGAATGACCTCTTTAATAATATTAAAAGTAGGTCATAAAAGGCTGTGATTCGCTCACGTTTCTAGCCTATTATATCAGTGTATAGTTTTAAATATATTTTTAAATCTTACGATTCCGATGATTAATAATAAGTATCAACATCGAAGTATTAAATATAAAAACGTATATGGTTTTGTTTAATAGAAACTGAAAGAGCTTTGAATTGTATTTTGCATAGATACCTACAATGTACAAAAGCACTTTTTGCTTAAATCATTAGCTTTATGAAACTGCACGTTATAAAGCAGAAATGTAATTAATTCCATGCATTGACTGCACTAGTTTTAACATTCCGATACAATTCCAACAACTCTATTAGAATAGTACGCAGTCAGCTGTCGACCGATTGTCGTTACCATTTCTACGCACAAATAGTGCGACACGCGACTGCGACAGCTCGATGCTACGACAGGCTGCGACAGTTTTTTTTTTTTTTGTGGACTATTACTATTCTGTTGGCCACTGAGGCCTTGACAGCGTACCGGGCATTAGGCAAGCGCAGATGGCGCAGGGCCTCAAAAATGCTTAAGACTATGGGCGACGAGCGCAAGGGCACCTCTGAGGTACGGCCTCGGCTTGGGCTGTCGCCGAGAGAGGGGCGTCGAATTGCCCTGGCAGCCCAGTAGGGGCTTGCTCTAGGGCCCTAATTGGGACAGTTGAAGTTGCGGTTAAAAACAAAATTAATTATTATTAACAATGACTCGACCGCCTTGTTCGGAAAGGGAAACCTCACCTCAGAAGAACCGGCAAGAAACTGACGGGAACAGGGTGCGATAATTCTCATACATTTTACATACAATACATACAAAGTTCCGCACTCTAAACCTAAAAAAGTCGTCATGTCGTTGCGTCTAGTCGTCGAACTGTCGCAGCCCCATGTGACAACGTGAGCCACTTTATGTTGACAACGTATCGAACAGCACAATGTGCATTGTCGCACTCGTTACTGTGACTACGTTTCCGCGCTTTGAATAACTGTCAATGTATTGTTTGAAGAGATGGAAACTCGAAGTCCTGCTTTTGACTAGAAACGCCAACACTTTCCTACTTGTAAAATGATTGCAGTACGGAGTTATTGTCGCTCAGTTTATCCTCGGTTTCTGTATGCAAATGTAGGCAAAAAGAACGAGAGAAAACCGGTTTATAATTCCGTTCTTCAGTAATTTTCTAGTGAGAGGCAAATTTTATGTGAGAATTACGCTTTCGGAGCGAAAATCGGCGGTTGAGAAAAAAACTGGAAATATTTTCTGGCGTCTCTTGGCGTTGTAATTTTTCGTGTTTAGAATTTTTTGACTCCTTTAGAGAGCTCTTGGGATAAGATTTTATATCCATGATGTTTATAAAATAGCTTCTTGATATTATTATGGTGCTGAGAGCTGGAGGACAAGAATATGGATTTTTTTCAAGAAAAGATTCCATAGCTATGTAAAAGTTAAAAGTATGTAAGATACATATGGTCACGCTTTTCCCCCGAAGGGGCTGGCAGAGGTGTAATACAACACCCACACTTCTCCGGACGATATTCAGTCCCAAATATGACAAAAGGCAAGCCTGTCGCCATACACCGGGCTCCAGTCATGTAGCAGATGACATACAATACGCACATATATACTCGTATGTTCACACAATGAACAAATTGGTGTGTGCCGTCAGCTGGGTTCGAACCTGCTCCCTCTGGCTTGAGAGGCGGGCCTTTTCCAACTAGGATATCTTAGCTTAATAAGTTATATACAACTACAAATTAGGTAGCTCTATACAAGCATTATGACATGTATGTATGTATAGGTATGATCTATTTGACCAAGATTAACATTATATTAGCAGTTTTGAGAACATTCGTTTTTGAATAGTGATTATGGCATACCCACTCAAGCCTGATTTTTAAATAATTAAAATACAAAATAAAAAAGGTAAGTAAGTAAGTAGTAAAGTATAGTAATTGCAAAAAAATGTTTCAGGAAGTTCTATCGTATTTCTAAGTATTTATTTTATAAACCAAAAAAAAAAAAAAAAAAAAACGAAAAACAAATCCCGACTATACAGAATTCCAATTTGCAAATAAAATGGAACCTACCACGAAACAGATTTAAACTCAATTCCTTGGACACGGGTTCACAAATCTGAGCAAAGCTAGACAAATCTGAAATTCAGAAGGCAAACTGCATAATAAGGTGAATCGGTAATGGTACCCCCCGATGGCAGTAGGTATTTTATAGCTTGAGAATTGTCTACGGAGCAGAAGTTACTTTGTATAAATGCACAGTTTATGGATGCTACGCACAGTGGTGGATCTAGGGTTGTGTTTTGGAGGGGGCTTGACTTAGGTAACAAGCATCACACTAATATATATTATACTAACTGCTCCCCGCGGTTTCACCCGCGTCCCAAATTGCAGGAACCGTTTATTTTTTTCTGAATAAAAAGCATATGTCCTTTTCTGTACCCCAGACAACGTGTAGGTATGAAAAATTTCATGAAGATCGTTTGATGAGCTAGGGCGTAAAAGCGTTATAAACAAACAGACAAACCAATGAACAAACTCACTTTCGCATTTATAATATTAGTTAGGATTTTTAATTCCCCGAACCGATACTGATACCGAAAACAGATCACTCCCGACTAATTCTCCTTTCGAACAAAAAAAAAACAGTCAAAATCGGTTCATCCGTCGGTTCATCCGTTACACACACACACACGCACACACACACAGACAGACACGTCAAACTTATAACAACCCGTCGCTTTTGCGTCGAGGATTAAAGATGTAAGAATATAAGATATTGGTTTGAGTTGATTTAGCAGAGAGTTATCAAGAAAACTAAAACACTACAAAAACAGAAATTTTGGACTATTATACAGTTGGAATAAGAATCTTTTGGCCTTTAGCCCCAACCCCACCTCAATCCACTACTGGTTACGGAGCTGATTTGGAATCTTTATATACCTTTGCGGATTTCATTTTCTTAAAAAGACTGTCGCTGGGGTTTACTTTATTCTCAGTAGTACTAGTTTAAAGCTAACTCAAGTTCAGCAAAGTGATATTGTAAAATCGCTTTAAACTTTAACAATGTATTACTACAGACTGCGATCAAATACGGTCTCAGATGTGGAGACATGAAATTTTTGGAACCATCATCTGATTTTGATAAGATTTGATGTGTGAATATTTCAAAATAAAATAACTTTTTTTTATCCCTGAACAAAACAGTTTTATGTTTTCTAATTTACGTGCATTTAATAAGTAAATCAAAATAAACATTTACATTGCTAAATAAACACAAAATTTCATGAAAATCGTACGCGTACACTGTTTCATAGAAAAATCATGTGTATTGTAACTTGCTTTAAAAATTCAGTCACCACACAGGACATCAGTATCTATAACGTTAAATTTAACCTATAACCTAATATAACCTAACTTAACCTATAACGTCAAAATCAAAAACAGTCGAACAGAAAAGTTTCTACAGCGAACACCCTCGCTTACAACACTGCGTCCGAACCGACAAGCCCAATATCCATGCTAACGTCATTCCTGCGCTGCATAGCTAGAGAACTAACTACCAACTCGTATACGAATGTACCTAACTATTAAACTGTAAGGTACGTTTTATATGAAAATGACCTATGTCCTGTATAAATCACTGCATAACGTACACTTAATAGAGCCTAAATAATAACTCAATAGCTATTATCACGGGAACGGCTATAATTCACGCGAATAACTTAATCGAAGGCGCCTGAATTTACATAATAACCGCTTTGTTAGTTATTATTCAACGTCTCCGTAATTTAAGCAGTCATGAAACATTGAATGAAATGTTGCTTTCAACTTTTTAAATTTTGTTCCACAAATAGAGTTTACTGAAACGCAATACGATATTTCTATTTGGTCGTTGAAGAGCGGCGGAATATGTACAAAGACGATTTCATTTGTTACCGACGTATTTGTTGGTATTGTATTGTATTTATTGTTGTTGTGTTGTGTTGTGTTGTATTGTATTGTATTGTTCTAGAAGTCTATTTGTAGTCTTGTTCTAAGGGTATCTATCTAATATGTAGATTAGTTTAGTTAATTACATGTTAGTTTATTTTTCTATGCGTAATTATGTTAAAAAAAAAAATGTAATTTTCTAATTCGCATTTTCTAAATCTGAGTTGCATCGCGAAAAAAAAAGAAACACTGGCCAAGTGTGGTCTAGACTCGCGCATGAAGGGTTCCGTACCATTATCTATAAAAATGGAAAAAAACACGTTTGTTGTATGTGGGGACTCACATACAACAAACGTGATTTTTTTCCGTTTTTATAAATTATTTATTTTGTGTTGTTTATGCTGTTCTTATGTATTTGCTGTTATAGCGGCAACAAAAATACACCATCTGTAAAAAAAAAAAAATCTAACTATCACGGTTCATGAGATACAGTCTGGTGACAGACAAACAGCGGAGACTTGGTATTAGGGTACCGTTTTACCCTTTGGGTACGGAACCCAAATAATTAGGTACAATATTTAGAATTTAATGAAGAAAATACAAACTTTAAAAACATCAGAACTGCAGATATAATTTGTAAACTATTTCCAATGTTTCTATAAAGCTGTTCACAAAATTTGAAACGTCATTTGAAACCTAAATAAAGCAGTAAGTAAGTACATAAAATGTGTACCCAATTTCTAACATCTACCTAAGATGGTAGCCAAGTATGGCTGCAGCTACTTAACGAGGGCTTACATACATAATTATATTAATGTATGCAGACTCCAAGCTTATACAAGTTTGCAACGCTACGATGTAGGGTAATCAAAGCCTTACGTCCCTTACTAAGAGAATTTAACTCACTTTTCTCTCATTATGTTATACTAGCTGAGCCCCGCGGTTAAAAAGTATCAAATGTGCTATTCTAGACTTTAATCTATCTCTGTGCCAAATTTCATCCAGATCTGTTTAGCCGTTCTGGCGTGAAAAAGTAACAAGCATCCATCCATCCATCTATCCATCCCTTCTTACAAACTTTCACGTTTATAATATTAAGTAGGATGTAAAATATTAGTAGGATATACATAGATAGATAGATTTTATTTTCATAGAAATTCATATCTTATATCTTTAAATGAGCAATTCTTGTATTTACGAGTATATAATTGGAATCTCGGAATCGGCTCCAACGATTTTCATACAATTTAGTATATAGGGGGTTTCGGGGGCGATAAATCGATCTAGCTAGGAATCGTTTTTAGAAAATGCCATTTTATTCGTGTTTTATCGATAATCAACTCAAACATAAACTTGGAAGAAAAATAACTAAAAGGAGGCGTTTGAGTAGTCTCAACTGAAAAATATGACTCTTCCTGACATCTATTGGCGAATAATAATACTATTTTTTGTGAGCAACTAATTGCTTTAACGACACAACAGCAGATGGCGTTGTTAAGTAACACGAAGTCAATGAGTGTTTGCTTTGAGGTTAGACTAAAATCAAAGGTACTACATATAATATGAAAAAGTGAGTCTTTGTTCATTTTCTTTGTTTCTTTGATCCGTTGACCGATCGTCTTAAAATTTTGCATACATGTTGTTTAGGGTACAGAAAAGGACATAGGGTACTTTTTATCCCGGAAAAATCAACGGTTCCTGTGGGACCGTGGGTGAAACCACGGGTCGCAGCTAGTAATTTATAAAGTTAGGTAGGTTCTTAGTTTAACATTTATTTGACTTCTGCGTTTTAGAAAGCTAAAATGGAAAGTACTGACTAAAGTCAAACATGGAGAGTTTTTGGCATTGTGAAGCTTTTCCTTACCCTGAACATTACTACTTTTTGTTGACGAAATTGACCTGTTTTATTACCCTATGTCCTTTTTTGTACCCCAGACAACATGTATGTAAAATTTAAAGACGATCGGTTGAGTAGTTGAGACGTGAAAGCGTTACAAACAAACAAAGTCACTTTCGCATTCATAATATTAGTTAGGACTAACAATAAAAAAAACTGAATCGAGAACCTACTACTATACACGCCTGTCTTCCTGAACAGGTCGCATTACTCAACCGACTCCCATGAAATTTTGTGAATAAAGGTTCGATAATCATATAGTTTTCTTTTTCACATACTAATTAACATTGAACTAGTGATGATGGTAAGATCCCGCTGTACGAAAATGCGATACCTCAAGTACAGTTCACAAGTTATAATTGTGCTGCAAGTACCAAGATTCCGCCAAGTTTAGCCTGGGATGGGATAGCCAACTAGAGGCGCGAACTGTTTTGATACTTGCTCTTAATTAATGGAGTTCTCGAACATCTGCAGTATAAGTGAGGTTATAGTATTTAGAACTTTGATTTATTTCTTGTTATTGCATTGCTCTTTTTCGTGGAGTCATTCCAGTCTAGTTGGCAGCTTTCTGCTATTGTATTTTTATCTTTAGCATGTGAGTACCCAGGGTGACGCAAGGGGGCCATCTGCCCCACCCTGGTCCCAGCTCGAAGCTTAAAATTTAGGGTTTTCACGCAACGAAAAAGAAAAATATCCGGTCAACAATGACAGATAATTAATCGGCTTGTCGGCCTCTGTATGAGTGAACAAGAACAGTCATTTAGCTAGATTGAGACAGAACCTTCGAGACATGGTGATCGAAGTATAAAGATCAGTCAGTAAATAAAAATCATTCTTATATCAATACTATGTATGTACTTTTCTGGTACATTTACTTCTGTCCCACCCCTAAAAGAATCTGCCTTCTCGTAAGTTGCAAATCAAATTATATTAAGGACCGACCAAGCGTTAGCGAGCGTGTAAAATGCTTTCGTTTGTCCGAATTCTGTTTGAATTTTTGTCCGGATGTCTGTCCCGATCTTTGTCTTCCTCTACAGGTCGAAACCGTTTGAGATTTTGTAAACAAAAAATATCTATATAATTATCGAACCTACTCACAAAATTTCACGAGAATTGGTTTAAGAATGCAACTTGTAGAGGAACATAAACGTCGACAGCAAACTCAAACAGCCTCTAGTTTGATATTAGATGCGAAGGTGTTTCAGAGCCTTGATGCCTTTTTACGTTTAAACTAAGAAGTACCTGGATGACCGAGCTTTGCTCGGTTTTTTTTTAATTGTGCACAAAAAATAGTATTATTATTCGCCAATAGATGTCAGGAAGAGTCATATTTTTCAGTCGAGACTACTCAAACGCCTCCTTTTTGTTATTTTTCTTCCAAGTTTATGTTTAAGTTGATTATCGATAAAACACGAATAAAATGACATTTTCTAAAAATGATTCCTAGCTAGATCGATTTATCGCCGAAACCCCCTATATACTAAATTGTATGAAAATCGTTGGAGCCGATTCCGAGATTCCAATTATATATATTTATACAAGAATTGCTCATAAAAAGATATAAGATAACAAAGATGCGTGAAAGGCAAGAGTTTTAACTAGAAATATCTACAAGAAATGCTTGGCTGGCCGCAAGGCATCTTCATTATCTAGAAAAGAATTTCATTCAGCGCATCAAGCTGCAATATACAAGACTTGAAACGCTAATTAAAAAGTTATTAAACCTATTAGAACTTTGATGAAAAATGCAAAGTGCCGTTAAATACAATTTAAGTAAATTTCAAAACTTTCTCACGTTACATTTAAATGTGTTAAATATACAAAAAAAAAAGACTAACAATAACTTTAATGTGTTAAATTATATTTTAGTTTACGTGTTTTTAATGGAAGCGAAACTATTTATTTTAATAACATTAAAGAATTTTTGGTTTTATTGATATATTAAAATAAACTAGCTGTGCCTCGAAGTTTCACCCGCATTCCCGTAGGAACCGTTTTTTTTTTTGGGGTACGGTACGTCCTTTTCTGTTGGTACCTCCTACGACAACGTATGATGATCGGTTGATTAGTTAAGAGGGCCGCGACGTTCTGAAATTTCCATACAAACGCGCTACTAAAATTTCTTGAAAACCGTTTGTCAGATTATGATGAAATTTAGCATGTACAATTAAATTAACAATATCTTCGCCCCTATGTTCTTGATTTTTTTTAAAAACGATCTCAAGCGAAAATAGAGCTATGAAAAATATCCGCATTTTAAAGGGTCACTTTTGACTGATTTATTCAATAGGTAGACAAAGCAAATCAATAATTCCATTACATAGAGAGGTTGTCTACATCATTAGCTGTTAAATGAATCCATAATACAAGGGAAATTCTTAGTAACTTAAGAATGATTACAGAAGTGCAAAAATCATAAAAAAAAAATTGCACTTTGTCACTCTGTAGGTAACTTTAGAGGCTCATCAGTATCATCACTCGCTCTCTTCGCTCGTCTTCTTCTTCTAGACAAAATGGCTCTAGAATACCTTAAGCCGATGCGAAGTTAGTCTAGGTCGCCTAGGTCAAAATTAGTTAGGTCGCCGGACTCTTAAGGAGTGAAAGCGTAACAAACCAACGAAAAAACTCACTTTGGCATTTATAATGTTCAAAAATAACCGGCCAAGTGCGAGTTGGACTCGTGCACGAAGGGTTCCGCACTAGCCCCTTTTAACATTTATTTTCTTCCGTTTTTTAGTATTTGCTGTTATAAGTAATTGTCTTACTATCACGATTCACGAGGTACAGTCAGGTGCCAGATGGACAGACATGACCGATGGACAGCGGAGTCTTAGTAATTGAGTTCCGTTGTACCCTTTAAGGACGGAACCCTAAAAACAAGTAAGTAGGTAATGAAAAAACATTAAACCATAAACATTTGCCAAAACATTAAAAAGAGCATTGTAACACACATAGCTTTATTACTCCACAGCAAAATAAATTGGTCTTCTAAGAATCCCCGAAATATCATTAATTAACAAAAAAAGGAAAGGGAAAGAATTTCAAGGAACAGCTTAATTAAGTAAGCTATCCTGATTTTGTTAAATACAGAGCATTTTATTTCTGAGACCGTTCTCATCGCTACATAAAACAAGAAAGTATTTTATTTAAATCTCAGATTTTTCAATCAAAAGATGAATAATTATAGGTATAATTATTTTATTGTTAGAAGGAAAAAGAGAATGACAATATCACTCTGTATAACTTTGGATATAATTGGACAAGTATTATTCGTAGGAGCGGGGTATTCTGTCTGACTGTAAGTAATCATAAAAAGCGCTTTGTTTGTTTGTTTGTTACGATTTCACGCCATAACAATTCAAAACAGAAAACGGAATTTTGCAAACATCTTGTCAGCGGTACATAAAAGGACATAGTGTACCTTTTACCCCAAAAAATAACGGTTTCTATGGAACCACGGGTAAATCGTGCGGCGTTTGTAGTTTATAATAATATAATTTACAAGTAACATTATTAAAAGAAACACAAAAAACCCGACAGCAAAATGTTGTACCCTATGTCACTTCCACTATCAAGACGATTTAAAAGACACCTTGAATGTGGAAATCCATCAAGCCGTTTAGGCTGTAGGACGTGACCAAAGAAACCTCATACACACCATATCCACATACTTACAAACACTTGAAAAACATAGCCCTCCTTCTGGTGCAGTCTATCTATCTTTTCTTTCATAAGTAGATGTTACCTTACCGAGCGTGCTCTAAGTAGGTACGAGTATATATCTATATCTTATAATAATGGAACTCACATCGGAATAACTCCAGTGATCCACTTACCGCTCTTGAACCGATCTCATTCAATTGGAATACCTCTGGATTACGGAGGAATAACTCGAAGACATTAGTGTAATACCGAGCCGAGGCGTCGTCGGTAAAAAGTCGAGAATTATCCACTCGCGGACAGTGGAAAACAGTGACTGTTATTGTAAAATGTTTTCGAGTTTTGCTATCTATTACATTCTTACGGTGAATGCAATTGTTTTACCTACTTCACTAATACTTTTCGACTATTGAGCGTCTATGAGCGAAGCGTGTTGCAACGCTTCAAGCTTCGGCAAAATGCTTTTGTAAGTCCCTCGTCTGTCCGGCGGTCGTCCGCTGGTTGCATTTAAAAAGAAATCTATACGATTGTTGAAACTGTTCACAAAATTTTAAGAGAATCGGTGGAGAAATTCGACCTGTAGAGGAAGACAATCTTTTAGACCCGGCCAGACGAATATACGAAGGCATTTTTCCGAGGTCTTCAGCTCACAGAGCACAGAGGTTTTCAAAATAAATACACCAAACCACAGAAGTATAAATCTCTAGCGATTCAGAAGGCGTATCGTTCTAGAATCACTCTAATTCAATTGGTATCTTTGAATTACGAAGAAGTATCCGAGACATTTGTAATTCTGAGCCGAGATGTCACCACGTCAGTAAAAGTCAGGAATTACTCGTATCCTTACTCATGAACGGTGGAAAACAGTGTCTTTGTTAGCAAAATTGTAACTACGTTAAACCAATTAACTGTTATTTTATAACTTGACTGTACTTTAATATGTCTATTAAAAATATAACTAAGTGAGTAGTATGGGTTAATAGCGAGCCACCCGGCTACACAGAGAATCTACGAGTATATACCTTACGTGAAAAATTATCTAACTGATGGTAAAAACCGCATCATATTCCGTTGCATAGTTTAAAAGGAGTTATTAGCGGAAATACAGACAAATAACGCGGAAAGTGACTTTAGGACTAATTATTATGTTTTAATTAAACGGGATTATAGTTTCGATCGTTTATTTTATAACATTCATTCAATACATTACAGGCATTACATTCGTGCGGCTGGATTTCTTTCGAAATAATGTCTCCGACATAAATAAACTATATACAAAATAACAAAATATCGACAGCTGTCGGAGGCTTTGGTGTGAAGACATTCTTTAGCTGACTAGATGGCCTTTTTTTATTCGATGTTAAATATTTACGCTTGCATTTGATTGCCATCTTGCCTGGTGGAAATCAATAATGCAGCCTATACAATAGACTATAGTGCATGCTTGCTAAGAATAAACCAAACATCGAAGACCGAAGAACTTCCGAGTAAGCACAAAAAGTTTCAGTTTCACATATTTGCAAGTTGCTCGAAGCAGGGGTTCATGAATGTTGCAAAGAGCCCAAACCAAGTAAACCCAAGTACTGCAAATCTCTATGTTAGGTGTCAAGGGACTCTCCTGCAAATTGCCACGTTGCATATTTCATGAGTATCGGATAGTATGAATCGTTGATTTAATTATTGAGATAGCTCCACTGAACATTCTGTAAATTTTTGTTTTCAAATGAAACATGAATAATCGGTTATTTCGTTGACAATAGGAGCTGAGCTTAAGTATTGTAAATAAAATGACTGAACTAAAAGATGGCTTAATAACTTTTTATTATTTACATTGACAATTAATGTTTTATACCGTAGGTATCTACTTCAACAACTTCTATTAAAACCTGAGTAAGCAGTCAAGTTTCAGGTCATCCTACATTGTATTAACTTGCATAATTTAACCTTCGGTGCATACAAAAAGAAAAGGATTGAAAAAGAGAGTAATTTTTTTTCAACTATTTTTTTAATGTTTTTGTCATTATCTTAAAACCCAGATTCACTTTGGTCGGTAAAATTTAAAATTAAAACCCATTATATTTAAATATCTTTTAAATCATTAATCACTGCAGAATTCACAAGCGCTTATCAATTATTTTACACTTCAATCAAAATTATATTTAACACGGTATTTCAATCAGTAGCAAAATTCAGGAGCTTTCAGAATTTCATCGCATACATTAGTGAGACGTAATATATGTTACGAGTACATTAGGCCCAGGTAGGGTACATTAAACATGCTGAATATGAGACTACTTAATGGAAACGTGACGTTTTACTTTTTCAGGAACTTGCTGACGTTTTCGAGAAATTGGGATTGATA
This sequence comes from Peribatodes rhomboidaria, assembly GCA_911728515.1. Lineage (NCBI taxonomy): Eukaryota > Metazoa > Arthropoda > Insecta > Lepidoptera > Geometridae > Peribatodes > Peribatodes rhomboidaria. Next base: position 11,250,309 of record OU452182.1, read on the forward strand.
TTGTTCTAGTGAGAGCAGAAAATTTTAAAGAAATTGAAGAATTAGGAGACTATAGATTTGGAGAAATTGGAGAATTAGAAGAATTCGAACTTAATAATTTTTAAAATAAAAAACCAATATTCCGTCATTAGATATTTTATAGATTAGATTTTGAAAAAAAAATGGGACCAATCTTATAGTAAGTAAGTAGGTATCTCTTATAGTATATGTACAACAAAAAGTCGCTTTCCGCGTCTGTCTGTCTCTCGTCTGTATCTCGTCTGTATATCCTAAATTACGCATCGAATTTTGATGTGGTTTTTCCCATTATTTAGATAATCAGATCACCCAAGGTTCAGGTACCGTGTAAATCCGGGCCGAATCGCTGGTTTCAGATAAAATAAGAACATTCCAATTTATTTTATAGCTGACGGAGTTATTGTGCGGTTACAAACTTTAAAAAACATTCGACTACATAACTCCTTTTTACCCGACTTCGCAAGAAGGAGGGTTATGTTTTTCGAATGTATGCATTTAGGTACATAAGTATGTCTCAATTCATGTGGTATGTGTGTATGTATGAACGAGGTTTCTTTGGCACACCCTACAGCCTAAACAGCTTAATGGATTTCGACATGTGAGGTGTCATATGAATCGTCTTGATAGTGGAAGTGACATAGGAGACAATATTTTGAAGCCGGGTTTTTTTTTTTTTAATAATGTTACTTGTTAGAAGTAAAAAATGTGGTATGCATGAATTATTATCACCAGTGTAGGTATATTTTGTTATCTGCTGAATGTGTGAATGTTAATTATTTTTTATTTTTTAGCTAATTCTTCAAACACAAAACAATCTTCAGCTTTCTGAACAAAATTAGCAAAATTTATGTTTCTGCTTCTTTTTCACAAAACATGGCGCAATTAAGGCCCAAGCGAAGTTACAATTACAACGATCGAGATCTGAGAAGCGTCTGACAATAAAATAATTGCCTAAACGTAGTATAAAGAATACCTTCAGAAATTGTAGGGGACCCGAGCCCTAGAATTTCTAAATTTATTCTTTATATTCGTTATTTATCCTTGTGTAAGTTATATAACTTAACTTGCTAGATTCAAATTTAGTGGTATTATTTTTTAAGACAAATACGTAACTATAGAACAAATCTCTTCCAATAAAAAAAAATCAGACAAATTTTACACCTATGTGTTACGTTTTACAAAGCTTTGGAATAATTATGTAGTGCTTTTTCTTTTTGTTCTTTACCATTTTTAACTCGTACGCAAAATACTACAACAAAGTAGAAAAAAAAACAGTGTACCTAAGTACCTATATTGTTCCGAGAATATACCTACAACGTTTATTAGTAAAGAACTTTAAAGAAGTAGAAAAGTTAAACTCCAAAAAAGAAAAGAAAAAGAGGATCATGTTTCTGTCTCGTACACTCTTTCAATATTCCATCTAGCTCTTTCTCGCTAAAATATTACAACCGTCCAAACGTTTCATAATCTTGTAGGGACGCAAATCATTTTACCCGTGGACCGACTATTACCAACTTCGGGTGTCAGTTTAAGGAGGCACCTCTGAAGGGACGGGCCTAAATAAATAAAAAATCGGTCAACCATCACACGTATTAAGGATAGGAAAATATTGATATCTGCTCGGGTGTTTCCTTCTAACTTAATGAATAATAAATAGTTTTTGCTCCAGTTTCGGCAGTTCCGAAGTTGGGGACTAAATGGTCGTGCCGCAGACAGTTGTAGGATATAGAAGCTGTTTTTGGAAGATGTGGACGTGATCGTTTAGTTTCGTAAAAGTTGGAGAGGTTAATTTAGCGTGAGCTCGTAAGGTGGTTATCGCTCGGATGAAAAGTAGACAATAGTTACGGATGAGAAAGTTTTTTCTAGCTACTTGTTTTGTTTATTTTGTGATAAACAAACTCAGCTTACAATTTGAACTACGAAATCGAATCTTCAGCCAATGTTAAGTTATTTTAGATTGTTCGTAGAAGCCCTATGAAGAGTATCGACGACTTTGACATCTTTTTTGGATAAAATTTTAATTTTACTGTTTTACTGAGTAAAAATATGAACTAGCATTTTTAATTGACAAAACCTGTTGAGGTAAAATTAAGCTTATTAGCTATGCTACATCATAGAAATGATAAGACTGTCTGTAATACTTGTTCATGTGTGCATAAGCATTCATAGACTCTAAAGCTGTTTTACTCAGGTTAGGCCCAACATCTCCATACGATCGGGGCACACCACACAAGTACACAATAGTGTAGAAGAGTCGATAGTAGGCGAAGCGTTTCCGTTCCGGATCCAATTTATTCCAAGTACAGTTGGAGTGTTTATTCACTTCAAGGGCGACATTTTGCTAAAGGATTTTTCACTTCTGCTTGTACGAACGTGCAAGTACAGCTTGACGCCGTATGGGGACTTTTTAACCAGGGCCAAAGAGGTTAAAAAGCATGGCGTTAAAAGTTAAAAACATCGTAGTAAAGGCGTATCAAATAAATTAATGGCTTAGTGAGCCGTAGACCTCGCGGCTGACGTTTTTTTTATTTCCTCTATCCATGTCAGTTTGATTTTGTATGCTAAAACCGCACTGGCGAGGAGTGATGGTCTCAAACAGAGATAGCCGAATATCTGCACAGTTCGACACTATATTTTGGTTTCAAAATTGCTGTCTTCTAACACACACAAACCCCTAAAACTCGAAAAATTGTAACTATTTATCCATCTATTCAAATACATCTATTATAATGTCTTTGACACACCTGACATGGCCTTTAAGGACTTAATGACCGATTAAAAGTTTTAACCCATGTCTGAAAGAGTAAATCTCTTTAAATTTTTTTTTTCTAATCTTAAAATAAAATTTTAAGAACCCAGAATAAGGTGTGGTTGATATCACCTAGGTGCACAATATCAAAGGTGAAATGAATCCACTAAAATGCCACTTAGTGCACCCAGGGGCATAAAGTAAAATAAACCATTCCTTACTGCTAGCTTCTGTAGTGTTAAACTAAAACTACACAAGACGCGCGTTTCTTGTCGTTATTTGAAGGAAAAAACATCAGGAACCCTTCTTGACTGATTAAAGAGTGGTTGAGGGCACACGCCTGTACAGGAAGCCCTTAAATATAGACAATAATTTTGGACAACTTCCTTTGAACTGCTGTATTTTTTTTTTTCATAAAAAAAAGGTTTTCCTGCTCCTACATTATACTTGAGACTTACCTCTAGGTAACTTAAAAACGTAACGTTTATATCCATTTAAATGATGACAAGTAGTACCTGAAAAAAAACAAATAAGTTTAATAAAATCCCTCTCTAAGTCTCACTAAATAGATGTTCAACATTTTGATTAAAAATGTAATCAACAATTTACAAGACAAGAAAATAACTTAGGTATATTTTGCAGTAAATTCTAGTCGTGCACCTGTGCGTCTGGCACTAAGTGCCAAAGATAAAAACAAGCTAGATTTAGAGAAATATGCTACAACACTCGCAATGTATACTGTAAGTACATAATTGAAAATAAATAACTTAGGAGCTGGCCAGACAAAAGGGACGAAGGACGAGACAAATAATATGGAGCGGGGACATGTCACCATGGTGTTTTTAAGGATGCCGTTAGAAAGTTTTATTTGTCAAAATTGCCTTCTTGATCTAATAAGTATGTTACTTTATTTTAGTGATATTGTTTACGCCTACACTGCTTTCATAGCAACGCACGCGTTTTCGTCGCCTCATCATTTAATATTTAAGTTACTGTCAAAGTGATTGTTTTTATAAGGCACCTTCAGTGCGCATTCGACCATTACTTGAATCACATCTATTCCTCAACCCGCATCCAAGATATTTTGTACAAGTACATTAAATACTGTGAAAGTATTGGGAATTTTATTGATGTCCATCCGGGCATATTCATCTTGGCGACCGTGACTAGAACTAAAGAAAAATCGAAGAAATCGAACGGAGCAGCCTCAACAAAGTTGGCGACGTACACGAAGCCGAACTCAGCCGCCGTTCCTACAACAAGCAACCGCCACGGGAATTTTGAAGCCCTATCCATTGCAGCCACCGCCGGCCGATCAGCTATAGCGTCGAGTCGCAGCACAGGCCAATGCAGATAAGTTTCCTTCCTATTTTTATTTCCGTGCAAACCACACCCACACCCACCAAATATTCCCATCCACTTTTCACCTATTTATTGTCACATATTTGACTATTATTTGTGCAAATTATCTAGATTAAACATTTCTCTAAACGAATCTAACATTTTTATTATATAAAATTCATTAATTTAAGTAAAATAGCGAAAAAACACTATTTTTTTTCTACCCACTTAAAAAAATTAAAACGAAATTTTGTTCAATTTTGCAAAAAATATCTATAAATTATCTTTTAGTGTTGATTTAATTATCTTATTAGCCACTTAAGTGCATAATTTCATCAGAACAAGCATTATAAACCATTTTTTCATCATCTATTTTGCAATAAACTCACGCCCATTTGCCGAACATTCCAGCAACGTCATTACGCGAACTGTTCCTGTCGCTGCGATACCTACCCAGACCTGCCAGCATTTTGGAGCGAGTCCAGTGCAGCCAGGGCCGGATCAAGGTGACCAACAAAGTCGAGGAGCGTGAGCGATTTTCATTAATATTCAAGTTTTAAATTCACAATTTTTTGTGCCAAGTTTCCCACCTATTTTTACTGTTAATTAATACATATAATATTTACATTTTTACAAATGATGGGGGGCGAAACTAGTACAAAGGATTTACTTGATCTTATCGTCAGACGTAGCTCAATAAAGGGTCAGATAACTAAGTTTAAAAACTACTTAAATAGTGTACTTTCCAAACAAACGCTAACATCAATTGAGTTAGCTGAATTGACACTTAAACTTGGTAAATTTGAGTCTTTATCCAATCGCTACGATGACTTGCAAAATCAGATTGATATTTTGAACTCCAGTGACTTGGCAAACGAAATTGATGAGCGAGATGATATTGAGCATTTATTCATCACAAACATTGCCTCAGCTCAGAGTCTAATTCAGAGGTACAATTCAAGTAAACATGATGAAAGTATTGCCAAAGACTTGAATAGATCTCATTCTTCATCAGCTCAATGTAATGTCGATCATCATAACCCAATGGGATTTAAATTGCCCCAGATACAAATTGCGAAGTTCGACGGATCATACTTCCGTTGGCTCGAGTTCCGCGACACGTTCTTATCTCTAATTCATAACAACGAACGCATCGATTCGATACACAAGTTTCATTACCTAAACTCATACCTAACGGGTGACGCGGCACGCATTATTTCCAATTTGGAAGTTTCTGAAACGAATTATTCGAATGCATGGAAAATTTTATGCAACCGATTCGAAAATAAGCGACAATTAATTACTCATCATTTGAATTCTTTGTTAAATATTCAACAAGCTAGTCGCGAATCCCCCGGATCCTTAAGATTCATAGTCGATCACATCACTAAAAACTTGCGCGCTCTATCCAGCCTCGGGCTTCCCACAGATCAATGGGATGTCTTAATAATCCATATTCTCAGCACAAAGCTGGACGCCTACACTCTGCTAAAATGGGAAGAATGTCGTAGTGCTTCGGAGGATATTATACCTACTCTTGAATCATTTTATAAATTTTTAATCGATCGTGCTGATATACTTGAGTCGGTAAACCGAAGACAATCAAAGTCGGCTACTCATTCTACCACCAGGGCCGCATTAAATACCGACAACAATCGAACCAATACAAAGTCATTCGCTTGCGCCAGTGACGCTAGTGAGTCTCCCTCTCCTCCAGTCACGTGTGTTGTGTGTCAGGCAAGACATCGTATTTATGACTGTCCTATTTTCATAGCCAAGACCATAGATGAGCGTATAGCCGAAGTACGTAGGTTGAAATTGTGCCCAAATTGTTTACGGGCCGGTCACAAAGTGCAAACATGTCGTTTAGGTCCCTGTTTAAAGTGCAAAGGGAAACACAATACCCTCACCCATAGGGCATCTAGCACAAACAATAATTATTCTTCTACTTCCAGTGTTGGCACAGCTGTATCTGACAACACTGACGATATAATAGCCAATTTTTCAAAACAAAATTCGAAGCAGGTTCTTCTATCAACCGCTTTCATTGAGGTGGTTAATCCTCGGACAAACAAAACCGAGAAGGTCCGCGCCCTATTGGACTGCGGAAGTCAGCTTTCATTCATGACACAGTCTCTTAAGGACCGACTGTCGTTAGAATCCAGATCCGATTGCAATATTAATGTCATGGGAATAGGCAATAACCAGACCGGTAAGGTCACCGAATCGTGTGTAGCTCAATTAAAATCATTAGTTAATCCGTTTAAAGTTACCTCTGGTTTTCTGGTGCTCCCGCAATTGACTGGTCACATCCCAAAGTTCCCCATTGATGTCAAATTATTAAAAATATCAAATGACTTAAAACTTGCAGATCCAATGTTTCACCAGCCAGCCCCGACTGATATTCTCATCGGTGCCGATTTGTTCTGGGATATTATTGGCCGCGAGCAGCGTACTCTCGGTCCTAACAATCCAAAATTAGTAAGCTCCCAGTTTGGTTGGATTATTTCAGGTCCTATAATGGCAAGTTTGACCAATAATAATGTACAATGCAACCATTCCATCATTTCGAATCGTTCGAATGATGACGATATTCAAATTCACCAAGAACTTACTAAGTTCTGGGAACTTGAGGAAGTTCCCCTAAAATCAAAATTTAGTGAGAACGAAAAGGCATGCGAATCGATTTTTTTATCCCGCACCTTTCGCCTAGATTCAGGTAGATTCTCTACTGGTCTTCCTCTCAAAGATTTACCCGATTCTCTTGGTGACTCTTATACATTAGCCAAAAATAGATTACTAAACTTAGAAAAACGATTCAGACGACAACCAATAGTCAAACAACAATACGTTGAATTCATGCGTGAGTACGCCGCTCTAGGTCATTTGTCGGAGTCTTCTGTACCCATACCTGACAACTCATACTTCCTGTGTCATCACGCTGTGTTCAAAAACAGTAGTGAGTCTACTAAAATCAGAGTAGTGTTCGATGGATCCGCTCCATCGACCTCTGGGCATTCTGTCAATGACATTCTCTTGGTAGGACCTAATATGCAGGATTCTCTCTTTTCCATTCTCATCAGAGCTCGACAACATAAGTACCTCCTGAATGGAGACGTCGAGAAAATGTATCGGCAGATACTAATTCATGACGAAGATCGAAACCTTCAGCTTATATTATGGAGAGAAGACGAATCCAATCCTATCAAAACGCTAAGATTAAATACTATTACTTACGGTATGGCAAGTTCTAGCTACTTGAGTACGCGTTGCCTCTGGCAGCTTGGAGAAGAATGCTCGGATCCCGCAATCAAACAAATAATACAACACGATTTTCTTGTTGATGATTTGATTACTGGAGCAGATAGAGAAGATACATTAATTAATATTCAACAAGCTGTAACTTCAGCTCTGTCAAAAGGCTGCCTAAACTTAAGAAAATTCAAGTCAAACTCTTCTGCTTTACTAAAGTCTGCGGCTAATAATTCAAACGATCAACTAATAGTCAGCGAATCAGCATCCACGCTAGGCATGGGCTGGGATCCCTCTAGCGATCAACTTCATTTTCCATTCAAACTCCCATCACAAACTAATAATACTGTATTTACAAAAAGATTAATTCTTTCAGCTCTATTCAAAATTTTCGATCCCTTGGGATTATTAAGTCCTTGTATTATAAAGGCCAAAATGTTGTTGCAACAGTTGTGGTTGCACAAGCTATCCTGGGACGAGCCAGTGCCCGACAATATTGAAAGGGACTGGAATAAATTTGTTACAGCCGTACCCAGTCTTCTGACTCTTAAAGTGCCCCGACGTGTACTTTGCGACAAACCTATCTCTGTGTCTCTACATTCATTTAGCGATGCAAGTCAGAAGGCTATGGGAGCTTGTATTTATTTACGCTCTGTAAATTCAAATAACGAAATTACAATTAGATT